>CAOLHI010000208.1:0-600000 GCA_948474755.1 Ctenosaura bakeri
GACATAGGCCGTTTCTGTCTATCAGCAGAAATGAACAAGGGTTGCAGTGTTGGATCAGAATAAAAATATACATGAATGCATATCTATGCACAGGCACAGGCATATAAATGGTAACACACTGAGTCTAAAGTTTGTTGGCTCATGGGTTTCTCCTGACAACCTTGGAGGCTTAGTTTTCAAGTACGGAGCTAGTATGTGCATTGTGGCTGCTTAGGCCAAGTTTCTGCTTGTCATTAATTGGCTTGGGAGTTCACCAGAAGTGGGATATTTATAGGCACAAAGCTCTTATAATGATCACTTTTGAGCCTTTATCCCACCACTTTTGATCTTGGACTTCAGTTATCACCAGGTTTTTATATGCTAATTATCCAGTGTTTCTGGAAAAAAGGTTGAGAAGGGGGTATATAAAACAACCAGCAGTTTATAGAAGGTAAATCAGGCATTTCTAGTTATCTTTGCTAATAACATTTGAAGAAAGGAACGCCCATATAAAATTTGGAAGAGAGCAAGCTGATTTAATACAGTTTTAACCTGTGGAAACTTACTTTTAAAAAAAACCTGTGGAACAATTTTTTTCCATATACAAACATTGTTTCATCTATGCCGATCTGAACAAACAGATCTAAATTGCTTTGAAACCAAACTTGTATTTTGAAAAAGAGGCATGGAAGGGTCCAGTCCTTTGCACACATTCCTGATCCAATTAATCCTAGTGAGGCTTACTTCTGAGTAGACATGAGAGGATTGCATTGTTAATTTGCAATCTTGAATACACTGGTTAGGAGGAAATGCTGCCCTGAACATAGTGGGACTTACTTCTGAGTAAACATGCTGAAGACTGTGAGACCATATAAATTGTTGCAGTAGACCACCCATAGTTTTGACTATCCTGAGTATTTAAAAGTTCTCCTTTGCAGCATGTCCTCTTCAGATCATTGTGAAGTTTCTCCAAAATCTTTGACTATGGCATAGGCAACATGTGAGTCTTTATAGGTCTTTGGTCCAGAGTAGTAGGACAATTTCCTAGGCCATTTCTGCACTAGAGTGTTATAGCGCTATGATTCCACTTTCAACATCCTATGGAACCCCAGGTGGCCCGTCTCCAAACTGCAAACCCCAGGATTCCATAGGATGTTGAAAGTGGAATCATAGTGCTATAACACTCTAGTGCGGAAATGGCCCTAGTGTCTGTAAGGAGAGCATTTCCCACTCTGAAAACCATCATTTGTACTCTAGTGGGCCTTTCCTTCAACCTCCCTGTTCCTGAAGATGTGGGAGGTTGTTTATATTTGTATGTGCATTACAATTTATTAATTGCAGCCTAAATTACTCCTTAGCAGGGAAATTGTATTCAAGACTAGGAAACGTGTATTGCCTTCTTCGTAGGGTTCCCTTTTATTAATTAAAAAGCAACAACCTCTTTACAACTTTCTGCCTTCCACTTCAGTGCAGTAAATTTCCACCTTGGGGGATATAATTTCCTTGTTGTGTTCCACACAGAGAGGTTCTGTTAGACACAATTCCACTTATGATGGGGGCTCCATACATCTATCGTCTGGTTTGCAAATAAACATTTAGAATGCCAAATTGTTTATAAAACTCCTGTTTCAAGAGATATATTGGAGACTATTTCCGACATTGTTTCCAAAGTTCAGAGGCACAAACTTAATCTGAGAGCAGATGCGGGAACTGCTGTGGGTTTCTGAAGGCAAATGGAAGGATGCAAAGGTGGACCAGGAGAACAAAGTTATTGGGTAGAAATATACAAGGGGTGCTTGCTGGCATGTTGCTGCCACTGGCATTTTTATAGCTCTCCTGTTGGCTTCACCTTAAGGGAGGCTGACTTTTTAAAGATTTTATCTAAAGCCCTGATTGACTGAACCGCCATTACATAGCTTTATAAAAATGTTCCATGCTGTGGAGTGTAAATGGGTTTGTTCCTCCTCCTCATTTTGAGGGCCAGTTTCTAAAGGCAAGATTAAGAGCCTGATCACGCAGGGTGCTAAGCCTGGTTTTTGGACTGTTATTTATTTACGTAGCCCTTTATGGGAGGATGCTTCCTTGTGTGGATGCTTTGGCCACACGCGGAGGCATCTCCCTTGGGCAGAAGAGAGGCTTTGTGCTCCTCCTCTTAGGGTGCACATAGGCACCAAAGCCAAGCCATTACAGGGGGCAGGAAGCCTTTACCTACATCCAATGCATCTTTGTTAGCTAGGGAAGAAATGGAAGCCTGGAATTCACATCTCTTCATGAAGTGGAGCAAAGACTGTTAGGTGGAAATGCGGCAAGCACAAGCCAATGACCCTTTCTTGAGCATGTCCTGGGTGGCATGCTTAAGAGCCCAAGTGCATGAACCAAATTGGCCACAAATACCCCATAGCGAACCTGCCATATACAGGTGCTATGCACATGTGGAGAATAATCTCACTGTTTGCATTCTAATATTCTACACATTGTGGCTACAGGCCAACACAAGCTTTGGAAGACAATGGGCTCAAGTGTACTCAGCTGTGCGCTGGTATCAGGTTTTCTTTTTCAACCAGCTTTTATAATCAATAACTATTAGTATGACCGTTGAAGAGTTAAGAGTGATGACATTATGATTAACAAGGTCAACACTAGTTATTTATTTGTTTGTTTTGTTTGATTTATGTCCCGCCTTTCTGCCAAATGGAACCAAAGGTATATCACAATATATACTGAAACAACATACCTGAATTAAAAGCTAATAATAAAAAGTTTAAAAAAATACACAGCTTAAAACAGCAATACTTTAAAACAATATAAAACAACAAAATTGTTCACTTGGCTCTTCTATAGTTGATGGTGCATCCAGATCAGGTAAAAAATCTTAGAGACCATTGAGGCAGTCCATTACTGCATATTCCAGTCTCTTTCTTAAAATGTTGTGGGTTTCTTCGCTTCCTTCCCTTTTCCTTCCTCCTGATCACATGTTACATCCTGTCTAATGCAACATTTCAGAAGTTGATTTTTATCCATTTCCATTGAGCCTTTTTTATTATTATTCAGGAGTTATAGTGTTAAATGCTAAAGTGCTTTAAAAATATTACATTAGTTAAACCTTTGGATCATTTTGTTTTATTGGTAACATTCCTTTCTCTTGCTTGATCTCTATTGAGTCTTTTTGTCCTGGAAGCAATAGCTGTGTTTACTTGGTGGCAGCCATCGTTACTGCTTCTGAGACAGTTGGAATACATGGCAAGTACAGGATACATTTCATTTTGGAAAGTACTGTGTTGATTTAAATTGACCTAAGGAATGGGGATGAAAAGTATTTGATAATGCCAGAAACTTCAAGGAAATATTTTGGTATGAGGAACATGTCATAGAGCTCTCCAAAATAAAACTGGTTTATAGAGGAACAAAACCTGGGATTCCCAGATACTTTTTTTTACCATCTGGAGAGGCCTGGTGTAGTTTTATTTTTTTTTTATTGCTGAATGAGGTGGCTGCCTCAGCCAGCAGACTTTGGTTTGTTGGCAAAGAGTTAATTATTTAATTATTTAATTTTTGCTGCATGGATGGGGAAAGGGCCCTGCTGCTTTGTCAGCTCCAGATACCAAAACAAAGTGGCTTTTGTTTGACTGTTGTGGGTCCTAGTGGGGACACCATTTACTGCACTGCACCATTTACTACACTGCCTCAGGCCAAAAAATGTCTTGGGCCAGTCCTGGCTTCAGGAGCAAGGTTTTTGTTTATTAAACCACATGGGCTCTTTATTTTAGCAAAGCATTTATGGCCACTTTATATGGTTTACTGTGTCTCTTACTGTTTTGAGATGTACAGCTCCCTACACCAAACATAGAATGACTTAGAACTTAGCTGCCACCCTGGGAACTGGTTAAGGAGGGCAGTTTAATCTCCTGTGTCCAGTTATAATTATGTTTCAGGAGTACTTCATCTGAGCCAGTACACTGATTTGGCAAAGTAAGTAATCATAGAATAATAGAATCATAGAGCTGCAAGGGATCTCAAGAGCCATTTGGACCAACCTTCTAGAAGTGCAGGAACCCACACATAGAGCATTCTGAGACATGCCCAGCTTCTTAAGCTGTTCCTCATACGGCTTGTTTGTTTTCTAGACCTTTTACTTTCTTGGTCATCCTCCTTTGCAAATGTTCTAGCTAATGATAGCTATCAACAATTGAATGGGTCAGTGTACTAGGCATACATACCAAAGGTACAAAGAAAGTACATGGAACCGTGTTGAGTTATTATGCAATATTAAGCTGTAATTGTTGCTGGTGCTGCTATTGTTGTTTAATTATTTGACTGGATTTCTGACCTATCTGTCTCCCAGAGGACAAGCAGGTAACACTCAATAAAGAAACAACCAAGCTGACATCACAACAGTTGAAAGCAATCACTGGAATTGCACATCACTGGCTTAGCTCAGGAGACATAACTAAATAACTTTACCTGAACCAACCCCCCTGCTGCCAGATTAGGGAAGGATGTCCATTCAACTGGCAATCAGAGCACAAGCAGAGTATTTCCACCCCCTCCCACCAGCGAGCAACAAGTGAGTGACAAGTACTGACAACAGGCATCCTGCTTATCATGATTGATGGTTGCAGTGTCACTCCCTGGCAGGAGTGAGGGTAGAACTGTCACCCTCTGTCCTCCTCAATCATCAGACCTTCTTCATCCAACTCAGTGGCTGGTTCTTAAGGTGGGCTGGGTGGCATTTATGTACATTAAGAGTAAGACTATGTAGTCTTACTGAACATGGATCAGTTAGGGATCATAACTCCAGGTTATGAATTCATAACTGCAATACTGAATAAGAGCCAATTAAAATAGTGAAATCAATACTAAACCTAAATACAAATAGCAGTGCATTTTAAGATGTTAGTATTGCCATTTTTTTTGATGCACTCTTATTTTCGGGAGCTTTAAATGTTTAAGAATCAAATAAGTTGGTTCTTTTTGCTTCACATACTTCTATTTCAAAAGTTCCCACACAACTCCTGCTCCTATTCCCCAGCTGACTGTTATCTACCCCTCCCACATGCAACCAGCATGTTTACCTCCTCCGTCAACCTCTTCTACTGCATTCAAACATGCCATTCCCCCTATTGTTTAAAATTAAATATTTGAGATTCATCTATTCTCTCTTGCTTTGATCCAATTTCCCTTCTGTCCTTTGCTTTTTGCTTGCACTTCTCATTTTCTGTTCTCCAGCTCTGCTTTTGACCTCCTGCAGTCGGCCCTCTATATTTCATGGACACTAACTTCACCTAGACCATTGATGATCTCACAATCAAGTCTAAAGCCCTCATCCTTCTTGACTTTGCTGGTGCCATAGATATCATTGATCACTGTCTACCACTTGGCTCTCTTCTTACCCTTGATCCCGGTAACTCTGCCCTGAGCTGTTTTTTGTTTTCTTTGTCTAATAGCTCATTCAGTGTTTCCACAAGAGGTAATCATCTTCCCCTTTCTATCAGGTGTGTGTGTGTCTCCCTTGGAGATTTGTTATCAGTCCTCTACTCTTTTCTTTATAATACTCTCCCTGAAAGTTGTGGCATCAATATCACCTGTATGGATATGGTGATGAGATCAAACTCTACTTCTCTACCCCAAGACACCGCCCCCATCTAATCCCACATCTCCAGCCTTCTAATACATCCACTTTGAAGGTTTCAGCAGCTGCTCAAACTCCTCAGCTTTCCTTCTAGCCCTCCTTTCTTCTTTTACCCTTGCAATAATTTGACAGCGTTGAACGAACATAAAGTGTTGCTTTTTCCTCTGCCTCTCTGTGTCTCATTTGCTCCATCCATATTCAGTTCTTTACCAAGCCATATAGTTTTTCTTCTATGGAAAATGCCAATGAGATGAATCCTGCCCATCGCAAATGTTGCCATTAAACCTTCCTTTGCGGAGAATTCACCAGGTAAGGTTTTCTTGTGCGTGTGCAAAACCCAGGATTTTCTGTGCAGGAGTCTTGGTTTTGCACAGAAAAAAAGGACTATCTACGAATCTTAGGGTTTTTTCCCTCCTACAAAAGCAAGTTTCCTGCACAGAAAGTTTCATTTTTGTGCACAGAAATAACTATTTTTTTTTTGGTTCAAACTAAGTCCTTACCTGTGAATACTCCTTGAAAACTGCAGTGGAGAGAAATGTGTGTGAGTTATTTATTCTTGCTGGTAAGGAGGAATGGTTATGATGATTACATCCCTGGTTCACCGTACTCCCAATAGCAATCCACTCTCATGTTCGAATATACCCTAAATCATGATCTTCGCTTCTCCAGTCCCACATCTGAATGACTGCTGCTTCTGCCCTTGTCTTTCTTCTGGAAGTACATATGGCACTCCCTTTGTCTCTATCCATTTAAAGCTCTCTTGAGTTTCTTCTCCCTTTTGGTTAAGACTTGAAACATCCTGTTTGCCCTTACTGAAACTTGGGCTAAATACAAAGCCTAGGGCCTTGTCTCCCTCTTCCACTGTCCCCATTGTTCATGCCTCTTTATCACATTTTAGGTTCTATTCAGGGCAAGGGGTCTCTGCTTTTTAATTGTCATTTTGTAAATGACTATTCATATAAATAAATAAATAAATAAATAAATACGTAAGTAAATATGTTGCATTCAATCTCTATTCAGATGTTCAGCTTAAGTTCTCTGCATTTTACTGCTTCATGCTTTGAAATTGCTGCACTGAATATTTAGGATGCAAATATCCCCTTTTAAAAATGTCATTCAAAACCCCTTTGAACTTTATGGTGATCAAACAAAAATTGAAATAGGATGTAATCAGGCAGCTGACTCTACCCAGATAAGTTTTGTGCTTCATATTGTTTTAGCCGTTCTGTCTTAAACGCATATTGTAAGCCACTTTGAGTTCAATTGAGGAGAAAGGTGGGATATAAATGAAAGAAAATCAATCAATAGACAGATATGTTCTGTTCAGTTGCTTGCTGCAGTCATATTGGAAGACAGTATGGGGTTTGACTAGGGTCTTAATAATCCTAGACAACACAGCTAGCCAATATTTTATATATATGTGTGTGTGGGTGTGTGCGCGTGTGTGTATACACCCACCCACCCACACATACATATTTGAATACTTCTATTTCTATTTCTATATTTATATTGGCTTTATATGTTGTTTAAAGCTAGATGCACCCTTACCTGTGGAAGGTAGGGCATAGCTCCAGCCAACTCTTCCTGCGCCACTGGTTTTTGCCAATGGATAAAGTAGTGGCAGAGATAGCATGGGAGAGCAGGGAGATTTGTACTTCTTGCCCCTGAGCATAAGCTGTGCCCTTGGGGAAGCATTTCTGTTTGTGCATGGATCAGGAATGTTCCAGTTTCTCCCCAGAAGCAGGTTGTTACACTATACTGTGCTTTACTCCTAAATATCATTTAACCTTTGGGATTTTTTTAAAAAATCAAGATTAATTCAAAAGACTGCAATTAAAAGGAGGAAAAGGAAACCTTTCACAAGCAGAACCCTGGTTGCTGTTCTCTGTATGCAAGCCATTCTGTTTAGCATGCCTGGTAAAATTGGAGTAACTGATTCTCTTCGTAACCGGAATCCTTAACCCCATATAGAGTTGTCACAGTTGAAAGGGAAATAAAAACTTCTCAAGGACCCATACTTCCTTAGCGAATCCACTATGGTCCTGTTGACTGAATGCATCAGCGATATTTATTATGAAGCAGATGCTGGTCTTGTTGGTCTTTTGCACTACGATAACTCTAGCTTAATGTGCCCCTAGAGGAAGCACTGAAAAGCACAGGGTCACTGGGTAAGAACTCTAAACAGAATGAACTCATATAAAGTACTACAAATTACATCAGAATGTACACTAGACTCTCCGAGGAGCTGGGGGAGAGTACTGACTTGGGAATACTGCCTGAGTCAGACTGTTGGTCATGGATTTTGGCCAAGATCACAAACATTTCTATTAACTCAAAACTACAGAAGACTCTGCACTGCCTGAGTATTATATTACTCCAGGGACTGACTAAAGAATGGGCTGGCTGCCTTCCTTTCACTACAGAAAGCATGCAGATGCCAAATACAAATGCCAAAGGAGTTCTTATACGATTCACCGGCTCTTTTAAGACAAACAGCTGTGCCTGCCAACACTGTCTCATACTTCAAACCCCAAATCCATTTGTTGGTCTGTTCAGGTGTCAGTTCCTGGTTAATGGGTTTGTGCAAAGCTGGGATAAGATGCTCATCTGTATCTCCAGTAAGGCAAAGGAAATTGTTTGTGTGGTTTTTTTTTTTTAAAGATCAAAAATATCACCAGCTTGGCAGTTCCCATGCCTTGTAGAAGGACTCTTCATAACTCCAGATGCAGCCCTGACTTGGACTGATTCCTACATTATTTTTCATATCCATTCTTGACTGCAAAAGACAAGTGCCTTGCACTCTTGATCAATGATGTCCATGTGTGAATAGTGTTGCTTCTGCTTGTCAAATAAATATAATCAGTGACTGAGAAAGGGATGTGGAAGAGCAACCTTTTATGAAAGTAAGAGTCATTAAAGATGATCCTATGTTTAGAGCCTGGAAAAACTGCTTTTTTTAAATGAAATCTCCCAGCCAGCATGGCCAGTAGCTATGTTAGCTGGGGGGTTGTGGGACTTCTTGTGAAGAAACTAATTTTCTCCTCTCTGGCTGTAGCCATTTCTGCACTAGACTGTTATAGCGCTATGATTCCACTTTCAACATCCTATGGAATCCTGGGGTTTGCCGTTTCGGGAGGAGCCGTCTGGCCCCTCCCAAAACTGCAAGCCCCAGGATTCCATAGGATGTGAAAGTGGAATCATAGTGCTATAACAGTCTAGTGTGGAAATGGCCTGTGTGTTTATTTTGTTCTCTGGCATTGGTTCCCAAATCCAAGAACCTGGATGTTAGGCCTGATCATTCTCTTTTGCGCACCCTCTGAAAATTAGCTGTGCTGTGCCATTGAGAATTGTGCCCTACCTCCTAAGCCCCACCCACATTGGTTTAACTTGAAGAAATGTTTTTCTTTACCTATGGTCATGTCAGTTGCATTTATGTGCTTCTCTTTGTCTCTTCTCTTCCCTTCTCTTCTGCCCTCCAAATGCCTTCACCAGATTCTGATGGCAGCCCTGGGACAGACGACCAAGAATGTGATCTACATCCTTGTTTTGTTGTTCCTCTTAATGCTAATCTTTGCGATTTTGGGTCATGGCTTGTATGGAGACCCTGAGCATGGAGACTATAAGAACTGGGGCACCTTAGCAGCTGCTTTTTTCACTCTCTTCAGTTTAGTAACGGTAATGTTTTCCCCCAACTATTTCAAGTACCAGTCAGCTCTGTTAGACAAGCTGTGCAAACTGTTACCCTGTTTACTGGGGGTCCCGGGAGGGACACCTAAATAACCAAACAACAACACACTTTGGGGAAAATTAGCTTAGAGCACTGCTGGCAAAATGAGAGGCAGGGTAATGCAGCAGGATCTTGTAACCCAGTGTTTACGGGGTCAGGCCAAGTCAAGAAGCAAACCATGTTGGAAGTATTGAATGATATTTATTAAATACAGGCACACAATGTAAGCAGCACACGCACACAGATAACTAAGGAAAATAAAGGTGTGAGTTGGATAGCGGGATTTTTGAGAGGGATAGTTGATTTGGGTGATACAGAACCTGTTCCTGAAGCCTGGAAAGCAGATAGAGAGCGATGCTGGGGTGCGATGTAGCTCAGCATGTGGGGCTGAGGGGAGGCTTGGCAGGCAAAGTGGCAGCAAGACGGTCTGGAACTTGGGAGCAATCCGAGGATGGTCTCGGAATCAGGGGTTTTTATAGGGAGAAATGTGACTGCAGGCTATGCCATACTGGGGGAAAGCAATGTGATTTAGGAGCAGGACAAAGCTTTGGAAAGGTCAGAATTTAGCAAGATTGAGTTAAGTCCAAATTGACAAAGAGTTAGCCAGTATGCAAATACAGAGTGGTTGGTAGTTGAGTATTCAGCTTGCCAGGGTGCCTGCTCGGGGCAGGGAGTCCTTTGTAAACAGCGTGCATACATAATGAAGGTGTTTGCAGAGAGGTCACCTAAAGCAAGAATCTGGCTATTTCTGGCCTGCCTGAGTGGAGAATGGAATGTCCAGCAATTAGTGGCCGCACCTAGTCTGTGCTTGTTTGGGGCCTCACAAACACATGGAGAGGGGTGGTAGAAGAGAGACAAATTATTGATATCAAAATGGTATCTTTATGCTATCTCCAAGGAGATATAATCTGCAGTAACAAAACAACATTCGTGATTTGGAGAAAGAAGGGAAGATCTTTCAGCAAGGGCTCTATCTCCATGTTGGATTTATGCAACAGGGACAGTAACCTGGACAAACCCCATTTGGCAGTGCCATAGATGTGATTCAGGAGATCCCATGATCCTATGCAATGGTAAAAGGGAGAAAGAAGCTAGAAGCACAGTCTGTTTAATCTGCAGACACAATCTGGTCAGGATGGATGTTTAATTCTTTTTCCCAGCTACTATCTGGGGCAAAGCATACAATTACCACACTGTGGCATTGAAATAGCAAGATGTATCTAAATTAATTGTTTTTCCAAGGCTTAGAGACAGCAGGTGCAGGTTTTGTGCTTCATCTAGGCTTTTATCTGTTATTAAAATTCCAGTCATAGTTTCTGATTCTCCTGCAGCATTTTCACAATGTCTGGACAAAGCCAGAACTTGCAAGTAATTAGTTACTTGTAATTAATTTCCCTCCATTCCAAAGGCATGTTAACATCTGCTGAAGCAGAACCCCATGACACACTTCCGGCTACAGTCTGGCTCTTTCTCAAGATGCTTATTTCTTTAATACCAGACTCTCTTTGGAACCAAAGTATTCTGAGAGGGATAGCTTGGGAAATTGCCTGTGTTTTGTACCACAGCCCAGCAGCCCATTGTGTCTCCCTTCCCAAGCTGTCGGCTGGAGTGGGGTGCTCCTTTGGGTCCCATCAGTCAGGGCAACATGCAGTGGGAGGATGTGGGAGAGGGCTTTCTCTGCTGTGGCATCCGTTTGCTATTTTTGAGCTATAACTTCAAGTAAGTACTTTTAAAAAGTAATTCTCAGATAGGCTGAAGGAGCCATCCACCTTTACAATTGAGTTCATCCCTCGTGCCAACCAGACCAGGCAGGAATCCAAAATTCTCAATCGGTTATGACAGTTGACTCTCCTCTCTCCCCTCAGTTTTTAATTCCTGCCTTGCCAACCCATAAAGCTTTTACACTCTCTTCCCTTTCTATCTGTCTGTCTTTGTTAATTAGGCTTAATTACTTAATAACAGAAGTAACAAGTGGAGGATAAAATGGAAAAGAATACCTCCCCCAAATGCCTCAAGTACAGTGGCTAAAGAGGGTGAGATTTTCTCTCTGTCTGTCTGTGTCAGTCTCTCTGGTTGCAAGGCCATGCAAACAAAACTGAGAGGAGAGAGGAGAGTCATAACTGATAGTCCTGCCTGGCCTAGTTGGCATGAGGGATTAACCCAATTGTAAAGGTGGATGGCTCCTTCAGCCTCCCTAGAATGATGGTTCACACTAGGTAAAAACCTCTCATTTTCACTAGCAGCCAATGAAGTGCCTCTGGGAATTCCACAAACAGATCATAAAGCCAATATCCCGTTCCCACTATTGTTCCTCCGTGACTGCATTCAGAAGCACATTGCCTCTGATCTGGGATACAACGACAGTTGGCCCTCCACATTTGCGGGTTTTAATTCTCACAAATTTGTGAGTTTCTCCAGCCCCTGCCCCCCACCCCCGTGCTTCTTTTCCAGGGGAACTTTTGCTCTTGGCAGTTCCAATCAGGCTGTGCAGCCCTTTAAAATCCCACCTCTGGTTCTCCTCCTCTACCAGCTGCTACCTGTCCACACAGTTCAATTTCTCCATCCCACAACCCCTCTCCTAATGCACCCCACATCCCCAAGGAAAGAGACAGGTGGGAGTGAGGAAGTATACAGCCACCATGTTGACCTTCCCCTTTCCCTTACCTGGTTTGGACCCTGGGTGCCTGTTCTCTCCACCATGCCTTATCCCAGTTCCCACAGACATGCGTACACATTTAGATATTTGCAGTTTTCCCATTTTTGCAGTGATCCCTTGCCCCAAACTCTAGTGAATGTGGACGGCCAATTGTATATTCTCATCATCAGTGGGAGTCATTGATAGCCTTATCCTCTGTGTACATCCACAGAAGGAATACAAAACAGAGAAAGAAATTGATTTAAAAAATGAAATGAAATCAAATGCAGCAGAGCAATTGTGTATACAAAATCTCAGTAACAATAATAATTAGAATTTTTGCATACCAATAAGTAAGAGGAGTTGTTTAAAATCCAGACTGTAGATAGGCACCAATAGGAGTGTGTATGTGCTAGGGTTGTATGTGCTAGGGTTGTGGCGTTGTATTGCACCATGATATTGATTGAGATGATTCGTGACTGATTCTTTCATACAATTTGATGATTGCTTTAATGAACTTTCAGGTTGATGGCTGGACAGACTTGCAAGATGAATTGGATGACAGAAAGTTTGTTACCAGCCGGACATTCACAATTGTGTTCATTCTCTTAGGATTTTTTGTGTTTTTCAATATGTTTATTGGAGTTGTCATTATGGATATTCAGGTAAGTTGGCTTTCTGAGATGACTGTAGCATTTTTTCCCTGTGCAAGTAAGTTCATTTGCTATTTTGTACTTGGCATAAAACAAATAAAAAGTGGGGTGTGGGTGTGTGAGGGAGGGGGACTTGTGATTAAATTTCTGATTTAAATCTTGTTGTTAGCTATAACTAGAATTGTGGTTATGTGCTCTCAAATTGTTTCCAAATTATTGTGATCCTAAGGCAAACCTATCACAGTCTTCTTTACAAGATTTGTTCATAGAGGGCATGCTATTGCCTTCTTCTAAGTCTGAAAGAGCTTCCATGGTTGAGTGAAGATTCAAATCCTTGGCTCCCAGAGTCCTAGTCCAGCATTCAAAACATCTACACCATGCTGGCTCATAAGTAGAGTAGACACATTAAATCAAAGGGAACTTGGTAAGAAAACATGTAAGTTGTTTTTTTTAAAAAAATATTTTTATTAAAATTTAATTGCAAAATAGAACAACGACAACAAGTGGGTTACACCATTATTAAACGTATCCCACTCATCCCACTTCCACTTGTATTCTTCAGTTGAAACTACATTGTTTCGATTTACGCAAAAGAAGAGCAATTACATTTCTACTGACAAAGAAAAAGCAATTACATTTGTATCTTGTTTCCATTTCCTACACATCTTATAAATTTATATCTTAACCCAGTCCAATACTCCTTTCCATTTACTTTCAAAATTCTGCATAGGTTTATTTTTCAAGGAAAATGCTGATTCTTCTATCTGTACCATTTCTAGAACTTTCAACTTCCACTCTTCTAGATTTATATCTCTGTTTTCTTTCCAATATTGTGCATACAACAACCTTGCTGCTGTTATCAAATATAACAATATTTTCTGATGACTTCTTATCTGTCTGTGTTGTCCTAACATATTTAACAAATAAAACTCCGGTATCATTTCAAAATACAAATTACAAATTCTTTGAATTTCATCATGTACCCCCTTCCAAAATGTCCTTGCCCTTCTACAAGTCCACCACATATGAAAAAAAGATCCAATCTTTTCATCACATTTCCAACACTTCCCAGTCCCAGATTTAGTTATCTTCTTTAATCTTATTGGAATCATATACCATCTATGGAGCATTTTATAAAAAATTTAAATTGAAATTTGGAGTAAATTTAATATCCATTTTCCATGTTCTCTCCCAAACTTCTGGTTCAATTGAATGTCCTACATTCTGGGCCCATTTAACCATTGAGTCTTTGACTACCTCTGATGCCATTTCTCTTTTCAATAATAATTTATAGAGTTTGGAGATTCTCTTCTTTTGGTCTCCCTTCATCAATATATCTAGTTCATTTTCTATTCTCTTGAATGCATATGATTTTTTATCCATTTTAAATCTTTCTTTAAGTTGTCGCCATGGGAACCAATTTAGCTCATGTCCTTTTTCTTTTAATTCTTCTGCTGTACACATTCTTGGTTTCTCCCCCTCCTATTTCAAAAGTTCTTGATATGTTAATAGATTTCCTTGTTTTGTTAGAGCAATTCCATAGGCTTCTTGTGGTGAAGTCCATATTGGAAGTTTTGCATAATATTTCCACTTTATTTGTATCCAAATCTTTAACAATGTTTTCCGGATACAATGATTGTTGAACTCTTTATTTACTGTTAATCTGTCACAACATAGATAACCGTGCCATCCGAATCTGTTATTTATTTCTTCCAATTCTTTGATAGTTGTTCTCTCTAATTGAATCCAGTCCTTAATCCAATCCAAACAACATGCATAATAATAAATTTTCAAAATGGTAGATCAAATCCTCCTCTCTCTTTTGCATCTTTAAGTGTTTTGAAACTTATTCTTGGTTTTTTGCCTTGCCAGAAACATTTTTGTAAAACCTTTCCCCATTCTTTAAATATCTTCTCACTTCCTATTATTGGTAAATTCTGAAAGAGGAACATAAGCGTAGGTAAAAGGGACATTTTAAAAGCATTTATTCTTCCCAAGAGCGAAAAGTTTAAGTTTTTCCATTTCTCCATATCATTTTTTATCTCCTTCCATTTCTTCAAATAGTTATTATCAAACAATTCTTGATTCTTTTTTGTTATATTAATTCCTAGATATTTTGTTTTCTTGGCTAATTGACATCCAGATCTTCTCTCTAAATCAGCTTGCTCTTTTTTAGTCATATTTAATGTCATCATTGTTGTCTTTTCTTTATTTATCTTGTATCCTGCGACCAGTCCATATTTTTGTACAATTTCCATTAGCATCTGTATTGATTCTTGTGGATCCTCCAAAAATATAATTACATCATCCGCAAAAGCTTTCAATTTCAATTCCCTTTTTCTTATTTTTAAGCCTCTTATGTGTGGATCCTCATTTATTATAATCAACAATACTTCCAAACAGTTATAAACAATAGTGGTGATAATGGCACCCTTGCCGTACCCCCTTGTTTATTGCAAAGCTTGTCATGATGTCGCCATTTATTATTAACCTTGCAGATTGATCTTGGTAAATTGCCTCAATCCATTTACCAAAGTCTTCTCCAAAATCATATTCTCTTAGCACCCGAAGTATAAAAATCCAGGAGACGTTATCAAATGCCTTTTCTGCATCCGAAAGAATAAGTGCCGCCTTCTTCCCTGGATTTTTATCATAATATTCAATTGCATCCAAAACTGCTCTCATATTGTTTCTCATATATCTACCAGAGAGAAAACCAGTTTGATCTTCTTGAATCTTGTCCTGTAATATCTATCTCAGTTGTTTTGCCAACACCACTGCAAAAATCTTGTAATCCATATTCAACAGGGAGATTAGTCTGTAATTTTTAACTTCTTTTTTATCCTTACCCTCTTTGGGTATCAATACTATATTAGATTCTCCCCAGGATTCCAGTTTGCCAAAAACATGTAAGTTCTGTTGGGTCAAGGAGTCTGCTCTATTTGAGACTAACAACTGGATTTAGGCGTTACTGGAGCATGAGAACAGAATGATGTTTCAATTTTATCTGCCATAGTCCTGATGACAGAAGAACATCTTCTTCTCAATGGGTGCCAGCATTTCTGCTATGTTTATTTCTGATCCAGTTTGGACATATATATAAAGCTGATTGAGAACACCAAGGAAGGGAGTTATGTGGGTCTCCAGATGTTCCTGGTCTGCAACTCCCATCAGCCCTAATCAGCATAGCCAGTGGTGAAATATACTAGGAGTTGGAGTCCAACAGCATCTAGAGGACCACAGGACTCCTATCCCTGGAGCACAGTGATATACTTAATCTTAGCTTGCCAATTTTCTCTTATGTGATAGGCTGTTCTGATCCTTCAGCAAGGAAAAAGTTTTGTAGACTAGCCCTTGATGAACAATTGCTTTGGATAACTTAATCTTGACATTCTGGAGAGCGGTTTATTAATTTGATTTGGTTTTTATCCCACCCTCTCCGAATAACCTCAGGGAAATTAATCATCACTATAAAATACACTTAAAATTATCTAAAAATCACAATAACATAACAAAAAAAAAATCAAATTATACAAACAGGCAGTAGAAAAACTAAAATGCTTATACTCTGAAAGACCATAGAGGCATTTCTTCAACTGATGTCTGAATGACAACAATGTACAGGACAGCTGAACCTCTGTTGAAAGACAATTCCAGAACCAGAGCCCTGTCACAAGAGCCTGCCACATGTGACAGTTCCATAGGCCATGAGCAGAAAATCCCCAACCAATCTTAGTGCTAGAGTAGGCCTGTGCAGGGGAAAACAATAGTTTGAGTACCTGGATCTTATGCTGTTGTACTAATAGCTTGTCACTGTTTGGCCAATGAGGTAATTAGGATATTGTTATGGATGAATTTGTTCTGCATATAGAGGAGCAGGACAGGGTGTTGGAGATGGGATGGAAGGACAGAGACAGCAAATGCAACTTCAGGCTCTGCTCAGGGGATTCTAATGATATGAATACTGACTACCTGGGCAGGGATTTGAGAACTGTCCCATTTGAAATATAAACAATAGGAAGCATGGAGGCTCTAAACTTTTTTTCAAGTTATTTGAAATTTAACCAGTCTGATACCCTAGAATAGTGGAATGCTTGCAAATGTTATGCCATTTTGATAGATGCTTGCCTCTTAACTTCATCAGTTTGCCTTCTGTACAGTGACTGTTTTGTGACTAACCAGTCATCAAGTTGACTGTTTTGTAAGGGTGCCCTCAACAGTTTTTCGACATTTTAATTGTGCTCACTTTTCCAAAAAAGGTCATGGGTGGGGGCTGCCTTTTGAAAAGTACTGCAGAAGCTGCAAACTTCATGCTCTAAAGTAGCAGGTAAATAAAGCTGTACTATTATGTAATTGAACAGGTGCGTGAATCACATAGCTCTCCAAATTTGTAAAGGATGTTAATGTTGTAAAGGATGTTAATGTTCTGTTCTGTCTCTTTTCACCTTAGTGTTTCTAGTAGTTTCTCTTTCTAGCAGCTGCTATTGCTAATGAGATGAATTCAGAATCAAACTACTGTTTTAGCAGTGGAACTTCAAAGGCCACAAACTCAATTTTTAATACTGTACTTAGATTAATCAGATTCGGCTGGTTTAGATGGAAGTTAGTGCCTATGCCAAATACTGGAAGGTTCTGCTTACTTCAGTCAACCTTAGTACTATCTCCAGTCCCTGACCTTTTGGTTTATTAGCTTCCAGTCTGGACTTTGATAGTAGAGAATGCCAGCTTTCTCTCTTGTAGCCCAACATGGATGTCCAGTAACCTTAGGGTTCTCCTGACCCAAGCTGAATGAAGAGATGGGAGTGGTAGCACTTTTTGTGCTGGTGTTTGTATCCATGGCTGTTCTTCGCACCTGCCATTTGAAAAGAGACTGCGTCCATTATGATCAATTTAGAAGGGAGGGATTAAAAATGCGTACCACACAAACAATGAGAAATGAAACAAATAAGACAATAACAAACATTGAGTCAAAGTAGCTACCAGAAATAAATGAGCCAAATGTTTTTCAAGCATGTGTCCGTTAAATTTTCCCCTTAGACTGGCACAGCACTCATTTTCTTGTCCTTGAAATGCCTGACAAAGATCTTTTTGGGTTTCCGAGGCTCCTAATTCCTTCGGATCGCCTTCTCTTAAATCTTCTCGTGCTTTACATTTTTTTCAAAATAAGAACTGCTGCTTCATTTAGATGCTATTTTTTCTGATTATTTTTAATTGATTTTATTGTAAATTTCCTTGCCAATCTTGACTGAATGGGAAGGTATGCATCTTAATAGAAATAATAATAAAGGAAGCAGTGTTCCTTCTTTCAAAGATGTGTGACTTTAGAAATGTACCCTGGAAGCATAGCCAGATCAGAGATACAGGAATGGACAAGGACAGCCTTGTCTATTCAGTACCTTGAACAAAAATAATTCCACTGAGAGTCTTGTTCGCTCTTTCCACCATTTACTATACCCTCAGTCCCCAGAGAAAGTGAATTGAGCAAACTAAGTCTGTAGTAAGTCCATTTCTTGCTCTAATTGTTTACATCCTGCCTTCCAGGCCACTTACAAAAAGTCATGTTTGAGGGGGGACATTTGTCTGACCTTGCTGCCTGCCTTCTTTTTTTAAAATCTGAAATAGATAAGAGTAGATTCAAGCATGTATCCCTACTACAGAATCATAGCAGTTTGATACCACTTTAACTGCCATGGCTCAGTGCTATGGAATTCTGGGATTTGTAGTTTTGTGAAATATTTAGCCTTCTCTGGCAGAGAGCTCTGGTGCCAGAACAAACTACCAATCCCAGGATTCTTTAGGGTGGACCCATGGCAGTTAAGACTGTATAAAACTGCTATAATTCTTCAGTGTGGATACATCCTCGCTCTGGGATTAGATAGATCTCATGTTCAAGTGAATGTGGTACAGTCCTATTTACCTGCTACTTCCAACATATGGTACTGAAGCAAGCAGGAAGGGCACAAGGAGAAGTAGTTTTCCTGGGTTGAAGGATTCTCCCTACAAAGTGAGGAAGCCAACTGGACCTCCTGTCTCAAGACCATCTAACACCCTTTGGTTTGGTATTCACAGACTTCCACGGAGGAATACGACAAAAAGCTTAAAACGGAGAGGAAAGCTAATCTCATTGCCAAGAAGCTAGCCATTTTAAAAAGGCAACAGGAAGAAGTGAATGAATTGCTCAGCCAGCAAGTTAGCACTGTGTTTTCTGCTATTTTCTTAATGGCACCCTCTGTTCATTAGTCCTCAAGTTTTCATGAATTCCAAAGCATTCCTAAGCATTATGGAATTTTAAAAGTAAAACCAGGCTGAAGATTTTCATTACATTTAAATCTGAGACTTACCTTGCATATTTTGCATATAAACTAGGAGAAGGTTCTCTTTGGTTTGGCTGCACCTCTACTCCACTTTCTGGGCCACAGCCCATGACCAGGCAACATATAACTGCCCAACAGAGAGCAGTGGTTGTACCCTTGAAACTGAAACTGTAAAAACAGAATGGATTCTTGAAATGATCTGAGACTGTTCAAATGTTACTCTTGCTTATGTGGGGAATATTGCATCTTCTCTCATAAACTACCCCTGGCTTACAAACAATTTGCAATCATGCTTATTCATTCACTTGCCTCATTGGTTTTTATACACCCTATACTAGTCTGTATAGATTAAGCAAAAAAATTAACACCAACCACAATCAGCAGGGTGCTGTGGGTCCTTCTGAATTTTAATGGATGCTACTCTGTGTATTCCTTGCTTAAGAAAACCCTATGAAATTCATGGAGTTGCCACAAGCCAACAGGCAACCTGAAGGCATGTACACACACACATTCCTGTCTATCATTTTTTCAAAGACTCAAAAATATATACAGAAAGGGGACATGCAAGGATGCAGGAAGCTGTTTCACATGTTCAGGCCTATCACTGGAGACATCAGGCTTCACGATGGCCCTGAACCTATGGCACCTGGGGGAGCTTTGAATAAGTGATTTGCTCCAATGTGAGGGCCTGGCTCCTCTCTAAACTGCAAACCCCAGGATTCCATAGGATGTTGAAAGTGGAATAATAGCACTATAACAGTCTAGTGCAGAAATAGCCCTAATCTGAAGCCTAATGGAGGCCTACCTCCCCGCTGAGCCAACTACCTTTTCCAGATTCAACCACTCCCCACAAGGTGAGAAGCTATAGAACAGGGATCGGCAACCTCTAGGGAGCTGAGGGACTGTTTTCTACCTCTCACTGTGGATTGCACAAGACCTGAAAATATACAAAAAATAGTGAAAAATCAAACCCAGAAGTGGTCTGAGGTCCATTTCCATTTGTGGTTTTGAGGGAAGTTGAGCAGGCTTCTGGGAGTGAAAATGTTTTCACAGGGGTCATTGGGATGGTATCTGAGAGAGCCTGGGGCTCACAAAAGCAACCTTGAGGGCCCTCGGGTGGTCCATAGGCCTCACATTGCCCCCCCCACTATAATGGGACAGGCCATTATAACCTAGCAGTTCTCCAGGAGTTCATGCTTGGGGCAGTACTAGTACTTGTGCATTGGCTCCAGTGGGTGTGGAAAAGGGTGTACTGTCCTCACATTGGAGGTAGGCTCAGGATCTCTCCAGTGTTTGTCTGGGCTCATAGGCTTAGGGCTTGGGTATCTCTTCAGCTCTGGGATTGTTGCATGATCCTGGCAGGATCTCCAGGATCTCAGGCTCAGCCTCTTCGTTTGATATCCTTGGTTCCTCAGCCTCTCAGTCCCTGTCCAGACTGCTGTTGGACTTCTGGGTTATGACACTGTGTGGAGACAATGGTACTAAGCAGTTTTCTAGATCTCTGTGACCTTTCCCTACATCTAAAGGTTTCAATAGGAGACAAATTAAAAAAAAAGTTTGAAGGGGTTGCCTGCTATAGTGCCCTATTTAAATCCCAAGAAATTATTGACTAAAATTAACTGATCTTGATCTAGACACAACTTCTGTGACTTTAAGCTGTTCCCTTTCCAGTCCAGGTTATTTACCATTTGTGGAAGTTGGTGGGCATGACTGTGAACTGTGTTGAAGCCAAATGTGACATTGTAGCGCTGACCTTTCAACCATTTGCCTGTCTTTTCACATCAGAAATCAACTGAATATCAAACCTTTGATGAAATGGTGGAAGACTTCAAAAAAACCTTGCTTCACACAGATCCTATGATCTTAGAAGACTTTTGTGCCAGTCTGCCATTCATCGATCTCTATCTGATATCCCTAGATCGCCAAGATGCCACAGTTTATAAGTATGTGAATTGTCTTGAATTAACAGAAATGAAAATTGGATCCTGTTCACAATGGATCATGTTGTTTTGTTTTAACCGGAGCCTGGAAATGTTACTTCCCGGACTATGAATCCCAGAATGCCCTAGCTAACATGGCTAGTGTTCATGCTGGCTGAGAAATTTTGAGAGCTGTAGTTCAAAAAAGTGTCTTTTCCCCAGTTCTGATTTCAAAAAATCTTGATTGTGTTCAGTAGTTAAACCATCTTAATTCCTGTACTGTTCACACTGAGATCCAAAGGAAACATTTTAAAAAGACATGGTATAGTTCCCCCAAGACGAAAAAACATTAGAAATGAAGAGGTGGATGGGATATTTTAGTAGTCCCATAGTCAAAAACCTTCTCTGCATCAAGACTTCAGGGAAAACTTCAGGGAAAAAGAATTCTAGGATAGCCTACTCCCTGAGGTAGTATCTTTCCAAATTCAAGGTGATTTTAAAATAAAAAGCACCCAGCTGTACAACCTATACCCCATATTCGTTCTGAAATTTGGCATATGCCATAGCTATACCATATGCTTTTTCTGTTTTTGAATCACAAAAGATTAGACTCATCCTCAATATCTCTCACCACATTCTGACTCCTTAACCATGTAAAAATTACAGGAACATAATTGGTTCTTCTTCCTAGTTAGGACACATCTATTAAAAAAAGAGGAGTTTTGTTACAAAATGGGAAAAAGCAAAAGGAATATATTTTATATTGCTGCTCTTAAAATGTGTATGAACAATATAGAAGGCATAACCCTCCTGGGTAACGTCTGTAAAAATCTCATGCTGGCCACTTAGGACCATATGAATGATATTTTTTATGTCTGTGAAGAACATATTTCACTCTGTCACTTTGCACTCTTAAGACTCGCCTGCAAAGCTTTGCACTCTTAAGACTTGCCTGCAAAGTGTGAGGAATCTTTTGCTCAGTTTGTTCCCTTTGCAGAAAATGTGATGCTTGCTCGAGGAAATTTCGAGGTGACACTGGGAAGGTAGTTGAAGGTGGTTCTCAAATTTTAGAAAAGTTGCTGCCACAATTCAGTACTCATGGGTAATCTGTTGGTCATGAATATTGCTCTCCTCCTTCCTTCCTTCCTTCCTTCCTTCCTTCCTTCCTTCCTTCCTTCCTTCCTTCCTTCCTTCCTTCCTTCCTTTCTTTCTTTCTTTCTTTCTTTCTTTCTTTCTTTCTTTCTAAAAGCTCCTGGTCATTTTTCGGTTTAAGCAAACCATACCACATAGGTTGAAAAACAGTTATAAAGCCAGAAGTACAAAGAAGACAGAAGCAATACAAATTTAATTATAGAAGATAAGGTATAGCCCACATTCTGTTATTGACAGGCATAAATAGGCTTACATGTGAAGAAGGTTTTTACTGGACATTGTACAATGGCCATATGTGGTTGCTAGTCATGGAAGCAGATGTCTATATACAAAACATGTACCCAGCACACCGGTCAAGGTGTACAGGAGCCATAGTGAGGTATGCAGTTGCATAATGGGGTGGCAGGCATGCACATTTTTGAGTCGTTCACATATATTTGGCTACAGTGATATCTAGTATAGGGACAGTGTAATGTAAGCAGAATATAACTCCGCTGATGGTTATTTATGCCCTGTTGCTATGATGTAGGAGGTTGGCCTGTCTTTCAAAGAATCCCTATGGAAGGGCCTGGGCTTCTGTGACTGAGCTCGTGTTTTGCCATAAAAGTATTGCAGGTTCAGTCTTCTGAACAGCATTATGCACAGATGTCTTCATCTAACCATCATTTATTAAACCTCTTGGAACACAGAGTAACTTCTGACTATAAAGCAGGAGAGGGAGTTTTGCAGGCCAAATGCATGTGGTCCTGCTTTCCTCACCCTTGGCTGTGCTGGCAAGGGATGTTGGGAGTTCTAACAGCATCAGAAAGACTCTATGATTCCCACCCTGCTTTAAAGAAGCATGAAACTTAATTGAATAGGCCCTAGATTGTCCTGCCTCCTTTATTGGCTTCTGTCCCACATTGAATACACCCCCTTCTGATCTGCCCCCAGGGCCTGCTAGCACTGAGCCCCCAGCTTGCCTCTTAAAGAGACAGCACCCAATACTGCAATATGTGACCAGGAAGGGTTGGGAAAGGCTCCTATCCAAGACTGCTAAGAGCTGATGCCAATCAGTTTAGATACTATTGAACTAAAGAAACCAGTGGGCTAACTCTGCAAAAGTTGGTGTCCAGTGTTCCTAATACCAGCAAGAAAGCAGCAATCTCCAAAAGTGTGGGACGGAACTGTATTACCTTTATAGGCTTTTCTGAAGTGGCCCTGGATTGAGTAAGTTCCACATGCTCATGGGGATTTTTGAAGTAGGCCTTTTTTGCTTCACATTGCAAGTAGGGGTCAGGTACTGTGGCAGCAGTGACATTGGAGGCAACGGCCATCACTCCTGGGGTTGCCAAGTGAAATAAGGAACAGGGCCCCTGCCCCTTTTATGGTTATATAGAAAAAGGAGTTTCAGCAGGTGCTGCTTATGTGATAAGCAGTACATGCTGAACTTCTCTTACCTGCATAATCACTAATGGGAAAGGAGCCATGCCCCTTATTTCACTTGGCAACCCTCCATCATAAACATGTGGGGGCAGAAATCAACTCTGAGCATTGTCAGAACTACAGAACTCCAGGTGTGGCAATCCACTTTTTTCAGGCACAAAAATACTTTTTTCTTTATTTTCTTATTTCTTTATTTATTTTCCAGTGGAACTGGAAGGCTGAGAGTGACCCCAGGGCCTCATAGATAACCTTGGTGCAGCCCCCTGGGCCACATGAGTCTCACTTTGATCCATATGTGTTTTGCCTCTAGTTACTTTGGACCCTGTAGATTAGAGACATGAGTCCTTGTTTGGGAGGTGGCAGACAGTGAGGGTGGCTGGCTTCCAGGTCAGGTGTATAGTGAGTCTGCCCTACATTGTGGTCCAAACTGTAAAAAAGCTAGCAGTGTGCTCAACCTATTTTGAGGCTATGGGACTCAACATCGTGGAGTATTAATTAAAAGTTTAGCCAAAACTTGTTGCAGATTTGCTGCCCCACTGACATGGAAGCCACTATCTGCCACTTGTGGCACAAATGCTTAAAATTGAAATTTCAAGTTACTTTTTGAAATGTCTGGAACTTTTGCTAGGATCCTAGGAATGCACTCGTAAGCTTCTAAGAATGGGTTCTATGAAGAAGAATTCAGTAGCAGCGAAAAAAGAATTCAGTGGTAGATGGAGCTCTGATTTAGCAGAGATGGAATTCTTAAACCAATTTTGAGATGGCAAGAATAGCCACTCATGGTGTGGAATAGTGGTCTGAGTGTTTAGCTAAAGGACTTCTGGAGATCATGGTTCAAATTCCACTCAGCCATGGAAACTGGCTGGGTGACCTGGGCAAGTCACACTGTCTCAGACCTAGGCCATTTCTGCACTACGCTCTTATAGCGTGATTATTCCACTTTTAACATCCTATGGAATCCTGGGGTTTGCAGTTTAGGGAGGGGCTGGCTGGCTCCTCCCTAAACTGCAAACCCCAGGATTCCATAGGATGTTGAAAGTGGAATAATCACGCTATAAGAGCGTAGTGCAGAAATGGCCTAGGTCTGAGACAGTGTGACTTGCCCTTGCTATAAGAGTATAGTGCAAAAATGACCCTAGAGGAAGCTAGTGGCAAGCCCCCTCTGAATAAATCTTGCCAAGAAAATCTTATGAGAGAGTCACCAGAAATCAGAGTCAAACTGAAGGCGTATGATATACACAGTCACTTCCTTGCCACAATAATGTTAAATATTTTTGTCTGTCTCCTCCTTGAAAACAAAAAAACAAACAAACACTCTGCAGTATTGTATGCTTACAAAGCCGTATCTCTATCTAAAATTGTTTGCCAGATTTAATGGAACCATATAGATTTCATGAGTCACCACATTTTCTAGTGTCTATTCTAGTATAATTAAATTATGATTAAATATGTTTGCTTGTTCTGTCACTCCAGGCTACAAGAACTCTATTATGAAATTGTTGCCACTTTGACCACTCTGCTACGGGAATCGCAATCTTTGCAATCTTTGAGGTCTCTCAAGATAATGTCTAAGTCTTGTGCTTCTATAAATCGAAATAAATAAAAAAGTTATTTCCTTTCTATCTTTTTTAAAGAAACTTTTTGTGTACTGCATAACCATGACTAAAATTAATGGCAAATTTCCCTCATGAACTTCTGTCAGAGATCAGATTTTACCTAGTGGGTCCACATCTTGGGAAATGTAAACATAATTTGGTTGTTCTGCTAATGTATCTTTGTGTTTGGGGCTGTATCTCTTTCTATCTTTATAGGCTTAGGTCAAACTGTTAGATCAAATCCTCTGATTTTTTTTTTTTTTTTTGGAGGCCATGTGGTAGCTGTTAACTAGTAAACCCAGATGGGATGGAAAATAAAAGGTTGTTCTGTGTGTGCAGAGGGTTTCCTCCACCCCTGTTGTTTGTTGGGAGGAAGGAACAAAATCTTGTGCCTGCATGAAATTTTCCCTTCCACAGTGGTCAGTGAGCATACAGACCAGCAATGAGAACCGCGTATCATTGCTACATATATACATACATGCATATATACACATATGACACACATGGGTTTGTGATGATGGAATCAGAATACCTGGACATATGTTGTCAACTTCATTGCCCTTAGGTAGTCATGCATTTGGACCACTAATTGCTCAGATGACATGGAAAAAAGGTTGGATGGCAATGTAAATAAGCACACTCTGTGTTTCTGGTGTAGCCACTGTCAATGTGTGGGTTGCTCTCTTAATTTGTGGCAGCAAAACACAGCAAAGACTTCTGTGGCATTTTAAGAACTAACAGTTGTTTATCTGGCATTCATTTTGTGAACTGCAACCAGCATTAGGTGAATGGAGTGTTGCCTCAGTTGGCAGACATACAGCCTAAATCTCACTGTTAATCCCAAGTAGACTAGAGTTATTACATCTATGGGATTTACCTATATGTTAAGTCACTATTCAACAACTATTCAACAGTAGGGCTACTTTTGATGCAAATAATCAATTGGATTCAGATTCAAAGCTGTACATGTGCTTTGGATGTGTGGTAACAGAGTCTTAATAGGCTGAGAAAAAACTGTAATTGGTGGGATGAAGAGAATTAAAATATGAAGAAGTCATGAACAGAAATCATTATCTTAATAGTGGTAATTAATAACAGTTTAACAATAGTACAAGCATTCTTTATAACACAAGAGGCATAAATGCCAGGAAGGAAGGACGGAAGGAAGGAAATATTTTTTTCCTTCTTGTTCTGGCCATAGGAGATAAGAACAGAATTGAACTTCCTGATGAATTCACCTGTTTTGCACTGGAATCTGTTCAAGGATTGATGCATCTTGCTATGAATGATCCTTATAATGAGAAGTTAGTTTCTTAGCACAGCTTAAAATGCTGATTCTCCCAGATCCCAGAGAATCTTTCCTCAGATCTCAGAGTCTTCATATACTCATTTGTAAATTCTTTTTTGATTTAGCCTGAAACACTAGGCCTTTCTACACTACACTGTTATACCGCTATTATTCCACTTTCAACATCCTATGGAATCCTGGGGATTTCAGTTCAGGGAGGAGCATTTAGAATTCTTAACCAGGGAGCTCTTTGGCCTCAGTAAACGACAAACCCCAGATTTCCACAGGATGTTGAAAGTATAATAATAGAACTATAGCAGTGTAGTGCAGAAAGGCCCACTCTTTCTATTGAAGGCACCAACTCAATATGTTATGTTTCAGTAATGATAGCTAATTTTGTAAGATTTAGCATATTCTGATTCAAGAATTAAACCTATTTTGTTTAAGGCTGGGGATCCTGTAATGCAGGCAACTATAAATGAAACAAATATTCAGAAACTGATATATTTTGTCTATTCAAGCGTATCCTTCATTCTACCAATACCTTGTGTGCAGGGATGTAGACAGAGGGGGGTGGGGTGGGGAGAGCAAAATGACAGCATTGCTCCAAAAGTGAGAATTCTGCCCCCCTCCAAATGAAACTTATCTTCAGTTCCTAAATTCCTATCTTTGCAGAGAGTGAGACATTGAAAATTATTTCACCCCTAGAACGCTAACGTTTGCTGTGTTCTCATTCCCTCAGTAACTTTTGCCTGCTCATTTTCTTTGGATGCCTAAACTAAATTTCTAAATGCACAACTGAAGTGCTCAGCTGACATTTAAGTTACTGCAGTGCTAGAAATTGGAGGAACGAAGAAAAATTTCATTGGGGGGCAAAATTCTGGGGGGAAGCATAACAGTTCCTACTCTTCACAGAAGGACAAGTAGGATCAGACAGGAATACAGACCCCAAGCCTGGGGAGTCAAACTTCAGGCTTCTCAGACATGAAGATGGCTGTCCTTCAGACTTTCAGCAGCAGCTATGCAGGTGTTGCCTGCTTGGGAACAGGGCCCCTGCAGCTACAGGGCCAAGACAAGTATACAAACAAATCAGAAGGGTCATGATAGATATAATACAAGTATACATGTAGATGTAATACATGCATGTATTACATTAGCATGGCTTACACAGGTTAGAGCATAGTGAGGAATTTGTGACCCTCCAGATATTGTTGAAATGCAGCTCCCACTGTCCTTTACCATTGACTCTGCTTGTTAAGGCTGGCGAGAGTTTCAAACAGTCTGGAAACCTACAAATTCAGCAAAAAGAATTGGGACAGGAAAGTCTTGGTGAGGGGATGCAACTTGACATCCAGGCTCTCATGAGCAGCAATAATATTCTGAGAAGAAAACCAGCTGAAACCCACATTTGGAGTGCTACCCTTGACAATTTTGAATAAGATGGAAAAGATCGTCTTTGGTGTTTCTGTCCATTATTCTAGAGCCACAGAGTCCTGTCCCTTCACGGAAAGCAAGAGTCAGATGTTGAACATATTTTCTTTTTGAGCATAACCTCAAAATGTGAGAAAGAGCAAGGAAACACTTTAGACGCCAGTGGTGGGGAAATCTCCAGCTCTTGAAGTATTTTGAGAATTTCATGGATGGCATTTACCAGTCTCCCCTTCCCAAGAAAGAGGAGGGGTATAATATTTGGAGCTGAGATCTTGGACCCATGTGTATTTTTTTGTATTACAGCTGTGAAGCACTTTATGATTATGTGTAGTGGGATGGTGTATAAAATTACAAAAAGAACCACTTGAAAAATGTCCTCTTTAATAGTAAGTGGTTAGTCTGGGTTACTCTATGGCTTTTTAGTAGTAAAATAAATTAGAAACAGACATGAACAGTGTCTAATTCTAGACTCAGAAATGTTTGAAAAATGATGCCCATACAGCAAAATTATTGACACTTTCTGACAGAGATATGGGCTGGTTTTTAAAAAAAAAAAATTAACAGAACAAGTTCATTTCTCATGCTGCTCACATCTTTTGGAGTACAATTTACACAGACAGGAGTTTGGTTGGCACAGATAAAGTAACTTTGAAACTTACGCTGTCAGTTAAAGTATTCATCTTCATAGACCATTAAATTTGATGGGCTGTTCTATTGGTATTGTACATTTGACATATATTGGGTTTTTCAAAAAGTAGTAGCTATACAAGTACAGCTGCCTTTTGAATAGTTGCTTAAATTTGATCAGGGAAGATAGTCCAGTTACTCAATACAATAATTTCTCAGTAATAATAATACAATACAATAATTACTCATAATAATAATAATAATAATAATAATAATAATAATAATAATAATAATAATAATAATAATAAAAATCTTGTGATCATAGTATTGGAACTCCCAAATGTAATTCCAATGTCGTTGATTTGGATCCCTCCTTACCTTTTTTAAAATGATGGGATCTCAATATATGGATCATCACATACAATGTAAATTTGTGTGGGAGGCATTCATATTCTCTTTCTCAGTCTGGACTTTCAATGCAGCCAACAATGAAATTAAAATCCCTGTGTAGACGTTAAACTGATACAACCAGAGAACAGTAAAAACAGAACATAAAAACAACAAACATCATGATAAAACCAGCCACCACAAAAAAATCCAAGAAGAGCTTAAAATGTGTTCAAAGCCTATAAACGTGCACTTCAGAGGTCCTAAACTCACTTAGAACGTGGCCTGCAGAGCAACATTTTAAACCAGTTTCTAAAAACCGTCAAAAGAATGTATGGTATAAATAGAAATGCAAGGTGATTCCACGTGAAGGTGCAACAACTAAGAAGGTCATCTCTTTAGTTACAGCTCTCACTGATAGCGAAGACATTCTGGAGAATTATTTATTTATTATTTGTTTAAGGAATTTGTTTATTGCGTCTCTAGCCACCAAGGGCCCTGTTTGCAATTGGTAAAAACATTTAAAATATGAAATGCATGACTAAAAGCAATTAAAAACTAAAGTCCCTTTGAAAAATAGTCAAAAATATTAGAATCAGAGACAATTTAAAAATAGTTAAAAACAGGCAGAGAAGCTGCCCCTAATTTTAAGAAGCAAAGGCCAAGTGAAAGAACATGGTCTTTGCTGGTTGCCAGAAAGTCAAAAGGAATGGAGCCAGCCTGACTTTACTTGGGAGGCAGTTCCATAGTTGGTGTGCTGCTACAGAGAAAGTCCTGGCATTCGTAACCATAAGTCTAGCTTCATGGGGTAGTGGGATGTGCAACCTGGCCTCTACTGAAGATCTTTTTTTTCACACAGGCTCATATGGGAGGAAGTGGTCTTACAGATGTCCTGGTCCAAAGACATATAGGGCCTAAAAACCCTATAAACACCAGATCCTGACTGACTGTGGAAACTAAGCAGGGTTAGCTGTGGATGGAAAACTGCCAATCAATACCTACTGCTATAGTCTATATTTCAGAGATAGGAATTGGCAAAACCTTGGGATAGGTTCATCTTGGCGTTGCCATAAGCAGAAATACTTACAACAATACTAGGGTTCCCAGGTATCTGTTACTTGAGGGCCAGAGACCCTGTCCTTTATGTAGATAGAATGAGATGCAAAGAAATTCCCATATTTGAAGTCATGGGTCTGTTAAGAAAAGGTGAAACTGAGCATGCACATCCAAAGCTCACTGCCAGTACATATCATTAGTTCTTCTTCGTGGTCTCTGTGCCTTCATACACTAGGAGCTTTAGCGCCTGCGCGGTAGCGTTCGGAAACTTCTAGAGCTTGTTCGCTTGGCGGGAACCCCTCCCCCACGCCGGTACTGCGCATGCTCCTCCCGCCGAGCAACGGTCTCTCCTCAGTTCTTTCTCGTCCGCCGCCGCGTACGGAAGGTTCTTCAGTTTGTTCCTCTCACGTTGTGCTTGGCTTGCTGTTTTTCACGGCGCCCTCTTAGCCGTCGCAGGTCGGCCGACCTGCAGCAGAGAGAGCCCTCTGCTTCTCCGGAGCGGCGTTCGACCTCCTTTAGGTCCCGGTCCCGCTCTTCCGAGCGTCCGGTGGCCTCGCCGCCTCCGAGGGAGACAAGAGAGGAACAACCTCGCTCGTCTGCCTCCAGATACACCTCGGCGTCCTACGTGGCCAGGTACGCGAGGGAATCTGAATGGAGAGAGCGCCCGGCCTCCTATCGGTCGCATTCGCCATCGTACCGGGATCGGTACCATCGTGGCCCGAGTCGCTGGGAGACCTTCCGGAGGTCCCGGTCACCTCGTCGACAGCGCGAATCGCGCTCGCCTAGAGGGGACGAGGCTCGGTACCGTCGACGCCGAAGCCGATCTCCGTCGGACCGCCGCTCCTTCAGCCGCTCTCCCTCTCCTCGATATCATAGGGCGAGGGAGCCTTCACCACGGTATCGGGCGATATCGCCACCTCCTAGGGTCACGGCAACGGCGACGCGCCCTACGGAGTCGGTGGTGACTGAGCGGGCTACGACGACGTCAGCCTGCCAGACTACCCCGGTCACCACCAAGAGGGTGAAGTCAGTAGCCAGCCATCCCAAGCGGGACGCTGCTGCTACCACCGCCCCGGCTGCGGAGAAGCCTAGGAAGGCAACACCTGCGGCGACGAAGGAGCCGGAAAGCGAGCGGCGAGAGGACTCACCGAGCTCGGAGTCGTACGACTCGAGTGCGGAGTCAGAGGTGTCTGAGGCGGCCTCCCAGGAGTCTCCTCCGTTGGGATTCGGGGACCCGATCCCAGATTCTGCTCCAGAGGACGTCCACCAGTTCTCTGCGATGCTGCTCCGCATGGCCACTACCCTCGGCCTTAAGATCGCCGATGCGGAGCCGGAGGATGACGATCCAGCCTTCTCCGTCTTCGAGGAGAAGCGACCTTCCACGGCCCCGCTGCCTCTCCTGCCCCGGGTATCCAGACTGGTGAAGGCCGCCTGGGATAGACCGGCCTCGGCTCAGCCGATACCGCAGCGGTTAGAACACCTCTACAGGGTGCAGAAGGATAACGCCGGTTATCTCTTTAATCACCCTGCACCGAACTCTGTGGTCGTCGAGTCGGCACAGACGAAGGGCTCCGGCAGGCAACACACCACCCCACCCCACCGGACAAAGAGGGCAGGAAGTTGGACGCCTACGCAAGGAGGTTTTATTCAGCTGCCTCCTTGCAGATCAGGCTGTCCAACACTCAGGCTTGCCTCGCGGCATACCTGAAAAAAGTGCTCGATCGCCTGCAACCGGCGATGGAGGCGGTACCGGAGGACATCCGCCAAGCCTCCTCCGTGATCTACAACGAGGCCATCTCCATCGCTCGCCACCAGATGGCCTCCTCCAGGCACGCAGTGGAGATTGCCTCCCGTGTCATGGCGGGATCCGTCGGCCTCCGCCGCCATGCTTGGCTGCGACCGGCCGACATCCAGGAGGACACCAGAAGGAGGATTGAAGATCTCCCCTTCGACGGTGAAGGCCTATTCAATTCGTCCACAGACGAAGCTTTGGACAATCTCGTCAAGGCGAGGCTGACCGCCAAAAAGATCGGGCTGCAGCCGGCCATGCAAGCCCGCAGGGCCTCCACCTTCCGCCCATCCTGGCGACGATCTTCCACCTCGTCGTTCCAGCGTTCGGCCCAGTCTGGACAGTCGAGACCGTCCTCCGGCTCATCGGCCAGACGCACGATTAGGCGGCGCCCGGCTTCGTCCAAGAAGTCCTCCTCCGAGACAAAGTCTCGGTTTTGATGTGCCTGGCAGGACCTACCAACACCCACTCTTCAGCCTACCATCAGCGCTCGGAGACCGACCAACACTGGCTCGACACCTAGCGGAGTGGCAGTATGTCACCACAGACTCTTGGGTGCTTTCCATCGTCCGTCTTGGCTACGCCATCGAGTTTCTCGATATTCCTCCTCGCGGCGTTTACTACTCCACGCCGTTGAGTCCGGCCCTCCTGGAAGAGATCCAATCCCTCCTCCAGAAAGGGGCGATCGAGCAGCTCCCGCAAGAGGCCAAGACCACAGGCTTCTTCTCCAGGTACTTCACGGTACCGAAAGCCGACGGTACCCTCCGGCCGATCCTAGACCTCAGAGGGGTGAACTACTACATCCGCCCCAAAAGGTTCAAGATGGTCACGATACCGTCGATCCTGCCCTTCCTACATCGAGGGGACTGGTTCGCCTCCATCGATCTCCGAGACGCATACTTCCATATTGCCATTCGCCCGCAGCACAGACGGTACCTCCGCTTCGCAGTCGACGACACCTGTTACCAGTACAAGGTGCTGCCGTTCGGACTCTCGACTGCCCCAAGGGTCTTCACCAAGTGCATGGCCCCGGTGGTATCCTACCTGCGGACGAAGGGCGCTTCTGTCTTCCCTTACCTCGACGATTGGCTGTTGGTGGCGTCCTGCAAACAGAGACTTTACCACGACGTCCACATGACGTTGTCACTCCTGACCCGCCTTGGTCTACGGGTGAATCCGAAGAAGTCCCACCTCGAGCCGGCGAGGATCTTGGACTTCATCGGGGCGACGCTCGACTCGACCTCCGCCAGGGCGTACCTGCCAGAGTCTCGAGCCCAAACCCTGATCCGGGCCGCCGCTCACGCTCGTACGGCCCCGACGTTATCTGCGAGAAGCGTCCAGCAGCTCTTGGGCTACATGGCTGCGACGACCGCTGTGACATATCTCGCCAGGCTGAGAGCAAGACCTCTTCAACACTGGTTCGTCCGCATATTCGACCCCCTGCGAGACGAACAGACACTCCGACTGCAGCTGCCGGGAGACGTCCGCTCATCCCTCCGATGGTGGCAGTCGCGACGCAATCTCATGTCAGGGATGCCTTTCCAACAGCCGACACCGAAGGTGACGGTAACGACCGACGCCTCCCTGTATGGATGGGGTGCCCACTGCGGCGATCTCAGAGTCCGCGACAGATGGACCGACGACGAGACCGCTCTCCATATCAACGCGTTGGAGCTACTCGCCGTCTGGAAAGCCCTACGGGCGTTCCGCCACGCCGTGGCGGGGCGCACGGTCCTGATTCTGACGGACAACACCACCACCGTCTGCTACATCAACAGACAAGGTGGGACTCATTCCACGACCCTGCTCCACATCGCGCTCGACCTGTGGGACTGGTGCATTCGCCTGCACACGCATCCCGTGGCAGTTCACCTGGCCGGGCAGGAGAACACCACGGCAGACGCCCTCAGCAGGGACACCTCATCCCATCACGAATGGTCTCTCTCCGGAGAGGCGTTCAGACTGATTCGGGACCGCTGGGGCGAACCATCGATCGACCTCTTCGCGACCAGGGAAAACGCGAAGTGTCGCCGATTCTGTTCCAGAGCGGGCCACGATCGCGCCTCCATCGGGGACGCTTTCCAGCTTCCGTGGACCGGGGAACTCCTCTACGCGTTCCCGCCGTTCCCGCTGCTCGGCCGGACGATATCGAAGATCCTCGCCGACCGAGCCGACGCGATCCTGGTAGCCCCGTATTGGCCGAGGCAACATTGGTTCGCACCCCTGCTACAAGCCGCACGGGACGACCTGCTCCGGCTGCCACCGACACCGGACCTGCTCTCCCACTCCGGCGGCCGAGTCCTCCATCCGGACCTGCCACGCCTGGCCCTCCATGCCTGGAGGATATCGCACTAGACGACCCCGTCCTCGGTACCGTCCTCGTCGCGGCCAGGAAGGAATCCACCCGTCGCAACTATCAATACAAGTGGCGACGCTTCCTGACCTTCGCTAACGAGAGGAGTGAGCCGGTATCGCCCGCGGGGCTCTCGACCGTCCTGCATTTCCTCCTGCACCTCCGGCAACAGGGGCTGGCGTTTCCATCCCTGAAGGTGTATCTCTCTGCGATCGTGGCATACCAACCGCCACGGTCGGCTGCCTCGGCCTTCTTCAGGAACGATACCGTTAAGCGGTTCCTGAAAGGACTACATCATCTCTACCCGCCGGTATCGCCGCCGCTACCGCCGTGGTCCCTCTCATTGGTGCTCTCGCAGCTGACAAAGCCGCCCTTCGAGCCGATGGCGACCTCGGATGACAGGCTCCTGACCATGAAAACTGCCTTCCTGGTAGCGGTGACCTCAGCGAGGCGAGCGGGTGAGATCACAGCTCTTCGATCCGATGAGCCCTTCACGGTCTTCCACAGGGACAAGGTGGTCCTGAGACCTGACATCTCGTTCCTGCCTAAGGTGGTGTCCAGTTTCCATCTCAACCAGGACATCATCCTGCCTGCCTTCTTCCCGAACCCGACGACACCGTTGGAGCGGTCCCTCCACTCACTGGACGTGCGTCGGGCATTGGCCTTCTACAAGGACAGGACTGCTTCCTTCCGACAGACGCCGCATCTCTTCGTTTGCTATGGGCGACGTCGGAAGGGCCTCAAAGTGTCCACCCAGCGCTTCTCCAAATGGGTGGTGAGGACTATTCAACTGGCGTATGAGCTCGCGAGGAAGCCTCCGCCAGTCCTGCTTTGAGCCCACTCCACCAGAGCTGTGGCTACTTCTGCGGCCCTCCTGCGAGGAGTTGACCTGCATGAACTCTGCCGTGTGGCGACCTGGTCCCAACCGTCGACCTTCGTGCGCCACTACAGGCTCGACTGCCGGTCGCGCAGAGATGCCCGGTTTGGACGTGAGGTGTTGGCTTCCGTGCTGTAGGACCTGACCCGCCGTCCGACCGGTAAGCTACACAGTCTCCTAGTGTATGAAGGCACAGAGACCACGAAGAAGAAGAACAGGTTGCTTACCTGTAACTGTGGTTCTTCGAGTGGTCATCTGTGCCATCACACACACCCGCCCTTCCTCCCCTCTCTTTCAGGTCCCTGTAGGTTCTACGGCGGACGACAGAACTGAGGAGAGACCGTTGCTCGGCGGGAGGAGCATGCGCAGTACCAGCGTGGGGGAGGGGTTCCCGCCAAGCGAACAAGCTCTAGAAGTTTCCGAACGCTACCGCGCAGGCGCTAAAGCTCCTAGTGTATGATGGCACAGATGACCACTCGAAGAACCACAGTTACAGGTAAGCAACCTGTTCATCTCCCACCTTCCTCTCCTGTGTCTTAAAGTGGTTGTTTTGCCCTGAGCACCCCAGCACCCAGGTACAATGCACAGGAAGGAGTAGAAAAATGTCTCCCTTTAACATGCACACGGAGATTTCTTGGCTGCTTCCTGTTTTCTCAGTATACAGCATATTCCAGGCAGAAGTTAATGAACAAAGGGTGAGACAATTAAATGAAGCAACTAGTCCAAAACAACAGACTGAACTCCAACAATGGTTATGCTCAAATCCAACTCAGAGAACTAATGTTTCAGCCTGCAATGTCTCAATAAAAGTATTTATGTATGAGAGAGATGGGCTGATTATGTATGTTTGTGTATCTGTGTGTGAGGCAGAGTGTCAGGATGTGTAGCTTTTGTCATAGTAGGTCTGGTGGATGTATACTGAAATAATGTACCATAGTCAATGTAGGGGAATGCTAGACTAAGTTTAGTTAGAGTACTACAAGGTATCGACTGTTAATTGTTGATTGCAACAATGCATCTCTTTGCAGCTTGCTTGTGTATTCCAATGTATCTAATGGTCAATTGCTTTATTGCCCATTGCTACAATGTATCCAGTGGAGGGAGAGAAGATCAGAACGGGCAAAAACAAAACACCAAAAGGTGTTTTGGGAACACAAAGTGTCTAAAGGATGAAAGAAGGGTAAATAACTGCAAGTCCGGGAAATGTCTAAAGATGTGGAGTGATGTGAGGATTTACGATCTTCTCCACTCACAACTTTGAGTGCCTAAAATTTATATGTGAAGGTATAAAATCTGTGGATTTCATGTATGCCCTAGTCTCAGCAACTTTGGAAGAAGTATGCTGTTCTGCTTGCTTTACTACAAATAAGCACTACCAGCTACCTCAGAGTCAAGTTTGTGAATTATGAGTTATCCAGGACGTGACATAGGTCCTTTCCGCACCTTACCGTTTTCCGGTGCTGGGGTGTGGGGATTGTGCAAGCAGTCTCCAGCGAGAGGCTCTTGTGTCCAGGGTCCTTCGGCTCCTCACGAGCTGCCTGCTTCTGCAAGAGCCCCACCTCTTCCTTCCGCAGCGCAGCCTGGGAGTTTCCCAGGCTATGCTGGGGCAGAAAGCGCAACCAGTGTGGCTCCGGAGGCTCCACACCCCAGGTAAGTGCATGCAGGGCCCAAGAGCAATGTGGGATTGTCCACCATTTTCAGCTTCTAGCCGAAAATGAAAAGGTGCGCGATCGGCGCCTGCTGGACCCTGGAGCATCGCACGATTGTGAGTGCATCGTGTAGATCGCTCCTCGCAATTGTGTGATGCTTCAGGCCCTCTTTCACATGGAAAATGCCATGTGAAAAGGGCCATAGAGTCTGCCTCTATAAGGCAAAATGCCATTAAAGTTACCAATGCAATTATACACACACATATATATCTACTCAAAAGCAAGCCCCAATGCATTTGGTGGAACTTGTTGTTGTTGTGTGCTTTCTAGCTGTTTCCAACATACGGCCACCCTAGGCTGAATCTAACATGGGGTTTTCTGGGGGCTGAGAGTGTGTTACACACCCAAGGTAATCCAGTGGGTTTCCATGGCCAAATGGGGAATTGAACCCTGCTCTCCAGGGTTATAATCCAACAGTCAAACCACTACGCCATGCTAGCTCTCATTTGGTGGAATTTACTCCCAGGTAAATGTGTCTGGAATTGTAACCAAAGACTATAGCCTAAAAGGTGGCTAGAAATGCATCTGTTATGACAGTCATGCTTTTCCAACTGTATATATTTTAAATATTTCATTCAATGAAGTCTCCTGTAGCTAAAGACATTGTACATTGCCCTCACTTTTATTTTAACAACAATTCTGTGAAATAAGTTAAGCTGAAAGGCTGAAATTGGCTTATGGTGAGCACATTTTATTTTTTTGGAAAGATGAGATTTGAACCTGAAATGACATCATGAAAATCTACAGAATTCTAGACCTGTAGAGCATCATCTAATCCAACCCACTCCCAGTGTAGGAATCTACAGCTAGAGTCACAGAATCTTAGCACTGGAAGCAGGCACAAGGGACTTCTAATCCAACTCCATGCCATGCAGGACCACACAGCTAAAACATTCCTGAAAGATGTCCATCCAATTTTTGTTTAAAGACCTCTAAAGATGGAGAGATCACCACCTTGCAAGACATCCTGTTCCACTGTTGAATAGCTCCTACAGTAAAAAAAGTTATAACATTTGGCTGGAATCTCTTTTCTTATACAATAATTTGAATCTATTGGTTTGCGTCCTAGTCCCTGGAGTAGCAGAAAACAAGCTTGCTCCGTCTTCTATATGACCTTCCTTCAGATGGCTTATTTTGTGTTTCATTCTCTCACTCTAATTCAAACAGGATATTCTAGAGTTAAGAAAGCTGCAGAAAAGGTAAAGAAAATGATCAGAGGGTTGAAATATTTTCCCTGCAAGGAAAAACAAATGTTTGGGGCTTCTGTAATCTTCTTCTGTAATCATTGGGGTAAGCCCCATGATACCAAGTTGGATTAATAGTCTGAACGTAGATTTGTGCTTAACTGTTGGAGGTTAGCATGTGTTGTTTTGGAGGACTCCAAGGTTAAGTGCTTTCTGTAGAATTTTTTTTAAAATTCTAAAACAACAACAATGGAGTGATGAGAGAACCAGATGTTCAGTAAACCTAACCAGTACTCAGAGTTAAGTTCCTTTGAATTTTACTCAAAGAAGTCAAACATTTTTGATATGGATAAAATGGATTCAGGAGTGTTGGTGCATGCTGAAAAAAATGTGGATTTTCAAAAAGACAGAAGTCTCAGCATCATTATGTTTGGAGAATGTGGACATTATCTTAATTTGCAGAGGAATGCATATATTGGTTAATCGATACTTTTATTTGGTATTTAGGTAGAACACAACTTGCTAATTACTTCTTTCTCAGAGAAGTTAGACTAGCACCCTCCCTACTCTTTTTCCTTAGATAGGTGAAGACCCTTCTGTTTTGACAGACCTTTGAGGACTCATTGTACAAGGACTGTCCTGCTTAAACAATTTGTTGGATTTTCTACTGGTTATCATTGCTGTCTTGTTTTTTTTTTTAAATAGTTTATGTTTCTAACTTGGTTGAAATTTTTTTGATAGTTTAATCACTTTTCAAATTTTGTATTTTGTGAATTTTAACTATGGCTGTTTCCGCACATGGGAAATGAAATGCGCAAAAACGAGACTCATTGGACTTCTTCAGCATCCAGGCGAGTCCGTTGGGACAAGGAGCAGTGCAAGCTCATCACTCCGCACTGCTCCGGCATCCAAAATGACGGCTTCCAGTTGGTGGAGGCTCTCCACCAACCAGAGAAGCTCACCAGCCTAAAGCCCGCCCCCAGCAGATCTGCAGGCACGCACTAGTGTGTGCCTGCAAATCTGCACCGGAGTGCGGCGACGGAGTGACACGGGGTCACGAGCTCCTTGCTTTTTAAAAACCTCTTAAAAGAGGTTTTTAAAAAGCACGCTGTGCGACCAGTTCCGGTCGCTCCAAAGTGGACTGAGGTGCGGAACTACGAAAAGTAGTCCGCCTCAGTCCACTCCAAGGTGCAGAAGACCTCCGTTGGAGGTCGCTCTGCACCATTTTAATAGGCCGGTGCGGAAAGGGCCTATGTTCTTTCATCAGTTGTAATCTGTTCATCTGTTCTTTCATCTGAGTCCCAAACTGGGAAAAAGGTGGGATTCAGATGAAGATAGTTCCTGGTTGTACACTCCATGAATTTTGACTGTCTCTTATTGCTATTTTGAAAAGCTAGCAACATAGGAGGATACTTGTTTGTGTTGGTCTGGAAATGGAAAGTATATAGTAATGGGATAACCTCCTTAACCAAGAACATGGGAATGTTGCCCTTTCAGACTACAACACCCAGGATGTCCCAGGATGTATGTGACCAGGATAGTGGGGAATTCTGGAGAGTCTAAAGAAGTAACGCTTCCAAGTTCTTCCAAGTTCCAAGCCCTTATTCAAAGAGAGAGAAACAAAATACCCTGTTTAGTGAATGTATATGATTCAACAAGATGCTTAATTTGTTCACTGCTTATGACATATCTTAGACTGTGGTGGGGCAACATGAGGCTGTTTACATATTGATTGTCTAAAACTTCTATTATACTTTGCACTACTGCCAGTGGTGAAGGATGATGGGAGTTGCAGTCCAACATCTGCAGCACCACAAATGGCCCGATATTGCTTTAGATGCAGAGGGTGTCCACATATGGAAGCCTATATCCACACATGCCTCATCATGCTGGATAGGGCTGACAATGTTGTTCTATAGATGCTTTCAACTTAAAAGGTTCCAAGGGCAAATTCATCTGGAGCTGTATATTTTCTGACATTTTTCTTTGGGAAGACATTTACAAGTGCAAACAGAAGCTTCTCATAAAAGTCCTAGAGAGGAACCAATGAGACCAGTTTCTCCTAAATTTAGTTTTCATGTTGTCATTTGTAGTAATTTCATGTTTTATGAAGATCACTTCCTCAAACTTCCGCCGCATAATGAAAACACATGTAGCTCTAGAAGACAATATGTGACTGCTTGCATGGAGAGAGCAGATCAAAACCTTATTTTTTTTCCCTTTTGACAGTTATATGGGCCACATTTTGGCAAGACAGACAAATGGGAAAAATATAAACAAGAAGAGAATATATCCTTGCTTTACCGATGATCATTTTTCATATTCAGGCCTGTATGGTACTTAAAATAATTTCTGATTTAATAATCTCTGAAATATGTTTTCTCTGACATGATAAATATAGAGCAAAAGCAGTATCCTGTATAATTAAAATTTGAACTTGCAATGGAGTCATTTCATGGGGTATTAACAAGGTATTTATTTATTTATTTATTTATTTATTTATTTATTTATTTATTTATTTATTTATTTATTTGAACTTGAGTTTGAGATGGACAACAGCTATAGGACATTGGATTAAATATTGTACTGCCTAGTCTTATTCCATTTGCGATTATTATTGACTTTGATGGTGTTGCCTGCATATTGGGCTGTATGCTGTAGAACTACAATGGAATTCATCTCTGGTTGCTTGAAGTATCTTACTCCACAGGATTATTACTTATTCCATGCTTCTCTGGAGCACAGTTTTGTAGACCAGGGCTACTCAAAGTGGTGGCCTGTGGGACAGAACTGGTCAGCAACTTATTAGGCGCCAGTCCATGATGAGTTTCCAGGGAAAGAAATAGTTGTAATCAATGAGCACAAATATGGTGCCAGTCCCTGATGCATTGGGAAAAGAAACCTCGTGGTCCCCCTCATGAGTTAACTTGAGAAGCACTGACATTGATCATAAGGTGGATCATTTATCAGCAGATCACCTTGCATTGGATGGTTGCCGGATTTTTTGTAAGGAATGCACCTTAGTCAGACCCAACCACACTGATCAGGAGAGCAGTCTTAGGCTATTTCCACACTAGCCTATTATAGTGCTATGATTCCACTTTCAACATCTTATGGAATCCTGGTGTTTGCAGTTTTGGGAGGGGCCAGCCAGCCACCCCCCCAAAATTGAAAACACTAGAATTCCATAGGATGTTGAAAGTGGAATCATAGCACTATAATGGCTAGTATGGAAATAGTCTTAGGTGCACAGAACACCAAGTTCATAAATATTCATTTTTACTCTATGAATTCAAAACATATTGGGGCACTATGGCGATTCTATTTTTAAAAAGTTTACGTATGGAATCTGTTGCTGCCAGAACATGAAGTATATAAGAGGAACCACTCATTTCAGACTCTACAATCCTAACAATTAAAACAAAGGGGAAAAAACCCAGCAATTTTGATCCATGAGTGTATGCTTTCTTTTGTTGATTCAGTCAGATAACCTTAATAAAAATGTTGATTAACATTTAGTCCTGCTGATTATAGGTTGTTACTGCAGTTTCTAGCCCGGACTTGAAGGATATTAGATATCACTTTGATATCAATGATTTGGCCTTCTTTACCCATTCCTCTCCACGTGCTGCGAGGTCCCCTGGACAAACTCGCAGACAGGCATGGCCAATAATCATTGTAATATTCCAAACAATACGGGCTGGCCAGAGGGGCTGCAGAGTGCAGTGGCTGGTACTTTACAGGTCCAAGATATCAGGTAACTGGGGCTGAAGAGTGGGTAAGAATATTGGTGAATCAGCTCTGGCATTGGTGCCTTATTGTTAGGAACTGGGACAAAGCTATTCAGATTCAGAGAACCACCAAGAGGATGCTGTAACATACAACAGAAACCCTTTTCTTGAAATATGTGCTTTAAAAATATTTACTTTGGTAGCTAGACTAAAAGATTATGGGCAAGGTTAAAGGGTGCTTTTGGTATCCAAAACTGGTAAAATTGGGGCTGGCATTCTGTTAGTGAGTTATGGAGACAAAAATCCAATGTATATCTATCTAATTCACTCTTGGGGTCTTGCAGTTAGACTCATTTACTGATTGTGCAGTTGCCAAAACTCCCTCCCCCAAGCTCCCTTTAACTGCTTGAGTCCTACTCCAGCATGACTACATGGGGGCCTCCATATCCGTGGTTTCATTTATCCACACTGAAATGCTGTCTGGAAAGATTGTTCCCATCTCTTTTTGGACCTGTATGTTGTTGCTAATTATTTATGTTTTTATCAGTTGTGCACTGGCTTTGAACTGCAAATAATGGCTACAAAGGTTTTCTTCTCTTAGACTCTAAAGCTCTGTCCTGTTTCAGGGCCTCCCCACTACAACCTGCTTGCTTGTCTCAACACCTACGTCACTCATCACACTGAGAAAAAAAATAGCATTTTGTTACCCACATTTTTCATTATCTATGGTAAATCCAGGAAGTATTCCCCTGGATATGGAGTGGCTACTGTAATTATTGGCCAGCAGAGAAAGTTGAGGTGGGGGGCAGCAGAGAAATGTCCAGCTCTCATCCCCATAACTGGATGCACAGCACTTGTGTCATCCTCTGGGACCTTTGGACGAACCCTGGGAGGTCCCAAGGGATACTTGTTGCTGTGTGTCCACTGAAGAAACTTACTGGATGCTTCTCAGCCACCCATAATCTCTCCACTGTGCTGACAATGGCTGATTTGAAGAGAGCTGCAGCAGCTGAAAGGTGAGATTGCCGTGTGAGAGGGGACATGTGTTGTAATTCTGCCTGTGCAGAACTTTACAATACGTCTCCTGATGCAGGATCTTAGCCAAAGACTTTCTTGCCTTTCCTATGCAGCTTTTCATGGCACTAAAGAAGCCCAGAGGGCCTCTAAGACCTCCAGAGTTTTTTCCCCCAGCCCCACAAGAGGTTGTAGGAGAGATGGGGGAGCAACAGTTCTGGCAAAAAAGGGAGGATTCAACAGGCATCTATAGCTTACCTTGGCCCATGAAGCATTTTTTAACTGCTTTTAATCTATTTTTCATAGATTTTAAATGCTATAGTCTAATTGGATTTTTAACAATAATGATTTATTTGTTTTATTTTTGTAAACCACCTTGAGTCCCAGTTCTGTGGGAAGGACAGACTATTACACAAACAAATTAACAGATACCAGTGTGTTGCTGAAAGAGTTAATTTTTCTTCTATCTTGAACTATTGCTGAACTGCTATCCCCCAAAACTTGAACCCACATCACTAAGGGAGTGGATTGCTTGGCTTTATAGTGCAATAACGTCTGGAGGACTGTGCTCTGAAAATAATGATACCTCTATCTTTGGCGCATGCACACATATATCATTCTCTAAGTTTTTTGTGGATTGGAATTACAGTAATTAAATTATTTCTAATGCTAAATCACTAACTTGAGATAGAGCTGGAAGACAATGCTGATGAAAATATATAAACTTGTACAGCCATCATGCAGTAAGCACCCTGGCCCACCCTGGGAGATGATCTTGCAAGCAGGGAATGATTCTGATATACACAGCAAAGGCTGCTTGACCTTAGCTATGGACTGGATTGGTGGAACTGTTGTGTACCCTACAACTCTCCTGAAATTGTCAAGGACAGTACTGATTAATCTTCTGTGATCCCACTTTTTCAACTGCTTTTAAAAATATCCCAGTTTTCCTCTCCATCTCCCACTTTCTATCTGTGTGCTCAGGTTGCTTCAATTATTTTAAACTGAATTCAAAGTATAAAAGTAGTTTGCACTCAATTAACTTAGTAGGGGAGAGAGGAGAGGAGGGGGCAAAATCCTGCCCTTCTCAGTAGGCTCAGGCAAAAGCAAACTGCTGCAGCCTTTCCTAGCCTGTGTGTACTTCTTCTTGAATAATTTTTGCCTTCTGGATCACACTTCACCCCATGTGTCCCAGTTTTCGTCTATGAAAAGTTGCATGGTGTTATCAAAGGCTTTGATGCCAATAACTTTTAAATAGTTTTTCATATGGTCCTCAAAAATTAGCTTTGTCCATTTTATGGTGTCACTGCTGATTAACATGAACAGAATATGTACTAGAAAGAGGACATTCTCAGCTATACCACCCTTTCTATGAAATGTCCTCTCTCACAGGCATGCCTGGTGCCTACACTGTGGTGTTTGCGGCACAAGTGACAACCTTTTTTTATTTTCCCAGGCTGTTAATTGAGGCTGTGTGTGTTTTTTTGGTGCTTTTTTGACCTTTGAACTGTTTTTGTCCACTACTATTGGTTTTACTTCCTTGCCTGTTTTGTTTCTAATTATGCAGTGTTTTATTATATTTGTGTATTTTATTACTTTAATTTTCATTTTTAAACTATCCAGAGAGCTTTCCTTATAGGGTGGTATAAAAATGCAACAAGCAGATAGATGAACAAATAATTCTAACCTTGATTTACTCTTATTCACAAATTCTGCATTAGAGTTTATAATAAATAAATCAAGAATAATTTGAAACTGCGACGTGGGATGGGAGAATAGCACCTCCATCATCTCAGCGGGAGAAACATCAATCCCTGTTCACCCATGACCAGCTGTATGACCATCTTTTACAAGCATTTGTGCACACCTTGATCAGAAGACTCAAAACCAGTTTTACTAGTCTTTTGCACAGCAGGTTGGGGGTACTAATAAAGCTGCCCTTAATTACTTCCAAAGTTACTTAGCAAAGGTAAGGTTGATTTTCTGTCAATCTTTTTTCCATACCTTTTGTTTTGGGGTGGAGACATCAGATTTTCAGAATTATAGATACAAGTCCTTGTTATTCTGAAAGGTTGTCTGAAACCAAGACTAATCAGCAGACTTTGTTAGCAGAATATTTTTTTAATTTGAAATAATAATTTCAATTTTTTTTAGCTTTACCCATTCTGAGCTTCCAGGGCTAATGTGGATTAAAAATATAAAAGCAGAAATGTTAAGATAAACTAGGCAAATAAAATGCTTCAGAGTGTTTCATACTGTCCTTGGCAATGTCAGCATATCCCATCATATCCCTACAATAATATATTGTCCTGTCTGGGGGGCAGAAGAAGCCACAGTGAGGTCTGCGTGGGTTGTGCCAACCCCAGCAATTTGCATTGTCAGCATGGAATTCTCTTGCTTTTGTAAGGTGTATATGTGTGGCAGAGGGAGGCCTTCCATGTGGTCAGAAAGAGACCAGTATCCTCTTAAGGCCCCAAAGTTCTCACAGAGCTTCCAAGCCCTACATTATGAAGCCAGTTCACACTGGGGAAAGAGTTTGGATAAATTAAAAAAAAAATGCAGGCTTCTTTTCGAGCCACTGCATACTCTGTAAAAATTTGGCTTTACTTGAGCTTGATGGTGTCCATCACATTTCATTTCTGAGGTAATGGGCAAATTCCTATACAGCCACATTTTAAACACTTTTTATGTGTACCTATTTCAGAAGCAAAATGTCCATTTTCTTCCCACTGGTTGGTGAGATATGTTGGATTTGTACTTAATGGCAGAACTCTGGAATATTCTCCGTACTGTTCCACAGCACTGGAGCCAATGGTTTTAGAATCAGATTGTTTTTCAGAAGAGGTAGAACAAATGGTAAAATCAAACTAGGTTGCTTTCACTTTATTTCAGAAGATTTCTACACATTGCTAAGACAGTGGTTCTCCCTTGTTATTTGCCATCAAGTCGAGAGATCTCTAAGATATCCACTCCTCAACTTGTCTTCTCATGTCTTGCAAGACTCAGGGTTATGGCTTCCTTGATTGAATCCTCCAGCATTTCATAGATGAAAACCAGGATATGGGCTGCTGAGCAACATCAGTGTCTCAGAAGGATGTGGCTAGACAACAAGAGGGAAAAACTTATTAATGAGGAAGAAGGCACAAAATTCTTTTAAGCAGAGAAATCCTGGAATGTATATACTGAGTTTAGTAAAGCCTGAAAAAAAGGGAGGAAGGATACCAGATGAGCTGACTGGGAAGGTCAGGAGTCTGCCCTCTTCTCTCTTCTCACTCCTGCAGAGTTTATTGAGGTTATAGTAGTATTACACTTGGAACAGCTTGCAGCAACTGAAGTAAGCTAAGAATGCAAGTGGAGGGTGGAAAGAGAAATCAGGACATTAAAAAAGCGCTGAGAAAGTGGGACAGTAGAGGGATAACTGGGGTGGTCCCTGCCAAACTGAGACAGCTGAAGAGTATGTTCCCTTTGTACGAGTTAGAATATTCTAACCAGCCTCTCTCCCATACGTCGTCCAGAATTCTGACAATGTCTGTTCTATTAGACCTGACTCTGCATTAACAGATGTGCTTTGCCACATCAGTAAGTGTGTCTACAACAGTCATCTTCCTCCTGAAGTTTGTGTCACCAGCAGACAAGTCAGACTGATGGGAGAAAAATATTATGTAACTTGATTGTGGTGAACAGAATTTTGGAATTCTGCAAATATTTGTATTCGAGTTATGAGGTTTACTTATTTACAGTGTGCTCTTGATATCCACATGGGTTTGGTTCCAGGACCCTTTGTGGATACCAAAATTCATGGATGCTCAAGTCCTATTATGTACAGTGGTATAGTAAGATGGCGCCTTTATGTAAAATGGCAAAATCAAAGTTTGCTTTTTGAACTTTTTTTTTGGGGGGGGAATATTTTCAAGTCATGGTTGCTTGAATCCATGGATACAGAATCCGTGGATATGGAGGGCCTACTGTATTCATATATTTGTAATACATCTATACTCTTGATATTTCCAAACGTTTCACATTAAATAAACATATAACATAGTGTAAAACAGTATAAATACACATATAACATAGTGTAAAACAGTATAAAACATTTTAAAACACTTAAAAAAGGAGCCCTGGTGGCGCAGTGGTTAAATGCCAGTACTGCAAGCCACAAGGTTGTGAGTTCAATCCTGCCGGGCTCCAAGGTTGACTCAGCCTTCCATCCTTTCGCAGGTCGGTAAAATGAGTACCCAGCTTGTTGGGGGCATGTATAAGAAATGTTTCGAAATACATGTTATTTGTAAGTTGTTTGCCGCCTCGATCCATATGGAGAGGTGGGATACAAATAAATAAATAAATTAAAAAAAAAACAATAAATGAGTAAAAACATTACAACAACCAATGCAAGAAGAAAGAACAAGGAGATTATTCATTATTGGCCAAGGAAGAGCTATGTAAAGAGAGATGCTTTCAACAGGCATTTGAAGTCAAGATGAAGCCTGTTTCTGTCTCTTGAACCACCTGGATTAAAGATGTTGAAAGCTGAGCACCAACTACTTTTATGAAGTTTCCTGACAGGATTCTCTTGGTTTCAGACCAACTGATCAGGCTTTGGTTGAAGAGCTCAGTAGACAACTAGCCATTTATAGGGAGAAGCAGCCCTCTAGGTATGTTAATGCATTGGTGACACTGAGCTAGAAAAATGTCCATACTGGTGCTTAGGAAAAATGTATGATTGCCAAGTACAGACTTTCCTGTCATTTGCATACAGAGTGATGTAGTGGTTTGAGTGTTGGAACAGGACTTTGGGAGATAAGGGTTTCATTCCCCACTCGGCCATTGATACCTACAGAGTGACCTTGAGCAAGTTACTCTTCCTCAGCCTGAGAGGAAGGCCAGGGCAAACCTCTGAATAAACCTTGCCAAGAAAACTCTGTGAGAAGGTCACCATAAGATGGAGTCAACTTGAAGTCATAAAACAACAGCAACATGATTTTCATGTAGAGACTTTTCTGTAGTTGAAATGCTAAAGGTGTGTCCTCTATAGGCATTCATGAACAGCAGATGGTTATTTCATTTTTCCTGACTTATTTCTTGATGATGACTGCTTCGATATACCCGTCTGCTTGGTAGGATGCTTGAGGAAAATATCTGGTGCTTTTTGCTTTGGGAGAATCTAAAGTTACCCAAATTTCTTGCTGCCTGTTAGTCTATAAATGTACTGTGATTGCAAAAATACTGATATACTCTCTTCAGAAAGAAGCTGACTCTGGAGATGGTGCACCCTTGAAACCTCCTGCTTTTCAAGAGAGTGGAGAGTATGTGAAACAAGACATTAATGTGAAACAAATGTCTTTCTCCATTTCCTCTGGTGTCACATGTTGCAGAGAGTAACTATCTGGCACCCTGGAGAGTAAAAAATTTCCCACAAATTCTCATGGCCAAGTAATTTCCCATTCCTCACAGATGAGATGTTTCTAATACCATCCACTTATGCTCTCAGGGAGCTTCCAAACAATGGTGTCAGGTGTCTGGACAAGGCTGCCACCTGGTTTCCTTAATGGGCCTGTGTGCTAATGGAGTGACAGGTGTTACCTGCTTGCTTACAGACACCAGTTTCCTAGGCATCATGCATTTTCCTCAGAGGCCTCTCTTCAAAAACATTACTCTACTTAGTGTCAAAGATGCAGTGATTTCCCAGTCTAAAGGAATATTACAAAAATAAATCCGGCCACTGATATTCTTTAAGACACCCCTGTTTGTTGCCACACTCCATGTTGCTCTGTCAGATTAACACCGCTGATTATGTAGATGATTGAAGGGAATCGTAGTATGGCTTGAACAGCAAGTTTTGTTCAAAGTTCCTACCATAAGCCTGATCCAGCTGAAATAAATTTGTTGTTAATCTGCATTTACAAAGTGAATGCAAAATTAGAAATGATTTTTTAAAAAAAGTCAGTGGGAGTGGAGGAGACACTTTGGAAAATATTCACTTAACAAGATATCAAATCCATCAGAGGCTTTACAAAAAGGGAAAAGCTTTATTAGTTGTCTAGCAACTCTGGCTTTTAGTTCATCCCTGGCTGTTCAAAATCTAATCAAAAAGATGACATACTGGAAACTACGTATTCATATAAGTGCAAATTCATATAAATCCCCTTATCTCAGCCATCCTAAGGAACTGAGTACATTTTTATGAGTTACAAACAAATCCAAGGATAAGTGATTTTCCCCCCAAAAACCATTAAGACAGAATTTATAAGGATAAAATAATCTACTCAAAGAGGCTGAAAATGGCTGCCAGTTATACGGAAACATGGGTGGAAACAGTTGTTGACATAAGCTCCATTGAGGTGTTTCGGAACCATGTGTCTGCCACATGTAGGGAGAGGAGTGTAAGTAACTCTGTCCTCCCACCATGTTGGGGCATTGCTTTCCTCATGGGAAAACAACATGTCCAAAAATGGGGTGGGGGGAATCAGTGTTCTGGCTTATATAGAGAACCTTCACAGTAGCCTCCACTCTTCATCTATCCCAACTTTTTGCGACTTATTTGAATGGAGCACTTTTCTTTGTCCTAACACATTTTGGTACATTTTGAATTCTCGATCTGTGTGTATACCTATCACGGTGGCTCATTTCATTCTGTCTTTGGGCAGCAGCTCCTTTTGTGCAACAATGTAGGCTGTGACACTTCACCCACAATCGCTCTTTCATGATTTATTTTGGTGGCAGAAGTTGGGGGAGTTGGCAAGTGTTGCAGCCTGAACAGCCATTCCCCTGACAAAAATTGGAGCTGCTGGAGCAAGGGCACTCTATCCATGCCTCCACAAAAAATGTTGCAAACAGAAAGGCAAGTGGTGAGCAATCACAAATGAGGAACATAAAAATCCTTTTATCTCAGGGCTTCAAAATACCAGACTTTGGCAACCCCAATAAATACTTTTGTTGCCTTTCACCAGCCCCTGGTTCATTTTCTCTCTTATAGGAACTGCCTTTCTCCTCCTCCTGAAATATGTTATTTTTATTTTTCAAATCTCCCCCAGTATTATTTCTGTAAGGTGCAACAGTGGTATTGCTTTGATCTTTTTTCTTCAACAGGAGATCGCTTCCCCACATACCTTGTGTGAAAGGAGGCACTAAAGGAGATTGATAAAGAAGTGTGTGTGAGAGTGGAGTAATCTTGCACTGAGGAAAAAAAATAGTGATATGGCTACTGTACCCCATTTTAAGAATAGTGGTAAAGTGCTTAAGGTGTCATATAAGTTATTGTTATGTGTCTTCTGGGAATAAACCTTGCCAAGAAAACCCTAGAAAAGGGTTACCATAAGCTGGAGTTGGCTTGAAGGCACACAACAGCAGCAGGAACAATTACAATGATGACAATGATATGGAAAAAAAAGAAGAAGAAGAAGAAGAAGAAGAAGAAGAAGAAGAAGAAGAAGAAGAAGAAGAAGAAGAATTCTACAGAATCTCATGGATTATAAAGTTAAGATTTTCTGAGCCATGGCACTGTCTTCTTGCCAGATGCTGAAATTCGTCCATAAGACAACAATGTAAGGAAAAAGCAGATATCATCCTGGCCATTCCTGTCTGTGAGAGTCTGACAACTGCTTTATGTGTTTGATGGGAAGAAAAAGAGGAAGGTAAATTCCAGATCTACTCCACACAGAAAGTGTCCACAGTGATTTCCAACATAGCAGAGCCTATCTGAGGATGCTCTGACCCTCACGTCTCTGAAATCCAGCAGTGCCTTTGTGGCTTTGAAGCATGGAACATGTGTGAAATAAGGCAAATAATTTTTATTAAACACATGCTGGATTGAAAACCAGAGGCTTCACAGAAAGCAAGAAGTCCTTGCAAGGTGGAGAATAGTTCCTAAGTTTCTAACACTGATGAGCAACAAGCAGGATGAGCAGCTGTAAAATTAATAAGCAACAGTTGGCGGAACAGATGCTGTACCCTCATCTGACAAACAGTCAACCTAACATGTCTAGTAAGCCTGTAAAGGCACCTGCATGCACCATGTTGTTCTAGAGTGAGAGCAGATGCTTGCTATGAAGGTGTTTCTCTGACTGGTCATTGTCCAAATCACCCCTCAAAAGAAAACAGGCAGCTTCTGAATACCAAAATGAATTGGAATAAACTGCAGAGCAGATGGGTCGTTGGATGGAATGCTGAAAACAGCCATAGGTCTGGGAATGGTCATGCGTAATTTGAGTGAGCAGAGGTTAAACATCCTTTAATGGCTCCTTTGCCCTGCTGACAGTCATCTTGTAGGCTCGACATGGCTGAAGCTGAATGATAGCAACCATATTGGAATAGGGGAGAGACTGCCTTCTCCACTAATGAGTATTGGAAGGAATGCAGCAACATGTGGTAATGGAGCTCTTTGAATGGGCCAGAACTTTTCTTCTTTATCAGTTATAAACTGTTTTCCCTGAGATAAGATGGCTTGTCAGCTGTGAGTCTTGAAGTTTTACTTCTAAAGCTATTGTGACACATATATACTGTACCTCTTATGTTTGTGAATGCAGGCCTGAATCTTACTGGTATTTTAAGTAGTCCTATGAAATCCGTTGCTGAAGGTTCAGTCAGCTGAGCTCATCCAGCCCAGTAGGATGTACCTAGATTGGTAGGGATTCCCCAAATCCTCAGGCAAGTGACCATTTTACACTACACAATTATACCAATATGAACCCACTGTAACTGCCATGGCTATATTCTATGGAATCCTGGGGTTTGTAGTTTGGTGAGAAGTATTAGAAGTACTAGAAGTATTAGTACTAGAAGAGCTCTCTGGCTGGGAATTGTCAATATCCCTCTTTAAACTACAGATCCCAGGATTCCATAGGATGGAGCCATGGTATAGAATCATAGTGTGGTAACCGTAGTGTGTGAAAGGGCCCAGAGTTCTTTCCCAGCTCTGCTACCTCTGTCTTTCACACTTTGGACTTGGGGCCTTCTATTGTCAAAGTGTGACCACCAGTCTGCCAGCTGCTTGAGGAACAGAGCATCTCTTTATAGGCTGGTTGCACCTTGGAAGACAACTCCAGTGACCAAAATTTATCACTGCTGAACTCTCTGGTCCTTCTAGCAGTAGAGTTTCACAAAGGCAAAAGTGATATGGAGCACATGCAGCACTAACCACGTAGCATTTAGTCCCAAGCAGTCATCCACCATTATTAAATTAGTGGGGATGCTATGGCATAACTATTTTTTTTTTGAAAAAATAGCTTCAACTTTCACCATTTGATAACTGATGGAGACAACAGAAATCTTACTGAGTCACTGGACTGTTCTGAGCTTAGCCATGGTTTTTGTTGTTTCTGGGAAACAGAGTTGCCAACAAATCAGTTTTTTAAAAATGGTTAAGCCTGTTCTTATGCCTATCAAGAGAAATTCAACGTGCAAAAACAAGTATGCTCACCTGCAATTGTCTGCCTCTAAAGGCTCAGCTATAGTTGTTGGCTGAAAACTTGGCAAGCCTAATGTAGGAAGAATAAACCATAAAAGGAAAGAACTGATGTCCCTGGAAGACAGACTGGCATGGAAAATGTGACCACAGATTCTCTAGTACAGGTTGCCTTGTGCTTGTTGTATTGTAGGAGTAACAATGATTTTTCATACAGCACTATTATGAAGGGAAATAAAAACACCATTCCTGCTTCTAGTCATTATGAACTTGGAAAATTTTCAGTCTAAATCTGTCAGCCCATCACAATGTTGTATAAAGTGCTTGGCTAGTATTCATCCAGAATCACAAAAGGAGCTCTGAGCTCATATCGCAAAAAATTACAGAAAGAAATAATCTGATTCAAACAACAGTATTCCTCCCCCCTTTTGTTGTGAAGACAAGACTACTGTGGACCAGTAACTTGCATGGATAATGTCTATAACAAAATCAAAATATAACTTCTGAATAAAAAACAACAACAAGCTAAACTGGCTCATTAAAAGATGGAATCAAACATTGTGAAGAAGAGCATACATTTCTGGAATGGCTGGATTTTGCTAGATAGTGGAATCCTCAAAATCATATGTGAACATTCATCTGACTATCAACCAGAGGCTTGTGAACATTATACATCTGTGACAGCATACATGCAAAAATTGCATAATTTTTGTATCTTGGTTTTGTCTCACATAACAGATGTCAAATAACAACAGGGGGCCTGTACTGCAGTGCCATGTAAGATGCTTGCATATGCTTACTAAGGGCTGGGGAGGATCCATCTTCCTGTGACTTCAGTCGGAGGGTGGTTCCTAAATTCACACTGCAAGCTGTTGTCTCCCAGCCATTTGTGTGTTTCTCTCTCAGTGAATTACAGCGCTCCCGGAAGCTTCTCTCTCATTTAGTCTTTTGTAGGGCTAGTATTGAAAGAGGCCGGAGGAAACTGTTTCCCTTGTTAAAATAAAGGCATTAGTTTAATATGTACCAGGAGGGGACAGGGAGTTCTCTTGTTGAATGTTTACCAATCAAATCCTTATGAGGACTTGCTCAGAGTAAGCCAGCTTTCAGCTGTTACCTGCCATTTCTTGGCAAACACTCCAGTAGGGTGAACAAGTAATTATCAAGACTGGGGGGTGAGGACAGAATGAAGACTTAGACCTATGTAGCTTTCTCTCTCAGTGTTTACCTGTCTAAAAGGCATGAACACTGCCAAATACAGAATGCATGCTTCCCTATATCAATAGGAATGTCTGCAGCACTTGGTTTTTGAGGACTTGCATCTGAAGGACACAGACGGTGGGGTAAGTCAAAGCAGGCTACCATTGCAATTAAATACAGGGTTATTGACTCTGTTGAAAACAAAAAGAAGCAATTTCTTCTCAACACATTCTATATGCCTGGTGTCAATTAACTGTGTCAATGACTCATGGAAGAATATGTTACCATAACTGCTGTCTTGCATACTGTGTATTTCAGTTAGACATTTTTAATGTGCATTTACAGAAGGGAGCCAGTGGTGATTATGGGGGCAATGAAGGATGGTGTTTCTGTGATTCTGTATCTTCTGTGAAAGAATTCTGGCTACCTATGGGACTCTGAATACAGGAAGGATTTCCCACAGTCCACTGGGACATCTATTCTACAGCAGTCCTACTCTGGAGTTTTTATCAATATCATATCACAGTGAGCCAGCTCTTTTATAACTGGAACTTGTTCCTCTCTTCCAACATAGTTATAATTTCCATGACTGCATATTTTACTAAGTATTAGATCATTGTCCTAGATTTAAAAAAAAAAGACTGTGAGAACCAGTCGTTTCTGATTATAATGTTTCTTCCTTGCTTTCCCTTGGAATATCCTTATGGCCCTTTCCGCACTGGGCTATTAAAATGTTGCAGAGCGACCTCCAATGGAGGTCTTCTGCACTGTGGAGTGGACTGGGGCGGACTACTTTTTGTAGTTCCTCACCTCAGTCTGGTTCAGAGTGACCTTTTAAGAGGTTTTTCAAAAGCATGGACTGCGTGACCCCATGTCGCTCTGTTGCTGCGCTCTGGTGCAGATTTGCAGGCGTGCACTAGTGTGTGCCTGCAGGTCTGCCGGGGGTGGACTTTAGGCTGGTGAGCTTCTCCGGTTGGTGGAGAGCCAACCGGAAGCCACCATTTTGGACACCGGAGCAGTGTGGAGCGACGAGCTCACACTGCTCTTCGTCCCAACAGACTCGCCCAGATGCTGAAGAAATTCGGTGGGTCTCGTTTTTGCGCGGTTCCTTTCCCACATGCGGAAAGGGCCTCAGATAATAAAGAAAGGTAACTTTCACATTCCATTGTAATCAAGAGACTGAAATATCCACATTCAACATTGCACCCCTTAGATATTTCTATCTACAATGAAGTTGATATTGTGGGATATTTTTTTTAATTATTTATTTGTATCCCGCCTCTCCATATGGATCGAGGCAGTGAACAACTTACAAATAGCATGTATTTCGAAACATTTCTATACATCTATACATGAAATATGAAATATTAATGATGTGTTAGGATAGAATATTTATTAGTACAGTGGTTTTCAGGGGCCTCTTTCTTTACTGGTAGGTCTGCTGCATAACCTCTGAAATATTGGCATGCTATATCTCACAGAAGTTTGCTGTGCCTGCTATGACAGTGAGGATAAGACCTAACAATTTTCTGATGAACACAAAGGCCCCACAGAGTACAACTGATAATGTTGCTACCTGTGACTAAGGACAAAATGGTACCCCTTCCATTCCATAGACAGAAGCTGACCAGGCCAGCTGCTGTACCTTGCTTTTGATAGTGGTCATGAGCAAGTTACTTCTGCTCCAGGCCTGCTCAGAGGATGCAAGGGAGGCTGTGTGGCACACACAGTGCATTCCTCTAACATCTTTCCACTGCTTCCTGCATCCCAGACCATCTGCCAGCTGAGTCAGTCATCTGCCCTATTTAATGGTAGGTCCAGCCCTGACAGCTGAATTAGTATATCAAAGGCTTCTATGTTGTGAAAGATGGAAATGATAAATTGGTTGTTAGCTGTAGCTAGATTTCTGATTTGAGAGTTTAATTCTTATTTTTTAAAACAGAGCTTTCCAAACTGTTCATGTTGGTGACACACTTTTTAGACATGCATCATTTTATGACACAGTAATTCAGATTTATTAGCAAACTGGAGGTTAAACTAACCTCATTATAAGAGATACGGACACATACATAAATTGTAATAATGAAATGTATGGGAACACAACATATCTCATGAAAACCTTTCAAAATTTTTTAAAAATCTTGGAAACGTATGTTATTATTTATAAATTATATAACATACGTTTCCAAGATTGTAGGTGACACACTTACACACCTCAGATGACACACTAATGTATCGTGGCACATCATTTGGAAAGCTCTGTTTTAAAATAAAAGTAAGGAAGGCACTCTAGGTAATCAGCTAATACCAGCATAAGAATTTGTCAAGTGGAGTCCATCATTTATGGTAAATCTGGATTTTTAGTTCCACTGGTGCAGTTTCTGTGCATGGAGGCAGCAGACACAAGCACAGGCTCACATGGGGGAAGAAAAGGGTCAAGGCACTGTTCATGTTTGCCTGGGTGTTAGCAGTCCCTGGAAATGTGCTTGTCTAGGGAGCATGAATGTGCATGTTTCAACCAGCAGCACACCCATCTGGGAGGTAGGCACATCTAATAATGTACACGTCTAGTAACTTTTATTAAGAGACAACTTCTAATACACTTCTATGTCCAGCTGGCTGTGAAACAGTCCAGAAAGTTCAGTCAGTTTAAATATGCTGGGGAAATTACTAGTGCTAGAATTCTGAAGTTTTTACTTTACCCAGTCTGGCTTCAGCAGAAATCTGTGAATCTACTAAGATTAAGTAGTCTTGATTAAAATGAAAACTTTTTAAAAATTCTCAATCTAAATTTGTTCACCATCATGGAAGACATGTTTCCTCCAAATATAAGAAATGAGAAAGTGATGCTGGATCCAAATGTATGCTGAACTTATTAAAACCACTTTTTCTTTCTGAAAACAAACCAGTTGGAAGACAGCTTAGTACACCATCGCCTCCTAGCTACCACTTTATCATGGCTTCTTGCATTTTTGTAGGTACTGGGGTTTACAGTTACATAAAACTTAATGAATCAGTATACTTCAGATTTCCTTCCTGATACATATGGGTTCAATTAACATCCTTGTTTGCTTATTTAAATGTTTTCATTAAATTATTTTACTGTATTTTCCCCTGCAACTGAAAGGCAACATGGCAGACCTTATGCCTTCTGTCACCATCCTTTTAAGCAGAGCCATTTCTTTGTTCCAGTTATTTTTGACATAAAAGTTCTTTCCCTTTATTATGGCGCCGCATGCCATGCATTTATTGCATTTGTGGATGTTCACTGCAGCTGTGCAAATAAAAGCTCTGTGCATGGATGCCAATCCTTGGCACAGAAACATAATATTACCTAGCATTTTGTAAATATTTTACAAGAAAGAGTTGTGGGTTTTTTTCTTTTTCCTCCTCAACCCTGACCCTATAATGTCTCCTAATAGTCATAATTCTACCTTATTCAACTTTTCTTTGCTAGTGTTTAGTCTGTCTCCCTCCACTAGCGGCAAAACTACAAAAGGCAGCCTGAATACTGGGTAGGTAACATAGATAAATGAGCTCAACTACTGTACATTCTGTGAAGTTTAACTTTGGATGTGACGTTACATGAACATTTTCTGAGAACTGCATGCAGTTGCTGACAAGAGGAGGGTTGATCTATTTTTTTGTTTAATCTTGCATTAGAAAATTATGATGAAAATCAATATATAGCTCATTATAATGCAATCTCCTTCACACTACATAATTTAAACACTTTGATAACACTATAACTGTCATGGCTTCATCCTCCAGCATGCTCTCCCACTGTCCTAGTTTGGCAGGGACAATCCTGATTAATCATCTGTCATCTCACTTTTTCAGCTGCTTTCAAAATGTTCTCATTTCTCTCTCCTCCTCATATTTTCCTCCTTCATCTTCAGTTTACTTCAGTTGATGAAAACCAAGCGCAAAGTACAAAAGCGACTTGCACTCCACTAACTCAACAGGGGGGAGAAAAAAGGCGGGGGGCAGAGTCTTAACCTTCCCAGTAGGCTTGGCAAACTGCTTCAACTTCTTCCAGATTGTCTTCCTCACTAATAATTTTTTTCCATCTTGACCACATTCTGATGTTGCTCAGCCACACATGTCCCATTTTTCATCTGAGAAATGTTGGAGGGTATGCTACAGAATCCTGGGATATGTAGATTTGTAATTTGATAAAACCCTAGAGCTCTCTGGCAGAGAGTTCTGAATATCTCACAAAACTTCAAATCCCAGAATATCATAGGATGGAGCCATAGCAGGTAAAGTGCTATCAAAGTGCTGTTATTGCGTAGTGTGAAAGAAACCTCCCTCTCTTATATGTCTAGTATAATGTGCAGAAGTGAGTTTGACGGTTGCAAAGGCATTATCTTGGCAGGTCTTGCCTATTTTGTATTCTCTTGGTTTCCTTTCCAGTGTGAGGCATTCTTCATTTAAGAACCTGAGGAGAACCATGCTGAGTCAGGCCAAAGGCCTGTCTACTCCAATATTCTGTTCTCACAGTGGGCAACCAGTTGCCCAGGGGAAGCTCACGGCTGAAGGAAACTCTCCTGCTTGTGTTTTCCAGCAACTGGTGATAATCCCTCTGATACTGAAAATAAGAAACAGGCAGTATGACAAGAAGTCATTCATAGCTTTATGAATCTCTCCAATTGCCTTTAAAAGCCATTTGAATATTTAAAGCCCTAGATGATGTCCAGCACAGTCAGAATCTAGTTTATGCAGAAGTAACCCTGGATCCCAGGTGGGTCCTTGTAACCTTGGATCCCGAGGGGTCCTCAAATGGATCCCAGGGGAATCCTCGTGGTCCCTAAAAGTGACCTGAGCTGGCAACCCATCCTTTTGCCCTGAGCCCACCCATGCTGAACTGGGGCCGAGGGAGCCTGCCCTGTCCCGTTGATGCCTGGTAATGGTCCACCTGGGGAGCCCAGGCACAGTGGCCATGGCATACCACTAATCTTTGGGATTTTTTACACTCCATGCTGACTCACGCCCAGATGTCACACTGTCAACATCGCTCCTGCTGCGCCTCCTGTGTCTTTTGTTCCTGCCCTTATGGCTTCTTTGCCTGCTGGAGCTTGCAGTGCTGACATCTGAACTGGTAGAGGGGTCTGTGCTGCTCCTGGAAGATGAAGACCGCCTTGTCCTGGCCCTGGGGCAACCCTCCTGTTGCTGCCATGGCCACCTGTCACAATCGTGGAATAAATAATTGACAGATTTCTCCCATCAATGAACCATGATTGCACAGTCCTCCTGCTTCCCTCCTGCACTTACCTGTTGTGCAGAATGTCAGGAAATGCAACGGCTGTGCTTCCTCCCCCAGTGAAGCCTGGGAAAGTGCTGTGCTGTGCTGTGGAAGGGAGGGGTGGAGCCATCACGCTTCCTCCCATCCAGCAGGCAGCCCGTGCAGAGGGGAGAGCTTCTGTCATGCTCCCCTCCCAGGAGAGGGTTTCCCTGAATCACCACATGATGGATTCAACAAAAGGTAAGATGCTGAAAGGGCTTCACATAACTCAGCACTAAAAAATAAGAGCTCAGTCCTTGCTGGCCAAGATGACTGAGGACAAGATAGATGAACTGTGTGCAAGTGTGAAGCTGTGCTGAATCCCAACTCTTCCCAGCCTAGGGATGTTGGAAATTGAGTTACTTCCTACCATCACCCTGGTCTAACTTTGTTTTGGTATTGTAGCTGTGCCCTGGCCTGGAAGAAGTGTGGACCTGGTGTAACTCAGCTGCTCACTGACTCCATTCCTTCTCCAAAACTTTTTTTTTTTTTGGCTCTCTTCTGCCACCAAAGCTTAGCCAGCAGAGGAGTCCTGCAAGCAGACTGCTCTGTTGGCAAATCTCTGAGATCAGCCAGCAGAGGGGGATTTCTGCTGACAGAAGAAACTTCTGTCTAGTCCTAAACCCTCTACAGTTAGCACATCCATGAGCTATGATTGCATTGTAAGCTTAGCTTATCTCATGGACTTTCTCTGCAAGAAGCATTGACCAGGAGCAATACAGAGAAATCACCCCCAGTTATTGATTTGAAAATAGTTGTAAATTTTCTTATTAATAGGCATTATTCTAAAAGTTTTGATCTTCCAGTGCTTGCTCTGAATGGAGCTTCTTTGTCTTCTGATAGCTGTAAGGCAGAAAATAGGACACCTACAGTCAAGCAAGATTTCTTCCATTGCTCTGGTCCTGTGAAATCTGTAGTTCTTGAATATTTCCCTGTCATGGACTACGAAAGTACTTGGGGGTCCACTTTGGAGCAACCATCTTTTAAAAGACCAAACAAAACCTCTGCCCACAGTGGGAAGACTTGCAGTTTTATTGCAAATGCTGATTTGAACCACCTATTTTCCTTCCCATCAAATTTTTTTAAAAAAAGAAAAAAAATGTAATTTCAGGGTTCTTTAAATCCTCTAAAAATTTCAAAATTAAATTTGAAAGGGAAAAAGAAGTTTATGAGTTCTGAAAATTTTCTCTACTCTCAGGATATTTGAAGGCTCACCCATAATTTTTAAACACGTGGTGTTAACAATACCCTTGGACTGAAAAGTAAGGGCTGATAACCTCTTTCATACTGGTGGGAAAGGTGTTTTTTCTAGGTTGTTTGTGAGCAAGTGTAAGGCCATTTCCACACTAGATTGTTATAGTGCTATTATTCCACTTTCAACATCCTATGGAATCCTGGGGGTTGCAGTTTAGGGAGAGGCCTTTGATGTTGAAAGTGGAATAACAGCACTATAACAGTCTAGTGCAGAAATGGCCTAACATTACACTGTGGAAGAAAAAAGAGAAGCATCCCTATTTACACAATCAAAATGATGGTAAAAAGAGATGCTGGATCTTGTTCTTCCAAGTATGGTGAATAGTTTTTATAAATTCAGAACATGCAGTTGGATTCTTTGCAGCCTTCACTTTTTGTTCCAATCCAAACAATAGCCAGATTTTGGAAATCAATTTGACATGCATCTGAAAAACTCAATGTGATTGCACACTAAAGTCAAGGAGGAAGCAAAAGGAAAAAGAAGGAGACGATAGGGTCGCTACGCAGCGAAGATGGCGAATTACTCACAGGGGGAAGAGAAAAGGCAGAGCTACTTAACACCTTCTTTGTCTCAGTTTTCCCCCAGAAGGATACAAGCAGTCAACCTGGCGGTTGGGGAGCAGGGGAGGAAGCAAGGGAAATGAGGCACGTAATAGGTAGAGAGGTGGTACAGGAATACCTGGCCACAGGGGATGAATTCAAGTCTCCAGGGCCAGATGAATTGCATCCTAGGATATTAAAAATGCTGGCAGAGATTTTGGAACTGTTTGCTATTATCTTTGAGAAATCTTGGAGGACAGGAGAAGTTCCAGCAGATTGGAAGAGAGCAAACGTTGTCCCCATCTTCAAGAAGGGGAAAAAAAAAAGGACCCAAATAATTATCGCCCAGTCAGCCTGACATCAGTACCCGGAAAGATCCTGGAGCAGATCATTAAGCAGTCAGTTTCTAATCATTTAGAAAGCAACGCGGTAATCACGAGAAGTCAACATGGATTTCTCAAAAATAAGTCATGCCAGACTAATCTTATCTCTTTTTATGATAGAGTTACTAGCTTGATAGATGAAGGAAATGCTGTGGATGTAGCATATCTCGATTTCAGTAAGGCCCTTGATAAAGTTCCCCATGATATTCTTGCAACGAAGCTAGTAAAATGTGGGCTGGACTGGGCTACTGTTAGTTGGATTTGTAATTGGTTAACCGACCGAACCCAAAGGGTGATCACGAATGGCTGCTTTTCATCCTGGAGAGAAGTGACTAGCGGGGTGCCACAGGGTTCTGTCCTGGGCCCAATGCTGTTCAATATTTTTATCAATGACTTGGATGAAGGAATAGAGGGCGTGCTCATCAAATTTGCAGATGACACAAAATTGGGAGGGGTTGCTAATACTCCAGAGGACAGGATCAAAATTCAAAATGACCTGGATAGATTGGAGAGCTGGGCCAAGGCGAACAAAATGAAATTCAACAGAGAGAAGTGTAAGATCCTACACTTAGGTAGAAAAAATGGAATACAGAAATACAGGATGGGGGACACGTGGCTGGATAGCAGTACGTGTGAAAGGGATCTAGGAGTCTTCATAGACCACAAGTTGAACATGAGTCAGCAGTGTGATGTGGCAGCCAAGAAAGCCAATGCAATTCTCGGCTGCATCAATAGGAGTATGGTGTCTAGATCGAGGGAGGTACTGGTACCACTCTACTCTGCTTTGGTTAGACCTCATCTTGAATACTGTGTCCAGTTCTGGGCACCCCAATTCAAGAAGGACATGGTCAGGCTGGAGCAAGTCCAGAGGAGGGCGACCAAAATAGTGAGGGGCCTGGAAGCCATGCCCTATGAGGATAGACTTAGAGAGCTGGGGATGTTTAGTCTGCAGAAGAGAAGGTTAAGAGGGGACATGATAACCATGTTTAAATATTTGAAGGGATGCCATGTAGAGGAAGGAGAGGGCTTGTTTTCTGCTGCTCCAGAGACCAGGACAAGGAGCAATGGATTCAAGCTGCAGGAAAGGAGATTCCACCTGAACCTCAGGAAGAACTTCCTAACGGTCAGGGCTGTCCGGCAATGGAATCTGCTGCCTCGGAGTGTAGTGGAGGCTCCTTCCTTGGAGGTTTTTAAGCAGAGGCTAGATGGCCATCTGTCGGGATTGATTTGAGGGTGTTCCTGCATGGCAGGGGGTTGGACTGGATGGCCCCTGTGGTCTCTTCCAACTCTACATTTCTATGATTCAATGATTCTATGCATCATTAAGTAATTCAAAATAAGTACATACTCTGATTCTTTAATCCATATCCTTTAATTTTCAGGTAGGAAAACTCAGATGTACATGTGGATCTCTGTCCCTGGATTAATGGTTCTTTATGGAGGAAGTCAATCCCCAGAGACATTGCTCTTAGGGTGTGATTTGTTTCTATTTCTTGAACTGAGTGGGGATCTGAACTGTTAGGAAAGTCCTTTCTAGGGGCATGGGGCAGAATATTGTTTGGTTCATGTTTTTGTCAAATAAGAATTTACGAAGTTCACACTTCTTGACTCAAAATGCAAACCAGAATGCAGGTATTTATTGACAGTCACAACTACAATGTATGAAGTATCCTATGCAAAGGCATTTGTTTGTTTGTTTATTAATTTCTCTTCCTACCTTTCTACCAATATAGGGCCCACAATGTATATCAAAATAAAATACTTAATAATATGCTTAATAATCATATAGTTTTTTTTAAAAAAAATTAAAAACCATTACATAAATTATCCTATACAACTATACAGTAATGTAAATAAAAATGGGAAACATCTGAAAAACCCAGTGTGATTGCACACTAAAGTCAAGGAAGAAATGATAAGAAAGAAAAAAAAGAACTTGTATAAAGAATGGAAGGAAGGACAAATCACCAAGGAAGAGTGCAGATATGTAGCCCAAGCTTGCAGGAATACTGTTAGGAAAGCAAAAGCTCAAAAGGAGCTGAGACTGGCTAGGCAAGCAAATAGCAACAAAAAGGAGTTTTTCAAATAAATTTGAAGCAAAACAAGGATGGAGGAAATGATGGGACCGCTGCTCATGAAGGATGGCAAAATGCTAACAGATCACAATGAAAAGACAGAACTACTTGATTTTGCTTCAGTTTTTCCCCAAAACAGAATTCTGTTTTTCCATGCATGGCCTTGGTAAGGAATCCAGGTTGCAAATCAAGATTTCTAAAGAATCACTTAGTTAACCTTCATGAGTTCGAATCTGCAGGGCCAAATGAACTGTATCCCAGAGTATTAAAGGAACTTGCTGAGATACTTGGAGACCAGGTGAGGTGCCAGAGGACTGGAAAGAAGCAAACATTGCCTCTCAATTCAAAAAAGGCAAAAAAGAAGAACCAGGAAACTACAGGCCAGTCAGCCTGATCTAAATACCAGGAAAAATATTAGAATAGATTGTACAGGAGTTTGTCTGCAAGTATCTTGATGACAATGCAGTGATTAACAGGAGCCATCATGGGTTTGACAAGAACAAATCCTGCTAAACTAACCTTATAACTTTGTTTTTATCAGGTCACTAGAGTAATAGTGGCAGGTATGCTGTGGATATCATTTATTTGGATTTCAAGAAAGCATTTGATAAGGTTTCCCATGATATTCTGAATACCAAACTGATTAAATGTGGAATAGATGGGAACACTGTCAGATGGATTCATAATTGGCTGGAAAACTGCTCAAAAAGTTGTCATCAATGGCTGCACTTCAAACTGGAATGAGGTCTTGGGTGGAGTTCCTCAAGCTTCTATCCTAGGGCTGTTACTCTTCAATATGTTTATTAATGACTTCAATGATGAGGTGAAGGGAATCTTTATCAAATCTGAAGATGACACAAACTGGAACAGCTAGCTAACATACTAGAAGATAGAATTCACAAGTGTTTTGATTAGGGATGGGATGAATCCAGAATTTTCCAAATCGAAATCCGGATCCCTGGAAGGTTCTGGGAATCCATGAATCTCATGAATCTCAAATCTTTCGAATTTTTTTTTAAAGTGTTTAAAAACCAAGGGAAAGAAAGCACTTCTACTGAAAAGTGCTTTTGAACCAGAGTGCTGAGTGCAACAAAAGTGCTTTTCAACCAGAGTGCTGGGTGCAACAGACAATATCTGCAGTAACACAAAGCAGCAAGGCTTTATGCATGAATTCTCCCTTGTCACAGATGAGACAGTCAGGTAGTTGATCCTTATAATATACTATTATATACTATTCAAATGAGCTTATGAAGACTGACAGGAGACAGTAGTCTTTTCAATTTTCCATTTCGTCATCTTGTTCTCAGTTATTTAAGAAATTACCTCATTTCTAACTAAATCTCATATTGCAGTTGCGCAAAAAATCTACTTTCTATGGCACATTTTATTACCCTACTCCACAAAATGTATGCAGTTGTACATTAGAATAATGCCTGGTACCAAAGTAAGTCAATGTAGTTTGAGTGATGGCCTATGACTCTGGAGAACAGGGTTCAGATCCCCTCTCAGCCATGGAAACCCACTGGGTGACCTTGGGCAAGTCACATTATCTCAGCCTCAGAGGATGGAAAAGCAAGTTCCCTCTTGACAAGAAAACCCCATGACAAGAAAACCCGGCAGGAGCAGAGCAGGCAGTGCACAATTGAAATCTCCACCACATTTTCTTGCCCACTCTGAGTGCCTAATTTTAAGAAGGCTTTAGACAAGCTGAAGCAAGGTCAGAGAAGGGCAACAAGGATGATAAGGTGTACAGAGAACAAAACATATGAGGAGAGGTTAAAGCACTGGGCATGTCCAGCTTGGTGAAGAGAAGACTGGGGGGACAACATGATCTCACTCTTTAAATATCTCAAGGGTTGTCCCAAAGAGGTAGTCAAGACTTTTTCTCTGTTGTCTTAGAAAGTAGAACTAGGTATACTGGTTTCAAGTTACAGGAGGATCAATTTAGGTTGAATATGAAAAGGAACTTCTTGACAGTGAGAGTGGTTTGGCAATGGAAGCAATTGCCTAGTGAGGTATGGAGTCACCGTCTCTAGATGTCTTCAAAAACAGGCTGGACATCTACCTGCTGGGAATGCTGGAGATTCTTCATTGAGTAGGAGATTGGACCTGATGGCCCATAGGTCCCCTTCCAATTCTATACTTATATTATTCTATGATTCTATGTATGTGTATATGTGGAGAAGATGGCACAACATGGGTGGAAACCTGTAGATGAGTCCCAACTAGAGTAAGGCAGTAAATCAATGGTGGAATGGTGAGTCAACATATCGGTCAATCATATTTGCTCCACAACTGACAATAGCACTTAGGCCCATATGAATGTGTGGGTGGGTGGAGGGAATACAAGCAAACAAGAGTTGCACATTATTGTGGGCTTTGGTTGAAATGAACTGAAGACTGGAAAAATGAAAAACTAGGGAAGCCAAATCTGATGAATTTATCTGTCCCTAACCTACAAAACAAGAATTGTCCTCTTAATCTAAATTATAATAATTTAAGAACTAATGGAACTATTGTACTAATTTTGTGTACTTACAGTTATGTGTTGTGATTCTGGAAATCTATAGTTCATGCCTAGCCATTAACTTAGAAGACAGCCTTAGGAAAACCCCTGTGCGCATGTGTGTTTAGATTCAGCTGTCCTGGGAGCCAGCAATACTGTCTCTTCTTACAGGTTTTGGCAGCTCATGGTCCAAGTGGATGTGAAGGGGGATCTCACTCCAAAAATTTGTGGTGAGATACCTTCCCTTGCTTAGACCCTGGTCTGCCCATGTTTCTATAGAGTTATTGCAAGGATTACTAGTATAATGTATGTGAAGTTCTTTGAACATACGGGATAACTGCTGTACAAATACAGAATTGAAGTAGTAACTTGTAACCAGCATTGCAAAAGATTTAAGCATGCCTTTAAAAGGCCTGATCTGATATCTTTTTCTAAAGTCCTCATCCTTGATTCTTTGTCTCGGTTGCCTCATCTCCACAATGCTTGTCAAACAAATGATTCTGCCACCTCCCATTTAAAAAATTATGCTCCTATGGTCTAAGTTCATCACCCTACATAATCAAGGAATATTCCTTTTCTTATCTTCCTTGTCCTTCAGATAAAGCCCAATTATCCCATCTTTACTTTCATGGGGGAGTATTGCTCTTTGTTCATGAATAGATCTTGCTGATTTCTTTGAGACAATGGTGGTGTTTTAACACAATGAAATTGCTCCCTTGAACCATCAGCTGATAAAGTTAGGCCGCCATAGATTTTCTGTGGGAATTTCTGTTACTCTTAGTTTATTACCAGTCACAGGGTTTAGGGCTATAAATAGAAACAAATGGTTCCATTTCCATGTGTTGTAGGAATGGTCCTTTGTTGTTCATTTGTTGAGGAGTTATGTACTTGAAAGGAATGGCTTCACGGTGGGGTGACAGGCAAAGTCAATCAGAATTAAGGAACATATGACACTCACCATAGAAATACTTCTGAAACCACTTTGAAGTAACTTTACCCAAGCCACAACATTTAGAACTGCTGATCTTCTTACATAGATGGATCACTTCCATCACACTATCAGTCTCCAGTTGCAACTGTTGGGGATTTGACTGGTGGAAATCCAAAATGTAATTAAATTACAGTTATCCAGATTCTGGATATAAAGAGAATAAAGGAAATATTCAGACTTCAGGCCCTGATATGGTATGAAAATTCCCTTAGTCTCTTGAACAAAAGCCATGGTAAACAAAATAGGCATGGAACCAATTCATCTGCTCTTAGATTGCAAGTTAATTATTTCCAGCAATGACAGGTATTCTAAGCATTAGCTTTTCTCAAACTGGTACCTTCTAGCTGTGTTAGAGTACAACTCTCAAAAACCCTAGCCAGTATCATTAGTAGTACACACCCGGAACATTTTACCACAGTCTTAGTTATGGCCACCTTGAGTCCCTTGGAATTGTTCACCACTATGAATTATCATTTCTCCTAATGTGTTCATCCTCACTGATTACCTAGATCTCTCTTAGGCATATAGGAAATTGCTTTACATTGAATCAGCTCATTGGACCCTCTAGCTCACTATTGCCTATACTGGAGTGGAGAAGGTATAGCCTACGGGCTGTGATTAGCCCTTATACTCTTTGTAACTTTCTTTCCTTTATGGCAGATTTTCTACTACAAAAAACAATCACAATATAATTGATTGCATAATAAGTGTAAGACATAACCACGGAGGTACCAGTGAAATTACTATGGAGATAGGAAAGTTAGCAATTATTTCAGCATAATGGCTCTTCTTCAGTGCACATTTAATAGTGTAAGCCAAAAAATAAAAAAGACAATCTCCAAAATTTCAGCAGGAATTGTGGAGGACCATGAATTTTTGTCTGAGTAGACAATAAATGGATATAGAACTCCTTCAAATGCATCTTCTTTCCTGAGCTCCTTGGCTAAGTTGATCTGAAGGGTCAGTTTTTCAGGAGTGATATTCTTTGTTCTGTCAAGCCAGGATCTGAAAAAGAGAGCTTTCAGTGTGTTCCAGTGTGTTCTATCTATCATCAAGCATTATAGAAATAAAAAAAAAAATTGCCCCCATGCTCTTATTTGGACCTCCTCATGTCAGTGCTCCCTGAATTTTTTAAAATGTTTTGGAGTTACCTCATAAAATGGATGGAAAACAGTAAATGTATTATAGTTAATGGGAAAAAGAACTAAATATACTATAATCAATATCATAGTCAATTTAATTTCTGTAGTTCTGCACCATTCCCAATATGTGAATTAACATCAGTTTAAAGTCTTATGGAGTCATAGAATCACAGAGTTGGAAGGGGCCTCCTGGACCATCAAGTCCGACTCACCACTCAGTGCAGGATCTCTAGTTAAAGCATCTTCAGCAGGTAGCTGCCCAGCCTCTTTTTGAAGATGTCCAGAGAAGGAGATCCCACTATTTCTCTAGGTAATTGGTTCAGTTGCTGAACCACTCTTATTATCAAGAAGTTCCTTCTCATGTTCAATCAAACTCTACCTTCCTGTAACTTAAAAAAATTAGACTTGATCTTACCCTTTGGGGTAGCAGAGAACAAACCCGCTGCTCCTTTCTGTGACAGCCCTTGAGGTGTTTAAAAAGTGCAATCATGTCACCCTCTCAGACTTCTCTTCAGCATGCTGAACAAGCCCAGCTCCTTCAACCTCTTTTCATGTTTTGTTCTCCACGCCTCTTATCATCCTTCTTACCCTTCTCTGAACACACTCCAACTTGTCTATATTCTTTTTAATACGAGGCACCCAGAACTGAACACAGCACTCCAGATGAAGCCTGACCAGCACAGAATATAGTGGGACTATTACTTCCCTCAACTTGAAAGCCATGCATCTATTAATGCAGGCTAAGATAGCACTCACTTTCTTTGGCACAGCATCACACTATTGACTCATGTTCAACTTAATAATCCCAAGGTCCTTTTCACATGTAGTACTGCTGAGCCAAGTATTGCCCTTCCTATACCTGTGCATTTCATTTTTGTGGCCGAAATGTAGAATTTTACATTTGTCTCTGTTGAATTTCATTTTATTAATTTTAGCTCAGTTTTCTGATTTATCTAGGTCCTTTTGAGTTCTATCTTCTAATGTGTTAGGCATCTGTCCCAGTTCCATGTCATCTGCAAACTTGATAAGGATTCCCTCCATCCCATCATCTAATTCATTGGTAAAAACATTGAAAGTGCAATGGCCTTAGGATAGAATCCTGAGGCACTCCACTCAGAACCTCATTCCAGTTGATTGATTGATTACAACTGAATTGATTACAACTCTTTGTGCAGAGTTTTCTAACTAATTATCAGTTCACCTGACAGTGTTCCCAATGATTCCATATTTACTCAGTTTGATAATCAAAATATTATGGAGGACCTTATCAAATGCTTTGGTGAAATCCAGATTAGTGACATCCACAGCTTTTCCATTTGTAAATGTAAAAAAAATATAAATTTAATAGAAATTTGTATTTGGAAAGAGATAAATTTAATGGAAATTAAAGTAGTACAAATGGACAGTTTTAAGTTATTTAATATTTCATGAAAATTATTTTTAATTATTTCAGTGAATTTTAATCTATCAATCTATGTGGATGTATCTAAGTTTTATGTATTTTAAACTATATTTAAGTCCAAAAGCAAAGCAAAATGTGGCCCTCAGCTTCTTATCCTACCTGAAAAGTAGTTCCCTGTGTGTAGTACGGTTAGAATTTAAATAACGTTAAGAGTATTCGGTTCTATTAAGGATTGGAAGAAGAACCATATGATATTTCAATGAGCTACAAAACTTTTACTGAATGTATTTTATATTTGTATATATCTCAATAAAAAGTATTTTTTTTAAAAAGTAGTTCCCTATCCCATAATAGTTACCCATCCCCTACTTTTATGATGACTAGCAGTTTCTTTCCAAGACTTCAGACAGCTCTAGGATTTTAACCTGGGGATTTCTGTATGTGCAGTGTTGCAGTATTCTCTATCGTCAGTTTATGGAGCTATCCAGGGTACTGAATCTATTTTGGGATGGAGTTCAGCCCTGGGGAGGAGGAATATTAGTTTTAAAGTTCAGATTAAAAGTGAGAATGAATCCGCCCACCCCACATGCCCCACTGGCATTGGAACGACAAGCCACCTCTGGTCTTCAGCCTCTGGTCTTCAGCCTTTTCCCCATTCATCATGACAGCCCCTATATAGACTTTAGTTATTATTTGACTGATTTTCTACAAATATGGCCTTCATCATTTCACTTACATGAGTTTTTGTTCATGCTTACTGTTTCTATGTGCTTTCCTCTTGCACTGTGATTTTTCTCAGGAGATAGCTACTAAGATTACAAGTCATGTCTGTGATACATAGCCCTTCTAGGCTGATGACCTTGCAATGGTGATTTTGGGCAAAGAGAAGGTGGCCATGAAGATACGATGCTGGGTTTTCAGAATGGTTTTACATTGAGCTGGATATCAGTTTCTGCTTGCTATCACAGTGCCTTTCTGATGCTAAACTGGAGTCTGTGTGCACATCCACTGTGACACTCAGTTGCCTTTACTTTCAGTTCATGTGTTCCTTTTATTTTACAAAGTTACTGCAGAATGCCTCGGACAACACATTTGTGTTGAGATTGGGTGTCCAAGTGTTTCTTAATCTGAGATAAACCATAGGTGCCAACACCTCTTTAGCAGGGGATTGCATCAGCACTTCAGTCTTTAAAGAACTAGAGGGTGTTCTTTTTCTGTGAAAATGTTTGAGGGTGAAGAGGATCTTTGGAGGGTTATAAAATGTTTCGTATATGTCTTTTTGTTGGTTATAGGATTGGGGGGGGACATAGAGATATGATGTATTTCCCTGTCTTACTCTGCCAAGGCACAATTTTCTTCCTTCTTATTTCATAATCTTAATCAGTCAAGAAAGAAGTAGAGTGATGTGACAATGCTAGGCAGCTAATTAGATCTTGTTAAGGAGTATCTTAAGCTTTGGGCAGATAAACAATCTTCCTTTTCAGAACTTGCCTGTTGAAAGAGCTTCCCTGGCTGCTGGTTTGCTACTGGGCACAATTCAAGAAACAGGTTGTGCCGTATAAAGTTCTACATGGCTTGAGTCTAGGGTTTTGAAAAAACTATTGTCTCCCAATATGAGCCTGCCTGAGTTTTAAGATCCTAAGGGAAGGGCTTTCTTTTGGTTCTACCACCATCCCAGGCTTGTTTGGTGAGGACACAGGAGACAGCCTTCTTGGTGGCTGTGGAATTTGCTGCCATGGGAAGCTAGGTTGGCCCTTTTTTGCTCTGTTTCTGCTGACAGGCACAGGCCTTTCTGTTTCCCCAGGCCTTGGAGTGTTAACTGTCTGCAGCGAAAAATCTTTTTCACTGGGATATGTTGTAATTGTGTTTGTATATTTATACTTATACTTTAACTGTTTTTTTCAAAACTGTTTTACATTAATGTTTTTAAGATGAATCTTTATTTAATAGTTTAAAACCTTTTTTACAATTCATTGTTTTAACTGTGTTTTGTTTTAACTCATATCATGAACTGCCCATACTGGGGAAAAAGTAGGATAGAAATAAAATAAAATCTTATACACCTTCATATTAATGGTGAAAGAGAAGAGAGAAGAGAAAAGTGAAAGGAACTCATCCCCACATTAACAGATCAATTAGACAGGCCCAGCCCAAGATAGTATGTTGCCTGACACAAAGGACAAGAAAGTACCCCAACTCCAGTCTATGTACAGAAGCCAACTGGACTGGCTGCTGATTATTTCTTGGATCTCAGCAATGAAATAAAAACAAAGAGTTTGGTGGACTCTTAAAGACTCCTAGGGTTTATTTTGTGTAATCTTCCAGGCCTTTTGTCACGCCAAATGAAACTTGTTAATCTCATAAGATTCCTTGTTGTTTCTGCTGCAACAAATTAACATGGCCTCCTACATCTTGAAATTCTGGCAGGAGGAGAGTGTCCTCCACTACAGCTAAGTGGTTGTGGAATGGTGAGTGCAGGCTGTGAGTCTGCACGGTGCAGCGGTCCAGCAGAGGAAAAGAGTCAGGAAGTTCAGAAGGAACATCTCATTGCTGTCCTCAGTACCTACTGCCTGAGATAGTCACCGCATTATGCCTAAGAGCAGGGATAGTCCTATTGGGCAACAGTTCCCAGCTATTCCACACCCTCCACCTATCCCAATTTGACAGGCACAGTCCTGATTAATCCTCTGTTGTCCCACTTTTTCATCTGCTTTCAGAATGTCTGAGTTTCTCTCCCCTGCTCCCACTTTCCCTCTTATCCTCAACTTACTTCAGTTACTGTAAACTGCTGCATCCTCTCCTACTTTGTGTGTTCTTCTTCATTAATAACTTTTGCCACCTTTGGAAAGCTCTGATCTTGCTTAGCCACCTGTGTCTTGGTTTATATTTGTGAAATTTTGGAAGGCGTGCTACTCTAATGTTATTTCATTGACCACTCTTAACAGGGTCTACACTGTCACAGTGCTATTATTCCAACATCCTGTGGAATTTTGGAGTTTGTAGTTTACTGAGGCCAAAGAGCTCTCTGGCTGATGATTCTAAATGCCCCTCCCTAAACCGTAAACCCCAGGAAATAGAAAGTGGAATAATAGCACTATAACAGCATAGTGCAGAAAGGCCCAGTATTTATCTGCAATATAAGGGAAATAAAACTGGTCTACTTTAAAGGATTGTTGTAACAATTACTGATTGTGACTGTGAACCATTTTGAATACTCTGCTTATAATTGCTAAGTAGACACACACCTACTAATTTATTCCATATCTTGTTGCTTTGAGCATCTTTTTTTAACCTCTTTGAATCATGCCTTAGCTGTTTCTGTGTTCACTGAACATGTGGAAATGACTTTTAGTGTTTGTGGCAGGACATTTCCTTGATCCAGTCCCACTTGGTTAGAGTATGCTGGACTAACTATAGATAGTCTGTCCCAGGTTTTCTACTGGGAGGCTAGGAAGTAAGGGCAGTTGGTTTGTGACCTTAAACAAGAGGAACTAGAGAATAGTAAAGTCTGCATCTTTTAAGCTTGTGTGAATCTAAAATTCTTAGTTCTAAGAGATCCAGATCTCCAAATAAAACAATTCTTTTGATCTGTACTCATTTACTTTAATGCATGAAAAGAGTGCCTGCGTGGTCATGAATAGAGGCCCTTTTTGCACAGCATTTTCCATGTGAAAGGGCACCTGGAGCGTCGCGTGATTGTGAGGAGCGATCTGCATGACACACTCACAATTGTGCAATGCTCCAGGGGCTGGCAGGCCCCAATTGTGCACCTTTTCATTTTCAGCTAGAAGCCGAAAATGGTGTGTGATTGTGCATTGCTCCTGGGCCCCGTGTGCACTTGCCTGGCGTGCAGAGCCTCTGGAGTTGTGCCGGTCATGCTTCCTGCCCCAGTGCAGCCTGGAAAGGTCCCAGGCTGCACTGCGGAAGGAAGAGGTGGGGCTTTTGCACAAGCAGGCAGCTTGTGCAGAGCCGAAGGACCCCGGATGCGAGAGCTTCTCGCCAGAGGCTGCTTGCGTGATCCCTGCACCCCAGCACCGGAAGAAGGTAAGGTATGGAAAGGGCCTAGGAGTCACCATACCATCAGCAACCTGATTATGCAGGCTTTTCAATCATGTTGAAAGCTACTTGCAGTTAAAGATGAGAAGCTGGAGGTAGAGATAAGTGTAAGGAGCTATGGAAATTACCACAGAAAAGTGGAATTCCATTCACTTCCACCAATTGAGTTCTCATATCTGGCCCTGTGGAATGATTCTACCATAAAAATGGACTCAAGTGTGACTTTGAAGTCCAAAGTGAAGAAATCTTCAGAGCTGTGGTCAGTCAACCTGTCAGTGTAAATTTTACTTTGATGGTTTTTCCCATCTTCAACAAAGGAACTTTTCTTAAAAAATGAATGGAAGTCCACACTATTGAAATCTATTGATTCCTGAAATCCCCAAGGGTAAAAAATCTGTTCAGAAAACTCTGTATTTTTGAAGAGTGTATATTTGTTCAAAATATAGTGCCTCCAACACACTATAAATAGACTTTGAATTCTTATGCCATGAACATTATTTTGGTTTGAATAGGATGCAGATACAATGTGTTATGAAGCAAAATTGGATCATTCATTTTGGAAATGGAGACAACAGCTAGGCCTAATCCCTCCCAGCTGTCTTGCTCTGTTTTTGTCCCCAGAAAGGAGCCCCTAAAAGTCTTTTCCATAATCCTGCAAACTGAAATTCAATCTTTTTAAACACACACACACACAGAGAGAGACAACACATACAGCCTGGAGCTTTGGTTGTAAGTGAAAAGGGAGAGAAAAGCTTCATCTATCCTTCTCTCTCAGTGTGATAAAATTCCTTAAACTGAAGGACAAATCCTCCAGAATTCAATTCATTTAAATGCACTAACAAGGCCCCTTTCAGGTTCAAACAGAAAATAGACAACTTTGAGGAATTTGTGTATGTACATTAAGTTGCCATCTTTTTGTTGCTGTTAACAAAATCCTTGTTCTAGGTTTCTGCTTTTACCAATCAAGGTGCTTGTGGAAATTGACTTACTGGCAAGTTTTTAACTCACCTTTCTGATGGCGGACCTCAAACAGCCATGTGTTTTGTAGGTTCTACCATCTTCAGATGCACAGCCCAAGAAGAATTTATCAACTTTTCCTAAGTGTTTCCTATAAAACTTCCCCCCCGCCCCAATGCTGACAAGCTATAAAGGTTTTTCAGGCCATCGTCTGCTCATATGGTTGTGGTGTTGCAGTGACTGAATCTGCAACAATGCTGTGTAATAAATTTACTATGTGAGCTGCATAGCCTCTTCATGCTTTGTTCATTCAAAAGCTTTTTAGGATTTAGTTCAGTTTTGTGTGTGATCTCCCTCAGTGAATAGAAATTAGGAGTGTGCAATCTTCTTCGTTTCCCTTACTCATGGAACTCTGGATCCAATATTTTGAAATAAAAATTGGAGCCATAATTGTGTCTTATATGATAATTCAAAAGGCAAAACGAGGCAAGGCTTGTGCTGAGAGTAGAGCTTGGAATGTTACTTTTAAAAAGTAATTAGTTAGTGTTATAGTTCTAAGCTTGCACCCTCCTCAGTGTATTTACTCTTATAGGCCTAAATCGAATACCTAGACCCAAGAAAGGTAAACCCACCAGAACAACTGCTGAATAGCAAATCAATGCATATATTGATTCAGTTGGGTCTAGCAGATGGATTTAGACCATAGCCACCCACATTGTAAAAGTAGTTCTTTGCTTTCCCATGACATCCCTTTTTATAATTTTTTAAAAAGCAGAATGCTACAGCTGATGGCCTGTAGAAGTAGTTCTTAACCTTTTTGCTACTGAGGACCCCCTCCAAATATAGTTTTTTTGCTGGGGACCCCCAAGACTGAATTTAAGATTTAAATATTTAAATTTAGGCTTAAATAGGCAAATATTTATTTAAAATTTCAAATATTTATTTATTTGTTAAAGACTTCTGGAGACTAGGGCAGTTTTCTCATGGTATTTTCCATGCGAAAGACGGCCTGGAGTGTTGCACGATTGTGAGGAGCGATCTGCACAATCGCACGATGCTCCAGGGGCTGGCAGGTGCCGATCACGCACCTTTTCATTTTCAGCTAGAAGCCGAAAATGGTGCGCAATTGTGCATTGCTCCCCGGCTCTGTGTGCACTTACCTGGCATGCAGAGCCTCCAGACCTGCACTGATCGCACTTCCTGCCCCAGTGCAGCCTGGGAAACTCCCAGGCTGCACTGCAGAAGGAAAAGGTGGGCTCTCGTGTGAGCAGGCAGCTCATGCGGAGCCAAAGGACCCTGGACGCAAGAGCCTCTTGCCAGAGGCTGCTTGCGTGATCCCCGCACCACAGTGCTGGAAGACAATAAGGTGCGGAAAGGGCCTAGGATTCAAATCACCACTCAGACACGGGGTGACCTTGAGCAAGTCACATTCCTTCAGCAAAGGCAAAGGCAAAACCTCTCTGAAGAAATCTTGCCAAACAAACTACGTGATGGGTTCACTTTAGAGCTGCTATAAGTCAGAAGTGACTTGAAGACACACAACAATAACAACAAAGTGTCACTGTCAGGAGGAGGTTTATTCTAACCATCATGTCTCTTCCCTTTGAAAATTGACTTATGGTGACCCTAAGATAAACTTATCATGAGTGTTTTCTTAGCAAGGTTTATTGCCTTTGCCTTTCTCTGAGGCTGAGAGAATGTGACTTGCCTGAGGTATCCTAGTGGGTTTCCATAATTGAGTGGAGATTCAAACCCTGATCTCCAGTCATAGGCCCTTTTCGCACGGCGTTTCTTAAGCGAAAGGGGCCCTGGAGCGTTGTGTAAATGTGAGGAGCGGTCTGCATGATGCACTCACATTTACGCGACGCTCAAGAGCGTGACGCGAACCGCTAACGAATTTTCTTATTTTTGTCTTCAAGCCTGAGGTCAGAGAACCGTCAAATTAACAACTGATAAGGCACTCTAGGAGCCTTTTGCGAAGAGCTGAGTATAACTGCTGTAAATAAATAAATAAATATCCAGTACGTGGTTGTTTTGTGCCTTCAAGTTGTTTCCAACTTATAGTTACCCTAAGGTGAACCTATAGTGGGTTTTTCAGGGAGCTGAGAGTGTGCGATGTGCCCAAGGTCACCCAGTGGGTTTCCATGGCTAAACAGGGAATGGGACTCTGGTCTCCAGGGCCATAGTCCAGTGCTCAAACCACTACATTACACATTTGGTCCATGTAATATTCCTTTTCCATCATTTAGTGAGGCCACATCCCTGTAACTATGAAGGTAAGTAAAAGTTACAGTTAGATCATAAAAGAGATGAGATTATCCCTTGTTAAGCTACAATCCAACTATAATGTCATTATATCGTCGTTACTGAAGAAAGGAAATGATTACAGCTAACTCATTGTTTGCAAATAGTTCCATCCAGCTTTGACTCAGATCAAGTTCTGCCTGAAGGAAGTTGGACCACTAAGTGAAATCCCATGTGGCTAGCTTATTTTGTGCAGTGTTCTCATATTGGACTTATTCTTAAAATATGGTGTCTTGTAGCTCCACAGTATCAATTGCTCAGTGAATCTGACAGAGGATTAACTCCACACTTAAGGACTTATCCCCCAAATAGGTACAGCCCCTGGGATAGTTTCTGTAAAATTTGGACTAAAAATCAGCATGTGCCAGCAGTATGGGAGCCAACAGCCTCCCATAGCTTTGAAAGCATGGAAGGTTTTCCTCATTGCTGTAATAACTGTCTCTATGGTAGAGAGCCAGAAGTTTTCACACGCTGTACTTGCAGTTGAGAGGAACACTAATGCATGGGCTGCATTCCAAACCAACATGTGTGATATCTGCTTGTACAACATGTGTTCTCTCTTCTGTTTGACTTTCCAAAGCGCTAATGGTGTCTAGGGGTGGGAGGCTTGGCACTGGTGTCATTGGATCCTGGTCCAGAGCCATCCTTCTGTGGCTCGGTGCAAACAGAATTCTGCACCCCAGATGCTGATATTGTAGAAGGAAGGCGGCTCTGGTGATCCTTTTGTAACAGGGATTCCAGATACTCTGGGGAGAGCTTCATATGACCAAAAGGATCTATTTATCCTTTCTCATAAAACTCTCTCTTTTTAACATGGAGGCAGCACTAAACAGAACCAACCACTGCATATTCTCAGTGAAAATAGAGCAGAATATTGCTTAAAATGGTACATCCAGTTTTTATTTTGTATGTTTTTGTGTCTTAAATATATTTTAAAACTGTTTTTAACTATGCCTTTTTAACAGAACTGATGTTTAATTTTTTCATCTTCTGTTCAGTACACTTTTTAGCTAAACTTTTATTTTGTAAGCTACCTTGGATGCCTTGGTAGGAGAAAGGAGGGATATAAATTGGAAAAACAAGTCCGAATGTGTCTTTTACTGTTCTTGTGACAGAAAACCCAAAACATTCCATTTAAAACAAAATATTAAGAAAGCCACATCGAGCCATGTGGACTTGGCCATGGATAGCCTCAGATGTGGTGGATTCTGAGACAAGTTTTATCACATATAAACAGAGGATTATGGTCATGTGATGAAAATTGGTTTCTAGAAGGGACTTTATCACTTGCCCTGTACTGAGTCACTGCTTCTACTTGTCAAGAAATTGTTCCTGGAACCTTTCTTTTGAGTTAATCCAGAGTATGATTTCATCATATGAGAAAATTTTGGAAAAAGTAAATTGAAAAAGTGATCTCTATGTAACATGTATTAACAGCAAAGACTGTGGTGTAGGGATCTAAGCATTTGACTACAGCTCTGGAGACCAGGGTTCAAATCCCTGCTCGGCCATAGAAATTCACTAGTTGACCTTGGGCAAATCACACTTTCTCAGAGGAAGGCAAAGGCAAACCCCCTCTGTACAAATCTTGGCAAGAAAGAATTATGATAGGCTTGTCCTAAGGTTGCTGTAAGTCATAATCTGAAGACACACAACAACAATAAATTAATAATTTAACAGCAAAAAACAAAATTGTTCCAGATGACTGCTGCTACATAGGAACAATCAACTGATTACTAAAAAAATTACTTACTTTTATAGAAGCGTCAATATCTGTCTGGAATAATCTATTTCATTAAATACACAAATATTGTTTAAACGGCTAGGCTTGAAAGGAAAAAGGAAGAAAGGAACTGAACCACTACATTCATGAAAAGGAGAACCTAACAGAGCAAACTTATTCAGGTGCAGTAGAGCAGTGATTCCTAACGTTTTCTTTACCGGAGGCCCCTGTAAATACAATTTGTTACCGGGGATCCCCAAGATATAACTCCAGATTTCAATATTTAAATTTAGATTTATATATTCATATATTTATTTATTAAAGGCTTCTGGAGACTAGGATTCAAATCCCCACTCAGATATTAGGTGACCTTAGGCAAGTGACATTTTCTTAGCTTCAGAGGAAAGCAAAGATAAACACCCTGTAAAAAATCTTGCAAAAAAATCCCTGTAGTGGGTTCACCTTAGAATTGCCATAAGTCTGAAGTCACTCGAAGGCACACAACAACAAACGGGGAGGTTGTTTCTAGCTATCATGTCTCTCCCCTTTGAAAACTGACTTATGGCAACCCCAAGATGACCCTATCATGCGGGTTTTCTTGTTGCTTTTACCTTTCTCTGAGGCTGAGACATGAGACTTGTCTGAGGTCCCCTGGTGGGTTTCCATGGCTGAACATGGGATTCAAACCCTGAGTCATAGTTTGTGTGCATGCATATGACTGCTGCCATATCTGTCTCATCAGGGATGCAGCAGTGTGTGTATGTGTGTGCACGTGTGTGTGTGCTGAAACTGCTCCCTCATTTGATGCAACTCTGTTGCCGTTGCTGGTGTCCAGCAGCAGGGCTTCGTGACACCCTGTGAGGGCTCTGTGAACTTTCAGGGGTCCACGGACTCCAGGTTGAGAACCATGGCAGTAGAGTAAAGTAGGCTACAGAAGGAAGTGTATTTTTTAATGTTAGAAAAGATGACGGACACTTGAGCCATTTATGCACTGGACTGTTATAGCATGATGATTCCACTTGCAACATCCTATGGGATCCTGGGGTTTGCAGTTTTGGGAGGGGCCAGCTGGCCCCTCCCGAAACTGCAAACTCCAGGATTCCATAGGATGTTGCAAACTGAATCATCACACTATAACAGTCCAGTGCAGAAATGGCCTTGATTGGGATTTGGTTATAGCAGCTAGGGAAGAGATTGGAAGTCACTTTTACTTTTCCCTTTACTCTTTCGTCCTTCTTTTTTTCTTCCTTTCTCTTTCTCTTTTTTAAAAATCTTTTTATTCTTTTCTCTTTTTCTTTCCATTTTCATGCAGTACGTACACTGTTTTCTTTGTGTATTTTAGTCTGTATTATGTAACTCTAATAAAATGTTTGAAAAGGGAAAAAAAAGCCTTGTAGTAGCTAGTAAACAAAGGCAACATTTTATTATCCTGGCTTAGAAACAGTATACAGCAGACATTAGACAGGATTATCTGGCAGAAGCAAAAGAAGCATATATTTTTAAAAGAAAAGTTCTGAAAATAAAGATTCTTAAATGTAATTAAAGAGCAACAATAAATGTGGGATATTCAGTTACGCTCGTTGGAACATTGAACTTTTTAATAGGATGTCATCACTGTTTACACTAGTGCCACAATCTTATGCATACTTGACTGGGAGTGAGTCTCATTCAACACAGAGAGACTTGCTTCTGAGAAAACATTTGTAGAAACAGGCTTTTGAGCTAGGAAGAGTTATTTTTTTGGACTCCAGTTCCCAGAATCCCATGCTGACTGCAGACCACTGGGAGTCATACTTCAAGAAAGTAACTTTGTCCTCTTCCAAGCAGGCTGCAATTGCCACAGAGAAAATGACCTATGATAGACCATTTTAACTGCTTGCCTCTCTCAAATAATATCTTCAAAATACTAGGTTAGTTCAATGGAGAAGAGTTTAATGAAGTAAAGTTTTCTGAAACTTTTGAAGAGTGACAGTGACACATGCTTTAAGTTTTGTTAAGTTTAAGTTTTGTCCACTTCACTGAACTCTAGTCTAAAGCCCCCTGTCTTTACTACATAGCTCGGCCTCCCCACTTATAACACCATCTTGGTGTAAAAGGGTAAGGATTTTCAGTGTTTGTTCAATTTTCAATTTGTTTCAATTACAGTACTCAATAACGTTATGGTAGCTTGTTTTCTGTGTTACCTTACATACTGTATACAACTCAGCTGAGTTAGTATTTACAAAAATAAATTGTAACTTTTATTAAGATAACAATCAGAATAAAGTAGTGTTTCAGATTTAAAATGCAGTTCAAGGTTGATATATCTCTTCAGTATATTTCTTATATCTTTAGGCTTACATATAAAGTACAAGTATCATAAACAGCCCTTTCACTACACTCCCACCAAAGTCTCGTTCCTCAATCTAGGTCACACACACTGTCCAGATTCTACTAAGGTTCAATTCCTTAGTAGTTCAATCCCTTCTGATAGGCCATTTCTGCACTACAGTGTTATAGTGCTATTGTTTCACTTTCAACATCCTATGGAATCCTGGGGCTTGCAGTTTAGGAAGAGGCATTTAGTATTCTCAGCCAGAGAGCTCTTTGGCCTCAGTGAACTACCAACCCCAGAATTCCACAGGATGTTGAAAGTGGGATAATCACATTATAACAGTGTAGTGTGGAAAGGCCCTAGGCTTCCACTGAGAATTAAACCTTCCCAAACAGTCACCCTCCCTGGCTGACTGAAGGACTCTGCTCCATAGCATCTTGCTAGGAACTCCACTGATGGACCGAATGCCAACTGGTACTTGGCTTTACATAACCTTTTCTCTCAGCCACTAGCCACCTCACTCACTTCTGGACTGTTTGTCTCCTGAGGAGCTGTTCTGGTTGGCTGCCAACGTGCTTCCAAGTTGCTCTGGGATTTCAGATAACCACACCCCCAGAACTTCATCACAGACCCTAACAAATTTGTTCACCTTTAGGGATGAACTCTGTAATACTCTGTTGTTTTTGCCGCAACAAATTGACACACAGCTATTCAAGAAATAGCTTAACTCATTTTCCCCCTGCTGTAAACTCTAAGCTGGGGTGGTCAACTATGGCCCTCTAATTACTGGACTGTAACTCCCATAAGCACTAGCCAGCTGAGCTAATGCTGAGGGATATTGGGTATTCCAGTCCAAAAACTCTTGGAAGCCCACAAATGCACACTCCTGCCCATATTAGCACTGCTGGTTGTGACTGTAACTCGTGCATGGTGCTTGAGATAAGGTAGAATATACACTGTAGCCCTTTGCCTTTTGCAAGGGTTTGGGGTACAGATTCCTCGCAAAAATAAAAAAAAAGTGAATAACTCCCACCCCACCCATGTGAGCACTCCCCCTGCCATTCCCTCCTGGGGCTCCCCCTTCCATTCTCTCTCCTGTTGCCTGTCCACTCTGCCTTCTTTCTGCCTGTGTGGGTGACAGGCAAGCAGATGAAAAGCAAAACACTTCCCCCAGCTCTGTTTACCTGCCTGTCAGCTGTGCACGCTGCCTTCGTTCTGCCCCACACGGAGGGGAAAAGGCTTGCGTGCATATGAATCTTTCCCTCTCCCATTTGCTTGCTTTTTGCTGGGCCGCAGAGAAGGAAGGCAGCGTACCTGGCCAAGAGACCAGAGAATGGTGGGGGAGAATGGGAGGGAGGCAAGTGGGCATCTTGCAAATAATCAAATTCATGAAGGTCAAACCTGGAGGGAGAACTGTATACGTAAAAGCTGGTCATCAAAAAGGCAATGCTTTAGCAAAATATTTTCTACTGCTACTGATCAGGATGTTTATGCTTATTATTAGGCCAAATCATTTTGATTGTTCTTATCAAGACTATGCTTTTCCTAGTCAATTAACCTTTGCATTAATAGAAGGAAATGTTTAGAATTTTTCCATTATTATTACTGTAATATTACTCCATTACTGGATTTATAGAGGATACATGATTGATTGAATGTATATGCTGCCTTTTCTTACTAAGTGGGACACAAGGTGGCTTCCAAAAAATTAAAAAAAACATGAAAAGCACTTGAATAACTAAAAACATATAAAATTATAAAACTTACAATACATTTTAGAAACAGCTAATAAATAAATAAGAGCTCCCCTGCTCATCCATTGAAGACCTGCTTTTTAAAAGGGTCTGTAGTAATGGGACTTAGAGAAAGCCTTACCCTGCAGATCTTGGGGCTCTAGCAGGTTCATAAAGGGAGATATACAAAGTTTCAAAGAGCCTGGATCTAAGCTTTATAGGTCTTTATAGGTCATGACCAACACCTTGAATTGTACCTGGAAACTAACAGCCAGTGAAGCTGTTTTAACAAGGGAGTTACGTGCTCCCCGTAACTGGCCCTGATTGGCATTCTGGTTGCTGCATTTTGAACCCACTGAAGTTTCCAAATAGTTTCCAAAGCAAGTCCCATGTACAGTGCCGTTACAATAGTCCAATAAAAATGTATTCAAGGTTTGTGTCACTGTAGCCAGATCTGATGTCTCAAGGGACAGGTGCAGCTTGTGCACAAGTTTTAACTGTGCAAATGCACTCCTGGCCACTGCTGAGATCTGGAAATCCGGGCACAGAGGACTCCAGGATAATACCAAGGCTGTGAGCCTGAGATTTCAGGGGGAATGTAACTCTGTCCAGCACAGACAAAGTCCGTATTCCATTATCTGCCTTCCAACTGAACAGAAGCACCTCTGTCTTGTCTGGATTATACTTCCATTTGTTTGCCCTCATCCAACCCATTACTGACAACAGACATTGTTGCAGTACCAAGACAGCTTCCTTGGGATCAGATGGAAAGGAGAGCTAGAGTTGGGTGTCATCAGCATATTGGTGACATTGAACCCCAAAACTCTGGATGACCTCTCCCAGAGGTTTCATGTAGATGCTAAACAGCATGGGGGACAAAACAGAAGCCCAAGAGACCCCACAGGCCAACAGCCAGAGAGTCGAACAGGAGTCCCCCAGCCCACCTTCTGAGTTCTCCTGTCCAGGAATGACCATAACTACTGCATAACAGTGCCACCAAGTCCCATCCCATAGAGCCAGACCACAAGGACACCACAGTTGATGGTATCAAAAGCCATTGAGAGGTCCAACAGAACCAACAGACATCCATTCCCTCTGCCCTAGTGTTCAACGGAGTGCAAAACGGAATTATATACCTTTATAGGGTTGAATTTCATGTCTCAATAGTCTTCCTGCAAGAGGTCTTCAACAACTGGAATTCTGACAAATTGAATTCCCCCCTGCTTAATCCATATAGTAGATAAATAAAAGATCAAGAATAGAAGACCTGAATTAGGAACTTTTTATTTCTCCTTTCTTGTGAAGCAAAAATTAGGGAAAGCATGACATTATTATATATCAGGTTTAAAATTATTATGCATCTCTCTGTGCTGAGAGCACTTCTGGAACCCACCATGAAAGAATTTTGTCCAAGCTGAATCATTTGATTCAGCAAAGTTTTAAACAAATTCACAGTGATTAAATCATTCAGTGGCTGAGAGCCCAGATGACATGGGGATGCAATTTCATGTTCAACTACAGGTTTTTTTTAACTCCAGTATTTAGAAATCTCAGCTTTGTTAGAGGCACAACTGAGTGGAAGGGCATGAATTTTTCTGTAAATGTTCTGAAATATAAGGTACTAGCTGTTGCCATTGGCAAGACATTGAGATAGGTGATCCATAAGGTGTATTTATTTAAGCCTGCATGCGATTTCTTAGGAACATGTTTGTGCCATGGGAAAAGGGATTGGTTTAATGGAGCTGTGGTCTGCAGCTCTTTTTCTTGTTATAAAAAGCAATGAAAAGCAAATGTGCATTTTGCACTTATGGGTAAACTACCTGTGGTATTTGAAAGACTGGAGAAAAGGTATGTGTTGTTATCTTAAAGTCATGCAACCTAATTCAGATACTGAATCTCTCCAGTGATATAGACTGTAAGCATTCCACATGGCTGCTCTATTCCTAGTTGGAGTTGCCAATTAATCTCGTTGGCAGTCATCCTTCTGGGGATGAGCCTCTCCTTAGGCAGCAAATATTTATTCTGGGACTGTGGTCATAACTGCACCCTTATCAGCTTGGTAGAAACTGCAAGATTCTTTGCTCAACTGGTAGAGACTTTGAGAGCCAGGGACCACTTCCACACCATAAAGCAGAGATAGCCTCATTTGTACCAAATGCGCTCTGCAGGGGGCTCTTTTTGAAAAATGTTTGGAAACTACAGTCATGTGAAAAGCAGAGGTCAGGCTGTTGTCTGGAATGCACATTAGAGATTATAAATATCCAATATGCTTCTCATATCAGTTCAAGGCATTGGCTTTGGTATGTGTATATGCAGTCACCTGTCAGTTTATGGTGATTCCATGAGTTTCACAGGGTTTTATTAGGCAAGGAATATTCCATGGTAGTTCTGCCAGTTCTTTCCTCTGAAATATTGCCTAAACCACCTGGTATTCACTGTTGGTCTCCCATCCAAGTACTAACCAGGGCTGACTTGGTTAGCTTTCAGGATCAGGATCTGATGCCTTTAGGGTATTTAGACCCTTAGGAAATCCTATATACCTTACTGCCTCCTCCCATATGAGCCTGCCCAGAATTTGATTTCTTAGTGGAGGCCCTCCTACACGACCATCACCTCAAGTGGCTAGGTTGGTGAGTATACAAGAGAAGGCTTTCTTTGTAACAGCACCTCAGCTGTGGAACTCCCTAACAAGGGAAGTCAGCTGGATTCCAACCTTCTTGAGAGCCAGCAAGATGATGGCCTGAATTCCTTAAGGCAGTTATGAATGTGTAATCTAGAGCTATACATTCATGACTGGTTCATATCCATGAGTCCTATACATTCATTAGTTGAAAGAATACATCCTGTCCATGAAAGTCCCACAATCTGCACATACATGTGCTGTGAGCAACAGAGTCTGTTCTCCTACTGATGAGGAAGCAGCCAACTGATGTTTCCAGCCCCTGCCCCATGAGCAATCTCTGGTGCAAGGGGAAATTGTGTCAGAGACCCTGCTTTTGACTGTTGCACCAGAGATTGTTCATGGGAGGGGGTGGAAACATAAATCTTCCGTGTCTTGATTGACAGGGGAACAGACCCCTGTAACTCACAGCAACTGCTGTTCAATAAAAATAAATAAATAAGAGCAGAATTGAATAGAGGGTTTTATTAAGAGCCCAGGTTATCAGGGACATAAAACAAAGAATTCAAATAAAGAATTACTAAGCATCAGCTAGCTTATTATGGGAGGGTACTAAGGCAAGGCATAGCAAGTTCTTTTAGTCTTTAAACTGGAAGATATTAAATCAAGATTCTCAAATTCATATTAGAAATGAGACCTTCCCTTGAATTCATGCCTAAAAGCACAGTGTGAATGAAATCTAACAGCTAAAAGTTGGTACACAGCAGAGCTTCTGATACAGTTCAGGCACACAGCTCTGGCAGAAAATTTGATGTATCAGCTTAAATTAGTAAAAGGTAAAGATATAACATCTTACACAAAATACTGTGTAATTTCATCTTATATACAAATCAAGGACATATATGACAATATCTGCCAAAGTCTGATTATAAAAAAGAAATGAAAAATAATTGTTTTAAAGAACTACAGGGAAAATCACCAAATGGCCAAGAAATTTCATCTACAACTGTGATCTGCAGAATAAAGGCAGAAAAGTACTTTAAAAGCATAACCTCCTGTCAGTAATCAGATTAATGATGTTGAAACTTGTTTTCATTGTCTTTTGCTCTTCTCTTTTTCTCTCTCCTTGGTCCATCATGATTTTTATTTATAACCTGTACTCTTAATAAAACACTCAGTTGTTAATACTAAAAAACTAAAAATGACTTTCAACATATAATCAAAAGACATAAAAAAAATAAGTCTCTGAAGAACATCATTTTAAAGGAGGAAGAAAAAAAGTAAGAAAAACAACTGTGTGGAAGGCCATGATTGCACCTTCATTTCTAACACATTTTGCTTAGGTGTGTATCACACCAGTCAGGTGTTTTGGATCATTTCATTTGAAAATGGCATCTTGGGTGCTCAGAAAGGTAGTGGAATAGTGATGCACTTTTTCACACTATCACTGTATTTGCACTTCAGTGGTCTAAGTTCCCCGTACTTGCTTTGTCATACATGAAATACAGTATATTTACAGCTCCCTGTTTGCTCTACCTCTGCTCTATGATTGGTGGTTTTTCAAGAAAACCCAACAACCAGGAGACTGTGATTGTGCAACTATGTTGTGATGCCATTTGTGGAATCACCCTCACTCCCTGATCATTGGGGAAGACGAACATGCACTACACCACTTCTAAAAACTTTTTTTTCTGTTTTTTTCCTGTGAATTAACACTTGCCTGGTTCTGCTTTTCTACATTACTCTTTACATTTTGGACATTTGCATTTTATTTACTCTAATCTTTTCCTGAACCCTGTGGTTTCACTGGACATTAATCCTTAATAAGATTACATCAAAATTGTGTTATGTACTACTCCTTCTTTTAAAAAATTTAAAATAATACTTTAAAAGTGCCTGAGAACAGAGAACAAATGTATAACAGCTGTCTTGCAAAATCTTGAGATCTTGGCGTTCTCCTAGCCCTGAGTATTCTGGCCCAGCCACCAGAAGTAGTTTGGTGTTTCTCTGATAGAGATCCCCAGGGAATCTCCAAGGAAGGAGGAAACCACATCCACTATGCTCCCATTATCACAGTGAAGTGGAGTGAGACGTTTGTATCCAAAGTGGTTACTAAACCATGGCAAGATCATTAATGGATTATTTTAAGAGGGAAAAGAATTGATTTTCAAACTGCCCAACAGTGGTACACACAATATCGCTAACTGTAGTGTAATTGTAAATGTAGTATAACATGGTTATGCAATAAGTTCCTAGTGTTCTGTGAAGATACCAGACTCCAGTGATAATTAAACCCACTCTCCTACAGGCAGGTGTATGGTCTTTTATGTATATAGGATAGGAATTTTCAACAATAGGGAAGGAAAATTTATGTTTCTGTTGGCAAGGAGTGCCTGGGAGGATTCACATATACTGAAAAACCGTTACAGCGGAGAAACAAATTAGTCAGTTAAGATGATCAATATTTTTATTTGCCTGACTTATTTAAAACATTGATGATTATTATTATTTAACGTTTGCAACTAATGCACAGAGCACCATGGAGGGCCTTATAACAAAGAGGAAGGGATCAAAATGCGTGCTTGGTGATGATCCATTAATACATTTGCTTATTTCATAAATAACATGAAAAATATAGAAGTTATCAGTGATTTTGAAGCCATCAAGAGAGGAACAGGCATATGGGAATTAAACCTAGTTTTTCCTCAGATGTGAATTAGAACTCCGCTCTCCTTGCCAAAGATGCAAAGACTGGAACAAAACAACGGGTCCTTCAGACAATTTAAAGTACATGTACGCAGACTGAATTTAAAATACATTATGTTGAGCATTATTATTACTGCTACCAGAACTGCAACCTCAAATCCCAATGATCTAGGGTGCGTGAACAACCCAAGGTCCAGGGCCCATGTGTGGCCCCCACAGCTCTTTGTTAAGCTTCTCAATGCTCTTCTCCTACTGCCAACTCTCTCCTGCTGCCAAACTCTCCCTCCTCCAGGGATTGAGGTCACTGGATACACATTGTTAGTGGGATGAGAATGCAGCAATCCTGAAGGGATTACAGTGGTGGGGGGAGGGGGAAGAAAAGTTGTAACCTCTCCTTTGCTTTGATGTGGATTTCAGTCTGACTTAGACGAAGTGCTCCAGAGCCTACACTGCCACCAAACATTGCCTTTGGGGCCAAAAGAAAGCTTTTTTTTATTCTTGATTTTTCCTATAAGACACAAGTGCTTCTAAACTCCTTTTGCTGCAGGATTATGATTCCACTGAACAGCCATGAATTAAAAAGAGGAAGTCTTCAAAGCTTTGTTTAAATCTAATAATGAAAAAGCAGCACAACCTGCTCTCTCTCTCTCTCTCTGTGTGTCTGTGTGTGTGTGTGTGTGTTTGGGGGGCCACAGCAGACAATACTGTGCCCCATCCCCTGGCTGCTTTGCTGCTGAACTGCCAAGGGATTTGTTGTGTGATAAGGTGGTAAGGTCTGATCTTGGGTGTTTCACACACACACTCAGTCCTAGCAAACCCTGTGATAGGGTTGCCACAAGTCAGAAAGAGCTTGAAGGCCACAAAAACAACAACAACAACAACAACAACAACAGTCGGAAGTGAGCTGTGTGTGTATTCAGTCTTATTCAGTGCAGGCAAGATATTCATATTCACATGCTGATGCTCTCTGTCTCTCACACAGACAAACAGAGAAAGAGAGGGAGAGAGGGAGTAAGTTATGTCTTAGAGTATACAGAAGTGTGTGTGTGTTTTCTCAGAGCCTAGAAAAGTTCTGAGAAGGATTCTGGGAGTTGTATTCCAAGAGATAACTTTCCCAGGATCCGGGCTTTCTTCTTTTATTTCCAAACTACATAACACAAGTAGAGAGAAAACAGGCTAGCTTTCACTGTTGCTGCCCTTGACTTCCATTCATTCATCTCTATATGTACAGGGCTGAAGAAGCCTTTTCCATTTCTCCATGTTTATTGCCAAGGTCAGCTGAAAGCATTTGACTACATGTGAAGAAGGACAAGGGAGTGCCTCTCCACAGCTGAGGCATACAGAACAGTGTCTTCCAAACAGGTATGAAAGACCCAGAGAGTTTATAAGGAACAGCTGGGAGACTACTATTTTTCTTATCATTAACTACTATCAAGTTGATCTTGACTTTTGGCAATCCTCCAACCCATGTTATCATCAACCACCCTGCTTACCTCTCACAGATTTTTCCTTGATTGAGCCTATCCATCTCTAATGAGGTCTTCCTCCTTTCCTACTGCTTTCTGTCTTACCGAGCATTATTCTCTTTTCTAGTTGGTCATGCCTTCTCATGATATGGCCAAAGTACAACAGCCTCAGTTTAGTCATTTTGGTTCTTTGGGAGGGTTCAGGCTTGATTTGCTGTAGGACCCATTTATTTGTCTTTTAGCAGTCTGTGGTATCCATAGAACTCTTCTCCAGCACCACGTTTCAAATTCATTGATTTTCTTCCTATTGGCTTTCTTCACTGTCCAGCATTCACAACCATACATAGAAATTGGAAATATGATAGCATGGACAATCCTAATGTTAGTATTCAATTATATATCTTGGCACTTCAGGGTCTTGTCTACTACATTCATGGCTGCCCTTCCAAGTCTTAGTCTTCTGATTTCTTGATTGCAATCTCCATTCTGATTAATGACTGAGTCGAGGTACAGAAAATCCTGAACTATTTCAATGTCTTCATCACCTATTTTAAGGTTACATAAATCATTGGTGGTCATTGTTTTTATTTTCTTAATGTTCAACTGTAAACCTGCCTTTACACTTTCTTCCTTAACATTCTTCAGTAACCATTTAAGTCTTTGCTGGTTTTTGCAAGTAGAATTCTGCCATCTGCATATCTTAAATTTCTGGACTTCCTTCCTCCAGTTTTCATGCTTCCTTCCTATGAGTCTAATTCTGCTTTACATATGATATGTTTAGCATACAGTTTAAACAGACAGGGTGATAAAATGCAGGCTTGCCTGATGCCCTTGTCAATGGGAAATTATTCTGTTTTTCCATATTTTGTTGCCTCTCAAATCTGCCATGTGAGGCAGCTACCTCCCTCCGCCTAACAAATGGGAAAGCCATGAGCATAGCTTCCTTGAGTCCTTTTTGCGTAACTGGAAAAGAAAAAAAAGAACAGGTGGCATCTGCAATGGTTTTATTTTGCACTGTCTTAACTAAAGGTATGCTTCATGTTTTAAGGGTGCACACACAGAAATGTTAACACTTTTTCCAGTATCTTCTCAAGAGGTCAAAAGAAGAATGCTCTGGAGCTAGCTGAGATACTTCTCTTAATGCAGGAAGAGCCGTTCTCAAAATCATTTTCTAAACACTACTTGCGTTGGCAAAACCACCACATAATTTAATTTTTAGCAATTGCGGGAGTAAACCTTGATTTATGAGTCAGGATCCTAAGTTGTTTTGAAGATATCAGATCTGAAGATATGCACAAAGCTTGCCAGCTTGGATGCAATATCTTTCCTCAAAATCTTGTTTGAATCAGCAGAGTCACACTTAATTTATCTAACTTGAAGACAGGAGAACAAATATAGCCTGAATTTACGACTAACTTTAGTGGCACCAATTCGGGCTGTATTTATGCTTCTATTCACCAGATGAGATAAATACACACACACACACACACACACACACACACACACACGTCTTCTTTTTGTGGAAGAACTGTTTCATATTTCACATTAAAAGAGACAGGGGAGAAAGAAAGCATCAAGAATTTTCCTCTTCTTGAGTTACTGAAATCTCTTGAACATCCACAAGATCTCCACAGAACCAGAGCTTTGACAAGTTACAACTCCCAGAATCTCCCTAGCCAGCAATTTAGTTCAAAAAGTGACCTTTCCAAGCCCATTATAGAACCAGCCTGTTAGAGAGTCTTGTGGACTCAGGCAAGTTCTTGCACTGTCACAGTACAGCACCTTCCACCTATGGCTTTTTAAGGACAATATGGTGAAGTTTAAAATCACATTTTACTGTGTATCATCTCCTTTAAGCTGAAGTGATTACAGATTTCTAATCAACGGTGAGCTTTATTGTGTTCTAAGAAACATTGAGGCTCTTCAGAATCTTACTGGGATCTTCAATGAAATGATCAGACCCAGCAGACAAACTCTCTGGAACCAATCTTCGCTTGTAATGCACTAGCTACAAGGGTGCTGTCCTCAGTTCATGCAGGGCAACTGGAAGGCACAGCAAGTCATATTAATGTCCAACTCAAACAAAGAGCTAGAAGTACAGATTCTCATGTTGTGTCTCCAGAAGTTCTATGAAAGGTACATTGAGGTTCTCTAGCAATGCATACAAGTCAAGGTAGACAGGATTTTATGAAAAAGGAATTATTTGAGACCACATCCTAAAGTAGGGATGGCCCTTATGCAGCCTTCCAAACTGTTGTTCACACTTGTTTGAGAATAAATCCCATTGAACAAATTGGGACTTAGATTTGAGTATACATACAGAGGATTATACTGTTAATCCATCATTTTGTAACCCATTCCCCCAGACCTGTGCCATACTTTTGCAACTTATGCTCTGCTTTAGTACAAACTATTTTGAATAATTTTCCACGATCTGCTATTTTAGCAGGTATTGTGATATACCATACCTAACCTGGTTGTAAATTAATATGTGAACTGGTATTGGTCTCAAAATGACATTTGCTCGTAGCCATTCTAGATGTCCACTAATTTGTTGCTGTTATTTGCTGTCAGTTGAGTTTGACTTATGGCAGCCCCATGGCTGAAAGGTCTCCAAGACTGAAAGGCTGAAAGACTGAAAGACCTGTCCTGCTCAGATCTTGCAAACTCAAGGCTGCAGCTTCCTTCATTGAATCAATCCATCTGCTGTGGGGTCTTTTCCTTTTCTTACTGCTTGCCAATATCCATTCAAAATTCCTCCCACACCTTTTATAAGTTGCTGACTTATTACAGGAACTCACCCTGTTTTACAGCCATGCACCAATCATATAACTCATTTTAGTCTCCAGTTGGGCATTTCAGAAAACCACATGATTTGATTTCTTGGGTCCAAACCTGAAGTGAGATCCAGAAATCTTAATTTTTGTGCTTCCCATCTTACTGTACTACTTAAACTTGCAACTGAACAAAGAAAACGTGTGTGTGTGTGTGAGAGTGTGAAATAAGTAATTTGAAAGGCTGGATATGAGCGAGGCCAAAGCAAAACTTTCTCTTAAGTAGAGGAAAAGTTGGGTTTGATTAATACATTGTACACAGTAAAGAAGAGGCAGAACACAGACCAAGAAAGGAAGCAGAATAGCAATTGTACAGGAAATTGAGACCACACTATCCTGTCTGAACTATAAAGACTGAGAAGTAGTATAGGAAGATGACAGAGAGAAGTACTGAAAGAATGAGCCATTGAAGCTGTGTGCTTTGACTGTTTTGACTACTAGACTGCAAGAATCACCAGTATCAAGGAGTGAGGTGAGGGCTGTCAGGTTAGTTTATTGTAGTAAAATCAACAAAATACATCTTGCTGGCTCTTTAAAAAATAAGTTTTATTTGGCATAGACTTTCATGGACTTTGGCCCACTTTATTGGACCTTATGAAGCAACAAGTCTATGACACTGTGTGCTAAACAATGTTAGTTTTTAAGGAGACAACAAGATATATTTTCATGGTTTGGCTACAAGAAAACAGGAATTACAAAGATATCATATATAGGATCTTATCTTATCTAATACACATCCTTAATAAATTCCTCAACTGTTTTGAGTACTATACAGACCATGCACTTTGATAGCTTGACTATGGCAGAAACTACAGAGACCAGTGATTCTGATGGTTCACTACGTCCAAGAAGTAGCAATACTGCATAACACTATGGGACTATGTGAGTTCCCAAACTCTTATGAGCTCCTTTGAAGGAATTTGGTGGAAGAAAGGAGCAAGAGCCAGCAATTGTAATATAGCTTGGTTGCCAAAGATAGGCTACCTCAAACTAGAGTAGTTGCACCAACAGAACAGGGATTGCAGGATGGAAGACTGCCAAAGTGAGGTTAGAAAGGAGGAGTGCCCACAAATAGTAGTATTACTTGGAAACTGCCCTAGGCTGCAGTTTCACCCAAACTGTGTGGCTGATAGTGTGCTACTGATAGTGCTATGAAACAATTTTGTGTACTGGTGGTGGTAGCAGTGGCTGCTGCTGCAGCAAGTCTGACACCCTTATCTTCATAAGTGGACTTATGTATGCAGGAATTAAAACCCGGCAGTTTCATAATGTTCATATCCAGTAGAGGGCTGATGTTATGTTACTACATAGCAGAGTCAGCAAATTGACCATTGTACAACAGGAACAACACACCACAGGACCAAAGCACGTTGATCACCAATGTGCACCAGGTAGTCTTGCTGGTATCCTGATACTCGTCTTCACAATTCACCAACAGGGTTCTTAGCACCTCTGCTACTTAGCAAAGTATTTATGAAGTCACATTAAGTAAAATGTGAGGTAGGATACCAGTGCCTATCAGTGATACTTACCTGCACTCAAATAAGGATCAGAGCAGGGGGAAACAGAGAAGCCTAGAGTGGTGATGTAGGAGATGATAAGGCTGGGAGGTTTCAGTTTTCCAAGGCTAATGTCAAAGCAATGTTGGGATGCTATACTGGAGCTCGTGGCAGTCATGAAGCCCTTTCCAAATACCACTAAAATGCTTGGCTCCAACTCTGTCCTCTTCATTTAGGAGAATCAGATAGGTGCGTTCTGTAGATACCAGGTCAGACTAGCAGCCTCATACCAGATGTGCATGGCATGACTGAACAACAACTATGCACTAGCATAAAGCTGGGAAAAGGTGTACATGCTGGCTATCATGAACAACCCTGTGGTGAAGGGCAGTTTTGACAGCCACAACACCAGCATGAGGCATCAGATGTCTTGGTGAAGAAGGTCCAGAAGAAAGGCCAGGTGGCAACATGCCACACACACACACACACACACACACACACAAAACGATGATGAATAAGAGCTGTGCACAACTATAGCAAGGAAAAGAACGTGGACCTTGCAAAGGAAGGAACATGAGTAAGAAATAGATTCCAACCATCCATTTTCCTGAGGGAAATGAATGGTGTGGTGGCTGAATTGTTTGCTATGGCCTATAGAATCATAGAGTTGGATGGGACCCAATAGGCTGTCATATCCAATCTCCTCACCTCCACTGCAGTGCAGGAAGTCCAGCAGACCTGCAGTTCTTAATCTTTTCTTCAACAAGGGACCCCCTTTAAATATCTTTTGTTGCTGCGGACACCCCCGATTTAACTCAAGATTTAAAATCCTAATGTGCACCAAATATTTATTTAAAGGAGCTCATCAAGGGTCTTCAGATTTGGCGAGAAGGGAGAAGTAAATGAACACACTGCTGTTACAACATTTTTACGTGTTAATTAATGAATTAATGAGAAGGCTTACACTTCATTTCACTTATAAGCCTTGTTATATTGAGCTTAAAGCTAGAACTTGTATTCAGAGTTCTGACTCGATATTTTTCAGATAGTTTCTATACTTATTTTTGAGATAACCAAGAGCAGAGAACAATTTTTCACACAAGTATGTTATTACAAAAGGCATTAATAGTTTCACAGTCCTCTTTGATAGTTCTGGAAAATCTGCCCAGAAATTTGAAAGGGACTATTCCTTTTACTGCAATTTCAGATCACCATCTGTGGATGTTTCTATGAGCTTGTCTTCCTCTACTACTGTGAGCCCCTCTACTTCATAAACATTAACTGAAAATGGATCTCTAATCCAGTTTTTGCTTGCATCAGGAGCAGGAAAACATTCATGCAAACTATGCTGCAATCTTTCAAATGTCATGCAGTAAGTGATGTGTCTTCCTCAGACAACTCTTTATCAATAGAAACAAACAAAAATTGTTAAGTTTCAGTTTGATAGATGATGATGCCACAATTCCAACTTTTCCATCACTGTTTCAATCTAGTCTTCAGCTTGAAGAACTGTAACTATTTCTCCTTGAACATTTAAGCTGAGCAAATTCAAATGGGTGAATATATCTGACAGATGTGCTAATTTTACTAACCAGGAGATATATGTCAAATGACCACCATTGCTGCTCCATGAGAAACCATCTTATCTTGTCTCTCAGTTCCCCAAAATGAGACAAAACTTTATCTTATGATAGCCAATGAATTTTACAGTGTAGCAAAAACTGATGGTATTCACTGTCCACAACTTTGCAAAGCTGCTCAAAAAGTCTTGAATTCAGTTGTTGTTTTATAAAATTGACAATTTTGACTGATTCATTTAACCACTGTTTTAGTTTTTTTAGTATCTTCTTAGCAACTAGAGCTTCCTTATGTATGCAGCAGTGGTACCAAATCACAGATGATGTGATTTCCTTAATCTATCCTACAAGTCCTGTAAGCTTTCCAGATATTGTTCATGCCCTGTCTGTGCTAATGCCAATGCATTTCAACCAAATCATGTTATCAGATTTATAAACTTGTTTAAGCTGTTAAATATTTCTTCAGTTGTAGTGTGTACCAATAAGAAGATGAACAATAAGTCTTCAAAAATATTTCTCCCATGGTCATGTCTAATGAAGCACACTGAGGTCACTTTGTTATGTCTGTGCTTTCATCCAAGGACATGTGAATTCTTTCTAATAATTGTTCCTTGATATTTGCTGACTGTTGATTTGCTTCTTAACTGTGTCATTTGACAAAGGTATTAAGGAAAGGGTTCTTGGCAGCTTTCTCTATGATCAATGCAGAAACCATGATTTTTGCAACAGGTAATATCAGTTCTTCAGCTATTTTATGTGATTTTCAGGGTGTTGCCATTAGCTGAGAAACATCAAATAAGGCCCTGACTGCATTTTCACTGGTACAACCAGTTGTAGGTTTTTAAATTCATTTCTTACTTTCCCAAAACTCCTGCTCCTTACTTTTGAAAAACCAAAAACCAAAAACCTGATGCCCTTTGTGGCATCTTTATATTTAGTATTGAGATGTCTTTGTAATTTTGATGGTTTGTGACCTCATTGGACAATACTTCGAAACATGATACACACTGTGGTAGTCGCTTGTCTTATCGGGTCCTGTACGCATACATGAAGCCAATTGAAGATATTTCTTGCTATAATGGCAGCACTTTTTAAGATGACTGGGAGAAGCTTCATTTTGCTTCGAACAGGATGCACGCTCATCAACATCATCAGTACTTTTATATTTCAAATTCAGTCAGCAGTTCATTCTGAGTTTACTTTTGTATCCAGTGGCAGAGACACTGGGAATTTCTCTACTTTCCCCTTGTTGCAATCTCATGGCACTAAAAACCTCCTCCAAAGGATTTTACAGCCCTGCTGAGCAACTCTTCAGAGTGAACGGTGGAACATTGGTAGGAAGGAGGGAGATTTTGACAGAGGCAAGATCCAGAGGAAACGTACCACTGGATCCTGGCTATTGTATTTCTGCTGCCTCATATAGCAAAATATCTTGGCTGGTCTTGGCTGCACTGTCTTACTATACACCTTGACTTGGGAAGGCTGGGGTAGCGTTTTGCTGCTTTGTATCAGGCAGCAGCTTCAACAACAGCAACAAGTCTTAGGCTGCCCTGGGCAACTGATGATGATGATGATGATGATGATGATGATGATGATGATGATTTATATCCTGCCTCTCTCCATGGATTGAGACAGTACTACAACAATACATTAAATACATTAAAAGCATTAAAACATAGCCAATCCTCCCCACCCACCAACCCAGCTAAAACCAACCCCCTAAAACACATTAACTGCAATCAACTAACTATTAACAAACAGCAGGACAGTTGGTGGGAGGCGGTGGAGTACTAGTCTGGGAAGCCCTGTTGGAAGAGAACAGTCTTGACTGCTTTTTTAAAGCAGTCAAGATTGGTAATATGCTGGATCTCTTCCGGCAGGCCATTCCATAACTTGGGAGCGATAGAAGAGAAGGTCCTCTGGGTAACCGCAGCCAACCTGGTTCTGATTGGCTGCAGTAAGTTCCTCCCAGAGGACCTTAGTGTGCGGGGCGGATTATATGGGAGAAGGCGATCCCACAGGTAGGCTGGCCCCAAGCCATAAAGGGCTTTAAAGGTAAGAACCAACACCTTGTACTGTGCCCGGAAACTAATAGGCAGCCAATGTAAAGACTTCAGAATTGGTGTTATGTGGTCAGTTTTAGGTCTACCAGTGACCAACCTGACTGCCATACTCTGAACTGATTGAAGTTTCCAGACTAAGCACATGGGTAGCCCTATGTAGAGCATATTGCAGAAGTCAAGCCGTGAAGTTACCAGTGCATGCACCACTGTTTTTAGGTGTTCCAGCTCCAGGAAGGGACGCAGCTCCAGGAAGGGACCTGATAGCAGGCACTCCTGGCCGCCGCATCTATTTGAGCTGTCATCTGAAGTGGCGAGTCCAGGAGCACCCCCAAGCTGCGGACACAGTCTTTCAGGGGAAGTGTGGCCCCGTCTAGAACAGGTTGACAGACCTCCATACCTGGGCTAGAGCCCTTAACAGCGAGTACCTCTGTCTTATCTGGATTCAGCTTCAGTCTGTTTTTCCTCATCCAGTCCATTACTGCTTCAAGGCATTCGTTTAGAGGCGAGATGCCACCCTTAGTTGATGCTATTATCCGAGGCATGGAGAGATATATCTGGGTGTCATCAGCATACTGATAGCACCTTGCTCCATGCCTCCTGATGATCTCTCCCAGCGGTTTCATGTAGATGTTAAATAGCATTGAGGACAGGATGGCGCCCTGAGGGATGCCAGATTTGAGCTCCTTTTTCGAGGAGCAGTTGTCCCCAAGCATCACCATCTGGTATCTACCTGAGAGATAGGACCAGAACCACTTAAGTGCAGTGCCCCCGATCCCGAGCCCTCTCAGGCATTCCAGAAGGATACCATGGTCTATGATATCGAAAGCCACTGAGAGGTCCAAGAGTACCAGCAGGGTCACACTTCCCCTGTTGTTACCTAGGCGAAGATCATCCACTAAGGCAACCATGGCAGTCTCGACTCCATATCCTGTCCTGAAGCCAGTTTGAAATGGAGACTACAGCTCCTGTTAACAATATTAAATTATCCATTAAACCTTCCCTCAGAGGAGCTTAAGGGAAGGGAAGACTTTTCTCCCTCTTCCTACTTCCAATTTGTGGCTAGAGCGGATGGAAAGACAACATGCAGACTCAGCCAGTCAGCCAGCAGATCAGCCTTTACCTTGGCTTCTGTCGTATGGCCACTCCACTGTCACTCAGCTGCTCAGCCCGCCTCTCATTGCAGTGGAGCAACCATGTGACAGGAGCCAAGGCAAAAGCTGGCTAGCTGGCTGGGACTGTGCATAAGCAGAAACATACACTTTCTGCATTAGTCAGGTTCTTTCTGCATTAGTCTCCTGCTTCGCTGCCTAACATGTTTCTATCATTAATCATTCTGTCATTTGCGCCTTTTATAAATCACCCAGTATCAATCTACAGGAAAACAGGTTCTACCTGAACCTCAGGAAGAACTTCCTGACAGTCAGGGCTGTCCGGCAGTGGAATACGCTGCCTCCAAGTGTGGTGGAGTCTCCTTCTTTGTAGGTTTTTAAGCAGAGGCTGGATGGCCATCTGTTGGGAGTACTTTGATATGTATTCCTGCATAGCAGAGGGTCAGACTGGATGGCCCCTGAGGTCTCTTCCAACTCTATGATTCTATGATTCTCTTTACATGTGTATGTGCATGAAAAGGTAGTTTCTGTGGCTCTTACTCATCTACAGAAAAGGAAAAAAGAAAGACAGTAATCCACACAGCTGGTAGCACCAAATCTCTATATGGCTTATAGGGATTCAGTTCTACCAGCTGCATGGATTATTACAATTATTTTTCTTTTCTGCTGACAAGTATGGTGCATGGGAGAGACTTTTTCATATGGCATGGTTCTGGGATGTAAACATGGGAGTGTGTGTGGCCAAAAAAAGTAGAATAAAATTGAGGAGAGCAACTGATGAAGAAACAAAAGAATACCATGAGAAAATAAAGGGAGAGGGACTCAGAGTTTAAAGACCCTCCAGATACTCTTTTTCCAAAGTAGGTGCTGTCTGGGGCCCTTTCCGTGCGAGGTGAGTGAATCGCTCCGTGCTGTTACTTACCGGCTGTCCTTGGGTCCGAAAATGCACACTGTCCCTTGAGCCCTTCCTCAGGGCTCCTCCATTAGTGCAGAGCGAACCAGTGCAAGGTTTGTAGATCCGCACTGCTCTGGCTCAAAATGACGGCTTCCTGTGGCTTTCGGCTCAAAATGGTGGCTTCCAGTGTCTTCGTGGGAGTGGACCAACTGCTGAGGCTGGCGATGCCCACAGCCTGCCCTCCGCTGATCGCAGGCTCACATGGAGGACCACATGGGGGCAGGTTGGATCGGACTGAGGTGCAGAACTAAGTTAAATAGTCTGCACCTAGTCTGATCCAAGGTGCGGATGACCTCTGTGTCAGGACGCCTTGGCCCGTTTTAACTGCCTCGTGCAGAAAGGGCCTGGCTGTCCTTAAAAGCTCAGCCCTTTCCCCAAAGTAGAAGCATCAATGTGTACCTCCATGCTCAGATTCTGGTTTGTTGGGGTTGGACAGGCATCAGTGGCAGAGAGCTGTGTTGTGTGTAAATGCCTCAGTTAACTCTGAATAGATTAGTTGAGTGGTCCCCACAGGGGTCCATGAAGGCTTGAAGCCTTCTATTTCTCTCTCTCTCCCTCCCCTCCTTTTCAGCTGAAAGAAAGAGAGAGAGAGAGAAAGAGAGAGAGAGGGAGAGGGAGAGAGAGATAAAGGAAAGAAAGAGTGGATGGACTAGCAAGCATGCAAAGGGGCCTGGCACCCCTCAGCACTGATGTCAACTAACCTCTCTTCCTCTCTCTTTCCTTCTTTTCCTCAGTCTCTTCCCCACCTGATAGAGAGGCAAAAAGTGTGTGTGTGGGGGTTCAGGCATTTCTGATAGGAGATTGGATCCCCCCATTGGAAAGGAGGGGAGGGAGAGGGAGACAGAAGGGCAAAGTCTGGCTGGCTGTCAGCTCCACTGTTGCTCAGCCCCCCTCTTCCCCGCAATAGAGTGGTCTCACGACAGGCAGTCTGCCGTGGGGAGAGACTTGAAGCCTCCACAGATGCCCTGTGAGGACATTGTAACCCCCCAGGGGTCCATAGACCACAGGATAAGAATGGCTGAACTAGACAATCTCCAGCAGACAGCTGGACCTCTTTTTGAAGAGGTCCAGAGAAAAATCTCTCCAGGTAATTAGTCCTGTTGTCGAACCGCTCCTACCATGAAGAATTTCAATCAAAATCTACCTCCTGTAACTTAAAACTTACTCTCTAGGGTAGCAGAGAACAAAGCTGCACCCTCCTCTTTGTGACAGCCCTTTTCATTTTTATAGAGGGCAATCATGTCATTGCTCAGTCTTCTCTTCACCAATCCAAACATGCCTAACTCAACCTTTCCTCATATATTTTGTTCTCCATACCTTGTATCATTCTTGTTGCCATTCTCTAAACGTACTCCAACTTGTCTGTATCCTTCTTAAAATGAGGTGCCCAGAACTGAACACAGTACTCCAGATGAGGCTTGACTAGTACAGAATTTAGTGGGATTATTACTTTCCTTGTCTTGGAAACTATGGTTCTATTAATACTAACATATTATCTGCTTTCTTTGCTGCAGCATCACGCTGCTGGCTCACATTCAACTTATGATCAACAATAACCCCAAGGTCCTTTTCACATGTATTGCTGCTAAGCCAAGTACCCCTCATCCTATAAATGCACATTTGGCTTTTGTCACCTAAATGTGGAATTTTGCTTTTGTCTCTGTTGAATTTCATTCCATTCGTTTCAGCCCAATCTTCTAATTTATCGAGGTCCTTTTGAATTCTGTTGCTATATTCCAGTGTGTTACCTACCCCTCCTAGTTTTGTGTCATCCACAAACTTGATAAGGATTCCCTCTAACCCATCATCTAAATCATTGATACGACTAATAGCAATCAGTATTTTGGATTTAGAGTTGAATTGCCTGCCTCAGATTACACTCTTCTGCAACAAAGAAAGCAAGTCACACAGAAGAGTGACACAGGATGAAGAAGACATGTATGTGCAACACTATAGTGCAAGAGAACACAAGAAATTTTGCTCAAATTCACTGTCCATAGATATAAACAATATCCATGATACACAGATATTTATTAAATCTGAGCTAACAGACCAAGGAATTTCATGAAAAGACCAAGGAAATATATCATTAATAACAAATTAACAGAGGAACAACTACATTGTTGATATTAAAACAAGTAATGGAAAGAGAATGAAATCAAAATGGGCCAAGATTCAAATTCTGGGTTTCTCACTCTTAATGAAAAAAGGCATACTGGTTGGATTTGAATTGTTTGCCTGGGAGAAAGAAAGGAAGACATACAGAACTGTGAGAACCAGGATATATCCTAAACCACAGAGCAAGACAAGACATGGGAAGCAAAGCTTAGGCAAGGAATGATAACACTGGCATTTGTGAAGGTGTAACTGAAGCAAAGAATTTTGGGGGGAAACTTGGTGATAAGAACATCAAGCAATGGTTTAAATGTGCATATGGAGTGAATAAATGAAGGAAACTGTAGCAGAATATTTGCACAGTGCAACACCACAGCAAGGCAGGACACAAGAAATTAAACTTATGGATATGAATAGTATGTGTGATTCATAAATGGCTTTTCTTCAGCTCTAGCTGTAATCCTCCATCCAAAATTAAAGGTCCATTTCAGGCATTGGTGGGCCATATTAACATATTACAGTCTTTTATTCCTGTGTTGAAAAGATTTCTTCTCTAAAGTACAACAGCTTTTATCAATGTGTAGAATGTTTGTTCCTTTCTCTCAATTTACCTGGCACAGAATTCACATTTACTTCCTTCCAGAATCTGGAGTGCTGGTTGTTTTTTGTTTTGTTTAAATTACTGCTACATTAGCTACCTCTTACGTAACACCAGAGCCAGTTTCTAGCTGAGTTCCAAACAATTTGGCCAAAGTCATCTTGCGCAGCTTAAATGCACCAATGTGTGCTCTAAACTAAAGCTTACTTTATGAGCAATTCAAACCCACTTTATGGGCAATTTGCGATGATTGTTCAGGTCTACCAACTGAAAATAATGGAGGAGATGACACAAATCTCTTTCCAGCAGTCTCTTTTGTGCAGACAGAAGCAACGAATTCCTTCCACTTATTAGTCTATCCAAGTATCCCTTAAGTCCTTCTCTCTCACCTGGGTGGTCTAAACAAGAGTGCAGCAGTCCTTTGGCAGCCTTCCTCTTTGCAATTTATTTTGACCAACAAAAGGAAGAAGCTTTATTGTTGCTGTTTGCCTTGAATGTCTTTAGCTAGTAGCTCCTCAAATTCCTTCTTGGCTTGTGTGATTATACTCTGATGCTTAACTTGCCAAATGGCATACTTGCTTTGATTTCTGCTGTTTCATTCCTGGGCTGTTTCCCTAAAGGGGGGACTTTTCCCCTTCAGCTTTCTCTTTGTTTTGAGGTGGAGTTTCTTTACTGATAGAACTATTAGAACATGAAGGTTCTCAAATAAGACAAAAAGAACAAACACATTCCTACAACCCAAATGATATCCCCCCTAGGGGGAGCTGAGTATATCCCCAAATGGACATTTAGAACTCCCCAGGGAGAAAAGGGAGCCAGTGTGTTATAGTGGTTTGGGTGCTGGGCTATGACCCTGGAGACCAGAGTTCAATTCCCTGCTTGGCCACGGAAACCCACTGAGTGACCTTGGGCACATCACACACACTCAGCTCCCAGAAAACCCCATGACAGGTTTACCTTAGGGTAGGCATAAGTTGGAAACAACTGGAAGGCACACAAAACAAGAAGTAAGAAAAGCTACCAAGGTGGATGTGATTTAGAGTGCGTTACTGGCAAGTTCCCTCCCCATTTTTCTGATCCTGACTGCCATTCCAGACTAAGTTTGGATCCCACCAATTAGTGGCTGTTAGCATTCTGAGAATTATTTGCTTCTAAATTGCTGACCCCATATGTGAAGAGCAGATTAGAATTCCACTGACCAGGGAGCTGACTTCCAGGGCAATGCTGATTTACTTCCACTTGCCCCTTTGCTAAAAGAAGCAAGGTGAAGTATGCAAAACAAAATAAATTAATAACGTATTAATTAGTAACAAAGTGTGAAATTGGTTTGGTTTTCATAATTTTTATGGCTGTAGCATTAGACTTTACCTGTCTAATGCTACAGCCATAAAAATTATTTTTCTTTTAAGGGTCTACACAGCCCTGCACACAATTTTGGGTAACTTAAGTGACTGAGCCAAGCCATTGTGGGAGGAAGGAAGGAAGGAAGGAAGGAAGGAAGGAGGGAGGGAGGGAGGGAGGGAGGGAAGGAAGGAAGGAAGGAAGGTGTATCGAGAGAAACTAGAATGAATGGCCAATCTGCCACAGAGGGTGATATAGAAGGAAAACAAGAATTAAGAAAGGTTTGCCAAGGAGCATAGTCATTTACACATCTGACAGCTGTGGCTAACAACCTGCAAGGGGGAACTGGACAAATACATGCACAAACTAATCTTATTAAGTAATTAAGCATAAAAGTAATTCCTCCTGAGTTCAGTTGCTTTCCAAAGCATAGGGGGTTTTGCTACTTTAATCTGATACCTCACTTGGGGTCAGGAGTTTCTCTCTCTCCTTTGCAATGTCAGTGAATGCTTCTGATACCATCTAATTTCAGATACTCCTCTTCCCTTGCCCACCTCTCAGGGTGAAATGCAGCACCCTTGCCTCATTTTATTGTAACAACCCAAAAAACTAAATTAGGATAAAAGCCTTGGGGCCAGGCATTTTAAGACAATGAGCACTTTCACAAAGAAATGTTACACAAGGATAGGGGTGGTAAGAATATTCACAATTATTTGTTCCCACAATAATAGACCAGCAAGAATTTTGTGCAAATTTCTCTTGGTACTTGATGCCCCTGAAATATTGTACAGGAATGGTTCTGAGAAGAAAAACATGTGCTTTTTTGTGCAAAACCCCTGTTTTCTTTGAAGAAAATGGATTTCTTGCATAGAAAACATTGCTTCCTGCAGAGGGATCTGGTTTTCTATGGAGAATATAGGGTTATGAGCAGGAAAACGTATGTTTTTCTCCTCAGAATTAATTCCTGTGCATCATGTCAGGACATTTCAATATACAGAGAATACCATATAGGAAAATTCATTTTCTCTCACAGTGGGGAGAAAACTAGTTATTTGTCCTCACATGTGAAGATGAAACAGTTGAGGATTAATATCACTACATAATAGTTTGCCATTGATGCGACTTCCCTGGAAGTGTCTTGGTCAACACCACCTAAAAAATATGTGAACCTCAGAAGCAGAATTGTGTAGAAAATGTGGCAGTTCTGACATACTATTTGTCACTTAGATGCTAGAGGTGTTTTTTCCCCTGCCCAGGCAATTTGTGAGTTCCAAATGATAGACTGGAAAAAGCTGTAATGGCTTTTGGAAAGGAATTAGTCATCACAGTAATCTGTCTTTTCAGAGTTTATTGCAGTGATCTGTTAGTGCTTAAAATTCAGCAAGCAGATGAGTCAACAATCTTTTCACATATGATTGTGTGTGTGTGTGTGTATACGTGTGTGTGTGTGTGTGTGTGTGCCTTCACAACTTGTGGGGATTCCATTAATTCCATACAGTTTTCTTAGGCAAGGAATACTCATAGGTGGTTTTCCAGTTTCTTCCTCTGAGATATAGCCTACTGCACCTGGTATTCATTGGTGGTCTCCCATCTGAATACTAACCAGGGCTGTCCCTGCTTAGCTTCCCTAAGCTGGGATCTGGTGCCTTTAGAGTATTTAGGTTCTCCAGTATATGGCTACTAAGTCACAAAGAGTCTTTACATCAGTAAACACTCTGCCCCTACATGTGTATTTATAATTAAAACAACTTAATTTTGAGAAGGGGAGACTTTACATACTTACACAGACACATCAGGTTCACAGAATTTTAGGTTTGTCTAGTAGTTTGAAAGATTCTCCTCCACTTTTTATTTTGCAACTCACCACATGTATCAGGAAGTCTAATTCAGTGCTTCTCAGAATATTTGACTGGCATTTTTCCTCCTAGTATTCCAGGGATGGTATCATATTTTGTCCCCATTGGCTAAAACAGTTCCTTTTCTGTAAACTGCAGAGGGCAGCCAGCATGAACACATATCTATGGGCAACCACTTTGAATAGCACTGGTTTAATTGTGTTTAGTGAGATTTTTTTTAAAAAAACTTTCAGGAATTCTTAGGTCTGGCATATTACAAATGAGGGCAACTGCACTAAATAACTGCACTAGCAGTGCACTAAAAAACCCACAGCAATAAAGTCAGCCTTCTTCTTGTATGGCTCTGAGGTTTAAGGAAATAAAACTAAAAGTGATACATGTGGAATGATTCTCATCCTATTTAATGGATCATTCTGACTTGGGCTGCTGCTGCGGTAAATAGGTCACTTGTGCTGTTATATTGTGTATATTTGGGATCTGTATGGCAATGTTAGACACCTACCACCTCTGCACTTTTGATCTCATCTCTACCAACTAACCTCCTCCAAATCTATCTATGCTTCTCTATTTATGTACACTCCTGGCTACACTCCTGGCAATAACACATCAAATATCCCACAATGAGAGTGCATTCCTAGGTAAGTCTCTTCTGTGGTAAACCCCATTGTATTCAATGGAGTTGAATCCCAACGAAATGTGATAACACATTACAAATATAGCCTAACAGTCTGAGCCTGTAAATTTAGGCTCATTGTCTCAGGCAAAAATCACTGATTGCTATGAGGCTTATTTCTGAATAGATGCATAGGTTTTCATTGTTAGATTTTATTTATTAATTATGACTACCTCACCTTTCCTCCAGTGAGGTCAGGGCAGTATTCATGGCTCCTTCTTCTTGCTGTTGTGTGCCCTAAGACAAACCTATCAAGATTTGTTCAGGGAGGGTTTCCTTTGCCTTCTTCTGAGGCTGAGAGAGTATAACTTGCCCAAGGTCACCCAGGGGGTTTCCATGGCTGAGCAGGAATTAGAACCATGGTCTCCAGAATCATAGTCCAATGATCAAACCACTACAGCATGTTCATTCATCCTCCCCTCAAATTTATCTCACAACAATCCTGTATGCTAAGTCCAGCCATGACAGGATAAGCCTGAGCAAACCCAGTGAATTTCACAGCTCACTAGGAGACTTATATCTGGAGCTCCCAAGTCTCAGTTTAACATACTAACCACTACACTACAGCCTCAAGTACCAAAATACTCTCTTTTAATCATCGTTCAATATTTGCAGGGCCGCCTTACCCATAAGGCACAGTGCCTAGGGCCTACGAAAATTTTAGGGCCTATGAAAACAAGATTTTAGGGCCTATGTAAACATCCCTAATGGTATGTTGAGGCAAGGTGGGAGTCAAATACAAGAGTTCCTAGGGCCTCCAAAATCTTAATGCAGCTCTGAATATTTGCACCAGCTTTCCAAGCAAGGTCTTCTCAGTTTAAAGTGAAATACTAAAGCCACAATTGTGGCACACCTATAGTTTGATATTCTTTTCATCAACATGTGAGACATTGAGAGTCAGAGGCCAGCAATATTGTAGAGTTAGACCGGAAACAACTGGTAGTTTTTTCTACTCAGTTTGCTGAAAGGGTTGGGCAGTGGATGGCTGCCAACGGGATGCACCTTCATTCCACTTTTCCTCTCGTAAATAAGTCTTGGATTCAGGGCCAACTCAAGGTATGCTGGTGCCCTAGGCGTGGTGAGATTTTGGCATGCATCTTGCTCCCTCAAGTCAATGCTATTTGTTTCTGAACAGTGTATGTTGTTTTTTTGTGGGTTTTTTTTTTTAAGTTTGAACCAAAGATGACAGGAAAGCATCTCTCTGTTACAGGACACCTCTCTTAAACTACTTTCAACCAGGGAAGGGGAAATCTGGCTGTCATTTTCTCCCCCATTACAGGTTTTCCCCTTTAATATAATTCTATTCTGTTCATAAAATATGCAAGTTTGGTAAGATTTTATCAGAAAGAATTCTCACCTATCTCTACTAGCTAAACTCAACAGCTGCAGCTATTTCAGCATGGAAAGGACTGCATTCTACCTGCCTGCCATTTTGTTGTTAAAGATAAGGAGCCTGTCAGAAAAACAAAGAGGCGGCCATCTTCATTCAGCACTACAAACATGGTTCAACGTATAGAAACTGAAGTCCAGACTGGGGAGCACTTACAAATTCTCAAGGCTAATTTGCTAGATAACCCAAATCTGCCCACTTTATTTTTCTCAAATTCAATTTTTAAAAGTTTCCCATTTTTTCCAACATTTTTGGAAGAAATTCGCAAATCTTATCAAAACAAGAACTAAACCAAATTCTTACTTAACTCTGTTTTCTTCCCATCAATTCTGCTATCTGTTCTTGAGACAAAGATGAGACTGCAAAATCATGATTTTGAACATAGGTACCCAGCAGTTAAGTTTTCAGTGATTTCAGTATGATAGTTATTTCCACATAAACCTGTTTAGAGGCAGGACTGCCTCAGCCTACCTCTGGGAATCTTCACTATTCCAGCTGCAAATTCTCTATCCATTGTATATTTGAAAAAAGATCCCCCCCCGGCATTTTTAATGGGCAAGCACATTACTTGGGCTTAAACTCCTTTTCTGTAGCAGGATTTACATTTAAATAAATGTGCATAGGATTGTGGTACCAATGTGCTCTCCCAATAGTTGATCCACGAAATTAAGACTGAAGTCCAGCTACGTACACTGATCTCTAAGTTCATAACTGACTGAACTCTGTTCTGAGTAGACAGGGAAAGAAGTGCAAGCTCTATTAATTACAAACACATTGACTTCCAAGTAAAAGTGTGGAATAGTGTAATACTGACATCAAAACCTCTGGAATGAATTCATTGAAATATAAGCTCCACCCTTAGTTGGCTAAACCGGAGCTTTGCAGGGATATCCCACTTGGACTCCCCTGCCAATATATAGTGTTCAGAGTCAAAGGAATTGGGTAGTGCTTCCATTTCTACACAGACCACTATACTTTTATTTCAAAGCAAGCGGTCTCATAGCAGTGTTTACATTTCTAGTCTATGATAAAACCTATGAAACTAATAAAAAATCTGCCATCAGTGGACTGTAGTGTTGAATGTCATCCTTTGAATGTTAACATGTCCTTCTGGATTTGGAGTCTTTTTTAAAAAAATTAGAGGTTCTAGAAATTAACATAGAAAGGAAGACTAAATGCATTTCAGGAGGGTTTTTATTATTATTATTATTCCCATGCTCTTAATTTTGGAAAAAAAATCACAAAAACATAACTTATAAAACAATATATATACTGCATCCTCCACAACAGCATTATTGAAACATCCAGCATAACAATTACCACAGGTGGGAATACACTGGGAAAGAAGTACCTTGTGCATTTTATATTATGGGGTGGGTTGTTTTTTTTTTTTTTTTCATCTACAGGTAATAAGTATCGAGACAGAAAGAAGCAACAAATATGCCTGCAAGAAAACTTCATATGCGTTTTGTATGTGTATTAATATTTAAAAATCATATTTTCCATAGGGTTTTTATTTGCCAACAAAAACAACTCATTTTGTAATTTTTTTTTAAAATCTACACTTACAACATAACACTTTTAAGATCTCCTGTTTGGGTTCCTTGGTTTTTGTACAGAGCTGGAAAAAAAAAAGTCACTTTTTCACACATTTTCCCATCTGTGAGGTTGCTCTACTCCTTTATTTAAGATGCAGTGTCAACAACAACAACAACAACGTTTTAGGATAGTCCTTTTCTGTGTCTTTAAAAACAACTTTTTCCCTAGATTCTCTAGGAGATTTCTTTCCTCTTTTTTTTTTCTTTTTTAAATTAAAAAAAAATTACACCTTTAAATAAGGTTGGATGATAATTTGATTATCTGGATAAGACTCTGCAAAGTGTGGTGGGAAGGGGAGTCTGGGAAGTTCCTTTTCAAGGGAAGGAGAGGAAGCGGGAGCCGCGCGGTCGAGGCGGGAAGGAGAGGGGAGCCGGCCAGGGAGCCTTCGGGGCTGCGTCCTCCGCGCTTCCCGCTGAAAGCAACGCACCCTCGCCGGAAGAGCCATGCACCGGGAAACAACAACAGGAAGGACAACGACACCCTGCGCCACGGCCAAGCACGTGGAAGAGGCGAAAGAGAGAAAGAGAACCTGGACTGTCGGGGTTGACCCGGGGCAGGACGAGTTTGCTCGCTGAGTGAGACCATTTCCGCACTAGAGGGTTACCGCGCTATTATTCCCCTTTCAACATCCTATGGAATCCTGGGGTTTGCAGTTTAGGGAGGGGCCTCAAAGGCACTATAACCTCAAAGGCCCCTCCCTCAACTGCAAACCCCAGGATTCCATAGGATGTTGAAAATGGAATAATAGCGCGGGAACACTCTAGTGCGGAAATGTCATGAGTTTCATCCCAAAGTAGAGGAGCGACCCCTGCCCCCCGCCCCGTCCTTGTTCCTGCCGAATGGTAAGCCCATTCTCCGCCCTCCTTCGCTTCTTCCCGAAATGGGAGCCCCTCTCATCTCCCCCCTCCCGCTCCTCCAGCCTCCCCTCAAAGCCCAGCGCACGCCCCCCCCAGCTCAGCACAACCGAGACCCAGCTCCTCTCCCCCCCCCGCGGTCCCCACTCTAGTCCCACCCTTCCCCAGCCCGGACCTGCCCCGCCTGCTCCCCTGCTCCCCCACCCCCCCGCCAAGCGTGACCGTATTTTCTGGTATAAAGTGGACGCCCGTCGAAGAAAGTCCTGTGCAAGTTCAAGTAAACACACATACAAAACCCGCATCATCCAGAGGAGAACAACAAAAGGAAACAAAAAATTAATAAAAGAAAAAAATTGCAACTCATCCATGGGTTTAGGTTCGGTTTGGCCGCCTCCTCCTCCCCTCCCTGCCCCCTCCCTCTTTTGCCTGGCCGGAGGCTGCTGGCGCGTCGGTCCGTCCGTCCGTCCTTCCCGCCGCCGGTCCGCCCGCCCTCCCCGGTCTCTCTCTCTCCCTCTCCTCCCCGGGCGCCGTGGTGGGCGTCGCCTCCCCGCCCCTCGCGGGCGCATCCGCCGCAGTCCCTGGGAGCCGGAGCCGGAGCCGGAGCCGGGGCCGGTCAGCTGTTGTACTGGCAGGCGTTGAGCGTGGAGCCGGGGCTCTGGAGGCCCCCGTAGCCGAAGTTCGAGTGCTGCTTGGACTTGAGCCGCAGGCTGGCCAGGCTGGAGTTGCAAGTGTCCCGGTAGACGCTGTAGGGGGAGCCCGGAGGGCCGTAGGGGCAGGCCGGCGAGGACATGGCCGTGTTGAGCGAGGAGCCGCCCAGGTTGTTGAGGCCGGCGTTGGGCACGCCGGGCACGGCCGAGTGGCCCATGGAGGAGGGCATGCTCATGGAGGGCAGGGTGCTGGGCGCCGCCGCCGCCGCCGCCGCCGAGAACATGGACTGGGCCGCCGCCGCCGACGAGAGCGGGCTCATGGAGTTGAAGAAGGTGAAGCCCTTGGAGGAGAGCGGCGCCGGCGCCAGGCTCTTGGCGTGCCAGTAGTTGGACGGGTAGCCGGCGTACACGTCCTCGTAGGGCTGCATCAGGCCGCTGAACTGCGGCACGTAGCCGTTCTTGCACAGGTCCATCTGCTGGTTCCGCTCCCGCTTCCGCCACTTGGCCCGCCGGTTCTTGAACCACACCTGCCGGGAAAAGAGACAAGCGGCGCCCTGGGGCTTAGGATGGGAAAGGCTCTGGGGACACCCCAAAATTCACCCAGGCCCCTAAGCTGAGAATGTCATAGTTTGGACATATCGTGAGAAGCCTCGTCGGAAAACACAAGGGCCATTTCCACACTTCACCGTTATAGTGCTATTATTCCCCTTTCAACATCCTATGGAATCCTGGGGTTAGCAGTTTAGGGAGGGTGGGGGTCTTTGAGAGCATAGTGTGGAAATTATGAAGGAGTGCTTGATGGGGTAAGAAGGCAGTAGAAAAAGGGGTTGACCTCACTACCAATGGAGAGACTCAAAGGAGCCCTGGTCCTGACTTTGGAAGACCTGGAGGTCTCTGATTCATGTGCCTTCAAGCCATGTGGCCCTTATGGCAACCCTCAGGTGAACCTATCATGGAGTTTTCTGGGGCTGAAAGTCTGTGCCAAGGTCACCCAGTGGGTTTCCATGGCCAAGCAAATAATGGAACCCTGGCCTCCGGGTCTAGTCCAGCGTTCAGACCCCTACACCATGCTGGCTCTGCTCATTCATAGGATCCACATAACTCAAAGTGGATGTGGCAGCTGTGAACAATGACAAACCGGGCAAACCACCTAGGTCATAAACTAGCCCTTCTCCTTTCCTCTCTGATTCTAGGCTGAAACCTGAGTTAGATCATTGATTTAGACACAAACTAAGTCTGAGAAGGATGGAAGTTACTATCTTGTTTGTTGTTAGGGGTCTTCAGGTCAACTGGGACTCATGGTGGCCCACTCCTAGGGTTTCCATGGGAGGAGTTATTCAGAGGCGGCTTGCCATTGCCCTCTTTAAGGGTGCTGTTACTGTGTGCCTTCAAGTCATTCTGACTTGGGATGACCCTAAGGCAAACCTATCACGGGGGTTTCTTGGCAAGATTTGTTCAGAGGGGGTTTGCCTTTGCCTTCTTCCTCTGAGGCTGACATAGTGTGACTTGCCCAAGATCACCTGGTGGGTTCCATGGCTGAGTGGGATTTGAACCCTGGTCTCCCTGTGCCCAAATCTAGTACTCAAAGCAACACATGATACTGGTTTTGCTTTGTTTTACCATGTAGCATTCAGAGCACTTGGATTTTGGGTTGTTATAAATATGCAAGTTAACCTTGTGGAACGCATTTCCCAGTTGTACCACAGCCCAGCTGCATTTAGCCACTTCACCACCCTCTCTCTGCTCAGTTTGTAAGTCAAGCAGTGGAGGCAACCTGTGGCCCTCTAGGTATTGTCAAACTGCAGCTCCCATCAATCCTAACCAACATAGGATTATTTAAATTGCAAACCAACAGCATCTGAAAGGCCACAAGTTGCCCCCCTCATGAAGCAAGTTGTTGCCACTGAAATCTGGCAATAAAGTAAACTTAATGTGCAAAACCTCCAGATGGTTTAGGTCGCAACTCCCACAGTGCCTTCCTAGCAGAGGCTTCTGGGACTTGTTCAAAACAAGGAGAGTCAGAGGCTCCCTAATCCAGTTTTAATAGGTGGTGCAGAACCTTTGGCCATTTCCCCTGTACTAACAAATGTTGTTGTTGTGTGCCTTCTGGTTGTTTCCAACTTTATGGGCACTCTATGTATGTAATGCAGCCAGTGGATTTCCATGGCTGAACCAATCCAATCTTGGTCTCCAGGGCCAAAGACCAATTCCTCAAACCACCACACCATGCTGGCTCCTAACAAATGTTGTCTCTTGACTATTGAATTTTAAAAAGTGGGGGAAGTTTCATTGCTGACAGTGCCTTCTGTATTAACACTGCTCAGTTGCCCTGCCCTTTCCAACATAACAGAGAAGGAAAGGGAGGTTGGCCATGCTGCTTAAGTATGGATGCAGCATGCTAATATTAGGCCAGAGAAGCCATTTCAGCCTTTCCTTCTCTGGAGCCTTGTCTGACTCCAGTCCTGGCTTGAGCTGTCAACCAAGAAGGTCAATAGAGTAGAATTTCTTACTCCATCTCCTAGGATCTAGCTTCTAGTTTCTAGGGAGCGGCAACAGTAGAAATCATGGCTACAAGTAAACTGAACATTTCCAGATATAATAACATTTTTAATACATTTGTCAATGAATTAATCACATTGAAATATACGTGCTTGTTTCCAGAACCTCCCTGTAGATTCAGGAGATGATGCCAATTTAAACACACAAACTATTTCCCTTAAACAAATGGAACCAAATTGCATACAAAGTTCTGTGTCAGGTTAGAGTCTTCATCTCCACTCCTCTCCAGGTGTGACAAGGTAGCTGTCACCCTTTTTGTCTGTTTATGGGTATTTGGTACCACTATCCATGATAAAGATACTTGACCGTGTCTGTGCAAGTCTGAGTGTGCCTTTGGGTGAGGAACCTGTTGTTGTAGGAAGGCGGGGCTGGGGTTGCCACACAAGCTCTCCCTGTTTCCCACATGCCCTGGAGAAAACACTTCTTCAGAAGGTGAGCTCAGTTCATTGGATCCCTCTGGCAAGACTTGTGGCTTTCCATGGAAAAAGATCTATGACTAGCATGCAGAGATGTGGGAGCAATTTTTATCACTGGCTTTTCCATTTGCACTGTTCTTTGCCTTGATGTTACAGGCTTTTCCTCCCCCCATTGCAACTCCCAGAATTCTCCAGCCATCCTGGCCCAACTTTTCTCACCTCTGCTTCTCCTTTATTTCCTCTTTTCCTTCAGTATTAAATACCTCTAATCAAGTCACCATTGCCAGTGTAGTGTAATGGTTTGAGGGTTGGACCATGACTCTGAAGACCAAGAGTTTCGTTCCCTTCTGGGCCACGGAAACCACTGGATGACCTTGGCCAACTCACACACTCTGAGACCCAGAAAACCCTGTGATAGGTTTGTCTTAAAGTCCCTTTAAGTCAGAAACAACTTGAAGTCACACAGCAACATCAGTGAACTGGCCAAATGGTTTTATTAGGCCCAATAGCAAGACCACTTTATTTTTAATTTGATTTCTATTCTGCTTTTTTCCCCAATAGAGGACTCAAAGCGGTTTGCTTTATCTCCTCAAGAAAGGGTTGTTGATAAAAGGGAGATTGAACAAGTCCATCTAAAGTAAACACAGAATGCACCAACCCCTGGGTTTTTATTGATCGGTGGCCTGGTTGATTCCCTGGCTGGGAAGGCTGCCTCTGCCTTCACCTTCAGAACTCAGAATTTACGGCTTTGCTCCTGGAAAGAAGAAGGGGGCTGATTGGGAGGGGGAACACCACAAACCACACACACAGACACGCAGAAAGGAGGGGGGGGTTTCTGATGCAGATTTGCGGGAAGTGTATCTTCAGGGAAACGCTTTGAGTTCCCTTTCATAAAAAGCCGGGGATCAGAGAACAGGAAAAGCCGTCTCGCTCGTAACCCGAAGCAGGGACCCGGCCGGATCTGGTTGCGCGTCCTGTGGTTAGTCTCAGTCTCCCCCGCTCTCTCTCTCTCTCTGGGTATGGATCTCAGGGGAGGCCGGGCGTCTCCCCACGTGCTTTCTGCCGCAGATTAAAAGTCTTCCCTCTCCCAATGGAAAATCCACAGGCCCCCGAAAGCCCCCGCGTGTTTTCTTATGAGCGGGCTAGGGCTGTAGGAGCCATTGTGCTGTAGCTGTTTGAGTATGGGACTAAGACACTGGGAGACCAAAGCCATTTCCGCACTAGGCTGTTATAGCGCTATGATTCCACTTTCAACATCCTATGGAATCCTGGGGTTTGCAGTTTCGGGAGGGGCCGCAAACCCCAGGATTCAATAGGATGTTGAAAGTGGAATCATAGCGCTATAACAGCCTAGTGCGAAAATGGCCCAAGGTTCAAATCTCCGCTCAGCCACGGAAACCCAGTGGGTGACCTTGGGCAAGTCACACTTTCACAGCCTCAGCGGAAGGCAAGGGAAACCTCCTCTAAACAACAGTTGCCAAGAAAATTCTGCTAGGGTAGCCATAAGTCAGAAACGACTTGGAGGCGCGCAACAAAGACAAAGGCGTTGTTCCTGCTGGCGGAGGTGAATCGCGGAAGCGGGAAGAGTAGCGAGAAGAGCTCAGGCGAGCGAGTTAGGGAGTCGATTCTCGGCTCTTCGTTCCTTTCCTTTAAGGGCAGACTCTCCTCCAAAACAGAGGAGAATGGGAGGTTGACAGTGTGCTAATTTTAGACAGGTGTACTCCGAATTGAGCCCCACTGAATTAAGAGTACTCTCAGGTAAGTGTGCATAGGATTGCTGGCTCTAGTTTAGACCGTGTTACAAGACCCATTTGTTATGGGCCACGGAGGATGCTGAGACTGCTCTCGGGGCGGATAAACGAGGCTTGGGGGGCATAACCAGGAACTGGAGGGGGAGAACTGAAAGGCAAGCTGAAGGTGGGGGGGAGAGTGGAGAGATTGGGGGCGGGATGGAGAGAATCCCCCTATAAATATCAAACGAGGAAACGGAAAAACGCCATCCACTCAAACCCAGCAATTCATTTCTGAGAAGGGGCTTCCAGACAGGAATTTCCTGAAAATGAAGCTAATCGTTTTAATGATGGCTTCGAGACGTTTTTAAAGGAAAGTCCTCTTAGCAAATTAAGGGTGGATTGACTGAGCCAGCGTTTGAGGGCCGCTCCGAAAAATTTATCCACGAAAAGGGAGGCGTCTTTGAAAGGGGGGGGGTTGGCTGCAGAAAAGGTGTTCGTTTGAATCCTCCCCCCGCCCCACACAGTTTACCACCGATCATGAGTAGCGTGACTTGAGAGCAATCCTTCGTTCCTGCCACTACGGCCTACTGACAGGCGAAATTTAGGATCGGGAACAGAAGGAGCGGTGTTCAGGCCCCCATGAAAGCCTACCAGTGTCAGTTTCCTTTAATACAGTTGCATTTCCTCGTGGGTAAATGTACAGGACCACTACCCCGGTTGTGATCTTTTCTGCTCACTTCCCAATTATTTCTATAAGTCAAAATTAAATTTAGGAAAATTATCTATCTATCCTAAGGGAGAGAAAAAAAATAAAAGGCGCACGAGTCAGCGCAAAATAAGTTACATTTCTTGTCATGGGATGGATGATCAGCGGCCACTATCCAGTGCCTACTCACTGGGAATCTGCGCCTTGGAAGACAGGGGGAAGGGCACGAAACAAGCAACAGTAGGAGCAGGATGTAGGTCGCCCTCTGCTAAGGTTGATTGGGCTCAAACTTGCTCACCTTTGGCTGGACCGTGACAAGAAATCACCTTGTCCTCTCTAATCCGCGTGTAGGAAGAAGTGTCTCCTATTCAACTCTCAAGGCAGTGTGCCTATATAGATTTATTCAGAAGCAGGTCTCATAGAAACCTACTCCCAGATAAGTGCGAAGGGGGACAAAGGAGATTCTCTTCATTACCAAACGAGCCAATTCCGTTCCAATACATTTATTCCTCAAAGTGTAATGCGGGGATTGTCTACTGAGGTCCATAGAGATCTCCTGAGAAATAAGTCTCATGGAGTTCGAGGAGGTTTATTCCCAGCGAAGTGGCTGGAACCCTTTGTTCGTTCGTCCAATTTCTATCCCGCCTGTCTCCTCCCAAAGGGACCCCAGACGTACCTAGGAATAAATCTAATTGAGTTCGCGATCTGATGCATGTCCCATCAGAAGTAAGTGTAATTTCCGTTCTGAAAGAAATATTGAACCCCCAGGGAGAGCCAAGGTGGTGTAGTGGTCTGAGCGTTGGATTACGGCCCTGGGGGCCAGGGTACTATTCCAAACTCGGCATGGAATGCCACTGGGTAAACCTGGGCGAGTAAACTCAGCCCTCAGAAAAACCCGTGATGGATTCGCCTAAGGGTCGCCATAAGTCGGAAAGGAACTGAAGGCACACAACAACAACAAGAGTTGCCTGGCTTTGGCAGAGCGATCCCCAAACTAGTGAAGATTTGGTTTCCACCCCGTTTACTTGGATAGCTTTTCCGCTGAAAAGCTACCCATCGGTTATCTTTCTTCCCGGGCCACTCCTTTGGGACAGAGTGGGACTGAAGCCTACAGAAGCGGAGGAGAAGGAAGGGCCCCGATCTTACGGAGACTTACTTGCAAGTCCCGTTACCACTCTGAGTGGCGAACTTCCTACCAAAATAATAAAAGCCGAGATTTTAAAAAAAACAAAAACCAACAAACCCCCAAAGTCTTAAATTAATTCGCTAGTCGCGAGCAGAGTGAACCCATTGAATCAACTTCTGAAAGGTAAATCAACATAAAACCCATGGATTTAAACGGGTCTACTCTAATTTATCATTGTTATTTGCCGTCAAGTCGACATCGACTTTTGACGACCCTATAAATAAGAGCTCTCCAAGAGGCCCGGTCATCCGTTGCCCTGCTCAGGTCTTGCAAACTACCCTAAGGGGGACTCGCAATTCGATTTAGGCCAAATAGACTAACCTGAGCCGAGGCGCGGGCCTTGCAGTAACTAAAGAAGAAATTCGACGGGCTTTTGTTCTCTGCCTTCCCCACTCGATTTTTGGGGGGCATGGCTAAGCACTTTTCCCCTGAGATATATATCATCGTCAGCCTCTTTTTGGTGAGGTCCAGTTGAAGTTCATTAAGGTGCTTTAGGAAGGTGCAGCGCAGAACGATCTATTCTCTCCGACACACTCCCAATACCGATTTCGGCGGCTTGTAATTCTCCAGCGCCCTCCCCGCAGCAGGGATTAAATACACCCAGACGCCCAGTCCTACCAGCTAAAAGCACAACACGAGGAAAGAAAAGAGAACGCGGGAGCGAGAAAGGGGAGGAGAAACAACTCCCCCCAACCAGCCCAATAAACCAAAACTCCAAGGAAGAAACAAGCAAAGAGGAAAGCCCAATAAAATGCTAATCCTTCCCCTACCGCAGGTTATTTTCTGCCATTGGACTACTTTAAACAAACAAGCAAGCAAGCAAACAGAAGCGGGCCCAGCCCCTGCAGAAGGCTCGGAAGGAGACCCGTTTCGCCAGCCTCCTCCTTCGCTCCCTAGACTTCGGGGGTCCGAGAGTCCACCATCTCCTCGTCGGCTCAGGGAACCAGGGGCACTTTGCGTCCCTCTCTGCGCCCAGGTGGGCAACCTCCGGCCCTCCAAATGTTGCCTGTACCCCAGCTCCCATCGCATCCAGCCAGCACGGCCGGGATTGATGGATATTGGAGTCCAACTATATTTGGAGGGGCACCGCTTGTCCACCTTTGTTCTACGCCTTTGCTTTTGCCGCGGACTGCATTGAAACCTATTTCCATTTAAAGACACCGGAACAGAACGTTTGTTTATTTGTTTGGTTACAGTTAGACACCGGTCCAGAATACTAATCCTATTTAAAGCCCCAAACCAAGGCGATTCTCACTCTGCCTCCCTCCCCCAAGCCAGCCTAAAGCTCACTGAATTCCAGGGGAATTTATTTAGACTTGGTTGGGCTATACTTTTGCTTGATAGAAATGTACAGGAAATTAACGCCCCGGCTATTGGCTTGCAGGTTTTCTTGAAATTTTGTGCTGAAACCGTTGGAGCCTGATTCCTCGGCGGTTCTAGCCGTCGTTGTGGTCCCAACAATGAATGCATTACTAGAAGGCAGGCTTCTTCAACCTGGTACCCCTCCAGAAGTTTAAGACTTCCATAGCTCCCAGCCCCCCGAGTATTGGGTCGTTCTGTCTAAGACTGATGGGAGATGTAATCCGCAATATCTAGAGAGCAGTGCGTTAGGGCAAAACCGTTAAAAGCAATGGCCAAAATAGAATAAAACAAATCCCTCAGAAAACACTACCTAATTTACGTGTCTCTGTTGATTTTAAGGATTTTGTGCATCTCACTGTCTCTCACGTACAAACCTCCTAAAGGCCAGGTATAATTCATTTAAATGAGATTTCCTTCCATGACACACGGTTGGCCTTAACACCCGAAAGGCTCCAGATCCCGCTGCCAGGGAATACCCAGAGCGTGTAGGCTATGGCAAACCTCTTCGGAAGAAATCTTGCCAAGAAAACTTCAGGAAAAGGTTGCTCTAAGTCGGAGGCGACAGGGCAGCAACAAAAGGACACCTACAATCAACGTTGCAGCGCGATTCTCAGTTAATTTAGAAGAATTTACTTTTCAGTACCTACTTGGTAGCTTGTTTATTCAGAAATAATTTCCCTGCTTACAGTGGAACTTGCACCCAGGAAAGCATGAACAAATAGAAGGGCACTGGATGCTGCTACTGAATTTAGTGGGACTTTCAGTCCAGTGTCTGCATTACTCCTTACAGTTAAATCCCGCCGATCTGAGCCAGCGTGGTGCAGTGGTCTGAGCGTTCGACTGTTGGAAACCAGGGTTCAATTCCCCCCTCGCCCATGGAAACCCACCGGGTGACCTCACACACTCTCAGCCCCAGAAAACCCCGTGACAGTTTTGTCAGAGGTTGGCCATAAGTCAGAAACGACTTGGAGGCACACAAAATCAACCACAAAAACAATGGTCTGTGTGAGACTGTCGCTTGCATTGGACTTTAGCCTTTGAAAGGCTTTGCTTGTGACTGGATGGTGCTCAGCCCAAGGTCTAGGGCAGGAATCATCTCCGTATCAAATCAACAGGGAGGCTGATTTTTTGATTTTTTTAAATGACGCTTTCGGCCTTATTGTTAACCTGCCTTGTCCAAAAACAAAACAAAACAAACAAACAAAAAATATTGCTGGCTTTTTTCTAGTGTATATCTAAGACATGGCGTGGCCTTTAGGGGGTATAGATGTATATTCACTCTGGACTCTGAAAATTTACTTTTCAAGTTCATACCTCCCAGAACCTCCTGGACAGTAATGTCGGCTGGGGGATTCTGGTAGTTATAGTCAAAAACCCACAACGCCGCCAACCTCTGTCCAGTGGGAAAGAGTGTTCAGAGTGTTCTTCGGCTTTTTTTCCCCAGGAGATATTGTGCCCTCATCTGGTTGATTCCTGTCCCTTTCTCACAGCCCTAAAGAGTCCTAAATCCAGTGGAGGAGACCTACTGACTCTAGGGCCAACCCTTGCGTAAATCCCATGGATTCAATGTGTCTACCCTCGAAGGGAACAGCAATCGGATTGCAGGCCACAGAATTGCGCCAAGCTATTTCCCCTCTGTGAGAGCCAGAGTGGTGCAATGATTCGAGCGTTGGACTATTAGAGCCTGGAGACCACGGTTCAGATTCCCCGCTGGGCCGTGGACATCCACTGAGTAACCTTGGACGCGTCACACACTCTCAGCCCCAGAAAGCCCCATGATAGAGTCACCTTAGAGTCGTCAAAAATCGGGAAAACGAAACAACAATTTCCCTCCGCATTTCGAAGTCAGATCTAGGCGAGCATTTCTTGAAAGAACAACCTGCCTGGTCAAAATTTGCCACACTTTGAAGCTGGCTGAACCGAGACTCTTTCAGAGAAAAACATGGAAACTCCTCGTCTTCCCAGCTCTCCTCCAACCGCGGAGAAGTTGATTTCTGTTTGTTTTCTAGACCGCCCCCCCCCGGTTCCGTTCCCTAGAGGAAAGGGCGTGCTGGGGGCAGAATGAATTTAGGAAGCCTCGTTATCCGGATGCCAGCATTCCACTTTTCTCTCTCTTTCCTCTCCGCAACAATCGCCCGAAGAGGAAAGTTATTTCCTGCTTGGTATTAAATGGCTGCATTTAATTAATCCAGAGGAGAACAGTAAATCCTGAAAGATGTCTGTCCTAGCCAAGTCCTGTTTTTCCCAAGCCACAAGGTAAAGGACAATGACTGGAGACCCTCTCCCTACAAGAGTTTTAAAAAATGCAATAAAGGTGGAAAAGGAGAGATTAAAAAAAAAACAACCACTACGCCCAAATAATTATTCCAGTTTCCTCCAGACATGGGGAAGGCATCCCTAACTTTTAAAAAGAGCCTTTCTCGGAAACGCAGTAACGCGTTCCTGCGGCGAGGAAGCCCTTCCCGTTACCAGTTGCCTGGAAGATGCTTCGGGCCTTTAACAACCTGGGTGAGGGACCCCCGTTATTCCGCCTAAGGGCCCGATTCTCGATGGCTGCTCAGAAGCGCGACCGGCCTCTGTCGCAGAAACTCCCGCGGCCCCGGTTTACCGGCAGGAAGCGGCGCGTCTCCCGGCGGATTGACTTCAAGGCTGCTTGGGCTGCAGGAGCCACAGTTTAGCCCGGCTGAAGCGGAAGCCCATCGGTTCCTGCTGCCCAAGTCCGGGGGCAGAGGTGCCGCCCCGCCTTTAGGCCTAAATCCAGTCGCCAGATCCTGCCAGAGTAGACCCACTGGATCCACTTCACTTACACTAATCTCATTGGTTCAGTGCGCCCAGCGTCCTTAGAACGAGGGCTTGGAGCTAGTGTTTAGGCTACTGGCCTCTGCCTCTGTCAGTGAGGCTTGTTGTTGTTTTGTGCCTTCTAGTCGTTTTCCAACTTATGGCGACCCTGAGACTCTATCGTGGGATTTCTGGGGCTGAGAGTGTGTGAGGCGCCAACGAGTTTCCATAGCCGAGAGGGGAATCTGAACCCTGGTCTCCAGGACGATAGTCCAACCCTCAAACTACTACACCACGCCGGCTCTCAGTGAGACTTGCTCCTGCGTAAACGGGGTGGTGTTGCCCTGTAACCACTGCCTTGCGGGTCGCCCGCTGTTTTATTAGAAAACACGCAGTCCTGGCCTTGCTCACTCATAAGGAAGCCTTGGTTGGCTCCGTGGGCCTTCCTTCCCAGAAGAAGAGAATGGCACCTTCAACTTCTGCTGAAAACTTCCGTGACTCGCGGCTAGACTCACACCCACTGAATCCATTGTTGAGTGGTGAATCAACAGGAAGAGAATCCCCATGGATTCAGTGAGGGTACTCATTAGGCAGAGGCAGTGTAGTTATCTGAACGTGGAGACCAGGGTTCGACTCCGCAACCCACCGATGACCTTGGCCCCGTCACACTCTCTCAGCCTCAGTGGAAGGTAAGGGCAAACCTCCTCCAGACAAATCTTACCCAGGAACACGCGGTGACACGGTCTCCTTAAATCGGGAATGAGGCACGGAACAACAACTCCTCTAGTTGGGACTGACAATAGGATTCAGCCCCCCCATGTGTAAGGCGCCCCCTTAAAGCGCTGTCTTCTCCACCCTGCCTTTCTTGCCCCAAGAGTCTCTTAGGGCGGTGGGGAAATCACGTGGCAACTAACCCAAGAAGAGCGAGGAGGAGCCCCAGTCCCGGAAGGACGAAACAGCCTTTCCCGTGGAGGGTGGCAAATTCCTCCTCGGGGATTCTCTACCGTCTTCTTCCTCCTCCCCAAAAAAAAGCGGCACGCGGCCCTCCCCAAGCCACCGGCCCACCCACCTGTAGCCTTTCAAGTTTCACTTCCGATTCTTTTCTAGAAGGGCGGCATCTGGATTTTAATAATATGAGGATGTAAGAGAGTCACTACCGCGATCTGAATCACCTGGCGTTTTGGAGACTCTGCTCAGCGGCCCGCCGTCGCCTTTCCCAGCCCGCTGCTGGGTGGCAGGCCCGATCAGACCCCTTCCTAGTCAGGCCTCAATCCGACTGGTAGTCAGGGATACAGCTACAGCTGGGGCTCCAAATGAGATCGCCTCCTAAACAGGAAGTTTGCTGCCCCGCCCCCAAAATTTTCCTTCGATCCCCACCTTTTTAGCGTGGCAGTAATGGAAAACTTCCGCTGAGTATTTAGAAAAAGAGCTTAGGCACCCGAAGTGACCCAGAGAATGGGAACACAGCAAATAGAAGAAATGTCAGTGTCAACTATTTTCAACGTTCAAAATGCGGAGAGAGAAGGGAAATGTCACTGAGAGGCAAAATTCTTAGTTGGGGGAGCAATGTTGTCATTTTGTCCCACAACCCCCACACCTACAACTCTGCTGGGATTCTCAACTAAAGCAGACCCATTGAGCCAATGGGAATATCTTAAGTGTTCATTCCTCATTCAAGAACAGTTTTACCGGATTTGCTCCAAAAGGTTTTCCGCCCTACACTGTTAGAGTGCTATTATTCCACTTTCACCATCCTATGGAATCCTGGAGTTTGCAGTTTAGGGAGGGGCATTTAGAATTCCCAGCCAGGGGGCTCTTTGGCCTCAGTAAACTACAAACCCCAGAACTCCAGGGGATGTTGAAAGCGGAATAATAGCACTATAACAGTGTAGGAACAAAAGGCCCCAAGACAGGACACCCACCAGGATCCAATCCTCAATGTGTCTGGTCAAAAGCGGAAGGGGTTGCGTTTGCGACCCACTAGACTTTCCTAGATTGCTAGATTTCTTTCTGCTGGATTTCTTTCTTTCCTGATCGCCTCTCCGGATAGCGGCCAGGGCAGCTGGGGGAAGGTTGGGGGAGGTGGAGAGCCTAGCTTAGGGGGGGCTCCTGGGCGAGAGGCTGGCTGGGGGATCGCGGGCGCGAAAGGGGTGGGAGGCTCACCCGGACTCGGGGCTCCGTGAGGTTGGTCCACACGGCGATCTCCTCCCTCATGCTCATGTCTGGATAGCGGTTCCTCTGGAAAGTGGCCTCCAGCTCCTGGAGCTGCTGGCTGGTAAAGTGAGTCCTTTGCCGCCGCTGCTTCTTCTTCTTGGCCGGATCGTCGGCGTTGCCGTCGTCGCTCTTCTGCACGCTGCCTCGCTCCTTTTCTGGAGGAAACAAAGCGGAAGGGGGCCAAGAGATTCACATCATAGGATTAAAAACTAAAAATGGAAACAAACCCCCGAATCAAGGGGGAAAACTCGGAGCTTCTCTTTCGCCCTTCTCAACCCAAGGCAGCGCCGACCAGCCCGGCTTCGGCGGCATTAACGCCAAAGCCGAGATCGTGGTGTTCTTCCTAGCCCAAATCTCCTCTGTGAATGGCTCTTCCAGGAGCAGCCGAAAGGGACTGGACTGGAACCAGCTCGCCCCTTGCAAAGAATCTCGCCAAACACAAGCCATCACAGAGAATTTTCCATTAAAAACAACAAGGGCCAATCGAATCGAATCTGATTTTATTTTATGCAAAAGAATCTGCAAATTAGAAAACGGGGATGCTGATTCTGTTTTAATAGATTATGTACTTAGAGACTGTGTATTTTTTTAAAAAAATGAGAGGCCAGCACAAAATTTTATTGACAAGTCCTCTTGGTGTCGTGAGTGTTTCTAATAATAATGAGAAATTCTGTGTTAGATTTGTGTCGTTATCTCTTGATCTCTGGCTATCATGTAGAGAGAGTAAAATAACAAATACCAGGAGAAAATATATCCTCCTCGGGTGGACTGTTAAGTACTAGAGAAAGAGACTCTTGGTAAACCTTGATTTTTTTTTAAAAAAAAATCAGTGATTACTTTGGGATTTTGGACTTCTAATCCTCAAACAATTTTTAATCTGTGTAGAAATCCAGATTTTTCTTTAGTTCGCTAAAGACGAACACAGCAAGAGAAATAAAACCACAGTTCTGTAATTCTAGGATCTACCTGAACTTTTAGAATAAGGATGCATTTATTGTTGGAATTGTTTTCCATTCCAAAAATAAAAGATGTGTATATTAGTGCACAAAATTCCCCGGTAAAGCCTAACATTTATTTGCAATGTTTATGGCTACATCCTTTACTCAGCTTTTTCGTAAAGGCCCACGACTTCCATCCACAGCCCTATAGAAGAAATCTGTACCCATTTACGTGGCAGTAATCAGCCACACACTACTCACTGGGACTTACTTCTGAGTAGACAAGCACGGGATTATCAACCAGCACTTTGAATCTTCGAACTCACTTTGAAATCCCAGCAGTTTCTTTGAGAGAAAGGCGAAACATTAGCCTCACTCTGACATCAGTGGGACTTTTAAGATGTCTACATTTCCAGGTATTGGCCAAGTTAGGTTTTTTGGACTACAACTCCCACAATGCTTCCGCGAGCACCCCCCCGCCTTACCAATATGACCAGTGGCTTCGTGGACTGCAATATTTTGAGAGTCTCAAATGGACTTGTTTCCGAGTTTTTTTTTTTAAATGGCCACATTGAATTAAATTGGGGATCCAACTACTCCCAGTGCACACGTTTTTTTTTTTGTTTTTTTTTTACAGTTAAGAACACCAGTGTACCTCCTGAACGATATAAGGCACGTTTTCATAGGAGGGCAAGAGTTACAAGTGATGGCATTGAGAAATCATGTCTCTTTAGCTATTCAAAAGAAACTCAGGCTACAATCTTAAGTGAGCTTTACTGAGACTTCCTCCAGCCTTGATTTCTATAGGATCGCACTGTCAGGACAAATATCAAGACTGGCCTTCAGATTCCAGTCGACTAAAGGGCGAGTACTGGTGCCTTTGCGCAGAAGTCAATTATTTGTGCCGGACAGACTTCCAGAGCTGAGGTGAGCCTTTGGACGTTTACTCTAGAGTAAACCCGACCGGACCCAATGGGTTGACTCTCTAGCAATTGGTTTCTGAGGTACTTCGAGGACGGGCCATTCTACATCTCCTTCACTTGATTTGTGTGACCTTCACTGAAGTCAGTCAAGTTATGTGTATCCTTAACACATAACTTGGGCCCAGAGGGACTTGCTTTCTGAGTAGAAAGATTTAGAATTGGGCGATCAATTATTCAGGATGAACCGAGCCCTTTCTTTCTTGGCCGGCCGCTCCGATTGGCTCGAACCAAGTCTTGCAACCCGCTTCTGAAAGATTCCCAGGAAAGTATTTTGAAATAGCCCGAGAAGCTCGCTTCGGTCTTCGTTTGCAATACGCCCTGGGGAGTCCACACGCAAATCCCTCAGTTAAAACGGAATATAGTCCCTATGTATCAGGGTGCCTTGGACAGCGGCAAGTTCCCCTTTTATTTCGAACAATATTTAAAAAAAAATACAAATATATACCTTTAACTTTGGAGAAATGGAATACAGGACTGGTGGTTCTCGGGCACAGACTACCGATAGAGACGGAGGGATTTCGGATACAGGACCATCGAACAGTCCCCCCACCCCCACAATCCTATTATTTTATATTACTAGAAGTTAACATTTCTAGGGAATCAGCTTCGAATTGCCGCCGTCTTATTTCTCTGGGCATGGACACGTATATAACGCAATTGAACCCACGCCTAAAGAGGTGTATGAACCACGGCAATATTTAAGCAGATCAAAAAGCCCGAACCAGAGGACCATGATCGCTCCAAAAATTAAGCTCTTTCCGCATCATTGGTTTCACTGGTGGAAATTAAAAGGCACTCCTCAACTTCGCTATTGAAACTCGAGGAGATTTCAAAGTGCTGACCTTTCCCTGGATCATGAACTACGAACAAATAAAGAGAAAATATATATGTACGAACAAATAAAGAGAAAGTATGTATTGACAGAAGCATGAGCAAAATATTTCACTTGCAAAATATACAAACAAAAAGGATATACGCTTTAAAAGAGCAGCCAAGGAAGATTTGGTTTCCTTTGCTTTATATCTCGCACCCTGAACTTCAATAAGCTTCGAAGCTCACTTCTCCGAAAGGGCATTTACAGTCCTATTTTATGTTATGGGCCGGTGAAGAAATTCTTTCTACCTGAAATCCTAAATGAACGAGCTATTTCGTTTCCCATCCAAGGCGCCGATTTTACGCTCCCTTCCTTCTCTCTCTCATACACACGATCCCCTCTTTTCCTTCAGAACTTACTTCTGCGCTTATCTGGGAGCTCTGAAAGTAAACCAGGCGAGTTCAAACGGTTAAATGGAAACCCCAAAGTGGTAAATGGCCAGATTGCCGCTCCGACGGCCACTCTTTCCAGTAAGCGGTTTGCAAAGCAAACAAGGCCTGGAACACGCCAGCCTCGTTAAAAACAGAAAAAGAAGAAGAAGAAGAAGTTTCCTTGGTGATGACCGGGCACCGTTTCCAGCCCTGTCAGCCCCCTTCCAGGACACACATATGCACGCACGCACGCAACACTGTCGAGCCCTCCCCAGCCGCGCAACCTCCGGTCCCGGGACCCCACCCTCGGGGAAACGGATTCCGGCCGAAGCGGGACGACTGGAGGGGGAGGAAGGCCTTCCTTAAGGGTTGCCGAGAGGGAGTAGGAATGGGAGGAACGCGAGAAAACATCTTCCTTCGGGAAAAACACCGGGAAACCGAGGAAGGCAAGGAGACACTAATCTCTGTCTTTCTCTGTCTAATATATATATACATATATATGCAAATATATGTGTGTGTCTGTATACAGACACATATAAACACACACACCTCTCTCTCTCTCTATATATATGTGTGTGTGTGTTCGTGTTTAATATTACATATAATGTGTATTGTGTACACGCATAAATTACATATATTATTGCCCTGCGCCCTCAGGCCGATTCTGACTTCTGGCGACGCTACTACAGGGTTTTTCTTGGCAAGGTTTGCTCAGAGAGAGCTTGCCACTGCCACCTTCTGAGATAGAGTGACTTGCCCACGTTCACTTGGGGTTTTTTAGGGCTGAGCGAGGAACCCTGGTCGCTTTGACTCCCCCTTCAGCACTCAAAACACTCCACCAAGCTGGCTCTAAAAATATATATATATAGTTTCTCTAGCCAGATCCGTGTAGGGTATGGTGTGTGTGTATATGTGTGTGTGTGCATGTGTATATAGCCATATTTGTATACATACATATGCACAGATGTATATATACATATATATGTATATACACATACACACAGATATATATATATGCTTGTTCCTACACACACTAGTTTCCTATGCGCAGTCTTCCTTCACCCAGAGGATCGCGCTCTCTGCCTTGGATTCCGTCCCCTCGCCCCCTTTTGCCCGTTTCATTCAGGGGGCAGGAGGAGGAGGAGGAGGAGAAGCCGAGGCGGCGGCCTGCCTTCTCCATCAGGGCCTTCGATACAGTTTCAAATCATAACACACATTAGGCTTAATTGGCCTTCGCACATTTTTCCACTTACAAGAAGTGAAAGGTACTTTGTGCCTCGCCGCGGGATGACCGGGGCCCCGGCTCGCCCAGCCTCTGCGGGGAATTTATAGGCCGCAGTCGAGGGGTGCAGTCGCCTCAGGAGGGAGCGATCCCCCCTCTTTTTTCTCCCCCGGGACCGCCGTCGCCTTGCAACCCAGGCAGGGCGACGTCCAGGCCTCTTCGGAAAGAGGGCGGCCTGTGCATGTTTGCTCGGGGACTCGGCTTTCAGGCGCTTCGCTTGAGCCGCTAGAACCGAAGCCTGCGGGTGTGGAGGGGCCCCCAAGAGCCCCCGGAGTCTAGAGAAGGAATTCCGCCACCACTCTCACTCCTAGAACGAGGGGCCTCCTCTGGTTACTACCTCAGTTGGGCTTATTTCATTTAGAGATTATGCTCCTGGGAAGCACAGCTTTCCTTCTGTTTTTTCCTCTACTGAGTTTACGGCGCAGATCTGCATTTGACAAATAGATTGGACAGATATTACTCAGCCCTCAGGACTCATGAGACGATCTGGATCGACAGATAACTCATAATATGTCTCTCTCTCTCTCTTTCTATATGTGTACACTACTCACTTCTGCGCGCGCCTGAGTGTGAGAGAGACACTGCCCTTTCCCATTTCTCGCTCTCTCCCACACACTTTGTTTTCTCTCCCTCTTGCGGACATATACATTTAGAAAGCTACAAGCCTTTCTGCACCTCTGAGAGCTCACCGAGATCGTTGGAGATTTAGTAAATCTCTTCAAAAGCTTCAACTCATTGCACGTCTACTTAGACGCACGTTCCAGCGGCTGCAATGACCTTTACTCCCGAGTAAGTAGTTCTTAGGACTACGTAGAACATGTTCGATCTATAGGAACCCAGAGGGGGCTACAACTACAACCCACCGCCCAGATCTACTGGAAAAAGGGCTGCTCAGTCCTGTGGCCTTTTCCTTGTCTAATTCGTTGGGACTTCCTTTCCAGGAACCCGGTCTAGAAACAAGGCTGTCTCCAGGACTTGGAGGGGTTTCACTTCCCAGTAAGAGGGAGCCCAGGAGGACAGCCATAGGGTTGCCATCACAAAACACACCTGGTTTGGAGGAAGAACGCGTTGACTTCCTTGTTACAGCCGGTCAGTTTGGAATCTGGTTAAGCCTAGCGGGTTAATTTCTCCAGGATTTTCCATAGGGAGCGAGCATAACAACACTCAAGCCAAGAGCTCGTGCTGAGTGTTTGGTTTCGTGTGTTTGTGCTGCGAGTCTGCCTTGCGCTGAAAAAACAGGGACTCTCTTCCTCAGAAGAGACGCCTTTCAGCTTTGATCCAGGCGGACAGACTTTAGGGACGGCCATCCCAAAGCTTGCCAGAGGCTTCCGAGAAACTACCACTTTAAGGCTCTGAAGTTTCGGCTGCAATCTAACTACGCACCTTTACCTGTGAGTAAGCTCCACTGAGGTCAGTGGGGATTTACTGCTGAGTAAACACTCATAGGTTATATGTCCACACAACAACATTTTCGTGCCTAGTTGATTGGCCTGGGGGAGGGTATCGCCACAAAATGGACTTTGGAATTGGTCTTATGGTCAACATGGCTACCTCTGGCTTTTTAGAATTAACACCCCTCATTCCATTATTGTCTTTTTAAAAAGGAGGCTTTTCTTTTCGAAATACTATTCTTTTATGGAGAGAGTTTGTATGAAAAGTCAATTTTTGTGTAAGGCGCAGCCTTACAGGAGAACAGTATTTGGAAATTCCCCTTCTGTCTCGGGTCTGGGGTTTTCTTTCCATCCCCCATCCCATCATTCCCGCTTGCGTGGGTTTTTTTTCCCCAATAGATCTTTTTACATATATTTACGTTGCTGTTCAGACTGGAAAATAAACCCAGTACAGCTGACACGATTCCAGAAACATTTTGTAAAAACCTCAGCTGGAATGGAATCTCCCAGTGTGTGTGTGTGTGTGTGGACAACACTCAGCTTCTCAGGTTGACGCTGAGAGCAACAAGGAGAAGACACGCAGAAGAACCAACCTTGGCACCATTCTTGACACATATCTACTCCAAAGTAAGACCCATTGTTTTCAGTGCGGTTTACTCCCACGAACGTCAGGACAAGATTGCAATTTATAATCTCTTCAGAGCTCTCGCCTACTCAGAAGGTAATTAATTCAATAGCATTCTTTTATCTTAATCAGATAGCTCTTTTCATTTTCGATTAAAAACCTCTCTGACGGATCTTTCCCTGACAGGGAATACCTCCCCCCTCCCTGTTGCAAACTTTACGTCAACAACAACAACAACAACAACACACAACACGGAGAGATGGCTCAGTTTTACCTGGGACTTCGGTGTCTGAAGACTCGCTAGCCGAATTCTCCAGCGGTTCTCTGGCTTCGGAAGATCTCTGCAAATGGAAACTGGAAGCCATGTCGTGGGAAGTCTGCGGAGGTCTTAAATTGTCCGAAAGCCTTTCCAAATTCATCCCACCTTTGAAGGAATCCATAGCCAGAAGGAGAAAGGGGCTCAGCCGTCGTTTGCTTCTAGGAACGTGCAGAGTTTTTTTTTAAAAGGAAAAAAAACAACCCAGATATATACAGGACGAGGGTGATTATTCCATCGAGATTGCGAGAAGTCTACTTTTCAAATATAGATATATAACTATTGTTGCTACTATAATTAGACTGTTAAATCCACTGGGAAGGGGGCTCGGCTCGGTGTGTGACAGGCACCGCCGAAGCCCGCCAAGGGCTCCGCGGCTGCATGTGCGGCGAAGGCAGCGCAAGTCGTCCCCGCACTGGTAGGGCAGAAAATACAGCCGCAGCCAAAGCGGACGCAGCTGCAAAAGGGGGAGAGAGAGGAGGCGCGGGGGGACGGGGGGCGAGGCGGCTGGTGCCGAGCGCGAGAGCTCCGAGTGACCTGCACGGGAAGGGACGCCTGTAAGTCGAGGCGAAGCTCCTCCCCTCCGGAGGTTCAAAACCTCCCCGTCCTCCCCGCGCACAGAGAGAGAGAGAGCGCGATCGCACGTCCAGCCAGCCCTGGCGCGCTCTCGCTCGCGCGCAGCCCCTAATGGAGCCGCCTGCAGATTTCCCGGCCGGGCCAGCGCTCGCGAAGGCTGCCGCGGCGGCGGCGCATGTCTTAAAGAGACAGCGCGCCCGCTCAGCCCCCGGAAGGCTCTTCCTTCCTTCCTCCCGCCCCCTCCCGAGTGGCTTCGCCGCCCTCCCCGCGCGCTCTCCAGCTGGTTTTCCTTTAAGGAAGACTCGACCCTCTTGGAACGCTGCTCTTCTCTCCGAGGGGAGCCTTTAGCCAATCAGATGGCTCCCTCTCCCTATGTTTCTCCCCCCCCATCGCCTCCAGAATTTATGGTGCAGTCGAAGGTCTATTCCAAATCAAGGGGACCTTCTGTTGACGTCACTCGGGTGGTGGGGTGGAAGCAGGCCCCGCACTCCTGGGAAATGTTTGTCACCCAGGCCGCCTCCTCCCACGCTCACCTCCTCTATGAAGAAGCCTCCCTCTCTCGGCCCTACAGTGGCTGTTGGGACGTCTTCAAGCGCACGCTCCCCTTCCCTTCTGATTAGTGCTCTAATAAATGTGTTTCGTCTTCAAGGTGCCACCGGACCCCTGGTTGTTTTCGCGGCAAAACCATCATTTCGCGAATGCCCAAGGCTCCCTTAGGGGGTCAGCGCGGTGTAGCGTTTGGAGCACTTTATTAGGACTCCTAGGCCATTTCCGCACTAGACTGTTATAGTGCTTTTATTCCAGTTTCAACATCCTATGGAATGCCTCAAAGGTCCTTCCCTAAACTGCTAACACCAGGATTCCATAGGATGTTGAAAGTGCAGCAATAGTATTAACAGTCTAGTGCAGAAATGGCCCTATAGACTAGATTTCGAATCGCCTACTCACCCCTGGAAACACTCTGGAGGTCCTTGGAAAGTCACACTCTCTCACCCTCTTAAGGAAGGTAATGGCCAACCTCCTCTGAAGAAGTTGGGCCAAGAAAACATCAAGATAGGGTCACCCTAAATCAGAGTTGGCTTGGCCTTCAACCGGAACAACATAAAGGCTCACTTACCTGTGAAATGCAGCTGCTGACTGGATACCGAAGGGTTTAATTGCGAGCAAACATACATAGGATCGGACTGTGCGACCTTGAATAAAAGAAGAAAGTTGACCATATTGAAACTATGACCCTAAACACAGATGCTAGCGAACAGAGCCTTCACATGTACCTAAAGATTTGAGGAAAGGTGGACTATTGGCGCTTTTTCTGTGTTGGTTCTGTGTAACAAACCAATGGTTGTGGCCAGAAGGATTTCACCATGAGAATAGAATTGCAAGCGTAGGGCTGGTAGCCTAGGATTTCTGATCTGGAGTCAACTTTTCTTTAACTCAGTGAGACTCACTTCTGGGTAGGCACGTATAGGATTGCACTATAAACTGCTTCAGGGACTGGGAGGCCTCTGTCTTTAAATTCGCCCTGCCTAAAAGGATCTGCTACTGCCTAAATCTTAAGGGGTGTAAGGCCAAAATAATCCCAAAGGACCGAAATCAAATTGTAATATGTCTCTCCTCAGCATCCTGAAGTCTTTTATTTCCAGTCCCCGCCCCCACTTTAAGATTTCAACCTCGTGTCTAAAACCCTCAATCCGCTCATTTCTCGCTGGCGCAGGCCGACCCTACCAGTGGGTAAATGAAACTTTATAGGAAGAATAAGGGTGACACAACACTCTCCCCCCTGCATTTTTTTTCCCTCAGGGAAAAGCAAATATCTTCACACACACACACACACACTGCACCGGCGCTGGTGATTTTATGATGGCGTGGAAACGGTGACTGTAGGAAAGTTGTCAGGTTGTTTTATATTCTGCCTAAAATATATCATTGAAGGCAACTTGTTCAGTAGCCTTGAAGGTGGGGCAAGAAAAAACAGTAGAAGAACTTCTTCTCGCGGACCCAGGGGACTCAGCATCTTGGCTGCCCACTTCTGGAGCCCGTGGGAGGGGACACGAGCATTTAGGTCCCAGCAGATTTTTAACTCCAACCATTCCCCCCTCCCGCTTTTCAATGGGGCCAAGTCAAAACACGCAGGTTCTTCCTCCAAATGAATTCCACGACTTTTGTTTCTATTTGTCTTTTCCTCAATGCATAAATATACATTACACACGATATATAGGATAAGACACGTATGTTCATATGTGGACTTTTCTAGAGTATGGTTTCGAGACGCGTGAATATCTGCCTGCACAGAATTGGACACGTGTCAATGCAATCGGCCCTGAGGAAAGAGGCGTTAGGTTCTATGAAACGCTGGTTGGAGGAGCACAGCGCTTGACATTTATGTTTCAGTGTTTTTCCTTGTAACAGACTTTAGGGAAACGTCCCGAATGGAGCCATGGGTGTTTTTCCCTCCGGCTTCATGGCATTGACAAGGGAAACGATTCCAGGCTACGATCCTACCTATGTTCCCTCCGGATTCTGGTGATGTTTATAAGGCCTCCCAGAGTCTTCGCACCTGGACACAGTTCATTTGGGAATGTCTTAAAGACGTATCCTATGACCTTTGCATTCGAAGGACCGCAGATTTCCCCGAGATCTGGACAGCGTCCACGTGTATTTTTTTTTTTTACAAGACTAGTTCTTCAGGTTAATTGGGTAGTGAAGCAGCGCCAAGGACTTCACCAGCACTACTGGGTGAACTGGTTACGGATTAAGCGTCTCAGATAATTCTTCTTTTCAAACCTGTCGTCCGGCTTGGTTTCAGCTTGTCTCCTTAATTTAGCCCTAAATGCGGAGCGAGGGGTGCAAATCCAACTTTTTCTTGGGCCAGCAGAAATTGGACAGGTCGTGTATGCGCGCGCGCGTCCGAGAACCCGTTGTGCTTTCACAATGAATTATAATCCCTAGAAGCTAAGCGCTGAAACTTTACTTCAGTGATCGTGCAGGGAACTTCCTCGTATTTTTGTTCGCTGATAGGTCTTCTCTAAATTCGACTTACTTTAGGAACGTTCCCTAAATTAGAGTAGAAGATTAACCTTTTCGCCTCAGACCAAACAGACAACAATCCCACCTTCAGATCCACTCGAAACGACGTTTTCTGTGGACTTAAAAACGTCCCAGGGCCTGCTAGGCAGATGAGTTGTGGTTTAACTTCCTTACACTATCATAACATAATGTGTACCATTATTAGGGACTTCAGCCAGTGCCAATAAACCAGCGGGTAACTCTCATAGAAGCTCTTATTTATAGTTCCTTCACGTGACTATTTAAATAACTCTCAGCATCGGCGCATATTAAATTCCACATTCATCTTGGAAAACCAATTTAAATCACTTCGCTTCAGAGACAAATCGGGGATGAAGACCCGAGCGCGTCTGTATGCATGTTTGGGTGTCTCTAGGCCGAAGTGTGCTCCGGAGCAGGCTTTGAAATCTGCTCTCCAGGCCTCCTCTCTAAGACATCTTTATTGGATTAGGATAGGTATTACATAATAAATATTGACAATGAAGCTATTTGGCATTGCTCTTCTTTTTCCGATGGAATAGGCATTTCGACAGAAATTACTACTCTGTATATTTAAGGGTGAAAAAACACAGAATCAAAGCATGTCTCCATTTCTTCTTTAAAACAGATTCCATCCTCCCCCCCCCCGCGCCAGGTTATGGGACATATCACCATTTCCCACACTCCCTTGAACAATGTCAAAACCAGGCGTCCTTCCAACTCGGTCGGCCGCCCCTCGGCTAAGACAGGTAAGATGGAACCACAGAGACAATCAGCAGGAGCACAGGTGATTTGTCCCACGCATTTCAGTGGAATCTAGATTAATTTACAGCACAGCTCTATCTGGATCTCTATTCTGATTGAGGATGATAGGAACTGTAGTCCAGCATCTGGTTTAAATTGGGGAAGGTTGGTCTAGTTCCAACCCAGCCAGACCATCTTTGCCCGTGCCAAGTCCAAGTAAGTAATGCCAAGCCTGGGCTCCTTGCCCGTGAAGCCTTTCCATCGCAAAGCGACCAGGAAGACTCGTTCCAACACAAAGGATTTCCTTTTTCAGTTTTGAAAAACCACTCTTTCCCAAGATCCTGCTAAATTAGGCTTAAGGTGAATGGTTGAATGCGTCTAGTAGGCGTATATTTTTATTCAGACCCTGGAAAGATCACTTTTTTTCAATTACAACTCCAGAAATCCCAGGAGATTCTTGAAGCTGTAATCCAAACAAGCCATCTTTCCAGGCCGTGGTGGCCATGTTTGGTAGCCGCTATGGCCATTACCTCCAGGTAACATCTCGGGCAAGTCTGCGTTGTTCCTAAAACAGGGATGGGACTCATGCTGTTCTCCAGAGCTTGTTGGGCTGCATTATTAAGCCTTGGGCATATTAGCTAGGGATGTTGGGAGTTGCAGTCCCACAATATCTGATGGTTCAGCCTTCATCTAAACTTGCCAGATCCTGGAAAACTTCATCCAGAGCAAGCTTGGTTTCTGTGGGTAGAGAGACTAGGACACCAACTAACGGCTTCAAATGAGAAGAAAAGAGATCCCACCCAAACATGAGGAAGGACCTCTTTACCGCAGGAACTGTTGGACGGTGGAACAGACTGCCTTCGCTGGAGGTCTTTACATGGAGACTGGATGCTCAGCTCTTAGAGGCGCTTTCGCTGTGGATCCCTGCAGTGCCAGGGATAGCCCTCGAAGTCTATCCCTGCCCTAAGAGTCTAGATTGTTTTGTCCCGCCACAGGATTGAGTCTTGGGCTATCCCGATCGGCAGAGTTCCTTCGCATCTGCCACTTTGGAGCCCGGGGCGGGGTCGCTTTCATGCTCCTTCTGGAATGCCGGCCAAGGATTTTTCCAAAGGAGAACAGACGCTCGTCCCCAAGAAGACAGTTTCGGTTTAGCCAACTCGCTAAGTACACGATACTCAGGTCTCCTTGGACTGATCCTATTTTATCTCCCTACCTCCCAGCATCTCCCCCCCCGCCCTCCCCCCGCTCCATAAATGTGTGGAATGAGGACCGGAGAATGTCCCGATTGACCTTTCTCTCAAGCGGCTCCGGAGGAAATCACTTTCGGGAGACGGTAGAGCTTGAAAGGCGCCCCGAGCTCTGTAAAACAAGCCTTGGGAGGGGTTCCTTACACCTCTGTATAAACGACCCCCCCCCTCTCCAGCCCGCATTCATTCGAGAGCGAAGCCCCTCGATTTCCGGCTTTGACTCGACTTCTGAGGCGGCGTCTTTAGCCGCAATCCAATGCCCTCCCCCATTTCAGCTGGTTTAGGCTCCGATCCTAAACATACAACTTATAAATGCTCTTTAAATCACAGGGGCAGGGTTCCAGTGTGGTCAGAACCGCTCACGCCTGAGCCAGGGGACTTCTTCCTACAGATCTCTGCTCTGCGTAGGAAACCTGTCCCACCACCGAGACCAAAGCGAAGGAGTCGAGAGCCTACTCCGGACTCACTCCGAAGTCAGGTGTCAAAGTCGGTTTAAGCTTTCAGAGATTTGAAAACAGGGTGTGTACGTGGAAACTGTTTTGGGACTAGGAGTTCAGTGTGGGTTGGTGGGTGGGAATAAACGCCGATCCATTTCTACTTTGATCCACCCCTGCCCCCTAAGAAGGGACCCCAGGACTGTTTTTAAGGTGAGGGGGCTGAACCTTGGCAGGCAGGTTGCTATTAATTCTGCCCACTGGTAGGGCAAATTACTTTTCCTATCCATCCTTTAAGGCTACTTAAATTTGAAGACTCTTAAAACCACAATGTGCACTTAGAAGCCTCTTCCCTGTGTTAAGTGGAGCCTTGATTATAACCATCCCTTCTCTTAGGAGGGGCACAGCGACGATCACTGTCCTAATATTCCTTGCTGCCTGATCATTTAGGACACTTTCATTCCATAATTCTCGAGGAAGCTTCAATATATGGCGGTCTTGGTGATTCAGTTTTGTGAAATCATTTTTTGCGGGGGGACTCAAACTCCTCCGTCTAATCTTAGGTGAGGCTCAAGCACCTCCTGCCCCCGCTTCACGGTCCATACCATTTAAGTCAACAGGAACCAGCCGTTTCGATCGAGAACGTTGGCCTGAACCAGGGTCTAACTTGAACTACAAATAAATCTCAGGTGTGATCATCCTTCGGCCCGCAGTTCGACAGAGCTCCATCTTAAGGGCGGGGGGCGGGGAGGAGGAGGAGGCTGATAGGACAAACTAACCCATTGCCAACTGCCCAGCCCCGATCTTCTGCTACCTTCTCCAGATAGGACGAGTTTCTGTTGATAAAGCGCCACACTCTCGTGGCGGTTATCTCCGGAGTCTCTTCCCCTCTCTTCTCTGTATCTTTCCTTTCCTCCCACCCAATCCCTCTTCAGTTCCAAACCTACGACCTCTGGACTTTAAAGCGACAAAATATTTGCCTATGCTGATTTCAGAGACAAGGAAAGCAATTTGTCTCCGAAAGAAAAAAAATGGAACGACTCCTCTCCACCAAGTGGAGTTTTCCAAAGGAAAGGGCAAGGGGTGGAGCGGTGGGGGCGGGGAGACGAAGACGAGGACCACACCAGTTTCGGTTAAGCGAACCCTCCACAGTCAACATCCCTCCACTTCCCGTGCACCCTCACGGCCTACTCTCCTTGCACCACTGGATGATAGGTCGGGCAGGAAGTGGACGGGACAGCCCCCAAAGCGGGCGTCCTGGTGAATCAACCTGAGTGGTGCCCCAGGACTCTTGGTTCTTCTCTCACCAGTCCGAGTTTTTTTTAATACAACCTTTCTTGGCGTTCAGCCAGCCCCCCTCCCCCAGTTCCCCACCTCCGGGTGGCAGAGCTGTCTTAAGGAAGAGGACACCCACTGGTATCTGCGCGTCCTTCACTGGATTCACAAAATAGCTTGCCTCACAAAAAAGCAACCCTAAATCCTGAAGACACCCCCCCTTTGCTCCGAAGAGAGGGGGCCTAGCAGTCTCAGTGGCGATCTCAGGGTAAGATTTTGGGGGCAAAAATCTGAACAGAATCAATGGGAAGCTCCTTCTCTTCCACAAAAACCTACAAATCTGACTTACTGACGCCAGGAGTCTCTATAAGCGAGGTCATTCTGCACTAGCCCGTTATAGCGCGACGATTCCACTTTCAACATCCTCTGGAATCCTGGGGTTTGCAGTTTCTGGAGGGGCCGGCGGGCCCCTCCCGAAACTGCAAACCCCAGGATTCCAGAGGATGTTGAAAGTGGAATCGTCGCGCTATAACGAGCTAGTGCGGAAATGGCCGGAAAGAAGAAGGCCTACCTTGGAAGACTCTTTAAGCCAGCAAAAACCGGGCAGGGCTCCCTCCAGTTCAAGAAACTAGCTTCTGCATAGATGTTAAGGGATATGAGGAGCCAGCAAGCCAGGGAATTAAGTGTCAGCTACAGCTTTCCGGCAGCGCCACGAATCTGATAAGGTTTTCTTAGGCAAGGAATACTCAAAGGCGGTTTTGCCGGTTCTGTCCTTTGAAACACAATGTTCGACACCTGTTGTTGCTTTTGTTGTTATGTGCCTCCAAGTCATTTCCGACTTATGGAGACCCTAAGGCCAACCTATCATGGGATTTTTCTGGGGCTGAGAGTGTGTGACATGCCCAAGGTCACCCAATGGGTTACCATGGCGGTGTGAGGTACTTAGCATTCTGACCCAGAGAGCTCTAGTTCCTCACAAACTACGAATCCCAGAATTCCATAGGATGCAGCCATTGCAGTTAAAATCAAATCGTAGAATGGTAGTTGTGTGGTTTGAAAGAAGTAGGACAATGGACTGCAAGGGGGTGATTTTCTGGCTGGAGTCGGAACACTGAGCGAACAGTTCACCGTCATATACCCAAACGGACACACACCCCTAAAACAAAAAGTTCTGTGGTACGCGGAAGAGGAACCAATTATTTTGCGGCACACGCACTTGAATGACTCCGAATTGTGGAACTGAGTAAAATCCAGAGTTTACACTGCAACCAGAAGCTCCTTGCCAGGAAGTAAATCCCTGGCAGCCAGTGGGGTTTACTTTGCTGTCGTTGTGTGCCTTCCGGGCCTGAATACGGGAAGAAACGAGAATGCCTTCGACCCCCTAGGGTCTCAATGTCTTCTCCCTGGGCTACTCTCCGTACAAGTGAGTCTAGAGGGCACAGTTTCCGTGTCAGTGGGCCTGCTGCTATTCATTTCGCAAACGAAAGCATGGTAAACTAGATCTAAGTTTTTATTTTCCTTCAATTTTTTTTAAAAAATGATTTCTGTTCGATTTCACAAAAGCAGAACCACTGGCCAAATCAAATTCTGCGATATGGGCGTTGAGCTTCGAGAGGAGACGTGGCCGCTCGTTCTTCTAGACTTTCTGAGGTTCGAGACTTTTCATGCCTACAAGGGAAAAGTCCGGGGACAGGCCTTGCTTGCTCTCTTCCTTTTCACACTATTTCTAAAAGCTTTGGGAGAGGTCGATTTCGGCTGATCAACACTTTGCAGCAGCCGATGATAACAAGCCATTCAACTCAAAGATACTCAGTATCTCAAATCTCTGCTTCAACCTGGGCCTCCTCCTCCATCTTTAGAAGGAAATATACATATACATAATTTGATGTTGTGTGCCATCAGGTAGTTTCCGCAGGCACACCTATCACGAGGTTTTCCTGGTAAGATTGTTAATGAACAATCTTGTGCTCGGCCTTCCTCTGAGGCTGAGGGAGTGTGACTTGCCTCAGGCCACCCGGTGAATTTCCACGGGCCGAGCGAGGATTTGAACACTGGCCTCATGGAGTCCTAGCCCAGATCTCAAACCACTAGGTAACACTTTCGTCCCATATAGTATTAATATTCTGCGGATAATTCACCATTGGATGCCCCTTCACGTCTCCCTACAATATGGTTGATGCCTTCCTCTGACGAAGGTCAGGGTCGTTGCTCCTGTCCCTCTGCCAAATCGCCCTTTGCTCTTCGTATATAAAGCTCAAGGAGGAGTGGGGACTGAGCGCGGGGGAAACGGCCCTATGGACTACAATTCCCAGATGCCCCAGCCAACACGGCCAGGGGCAATAGATCCTGGGGCCTCTCGTCCTAAAAGTAAACTCTTCCACCAAGCTCTGGCAACGGATGCTATTAGGAGAAATGAAATACACTACTTGGAAAGAAGAATGAGTTCTAGGCGCAGGTCTTGGAGGGATGGAGGTGTTCCGGAATTCCGTGGACGGGAGGGGACCCTGCTCGTCTGTGTCTCCAAACCAAGGCATCTGAAAGGCTTTGGACCCTGGCCGCATGTGTTATGGCGCCAGCTTATTGGGAGGTGGGGTCTGCTTCACGGGACAGGGGCACCCCAGGAAAGCCCATGTCCTGGTCTGTAAAAGGTGCCACCAGCCTCTTTGTTGCCCTTGCGGCCAATGGGATCTCCATTCCCCAGCCGCTCGGAAAGAACGAGCCATCAAAGCGGAAACTGTTTTGCTTATCTCCTGCCCTACCAGAAGCAGAAAAGGCACAAACTATGCGCACATTTCCTCCACATTTGCTTTCCCAATCTCTCGCCCTCCCGAGATGTGGAAGGGTGCTCGTCCGGAGGTTGTTGGACTGCAATTCCCTAATTCCTTACGGTTGTCTGATTTGGGGCTGAGGGAATCTGCAGTCCTAAAACCACCGGAGGGCCGCAAAAACTGAGATGTTTAGGCGGTTTACAGAAGAAAAACGGGAGGATAATATTCTTCACCGAGGAAAACGTTTTGACTAGTTTCGTAGGACTTCGATCTGAACCTAAAGGTGCCTTGAGTATTAATTTAAGAGTAGGCATACTAAAAATCCCATCAGTTTCCAAGGCTGATCCCCCCACCATACAGGTGGGCTGGACTACATCTCCCAACATTCCTACTCAAAAAGAATTCCTTCCTATCCCAACCCTGGTAGGCAAGTTAAATGAACATTCAGGCTGAATAAAGATGTCAGTGAAATAAATCTAAGGGACTCACTACTCAGTGAATACACATAAAATCGAAATTCAGATGTACTCGTCTTGATTTGATAGACACTCCTCCTGAGTTCATTAAAAAAAAAATTCTGAAGTAAGAGTGAACAGATTTTTCTTTTTTAAAAAATTGGGTCTATTGTGAAAAATGGTAATCTCTGGCAAGTACTTAAACCTAAGAGACACAAATAATTTCCTGCCAAGTAAGTATTATTGAAATTACGCCAGAGCCAGTAACTGGCTGGCTTTTATCTATCTTTTCTTTCAGCTTTAGTTAAAAGTAAAAACAAAGGAAACAAGTAGCTGGAAATCTCCTCTTCAGTGGTTAACAGAAAATGATTTTCTTTTGACCCTTTCACATTTCCCTTGCCAGAAGGACCACTGGCTAGTTGGGGAATTCTGGATGCAATTAAAAAGATGCATCTTCAAGCTCTGGGCCCTACATAAATAACAGAAGTTTGTGTCCCAATGACAACAAAAGAGAGAAGGCCTGGAAGAGTTCTAGCAAACAGAGCCCTGTAAAAGCACAAGGAAACCTTCAGGAGGTCAGCCTCTCCTTCACAGCTGTTACAAGGTAATAATAGCTAAGACCTGGCCATTTCTACACTAGACTGTTACAGTGCTATTATTGCACTTTCAACATCCTATGGAATCCTGGGGTTTGCAGTTTAGGGAGGGGCTTCAAAGGCCCCTCTCTAAACTGCAAACCCCAGGATTCCATAGGATGTTGAAAGTGCAATAATAGCACTGTAACAGTCTAGTGTGGAAATGGCCTTGGATTACATTATTACCAAAAATCAGTGAGCAAATTTGGGAGTTCAGCACAACTCTTTGTCAGGAAAAGGCTAAACAAAACAAGAACAAGGGGGAGGAGAGAAAATGTTGGGCCCAGGCTTTTCTCTTTTTGTTAATTTGTATTACAAATTGCTCCAAATTCTGGACTTTTATCCTGCTTAGCATAATCTTTCCCCTCTTCCAACCAGTTTGGTTTTTGCAGGACACCCAGCACGAATTCTGCTGAACCTGAAGGCTTGTGACCTTTTTAATTGATTCAGACCAAGATTCTGGAGTAGGGCCAGGAACAGGGCACAACTAGATAGGCTCAAATGTTAGGCTTCATTCTGAAAATAATCTCAACTAGTACAGTGACCTTTACTTCCTCCTATCTGCAACCTCATTGCTGAGCTTGAAAAAGCAACTTTTTTGGACCCACAGCTTCCAGAATCTCCAAGCCAGCATGAGACAGAGCAGACAGAACTAAATTTGATGGGGCAGTAATTCAACTTGATGGAAGATAGCTTAACCTCCTCTGAAGTTTGGATTTCTTCTAATGGGCCAGAGAAGCTGTCTGCCAATACTGCTAAGATACTTGGAGGAGTGGGTGGGAATTCCCAGATGAAAAGGGTTTCTGCATCAGTCATACAAATCACACTGTTCCCTTAACCAAGGAAAAATGTTTAACAGTTATAAATATTTCTACACAGCAGAGATACAGAAGCCCTATCTTTTATTGCATCTGCTCACTGCTAATATGTCTTTCCTTCAGCTTCTGTATGACTTTGGTAAGGCCAGTAATATTTTCTGCCTCCTGAGATGCCTAGGGCTTTAACATAAAGTCAGCTGTCCATATCCAAGGATTCTGTACCCAGAGTCAACCAACCACAACTTAAAAATATTCCTCAGCCCTCAGAAAATCAAAAAAGCAAAATTTGATTTTGTCATTTCATATAAGGGACGCCATTTTACTACACTGTTGTACCTCATGGGGATGTACTCCATGGGACTTGAGCATCCACAAATTTTGGTAACCATAGGTATCCTGGAACCAAACCCAACCAGATACCCAGGGCCTACTGTACATAGGGCTTCATTCCTGTGATAAGCAGCTGTCACTCAAAAAGTGGGTGTCTGTGTAAGGCCATTCTTGAGCTGGAGATAGAGGCATGACAAACATTTTTGTTGTTGTGTTCCTTCAAGTTAAGGTGAACCTATCACCAGGTTTTCTTGGCAATATTTGTTCAAAGACTGTTTGCCATTGCCTTCTTCTGAGGCTGAGAGAGAGTGACTTGCCCAAGGTCAAACAATGGGTTTCCATGGCTGAGTGAGGATTCAGACCCTGGTCTCCAGAGTTGTAGCCCAATGCTCAGAGTATTACACCACACTGGCTCTTAAACATACATCTATTTTAAAGGGGCTTCTGGCTTCCCAAAGGATGCTGGGAATGTTAGTTTTCCTATGATAATGTTATCTGTGAAAATCTTCCTGAAAAGAGCTCCCTCAAGGTTCCTTAATGAACCCTGTTCCATTTACTAGAATTCCTTAAGGAGTGGAGCTATGTCAGAGGGATAAGGTCACCCTCTTATGTTGGACTCCTGTTCTCTTCTTACCAAGCTTCTGTTGCAATGGCAGGGTCTGAGGATGAGGGGAGTTGTAAGAACTTACTTTTAGATATCTGAGTTACTGGCAAAGGGTTCCAATTTCCTTTGAAGTGAAATAAAGAGAAACTTCAGGGTAAAATCAGGAGTGGATTTAGATATGTTCTCATTACATATTACACAATTACAGCCCTATGGTTCTACTTTAACTGCTGTGAAAACATCCTATGGAATTCTGTGATTTGCAGTTTAAGGGAAGTCATTTAGAATTCCCAGCCAGAGAGTTCCTTTGATATCAAACTACAAATCCCAGAATTCCATAGGATGCAGTCATGGCAGTTAAACTGGAATCACAATGCTACAAGTGTGTGGTGTGAAAGATATGCTACAGCAACTGTGAGCTCAGAAAAACAATCTTCCTTCATTCCATTTGTCTGTCCTTCATTTTATCTCCCTTTCCAATCATTTCTTTGCATTTGGTGGAACTCAGAGTCTTGGAAAGGAAAACTGGAGTCCATACATACTGGCTGTAAGCCCATGAAAGAAATGATTTCCATAAAGAGGGTGCTGTGCTGTTTGTTTAAAAATATTTCATAATAATTTGTTATTGAAAGGACTTCAGAGCATTCTGCAAAAGTGTGAATAAAATTATTCACACAAATACACACAGTCACAATAAAAATAAAAGTGATAAATGAATATAACACAATATAGTACTAATGAGGAATAAATGACCATAACATAACATAGCTAACTATTAAACTCAATTTAAGAAAACTGAATTACAAAAAGGGATAGAGTGAAGTCTAAAGCTGTTTTGTTTCTTTAATGTTAGTAGTTATGATTGTAGATTATTTCTGTTATGTTGTTGTGATGGGTGGTAGTAGGGAAGGGGTAGATGTGTCAATATCTGTGGATATATTTTGTTATGTTGGATAATGTTATAATGAAATATAATGTGTTACAAAATAATTTTTTAAAAAAATGACAGAGCATTTGAAAATGAAAATTTCTACTATTGGTGTCAGTCAAATCTCTGTGGGGAAAGTATTATTGAGTTGAGGTCCCACCAGAGAAAAAGCCCTTGCCCCAAATACTTCACACCTCTCTGTAAAAGAAGGTCCTGTATGGAAGAACTTAAGAAACAGGCAGGCTAGCCATGGCAGTCCACAGAATTTCTGTGGTGTTGGGCAGATGTGATATTTGGGGCCTTGTTGTTTCTCTATACAAGGACCCATACATGCTGGGTATGGAGGGAAGATAAATTTTTCTGAACAATTTGGCAGGATCAGGGCAGGAGCCCAAGATACATATATGAGCTGGGATATGCCTCTCCCTTGGTCTGTGGAAGTGGTAAATTGCTTTTGTCACCTTCCTCTTTGAGCAGCCCTGAATCTGGTCATAAGGCTATGGTAGAGACAGCTCATCTATTTGTAGTAGTGATGTACCTTTGTTTCTGACTTAGGGTGACCCTAAAGTAACTATCATTGGGTTTTCTGGGTCGAAGAGTGTGTAGTGCACCCAAGGTTACCCAGTAGGTTTCCACGACTGAACAGAGAGTCGAACCCTGGTCTCCAAGGTCCCAGTCTAATGCTCCAATCACTACACTATCTTACCACACTTGTATTCCTCCCTAGGGCAGGTTGATTGCCCCTATAGAACAGGGCTAGACAACTGTGGTTCTCCAGATGCGTTTGGCCTACAACTTCAACTGTCAGTGCTGAGAGATTATGGGAGATGAACTCCAGAAACATCTAGAAAGCCATGGTAGAATCAGCTATTTTATCTGTTCAAGGCTGTTTGTTTGTTTGTTTGTTTGTTTTTGGTTAAAATTACCTTAAGAGTAATTTAATTCAAGGAAGAACTTCAGGATCTAAATTAGCATTAGGACCCATAGTCAGCTCAGAAATTGCATTTCCCCCAAATGAAACCCAAACCAGCCAAGCCAAGACTATAGTGGCATCTTAAAGTCACAAAGTTCAAGCCTCTTGACTAGATTTACAGCAGCCCCTCTTCCTGTGGGTTCCCAAGATACCTGGGGAATTGTAGTCCTGTGCAAAGTGACCAGGCATTTCTTTTGTCAGAAGAGCTACAGTCTTCAGGGCAGGAAGACCTGGTTTTGAAGATGGCTGGTCACAGTCGCAGGAGGTCTTCAGGAGCAGGAGCAGTAATTTCTGGCTGTCTGTAAGCAGGGGTGTGGCTACAAGGGGGCATTGCTCCTCCAAATAAATGGAGGCATTACCTCCTCCCCCACCATGAAATTTTCCTTCACTCTCCAAATTTCTAGCATTACAGCAGCTTAAAACATCAGCTGAGCATTTAGAAATACAGTTTAGGCAACCAAAGAAAAGGGTCAGACCAAGGGAATGGGAATACAGCAAATGAAATAATTTTATATGTGAAAGATTTTCAGTGTCTCACTCTATGCAATGCCAGGTATTTGGGGGCTAAAGGAAAAATTCATTGTGGGTGCAGAACTCTTCTTGGGGGTCAATGTCCTCATTTTGCCCCCCCCCAATACAGTTCTGGAAGACCTTCGGCTCAAGGCGGTGGGAGTTTTTGAAAGGCGGGTTCAGAATTTCCCTTGTCATCCCTATTCCCCACCCGATCCATTTCGCATTGGCGTCCCCAGCTCCTTCTATACGCGCAAGTCTAAAGAAATAATGTCTGCCTGATATCACCTCCGTGCCCCTTCGCCATTTCTTCGAAACACTGTCGATTCCAACCTCTGCGTCGCAGTTACAATGAAGATGTTAAGGATTGCGAGATTAAGCAGCACAGAAAGAGAATGGTACAGTTTATTATTTGCTGGGAAGGATGTTATAACCATGCCCCATATAATCCACGTGTTCTGTTCACTGAAGATCCAAGATCTGGTCTCTCAAACGGCCACACCGGAAGCGGACGGGGATCCAGGTTTAATTAGTTATATTTATATCCCTCCCTTCTCCCAGGACTCCGGGTGGTTCACAATACGATTAAAAGCAGGTTCAAATAGCATCATAATTGAGTTAGTCTATTGAACTGTGGTTGAGCAAATCAGAATGTCACAGCAAGAACCGAATTAAAAAACCAGTGGGAAACAGTCAATTAGAAGTCCCTTTCGCTGCAGCCAGTCCGTTGCAGCAATATGGTTTAAATGAATCCATTTTTAAAAGGGTTTTTGCCTGCCCTAAGAAACGCAGCGAGGGGAGTTCCAGAGCAAGCACAGAGGGAACCCTTGGCCCTTTCACACAACTCAGTTATATTGCTATGATTCCGCCTTAACTGCCATGGTTCCATCCTTCGGAAACCCGAGATTAGCAGTTTGGGGAGGCACTAGGTGTAACACCATTCCTTCATCCGTAAAAACCAGGCTTCCATAGGTTGCAGCCGCGGCACTGAAAGTGACATCATAGCGCTATCACTGCCTAGTGTGGAAGAGCCCTCTGTTTCCTATTCCCACCAAAGTCTCTTTCGTTCTTTCTTGAAGTGGAGGGGGGAGGGGAAGAGGCTAGGATCCCTTCGGCCAGGAAGATGCATCCTAACCTAGGCTCACTGACTTCAGTGAGCTCACAGTCTTGAAATGTGGACAGGAAGGATGTGTTTTTCCGTGGTTTCCTCTCTTGGGTTTCTCTGCCCTCTTTCCACAGTGCGATATGGGACGGTGTTGGGATGGGAGGGGAAACTAGAGAGCTGGGTCGTCTAAAGGAAACTCTAGATCCCTTGGTTCTCAGAACCGGGCCAGGCCAAGTCGCACTTGCCACGGTGATGGAGCCGGGTTCGATCTCTCCTCCTCTCCGTCCCAGTCCTGGCGCCTTGCAAGTTGATCCGTGTCAGCGGTGGCTCATCTTTTCCAAGTGCAGCGGGGCATCCGGGGGCGGCGGCGGCGGCGGCGGCGGCTCCCTCCCTCTTGGAGTTGCCCAACGTTAGGCAGCCTTTTCCATAGCACAGAACGGGGCGAAGCGGGGAGGGAGAGACCGGTGGCTCTCCATGAAATCTCCCAACGGAGTCTCGGGTTTGTGGCTTGGAGAAATTTTCCAAACTAAACAACAAAACAACCGCCGTCGGGTGGTTAGCAGCTTTCGCAGAGTGCAAAGCTACCAAGCCAGCCTGCAACTGTCAGTCCTGCCAATCTCCAGCGTCTTTCCACCTCCGCGGCTGGGCTCTTCGCCCTCTACGGATCCCAGGACTGCCGGTTCGAATCCCGCCCCTGCCGCCTCGTCAATCGCCCCGTCCGGCAGAACTCCGTGCTTCCCTGTCCCACCGGACGGTGAGCAAAGAGGGGGGCGCAGACTTTCCAACTCTGTGCCCCACGGCGATGGGCTCGCGAAGGAGTCCGCTTCCAAGGATTGGGAAGAGTCCTCTGAGTGACGACCTCTTTGGGGAAGGAAACGGGTCGCCTTTCTAATCTTCCCCCTCCGCACCGCACACAGATCGGTGATCGGTAGGAAATCTAGGGAAAATTGGGAAGGGCCTTAGGAAGCGGCGGGGGGTGGGGGTGAAAGCGCCCACTAAGGGTCACCTTATGGGCTATTGGGTTGGGATTGCATCCTGCTTCCCCCAGACCCTCAAGTCGTTCACCCTCATTCTAAGGCATCATTACCGGTCTTAAATGTTTAGCTGGACGCTGGTGGCTTTTGCTTTCAGCAGAAAGATAAAGCCTTGGTTTTACTTTGTTGTTGTTGTGTGCCTTCAAGCCATTTCCGACTTATGGCGACCCTAAGGTTAAACCTATCGCGGGGTTTTCTGGGGCTGAGAGTGTGCGACATGCCCGACGTCACTCGTGTGTTTCCACGACCGAGCGGGGAATCGCACCCTGGTCTCTAGGGTCTTAATCCAACGCTCAGACCACTACGCCACTCTGGCTCTCCTCATTCATAGGGTTCCCATAAATCGAAGTCGACTTGGCAGCAGATAACAATTGCCCTTTCCGCACTAGACTGTTATAGTGCTATCATTCCACTTTCAACATCCGATTGAATCCTGGGTTTTGCAGTTTAGGGAGGGGCCTTTGAGGCCCCTCCCTGAACTGCAAACCCCAGGATTCCATGGGGCTTTGAAAGTTGAATGATAGCACTATAACAGTCTAGTGCGGAAAGGGCCAATGACAAACCAGGTAAACTTTACCATAGAGGTCAGTGGGATTTTGGTAGGAGAAATTGTACTGAGCCTATCAATTAGTTTTTAAATTAGGTATTAAAGGCTTTTCAAGACAAATGCTATGGAAGGCTGTCTCCCCTCCTGGAAAGAATGCTGATGCTAATTGTCTGTTGGCTGGTGTAGTTTAGTCAAATAAATTGTGTTGGTTGTGTGCCAACACTAAGGCGTATCTATCATGGGGTTTTCTCGGCAAGAGCTGTTCAGAAGAGGTTTGCCTTTATCTCCCTCTGAGGCTGAGAGATTATGACTGGTCCAAGGTCATCCAGTGTGTTTCCATGGCCAAGCGGGGATTCAAGTCCTGGTCTTCAGAGTCGTACTGCAGCGCTCAAACTACGCCACGTCGACTCTCCCTGGCTTTACCACTGGTGTGGAAACCCGGTTTACCCGAAAGTAAACTCCAGGCTTTCATGGAGTGACAGTGCAATCCATATACATATCTACTGAGAGCTAAGTCCCCCTGAGACTGGGGCCATTTCCTCACAAAGGCCCCTCTCTAAACTGCAAACCCCAGGATTCCATAGGATGTTGAAAGTGGAATAATAGCGCTATAACAGGCTAGTGCGGAAATGGCCTGAATCTACGGCGTTGCAGCCCAAGGGCCTTGTTAATTTATCTGATCCCTCCGCCTTCCGTTTAGAAATAGGGAGATTCTCTCACGGATTTTATTGGCATGCGAAATCAACCCCGTCGGATTGTGGGCTTCCCCAATGCTGTCAAATGAGGTTCGCCGCCTGTGGGACTATCCCAGTCCTTTGTGCAAAACAAAAGGGCAGAGAAACAGGTTTGTCAATGAGCGGGATCAAGATCTCACTCCCTGCCAGGCCAGGTGAGCCTGTAGGGATAAGTGGAAACGGTGCCCAATCACGCAGGATCCATGGTTTAATGAGGCGTGGTGGCCTTGCGGATCGAGCATGTCTCAGAAAGCTTGACTAATTAATCTCGCTCTAAATATTACTTTGTAGGGGGTGGCGTTCAGCTCACAAGGAGGTGAGGGTGGCATTTCAGCTCACAGGGAGCACTCAATCCGGATCCCCAACGGACTTGGCTGTTAGTCCCAATGGCAACAGATACATTGAATCCCTGGGCTTGATCCACGTGTTGATCGCTCAGGCACCGGTTGACTCAGTCAGTGGGTCTGCCCTGTTGGTACTCACCAATGGGATTCAGCCCGTGAAGTCTGTGATTAGTTAATTGCACATACTGGAGACTAATCTATCTAAGTGGGTTTCCGTTTCCTCTTCCCGCCTGCTTCTATAACTCCTCCGGTGCCCGTTGTCCTTTGTGCTCATCAAGAAGAAACTTTACATGGAGCCGTGACGTCACCGGGGTCTTTTAACGAATGGTCGTGACATCACAAGCCAGAATACTCTACCATCCTTCGGAATTTCCCAGCCTCGGCTTCGGTGGTATCGAGGGAACGCTCAGGAGGTTCTGACTTGGGTTAAGTTCGCTCTTACGCCTCCCGCTTCGAATTTCGCACAAATGCCTTACGGGAAAGGGTGTACGTGTGAGCGATGCGAGTCGGTCCTGTCCTGTTCTGCGTGGTTTGCTCTTTATTATACGGGAATAACGATGAAAGAAATACAAAACCCAATGTGTGTTTGTGCGTGGGGGGGGGGCGCGTAGTTAGCCAAATGTAAGACCTCTGTCAAAACGAAGAGGGTTTCCAGAGGCTTTGGGAAGCTGGGCAGCTAAGCAAAAGCGGAAGGAAAGGAGGATGGCAGTGACCCGGAACAGGAAACGAAAAACTCTGGACGCAGGAAATCATCTGGAGACAGGGCAGCCGTTGCTGGTCGAGCCCTCCGGGAGTCGAGTTTCCTTATCCTAAACAGGATGAAGGAAAGTCGGAAGAGTGCCTTGGAGAATGCGACGTTGGGAGAAGTTGTATCTATCCATCACGTTGCATTTTTGTAGCACGTTCTTTATTCAGCGCTGCGATCCTATGTACAGGCGCTGGGGGGTTATTTCTGAGCAACTTGTTTAAGATCGGACGCTTAGACAAGGGCCATTTCCGCACTAGCCTGTTATAGCGCTATGATTCCACTTTCAACATCCTATGGAATCCTGGGGTTTGCAGTTTAGGGAGGGGCCTTTGAAGCCCCTCCCTAAACTGCAAACCCCAGGATTCCATAGGATGTTGAAAGTGGAATCATAGCGCTATAACAGGCCAGTGCGGAAATGGCCCACTTTGCCTTTACTCTCATCCAGGGATACTTGGGTGTGAGTCTTGATTGATTTCACATCACTAAAGAGACGCTCAGTTGAGAGACAGCGCTCTCAAAATCTTCAGATTTTCCTGAAACCAGGGTCTTCCTTCTAAGTAAATATATTTAGAGTTGGGGGTGGGGAGACATGTGTGTGGATGGACTAATTAACTGATTACTTCTGCTTTACCTCCCCTGCAAGTAGACATAGCTGACTACGTTAAAAATGCCAGAGACTAAACCCATATCCACAGCTCCTGACACCTTGGATTTCGCTGTTCATTTACTTCCAGGCAAACAGACATAAACCGATGAAACCCATCCGTCTTAACCAGACTCTGGCTCACTTAGACTCACACCAAGGTTAATGCAATTCTGTTCTGTCTTTCCCCAAACTTTAAAGAAGGGGAGGAGGTTGTTTGAGTTCAGAGAATTCCTGTAATCTTCCGACCAAAGATCTAAATGACTAAATCGATCAACTACTTGCTTTCTACGTCCCACCCTATAAACCTTGTAAGGAATGTCTCCGCTATTTCTTATGCTGGTAACTTACTTTTGCCTAAAATAGTACATAGAAGTAAGTATTCTTTTTATTATTATTCCGACTTATGTCAATCGGTCATCGGATTTTCATGGCAAAAGTTATTCAGAAGAGTTTTATCACTGCCTTCTTCTGAGGCTAAGAGCCTGTTGCTTGTCCAAGGTCACCCAATGGGTTTCCGTGGCTGAGTAGGGATTTGAACCCTGGTCTCTCACTGTCCTAGTCCAGCACACAAATAAATCCCACTATAGGGCAGTGGCTAAGTAAGTATGTATCTACACTGGAAGCACATAGCTATGTTTGCTGGTGCACCTTCTTTTGGGCAGCACAGTAACACCTAGGTGCTAAGAAAGCAAGTAAAAATATAGCTCATTATATATTATAAAGTAAATTCGTGAAAATAAATACATGTGTATTTCCTTATATATTTTTCATATTTCTATGAACTTACTGTCATGCCATATTCTTTGGATGGGGGTGTTAACCATGATGCCTGAAGGAAGGCATATCTACAGATGATTTGCAGCAGACCATCCTCTGAGGGGCCTCTGATTTTTAGAGTGCAAACCGATATCCATTTATTTGGAGTAAATATCCCCGAACTTAAAGGGGCTTTCTTCGGAATAAACATGCATGAAATTGCACATTGTGGGTAGTCATCCTACACACTTAGGAAGGAATAAAGCTCTTTAAAGGCACTGGCGCTTTCCTATGCATAACATACATAGGATAAGGCTGACTTGGAGGTAAGTGACACGGTATCCCAAAGAGTTTTCTTCATCAGGCGTCGGGATGAAGGGCACTTCATAACGGGAAGCTACTCAGATCACAATCTGATTTGAAATCAAGATGGTCTTGCGAGTTTAGGCCTGAATTTTCCAGCCTGGGTCCTCTTTATTCCATTTGCTCAAGAGCGGACAATCCAGAAATGGATTCCACCGGGACTGGACTACAGCAGAAGCAGAACAATTGGGAAACTAGATTCCCACTCGCCTTACTTCCCTGTAGGGGAAGGGTTCAAAAACGTCAAGAATTCATTTACAAATGCCTCCAATTCCACAGGAACACAAGTAGGATGTGGGTGGCGAATTAAAATGCGCCCTAAATAGAAAGCATCTATTCACAATGCAGTCAGGAAGATCATACTGCGATTGTAAACTAGATCAAACTTCCTATCTTGCTTTCGATTTTTTTTTCCTTTAAAAAAACCCACCAGCAAAATGTGATCGGAGCGATTTCTATCTTTCACATATACACACTCAACCAATTATGGGCCGCATCGATTTCTGAGGGGCACGTGTGAAATGTGTTTTGGGTTGATGGATGGCGCTACTTCGAGATGCTCTGTGCCTCTCAAAGGTGTCATTAGAAAGTTGCCTCTAAGCTCCTTTCGTATTCCTTTATTTTTTTTTAAGTGTTAGAAGATCACTGTGGTTCTTTGTTTTTTTTTTTTAAATATGAGCGTTGTCAGGCCTTCTCATATCCAAAGTTAACCCCGGATTCCCCCACCATTTCCTTCTTTTCTGAAGCATGTTCTCAGATGAAAAAAGTGTAAATGTTGTTAGGCTGCGTTGAGGTCTTGGGATGCCACCAAAGAACTTCTCACATACATCCAGGCTATGGAATTACAGCACTTCGATACCACTTTAACAACCATGCTTCCATCAAATGGAATCATGGAATTTATAGTTTGGAATTCCTGTCTAGCAAGGTCTAATCCTGCAATTCAGGGGGAGGGATCAGAGAATTCTAAGTACCTTCCCAAACAGCAGATCGCTGGATTCCACAAGATGGAACCATGGCCGTTGAAACTGGAATCAGACTACTATAATTATGGTATCTGGAGAGCTTTGTGCTAGACTTGAGACGCATCAGAACGTATCTCCCACGCTGCATAAAAATTACATTCCGGTTGGGAGGAGCGTGCTGGATGGTTACTGTTTCCTACAGCGCGTCTGCTCATACTTCTGCAGCCCGATCCGACAGCAAATGAAGTCGCAACAAACAGTTGATTACCGAACGACCTGTGGCGCTCCGAGTTAAAACTGGGATTTAATTTGCAACTCTTTCCTCCTCCCGAAATTGATTTCCAGAGCCACCTGGCAGCAAAATGGTGGATTTACCCCATCCCGCCCCTCCTGGGCGGATTTTTTGCAGGTTTATTAGCATTAAACAGACTCACGCTTTGCCGATAAATTATTGAAAATCGTTAAACAGCAAATGACACCGTTTCCTCTCAAATTCCAAGGAGAAGCCTATTATAATGAAGTAGTGATTTTATTTTAAAGGGGCAGTCTTCTGACGCAGATGGCGCGCTCTCAGGGACCTATCCAAAACTGACCCATAGTTGTCTGCCTACTTATTTGTAAAAGATCGTTCATATCTCTGTGTGTGTGTGTGTGTATAATATTTAACGGGGTGTCTTTTAACCGATTAGCATTTCCCTGTCACCCTAGGAGAGAGAAAGATTGTACACTGCCCGAAAAGAAGACTGGCTAATGAAAAGGGTGGACGCATACACACGTTAAAGGGGAACGGACTCTCGTTAGCTTTTACTGACAGAAATAATTCTGCCCTAAGAATTATCTCCTAGTTAAAAATTATCTCCTAGCTGGGATTTCTGTTCATAGTTAATTATGACAGTTGGGTTGTGTTACCTCCAGAAAGGAGACAAGACCGCGAAATTTTCCTGATCTTCCTAAGACTAGGGGACGGGAGAATTTATTTATTGAGGCAGAAGTCTCAAGAGAGCTTGTCCGGGAGCCAGTGCAATTGGATTCGATAGGATTTTCTCCTGAGCTTAGGATCGGGCTGCCTAGGCCTTCAAGCGAGGTCAGGGGTCAAGGAATAAATCAGTCCAGGCACACATACACGCTGCTGGAAGTGAGATACGGAAGAAAGCTAGTCCTGTGAAACAAAGCCCGCTGAGCTAGATGGGGCTTGTTCCTAGGAAACTGTAGGCAAGAAACTATACAACTACGGTGAACTATACAACTACTATACAACTATACAAGCTATACAACTACGGGCTGCAACCTTTTCCTCCGTATCTTCTTGCCGTGGGCCGAGCCATCCTGGAAGTGGAGCGACCCACGGGTCCCACTGAGAGATCCGTCGGAAACATAGACCGAGCAGGACCGCTTCAGTCAGGGAGAAACCAACTCCATTGCTTGTCCTGCGATCCCGGTGGCTCCCACTTCGGATTCACACCGGCCCTTCCTTGCGTCTTAACTACCCAGAGACGCCTCTCGGGATTCCTAAGGGAAATCGGGGCCGTTTTATTAGAGGGCAACGATTCGTGGTGCGTGGCGTGGGCAGCTCCAGTCTCCCCCGCGGGACCCCGACAAAGAAGGAACAACAATGTTCGCTTTCTTTTTGGGGGAGAAAGGATAAATTTTCTCTGAACAGAGGGGCTCGGGGAGGGCTTCGGGTGCGGCTAAAGAAAGGGAGGAGGAAGAAGAGATGGGAGGAAGGGAGAAAGAGATTTCAGAGACTGAAATGCAGCATCAAGCTGCATCGGAGACCGCCGAAATGGCATTTTGCTCACTGTAAGGAACTGTATTTCAGCTATACTTGAAGTCTTGTTAGCTGTTATCACTAAAGGGGTTACACAGTCTCTCTAAAGTATGAGGCACCTTAAGAAAGAAACTAACAAAAAAGCAAAAACTCTAACCATAGGGACTCTGCCCCGAGCACCTTACAGTCTGTTTGGACAGCTGAAGGCCAAGCAAGAAAGGGAAACGGAAAGCTGGATTCATATGCACATCTTCACCGGCGTAAACGCTGTTGAATATAACTAGTTAAATCCACTTACTTCTGAGCAAACGTGGGCTCCATAATTTACGGAGTAAGTGATCTAAGTTACTTTTTAACTGATTGTCTTAGGATACAAACTTTGTGTTTGGCTGCCTGCTTCTCTTCTATCAATAGCTCCTTTATACACGTTTCCAAAAGCTATAGTCCAAAACCATTTTCCAATACCCTGGCGTAACTGATCTCCAGATTGCATCCATAATTGGAAGATGCGCGGCACGATTCACTTTTAAGTCCCGTTGGTTTCAATGGGAGAACTGGGCATGCGCTTAACAGCATTATCCTCCACATGCTCATTCAGACGTAGGTCCCATCGAACTCAGTGGGTGCTCACTTCCTCCTGCGCTCGCTTTGGGGTTGTATTGGACCCCTCTGGCGACCTTAGGATTTAAGTGGTGGACAAGGCACCCTTATAGCTGTGCTTCTGTGCCAGTTCTCGCCCTCCCCACTTCGCTGACCACCAGCTGACGTCTAGTATTTTATTAATATTTTTTCCCTGTTCTGTCTCCCAGAGTTACAGATGATCGCTCCCCGCGTTGCATCTCTAGGAACAAAAAGTGGGTTCTCCTTAATATTTTATGTTAGTAGATTCACGTTTAAGTAAACTTTCTATTTCTGTATAGTTTCCTTGGTGTGTTGTACAGATTTGAGTATATTTCAGGCTGTTCCCCAAACGGCAGACATCTTCATCTTAAGTGGCAGTTCCTAGATGTAAACGGGACAAGGTAAAATTCAATTCAAAGCCGAGGAAATCGGATTAATTAATCTGATAATTTGGTGTATCAAGCACACACAATTAAGAGGTCCAGAATATAAACAATAAAACCCGAAGAAATATAGAATAACACCCACACCTACACGTCAAAGTTGTAGAACCCAGCTCCGTTTATATGGATAGCGTGCCTCGAATCTACGGACTGTGGTGGACGGACTTGTGGCGCACCCGTAAACCAGACTTTATTGTTGTGTGCGTTCTAGTCCACTCTTAGTGATGGCGACCCTAGCACGGGGTTTCCTTGGCAAGGAAGGTTTGTCATTGACTTCCTGTGAGGCTGAAGGAGTGTGACTCGCCCAAAGTCATCCAGTGGCTGAACGGGATTAGAACCCTGATCTCTCCGAATCCCAGTCCCGCACTCAGACCGTTACATCACGCAGACTCACATCTCCATGTAATTCAACTGCAATCGCTCACGTCCCAGTTCAAAACAAACACCTTCGGGCTCGAGGTCTCCCAGGAGTGGGGCGTACTACCCACGGCCCACTCGTGCCCGAAAGCCAAAACCTCACGCCGACTCTTGGCTGTACCCCAAGACCCTGCGGAACAAACGAAGGCGCAGACCGGCGCTCCACGGAAAGCGCCCCTTTGCAACGACCACAATGCCGTCTGGGAAGGTCGCCGGTCCTCAATCTCGCAAGGCGCGAGGAGAGGGCCCCGAAGGGATCAGCGAGCTCTGGTTTTAGGCGCTTTTTATTTGGAAGGGAATTAACGTTCAAAGGAGGAAAAGGGGCTTCTCTCTCAAACGGACGGCGTCTCAGATTTCTGGCATCGGAAGGAACGCCGAAGGTGCCGGTTAGCAAAGGCAACTGGCGGTCTCCGGTTCGACTTGAGATGTATTTAGTTCTAGGGAACGAGCCGTCTGCATTCACAGAGGGGGCTCCCTTGGTTAAGGGGAACCAGTGTGTGCGCTGAAGCCGACACAGGGAGCGAATATTCCGATGGGCTCAGCGGAATCTCTCTAGGGCAGCAGCTCGGCTCCCAACGGAGTTGTCTGGTTGGGATAAGGAAGGGGACTGTGGACGGGGACCCCCGGGTGACCTGCAGCTGGCGCGCCTGTGCATCCGTGTGTGAAGTGTTGCGTGGCTGTAGAATGCATGGGCCTTTCGACGGCCGTCAGGAGGGCTCTTCTCGATCCCAAGAATCGAGAAGCCGTCCAATCTTTCTGCTTCAGCTGCGCCGCCCGGCTCTTTTTCTCTCTGAATCCCTCGCTTCCTTTCGGCCTTGGAGGAGGATTCGTCCTTGTGGAATCAACGTGAGCAGGGGTCGGGGGGCTGCCTGAAGGAGCGGGGGGGGTTAGAAGAGCCTGCTCCGCTTGAGGCGCCCCCACCATCCCCCCTCGTGGCAACAATCCAGGGCGAGGCAGGTTTTATAGAGCATTTTATTTTACGCGGGACAATAAAACAGCCCCTCCAGCCGTTTGCCAAAAAAGAAGGGAGAGAGGGGAAGAAAAAAAAAAAAAGGACAAACACACACGCTTGAATCCTCATTAGAGTAGACCCACTGTATCAGTTGTTGAACGGTGAGTCAACCCCTAGGGAAATCCCAGTGATTCAATGGGTCTACTGTACTCAGGACTGACAGCAGGATCCGGGCCGTTCCTTTATCTATGCCCCAGGGTGGCGGTGCCAGGGCAAAGCGAAGGCCTTGGAACCGGGCCTAACAAAAGGAAGGAAAGAAAGACAGGAAGGGGGGAGGGGAGGAAACAACTCTTTTAATTCTTGCCGTGTGCGGGGAGGGGCAGGAACAGAATCTCCTAGCTGTCGACCGGACGAGCTGACGTCAAGGGACGTCTGGCGGAGCTGGACGACCGGAGTGGTGGTCTTGAGGGGTTTGTCCTTGGAGGGAACCGAGAAGAGAAGGAAGGGGCCGCGGGCCGGTTTCAGATCTGGAGGGCAACCTTCACCCATCACTTAGGCACCGCGGCCTTCTTCCTAGTCGCCAGCGCAGGCGGGCGGGGCGGGGGAGGAGGAGGGGATGTTTGAGAGCCTCATCTTTCTAAACTAGTCAGGAGAAGACAATTGGAAAGTCACAGGGACTTCTTCTCACACAGTGTGCACACCCACTGCCCTCCCAGATAAGGACGGAACTCTCCTTAAGCTCCCCAATAGGGATGCCTAAGAGTTGGGAGCCCTGCTTGCTTCACCGTCTCCCTTTCTCGTGCGCAAAAGCCACCCTTTGGCTTCATTACGGTATCCTCCCCCCACCGCTTAAAAAAAAGGGCGAGCGCGCACACACGTAAGCCCGAATTCTGTTTAGAAGCCTGGTCTGCAAAACCATCCCTGGACCAACGAGTTCTTCGAGTGACATTCCAGCTTTAAGCCCCAGAGAAGTGGATAAATTCAACCTAGAAAAACCAGATTAGTTAAATAAATGGGCCAGGACCACCTACCGGCTTTCCCTCCCTTCCCCTCTCCCCAGCTGTGTCTCTGAGGCAGAATTCGAGGAAGCTCCTTTAGGCCCGCGGGCCACACTTGGTCTACTCCTGCTTTCAGGGGCAACGACTCCCATGACCCCCCGATGAACATAGCTGCTACGAACTGCCGTCCAACAAAGTAGCTCCCTTAAGCACTGATATCCTGGATCATTCAGCGATGGGGTCAAGGGCGGGGAATACATTGTCTTCCCAGCGGGAAAATATATGCGGAGGAGTAAGGAAGAGCCGGCATGGTCCAGTGGTTTGAGCGTTGGAAATAGGACTAGGGTCCGATTTCCCGCTCGGTCATGGAGACCCCCTGGGTGACCCTGGGCGCGTCACACACTCTCAGCCCCCAGAAACGCCCCTGATAAATTCGCTTGAAGGTCGCATAAGTCCCAAGCGAGTTGGAGGTGCACAACGATACAGAGAGAGTCCTTTCACTTTTCTACCCGTGGAGATGACAGTGGGTGGGAAGAGGGAAAACCTCTACGAAACTCTGGACTGTAATAGGATGAGCCGCCGCAGGGACCCCCTCCAATGCAAAGTACTTAATATATTACTGTCCAAGCGGACGCTGGGCTCGAATAATACAGCCGCGGTCCTGTGGGGAGGGCTGACCAAAACCATGGGCTGGAAAAATCGAACGCTTAATTTTTCCTGACAGATACAAACGACACCCCAAGGCTTTTGGCGAAGAGTTGCCCAATCCCAAGTTGTTGCGCCCCCCCCCGCGCCGTTCCGGCCTCCTCCTGTTAACATGCTTGCCAAAGGCTGGGAAGAAAGAGAGTCCGCGGCCCCCTCCCTCCCTTCCTGAAAGGGGACGGAGTTTCCCCTTGGCGTCGGAACCGCGGTCCCTCCGAAGGCGCGCCTCCTGGACGGCAGGGCCTCTGAGCCGCTAAAGCAACACAATGAGGGAGAATCTACCCCCCACACACACACACTTCGTGCCAGGCCTCTTTCAGGCGCCCCCCTCCCTTCCCTCCTGGTCCTCAACACAGGCTATTTCTACACTACACAATTATAGTGCTATTATTCCTCTTTCAACCTATGGAATCCTAGGGTTTGCAGTTTAGGGAGGGGACTTTAGAATTCTCATCCAGAGAGCTCTTTGGTTTCAGTAAACTACAAATCCCAGAACTCCACAGGATGTTGAAAGTGGAATAATAGCACTATAACAGTGTAGGCGGAAACGGCCATACAGGGGAACAAAAGCCAGGTCCTCCGAGGGAGGGTGCGGGACCTTAGGAAAAAGAGTCTCCATGGCGGGGGGAAAATGTTAGGTTCAATGCCAGGCGTTACTAGGTAGGATTGAGAATTCCGGAGAGCCCCTCTGCCGAGCGGGGTAAACCAAGGCGTTGGGGAGGGGAATGCTGGCCCTCTAAATGCTGGTATGTGTCAATTTCCATCGCTCCTAACCACTGGCTATGTTGGCTAGAGCTGATGGGAATTCTGGGCCAAAAATCCCTAGAAGGCCACCATTGCCCATCCCGGGGGTAAAAAGTAGTGAGCTGGAATTCAGAGGTGGGACTCATGAGAGGTCGTTGGACTACAACTCCCAGAAGCCCTAGCAGCACAATCAACATCTCAGGGGCGCCAGGAGTTGCGGTTCATCAACATCCGAAGAGCCCCCCGATTTCCCAACCTGTGATCTGGACAAACCGACTGTATGATTCCCGCGGTTGAGTCTTCTTCGTGTAAGGTGGATTTGCTTCTAAGGAAAAGCTCTCAGGTTCTCAGTCCTCATCCGGATTCCAAACAAAATCACCCCTACCCCTTAAATACATCTAACAAATGCTGACAATTTGTATATGATCTACTCTCAAAGCATTTGAATTTTGCCATCCCATATAAGTTTGCTGTTGTTGTCATTAACTGTAGTCAAGTCTACTTCGACTTAGGGCGATCCTATGAATGAAACAGCCTCTAAAGTCATCCTGTCGGGTCTTGCAAACTCAGGGGCCTGGCTTCCTTTTCTGAAACTGTACTCAGGCGCAATTCCCCACTGAGCTCAAGGGTTCCTCCTTCTAAGTAGAGATGTAAAAGGGGGTCCTAAAATGAAGAAAAAAATTAGTTCAGCTGGACTGGAGATTTGGACTCCCATTTCAAGCCTGGCTTAGGGAAGCGACCCCCAAGAGAAGTAAATCCCACCAGGCTCACAAAGGGGCTTCCACTCCTCCCCCTTGTCCTGACCATGTCAGTCCCGCTGAACTCACTGCGGAGTGCCAAGTTGGCACTTACTGAAATCCCACTGATTTGACAGGCCTGCTCTTGCTGGGTGTCACAACTGGGGACAGGCCAGTAGGACTAATTCCCAGCTTGGAATCTTGCAGCCTTCCAGATGTCGTCCAACCCCAAGTCATAGCATTCCCACGATTGTCTCTGTTGGCCCTACTGTCACTGCTGGGACTTGCAGCCCAGCAACACTGGAAGAGTCGCATCCTTAATCCCTGAAATCCACCAGTAGAACCCAGTCTCTCTGCTCCACGGTTGACCTGGGGTTTATTGCAGTGTCTGGCCCTGCACCAAAACACTCAGAGGAGGGCGACCGAGAAAGTAAAAGATCTGGAAACCGAGCTCTGTGAGGAAGGGCTGAGAGCTGGGTACGGTGCAGCTCAGGGAAGAGAAGATGGAGAGGTGATAGGAGAGCCATCTTTCGATATCTGAAGGGATGTCAGATAGAACACCGGGCGAGATTATTTTCTTCTGCTCTAGAGAACTCGACACGAACTAATGGATTCGAATCCATTACAACAATTTAAGAATTAAGAAGTTTTTGACGGCAAGAGCTGCTTGAGAGTGGAATATACTGCATCAGAGCGGGATGGACTCTCTGTCTTTGGAGGTCTTTGAACGGAAGTTGGACGGCGTCTCGCAGGAATTCTTTAGTTCTGTATCCTGGCATGGTAGGGAGTTGGATTAGATTCCTTTTCATTTTATATCAATTGCGTAGTTCGAGGCCTACGGCCGCGGTTCGAGCCCCTGTAGGTTTACTTCTGAGTAAAGTGCACCAAATAGAATTTATCTCAGAGGAAAACCAAACGATCTGGTGGCACCTTCAAGGCTGACCCATTAAATCCAGCATCAGGTGGAACACGTGTAACCCAGCAAAGCTAATGCTGAAATAAATGGCTTAGCTTTGCCACGGGGCTCCAGTCGATTTTTTCCTTCTGTTTTATACCCACGGAAGCAGAGCAGGGGGGGCTCCCTCTTCTGAACGTCCCTTGAGAGGCAAGGCGCATCTCGTGTTAACAGCCCAAGAAGCTCTGTTGGCCTGAAGGAAGAGCGCGCTTTAGCAAAGGGAGCCTGGATATGGGCCATTTCCGCATTAGACTGTTATAGTGCCATTATTCCACTTTAAACACCCTATGGAATCCTGGGATTTGCAGTTTAGGGAGGAATAATGAAAAGAGAGAAAGTGGAATAATAGAACTATAACAGTCCAGTGTGTTGCGTGTATGCGCCTTCAAGTCGCCTCTGGCCTTGGGGGTTTTCTTAAGCAAGGAGTACTCAGAGGTTGTTTCCTCTCTTTTGAAGCAATACCAGCACCCGGCATTCGTGGGCGGTCTCCCATCCAAGTATTAACCAAAACTGACTCTGCTTAGCTTCCAAGATCAGACAGGACCGTTAGGGTATAAATGGATCCCACTAAAGGAAAGCATTGTGCGGGGAGTGGGGGGCGGCGGCGGGAAATCTCGGGAGCGCCAGGAGGGGCAGGAGAGGGCTCGATCACAGACACAGAGGGCCTGGCCTCCCCTTCTTCTGGAAACAGGCTTGTTTTCCGATCTGTGGAGGGAGAAAGGGGAGGGGAGGCAGGGGAGTTTGTCAAGCAGGTCGCTCAGGTTACCCGGGGCACGGTTCTTTCTGAACTCGTTCTGCCTCCTTTCTCTCTCTCTCTCTCTCTGTGCGTGGAATTAAAAGGAGGCCTCCGGTCCAGGGGAGTCGCAGGCCCACGAGGCAGACTCCCTCCGTGCCGAGGCGAAGCGGCAACCCGAGCCGCCACTGGCTATGAGAGCTCCTTTGGGGGTTTCCACTGCCCCCCTCCCTCGCCTCCTCCCCCTCCTCCCCCCTCCATGACTTCATTGGAGCAGACTCTTAATTGCTGGCTGGGTTTTGATGGGGGGGAGAGGATGGGGGAAGGGAGCGCGTTTTCCCCAAACCGGACATTTCCTGAAGGGCTTCTGAACACCCGCTGGGCCGCCCTTTGAACGCGCTCAGAGCAGCCCCGGAGGCCGGCAAAGACAGGCGATTTCCTCTTTCCCGTAATAAGCGTAGTAATAATAACAATACTCAAGGAAGAACGGTAACAATATAAGAATAATTTTAACATCCGAGATATAAATAGCCCGATTTGGAAAAACCACCAGCTCTCTCTTTCGGCCCTGAAAAGTAAATGGGGGACATCAGAAGACAGGAGGAAAACATCAAGGCCCACTGGCTGTAATTGCAACGCATTTCAAGACCGTGGGCCGTCCCCCCACAACCCCCTCGCCCTAATCGACACAAACAGCCCGGGCACCTCGCTCTGGCAGTCAGTCCGTTCAGCCGAACTCCGAAATGGGCTTTCAGTTTTGCTATGGATCATCGGCACATACATTTGCTCTAAAAAAAGTGATACACGGGGTTTCTTTTTTTTTTTAAAAAAGGCGATTTCTACCTCACTGCGTTCAGCATCCGATGGGATCCAATCCTATGCAAAGAAACCGCCTCTGGGACGGCGATCGCGCCTACGACTCGTCCCACTAAAGTCCCACCCGGGTGAATTATATGCCGGTTGCGTCCAAACTACATAGGCTCATCCTGTGCCCGATTCCAAGGAACGAAGAGTCCCCTGGACTTCCCAGGCCTGGCGGATAAGCTCCCCCACCGCATCGCGGCTTTCAGTCCTGACCGAGGGCCTATCCGCACTATGCTTATAGTGCTATTGTTCCACTTTCAACATCCTGTGGAATCTTGGGGTTTGCAGTTTAGGGAGGGGCATTTAGAATTCTCAGCCAGAGAGCTCTTGGCCTCAATAAACTACAAATCCCAGAATTCCACGGGATGTTGAAAGTGGAATAATAGCACTATAACAGTGTAGTGCGGAAAGGCACCGAGAAAGAGCAAAGAACGCCGCCGCGAAAGAGCCGAAGCGGGGTGTCTTGGCCGGTGTGCTGTAGACAGCGCTCGCTCCGAGCACAGGTAGCCAGTGGGTCAGGAGCAGCGGGGTGGGTGGGAAGCAAATATTCCCTTAATACCGAGGGGTGGGAAGGGAAGGAGCTGAGTTAATGAGCAGCACACGCAGAGTTATAGATAGGGAGGCTGAGAGCAAATAAAAGCAACGAGTTTCAATTAGTGCCTTCAGGAATCCGTCGAACAAAGGGCTCGCCTGACTTTACTGCAGTATTAAAAGTGACGCGGAGTGGATATTCGGAAGCGCGCAGGCGCGCCGCCGCCCAGCCGGCCTCTGCCGACTCGCTCCTGCCCAAAGGCACCGTGGTCTTCCCTAAATCCACCCAGGGAGGAAGGCCAGGGGCAAACCAGGTCCACACTACCAAATACGCCGTCAACAAAAGACACGGCTGAACGACCAGCGGTGGGGCCAACTGCCTCCAAACAAAACGCGTTTGTTTGGATGGTGACGACCGTTTTGCTGCCAGACGTGAAGGATAATTGAATCGTTTGTCAGTTTATTCCGGATAGTCCACACCCTCTAAGTAGTTCTGCGCTTTAGGGGCCGGCCCATAACCATCCGGTGGCGGCTAAGTCCTCACCGACTTCACTTTCCTCGAAATCGAGGGAAAATCGAAGTGCTTCGATCTGGGCTGATTTTGTCCAGGTTATATTTGGAAGGAAGCCGCCCTCTCCCAAGTGAGATGGGATGGCAGCCTGTCGTTTCAAAATGGCACTGCCAAGGGTCTAGACTTTCAGCGCTACTTGGGGTAAAGAATGGGGTAAATCGTAGGAAGAAAAGAGGGATTGAAAGGAAGAATGGCCTGCAAGCCCTTCATGTGGCTTCCATCTTACGGTGACCCTAAGGCAATTCCAGGCAGACTTAATAGGAGAGATGTTATTTCTCAGTAAAAAAAAAAAAAAAACTTGCACAGAGAGTCTGCCTTTCGTTCATACAGTCTGGAACTCGTAGTAGATTCTCCACTGATTTTTACAGGATAACAAACCCACCGTTCGGGACACAGAAACTGAGGTTCCGTTCCTCGTCCCCTCCCCAAACTAATATCAGATCAAACAGTTTAAAACTGGAGAAGAGGCAACAGGGGAGGGGGAAGATCGGGAACCGGCGCCGCGTGATGCTCTGAGTGTCGGACTAGGGCCCCGGCAGAGCAGGATTCAGTTCAAATCCCTCTTGGACCCTGGAAAGCCACTGGGTGACTCTGGGTAAGTCGCCTTCTCTTAGCCTCGGAGGAAGGCAACGGCAATTCCCCTCCGAACAGGCCTTGCCAAGAAAACCACACGAGAGTGTCGCCCTATGACTGAGTCGACTTGAAAGGCGCACAACAACAACAACAAAGATCCAGAATAAGTTAAGGAAAAGGTAGAGATTTAAAACTGAACTCCTTTCTTAGCTGTGTTGGATTTTTTTAAAGTCAAAGTCGACGGGAAAATAGTTCACCTAGAACGCCATTTGATTTCACACGGGACCGTCGCTAGTAATGTTAGGCAGAAGTAGACGTGCAACCCGATCCTACGTTAAGATCACTCCGGCGTCAATCGGCGTTCAATGGGATACTTCTGAGACTACAGTCCAAGCGTCTGTAGCCCACGTGCGTAGAGACTAATATGAAAATGACCAATTTTTCCTTCTCCCGCCTTAGTACTCGAATCAATTACCAAGACCTTGCTTGATTTTCAGACTAGATGGGGCAAATTTCACATCTAGAACAGTGGTAGATATACTTTGGAGAATCAGGATTGGGAGCGTCACATTCTCAGTGGTTGACTGTCTACACAATTGCTTTCTTATTTGTCTTATGTCAAAGGGAAAAAAAATCTCCACATTCACAATCCATTTGCACCAATTTTGCTTCAACTGCAGCTGACTGTGGAACTAAGCCCGATTTGAAACATGTGCATGTTTTTTTTTTTTAATTAACTAACCTTCGTAGAAGTGCAGCTTTAAAGAAACCTACTCGGCACTGTGGAAATCATGTAGTTTTATTATCAAAAGTTGTACGTTTTAGGACTTACTGAAGGGTAAACCTGCTTCAAGCTTGTGAACCATGTAAATATGCTTAAAACTAAGTTTCCGCTTTAAACTTCGCACTGAGTGTAAAGGACGCTAAGACAAAATCGCCAATATAAGGAGCTAAGAATGATTCTCAATAATTTAGCAGGATTGTTAGTGTAAAATGAATTTCTCCAGAAACACTGGAAATGAAATTACACAAATTTCTATTAATACAACAATTTTCATTTGCGTTTTAAGAAGCCACAATTTGATTTCCTGTATATTTTTCATTACATACCTATTTTTATGTTTACCAACATAGCCCCATTCCTCCCTTAGACGTCCAGTGTAGTTAAATTTCTTATGTATTTTATTGAAACGCTTACTTCCAGTTTCCTAACTGGAATTAATTCTTATTTCGGTCTGTTTTTTTTAAAAAGCATAATATTTTGAGGGCATCAGATCTCCTTCTCGAATTTTCTTTTGGGTAATGCATTTTTCAATTGCATTTCTTTAAAGAAAACCATTCTAGACATTTGTAAGGTTATACGAGTTTCTGGCAGAAACAACAACAAAAGTAGTCTGAAAAAAAAATCGTTTGGATCATAAGTGATAGTCACATGACCACTAGAAAAATACACCTGTAAAATATTAAGTTAGACTTTTTCAACTGCTAGAGAGATTTGAATCCCTGGGAGAAAAACACACACACACACACACACACACATTTCAGGATCTAGTAGCTACAGCCATAAAAAGAAAATCGAATTCCATAAAAATATAACATTTATTAGCGACGTTCCGGCGTGTTCCTTGTCATGCTGATCCATCGTGGGCAGGAGATGAAATTGTCCCTCCCAGCCTTGACACTAGCCAGCTCCAGCCAGGGTCTCCTCTCAGCAAGAAGTTCTGGTTTGATTGCCATCTTGCAGTATGCAAAATGAGGTAACCCCCTCCCTCTCTTTGGAATTATATTTTCGGGCATATTTGTCAGATTTGACGAAGCGCAGGAGCCCTCGAGAATTTATACAAGGTATAAAGATGTCAAGGACTTGCAACTTCAAGGCTAAGCCCGGGCTGCAATTAGGGAAGCCGCGGGGACGACGGCGACTCTTCTGACGGGGGGGGGGTGAAGGGAAGGTCGACTGGGGAGCCCAGGGCAAGGCAGGGTGGGCACAGGGTTGCCCAGCGCCGTCCTCCCCTTGGGCTGAGGTGGCCAAGAGGGACACACGGTGGGAGCCGGCAGGCATTCAGAGTAGGGCTGAGAAAGACTCAGTCGCCTGATTCCGCGGGCCGCAAAACAAGAAGAAAATGAAGAAATAGAAAAAGAAAAAGAGGAGGAAGAAAAACAAAATGATGGGGGGGGGAGAAGAGAAGGAGGACGAAGAAAACGAAGAAGACCAGCAGGAGGAAAGAGGCAGAGAGGAGATAATTTCACCTTTCCACACATTTTGGCAAAAGAAACTGACTTGGCGTGCGATAAGAACGACGGATCCCTCCCCCGGCCAAGTGGGGAATGGGGCACTGCCCTCTCGGGTTCGGTGGGGGATCCAGTGTATGGGGCGGGTTTGAGAGGAGGAGAGAAAGATCTACAATCTGAGATCGTGGGGGGGGGCAGGTGGGACCGTGGTTCTCTGCACCCTCGTGGGAGCCATTTCGAGCTCTCTTTGAGGCGAAGGACGTCGAGATCACGACTTCAGCTCCCTTGTGAACTCCTCCACCAGAGAACTGCCCCCCCGCCCCGTGTCGCCCCACTCCCCCCACCCCAAAGTCTCCAATTCGAGAAGAGAGCGGCTTACCCTTGCGCTGCGATCGCCTCCAGCGGCGCCCAGTGTCTTAGGATCCCAGCTGAGACGGGCTGCGAGAAGGATGCCGGGGCTTCCGCTCAGCGCGCACCGTCGCTGCCCCGACCGGGCTCCATGAGTCCGACTCCGCTCCCGGAGGAGCCCCGCGCGCGAGGAAAGCCGCGTGGAGCGGTGTTGCGGGGGGGGAGGTGGCGGACGGACGGCGCTCTGGAAAGGTTGGGAGGCCCTTCTTCCCTTGAAGTGGTTCCAGCAGGGGAAGGTGGTTCACGGCCCGGCCGTGGCCGCCCTGCCTCCCGTCGCGGAGGGTGCGGGGGAGTGTGACCGTGAAGCTCTGCGTGACCGTGATCGCTCGCTCCCGAAACCGGGGCCCTGGGTTTTTCTCCAGGAGATCGCGCTGGCTTCTTCTGACGTCACCCCGCCTGGTACCAAAACACCGTCGAGGGAGGGAATCAAAAGAGGCACCGGGAGCGGGGCGAGCCTTTTAAATGTACGTGTGGCGGGGGGGGAGGCGAGAAAGAGGAAAGTTTGCTCCCTAAGTTTCTCCCTCGGAGCCTCGCCAATATCCCCCTCGCGCTCCAAGGCCGTCCCAAAGGATGGGACCGTTCACCCCCCTGCGATTTCCCAGAGAGAGCCCGGCAGCCTTTTCGGCCTGCGTGCGCGTCCCTCACGGGCAGGCGAAAAAGCCTCGACGGAATCCTTTTCCTTGGAAGGACTGCCCTGCCTTTTTAGTTTGGATGCCCTCAAAAGAAAGAGGAAGACGGGTTTCTTGGCTCACGCTGCCTGCCTGTGTGTCGGGGGTGTGCGTGTTGAACTCCCAGCCCGCCCGTCTCCCCAGCGCCCCTCTTTCCAAGAGACCGGGTCCCGCTCCTTTCCTTTGGCCAAGCGATCCCCTCCGTCGCTTGTCAGCACGGCCGCCCTGCCTCCACCCAGAGCGCTCGATCCCCCTTCTTGTATTCGCCTCTCTTCCCCACCGAGGGGGGAAAATCCCCCCACGACACGGAGGCCCCCAGCGGCCCCGGCCGGGCGCGGGGTCTACAAATTGGTTGCCTCGCTTCCTTCCCCCTCGGCGGCGCGCTCCAATCGCCCTCCCTCGCGCCCCGCCACGGCCGCCGCCTCGTTCCCGCCTCGCCGTTGCAAGGGACAGGCGTATTAGCATTTGGCTCGCCCGCGAGGGGATGATTATGATGGAGACCCTCACCCCGGCGGTGGATAACAAGGTCTTTGCCTGGGGATGGACGGGAGGGGAGGGGAGGCGGGATCCCCTGCTCTTGCGAGGCCTCGCCAGACCTTGGCCGTTTCCGCACTAGCCTGTTATAGCGCGATGATTCCACTTTCAACCTCCTCTGGAATCCTGGGGTTTGCAGTTTCGGGAGGGGCCGGACGGCCCCTCCCGAAACTGCAAACCCCAGGATTCCAGAGGAGGTTGAAAGTGGAATCATCGCGCTATAACAGGCTAGTGCGGAAGTGGCCCTTGTATTCCGTCGCTAAAGAACAGGGCGCGCCGGCTGGCAAAGAGGGGCCGAAGAGGGGAACCGCGCTCCGGGCGGCCGGGGAGGAGGACGGCGAAGAAAGCCCCCCCCCGCTGTCTTCCCCACTGGACGCCGGAGCGGAGAGGCGCCCCTCCCTTCCTCTCCCTCGGGGTTGTTTACTTCTGGATGCGTCCTTCGTTTACTTATGGCGTGAATCTGGTTAAGGCTCGTGAATCTGGTTACGGCTCCCCTTCGCAATACTCCTACCACTCCCACTCTTACAACAGAACTTGAGTGCGCACCACACCGCAGAATTATAGCAGTTTGAGATCGCCTTAACTGCCCCGATCCCCTCAGTTGGGAAGGGAACCTGGGGCGGGTAGTTTTTTTTAAGAGCTCCAAACCCTCGGGTAGAGAACGCTAGCGAAGGCTCTTTCCAACTTCGGTCCTTCAGGTGGTTTGGACGTGAAGTCCCAGAAGCCCCAGCCACATTGGGCAGTGTTCAGGGATTCTGGGGACTCAAATCCAAAACTTTCCAAAGGATCGCTGTTTCCTGAGCTATAGCATTGGAGTTCTCTAGCAGTCAGCGCTTCTCACTATGCGATCTGTTTGGACTAGCAATCCCCCCCCTCCGCATGTTGGGGACGAGGATCGTATTTGTGCTACATCATTATCATATTCTCAGGACATTTCCACACCTCACTGTTAGAGTGCTATTATTCCACTTTCATCATCCTATGGAATCCTGGGGTTTGCAGTTTCGGGAGAGGCATCTAGAATTCTCAGCCAGAGAGCTTTGTGGCCTCCCTAAACTACAAACCCCAGAATTCCACAGGAGGTTGAAAGTGGACTAATAGCACTCTAACAGTATAGTGCAGAAGTGGCCACCGTGTTCCCTGGAATCTTTCAGTGGATCGGCAGCCCGTAGCCCTCGACCAGCACCAGTCCCGGGCCACTATTTTCCGCAACTCCCAGGAGTCTCTATAAGCGAGGCATACAGAAAGGCTGGAGATAATCAGTGATAATAACACTTTTAATGCGGATACACCGGCCGTGCTGGCCTGGGGATTCTGGGAACCATACTAACAAACTATAATAACAAAAATTATTTTCCAAGTTCTGCTTTTGAGTAAACACGTCTCAACGTCTGCTGCACATATCGCGCAGCTGTTCAGGCCATTTCCGCACTAGACTCTTATAGCGTGATTATTCCACTTTCAACATCCCATGGAATCCTGGGGTTTGCAGTTTCGGGAGGTGCCGGCAAACCCCAGGATTCCATGGGATGTTGAAAGTGGAATAATCGCGCTATAAGAGTCTAGTGCGGAAATGGCCTGAGTTCCAGGGGTAGACAACAGAGAACTCGCATTTTTTCCCCCATTCTATTTTGTGGCGAAGCCAATTCGATACGATGGCGTTGCCATTTTAATCGCCGTGGTGGAAGGAAGCTGAGCCTTTTAACTAACACCCGACCTGCCCGTCCACAAGACTTCCCCCGCTCAGCCACCGCGCCGGAGCGAACGCAGGCAAGAGCCGGATTCTGCTTTGTACGTAAACCACGTCCTTTGGCCTCGCGAGATTTAGTGTGCTGGAGAGCGGAGGCCAAAAAGGTCAGGGCGAGGTTGGGTTTGGCAAGATCGGGGAGGAAAGAGAGAGAGATAAAGCCCAGGAGGTTAGTGGGGCTCGAGCTTTATTTTGCAACGGGTGCCGCTTGCCCATAATATCTGGCCTGATGCTGGGGTTTTTCTCTCCCCGCTCCCACCAGCTTTTGCTTTTTGTACCCCCTAATCTGAGTTTTAGGGACCTCCAAAGCTTGCACACTTTTGTGAGTATACGTTTAATTCTAATAAAACGGTTTGCCACATTTTGATTTTTGGATTTGTCGTGAATTTGAGAATAAAGACACATATTCAAGCTATTTCGGGTTCTGTTGTTTTTACTGGTTAGGTATATATAGGCTAGCAATAGGCACAGATCCTAGATAGGTTGCTGGTTTTGAATACGTGTATAGAAATGTTGCGAAATACATGCTATTTGTAAGTTGTTCACCGCCTCGATCCATATGGAGAGGCGGATAAAATAAATAAATAAAAAAAATAAAAAATAAAATAAAAAAAATTGCTAGGCAGGAGTCCCATTGGGCTCAATGAGATTAGCATCTGAAGAAGCATGTTTGGGAGCGGAGGATACTAAATTAAATTATGCAAGGGCTAGTCTTGTCTACAAGCCATTTAATTAAAAATGGATTTCAAACAATTATATCCTTACCCCCAAAGTTGCTTTGCTGGCCATTATGCACTGCTGATTAGCCACAGACCGGTTAAACAGACTGATACCTCTTTTCAGGCGACCAGGATCCATTTAGCCATGTGTAGACCAGGCACTTTGAATTAAATGGGACTTAAATCAGTCATTACTAACTTGAATTCAACTGCTTTCAGTAGATCTGCTCTAATGCTTTCAGTCTAGCTCCACCTCATAGTACTCTATTAATTTATCTGGGTTTAGTGGATATCCTGAATGACTGGAACATTGGTGTTGTTATATTGGTAATATTAATTTGCTAATTAGTAATTTAGTAATTAGTAATATTAAAATATTAATTAGAAACCTCCACTGTTCTAATGGCTTAACATTAGTGATATTACTTCAGTGGTCCACATTCAGCCAAAAAACACAGATTTAAACTGACTTATTATTTTTTTAAAAAATGAGATTAATGGGGCCTGCTCTGTTTAGTACTAGGATGAAAATTATTTTAAGAAGGCAGTTGACTTGGAATAAGACATACTGAGTTCTGCAAGAGTTGGTTCTAAGGAAATACACATAGTTTAAATGAAGCTGAATTATTTCCAACTGCAGTGTTATCTGAAGAAGTAATAAATTATATTGAAGCCCCAACATAAATTCATAGACTGAGATGGTGGAAAGGAAGATATTATGATATAAAGTAGATGCAGTGTAATCTGATTAAAAGTGATGTTTTGGAAAGATGGCTGTGAAAATAAATGTTAGCGAGTAGATGCTAAATCTGCTTGAGTGTGTTATGTATTACAATTTGATTTCTTTTAGTTAGAAAACAAGTCAACGATCTAACTTATAAAACTGGTATAAACAGTTAAGGTATGCATAGAATGAAAATTGGGTTGGAACCCACTTTGACACTTTGAATAGTGGTTGCTTAGGCTTGGCGCTTTGGACTAATGTCTTGCTCCAATTCATTTTCTGAGGCTTCAGAAGTCTTCCCATGTTATGAGGAAATAAAACAGCATCTATAAGCTATTCTTCTTTGTGTACAGAATTGTATAAAATTTGCAGACACAGTAGTCCCATTACGGTTTCTGAAATCAACAGCAGGCTTCACTTAATGATTATATCTTTTCTTCAGGTCCAGACATCAAGGGCTCATGGGTGGCTGCTTCCCACTCACGTTTCTGGAACTTTCTTCCTTTGGACATCTGTAGTGGCCAAGCTGAAGCATGTTTATGGCCTATCTATTTGGCTAGCTTTTAGGAGTTAGGGTTAAGCCATTAGAATGGTGGAGGGTTTCTAATGAATATTTTAATGTGATTTATGGTGTGTGGTCTGGAGCAGAGCATCCAGGTCAAAGTTAAGAGCACGACTAACACTTTGCTTTCAAGCATTCCTGGATTTCTCTGGCATTGCTAAACTTCGATTGTGGAATGTACCTTAAAATAAAGCACAATCCCAGAACTGGCTTGAGATTTAACTAATATGCGAGATATGCACTAGATAGTCCTAGCTAAGCTGTGAATCTACATGGAGAATGTGAACAGGGTTCTGAAAAATTCATCACAATGTGAATATAACAAGGAGAAAATTGTCCATGTTCCTTAAAAAAACAAAACAAAAACAAAACAAAAATGAGATCCAGTCTCTGTTTTATGTTAGGTTCATTTGATGTTTCCAGTACCACCTTCTTCTGGACAAGTTTAAAACATCATGGAAAATTACTTTTTGAACTGCAAGCCTCAGATTTCTGAGACATCACTGGCTGTGGTGACAGGGGATTCTGGGAGTTATAATTAAAGAAAAGAGTAACATTTCCAAGCTCTGGTTAAGAATACTCCTATAGCACAACAGAGAGCAAAGTGGAAATGTTGTCTGTGCTGTGTCGTATTCAAGGTATGTAGAATTGATAGACTAGGAAAAAGATACTTACTGAGTCTGTGCATTTACATTGAGCCCCAGAATACAATCTAGAAATTGTGCTTTCCGTTTATTATTTGAATATTGACCACACTCCTGAGGGCCTGAATCCAGTTGGTATGCCAAACTAGAGTAGACCCATTAAATCATATGGTTAACATATGTGTTGACTTAACATTCAGCATCTGATTCAGTGGATTTACTTTATATAGGAATAGCAATTGGATTTAGGACCAAGACTGTAAACATGCCATGCCTGCTTTTTCATCCCTTCTTTCATTTTCAAATATTCAGTAAAATCTGGCCACTTTCATAGCATCCACAAATGCTAGAGATCTTCCATGAAGAAGGGGAGTATCAAACATGTAAGGGGTCTATGACAAAACCAGAGAGTCTTCTTTATCCTTCATATAAAACAAAGAAGGGATCTAATATGGAATGGATCAAGAAGATAAATTGCAATAAATGGGGAACAGTCCAATTGCACACTCACCATTTGTTCTACAAGGAAAGAGGTGAATGGAATTCACATGTGGGGTATTAGTCAGTTTTCAGATGGTATGATGATATTAATGTGAGCATTTTATGAGTTCCTTCTGCTTTCCAGAGAGACTGGTGAGGTGGGATTGATTTGGGATGGCACATACTGGGAGAGTGAGGTTTTGGTCCAACAGCCTGCCCAAGACATCAAGGTGGGATGAAGGTCATAAAAGCCCACTGGGGAGCTCATAAATTAATACATTCTACTGATTTAATGCAGCCAGCTAACAATGTGCTTCCTGTTTGGCTGAGAGTCCCTGTTGCAATGGAGCAGCTGTTTAAAGGGGCTGTGAAATTAAAGAGAGCAAAGGATGATTGTCTTTAAACCAGTGCTTAATAACGTATTATTAGGAAGCCTTTTTCATTTTTTTCTTTTTTGCCCTCTAAACAAAGGATCACATACACACAGCTAAGCAGAAATGAAAAGAAGGGCTACTTCCTGGTGTGGTTTGGGATCGCAGGAACTCAATGAGGAAGAAGGAGTGTCAGGAAAGAGAGGCAGAAAACAATAATTACAGCCAATGTTTTCACCACTTTTCCTTGACTCATTATGAGGATCTAGAAGGGAGGGAGAACTACCTCCTAATGAAGTCTCTGGTGTGGTTAAGAGCTCCCCCCTCATCTCCCCTGCCTGGGTGGTGGTTCTAAGCACACGGTTCTGGACCTTCCACTGATAAAAACCCATGTTTACCTAGAAATTGATTTCAAACATGTATTCGGTGCAGAGTAGGATCTGTGCCACAATGTTGCACGGAGACATAGGTTAGCAAGCAAGGCAAGTGGCACCTGCAGGTCCCCTTTGGCTTGCAGCTCCTTCTTTCCTCTTTACCCCATTCTGCTCTTCTCCTTTCACCTTTTCTTTCTCATTCCCTGCTTCTTCTTCTTCTCCTCTTCGTCCTCTTTACGCTCTCCCAGCTCCTACTTCTCTCCCCTTTGCCATCCCACCTACATTTCTTTTCCTCCCATCTGATTTTTCTTTCCAGTTCCCCCTGTCCTCCCACTACTGCTCCTTTATTTTTCCCCCCTTTGCTTTCTTCAGACCCTTGCTTTGTTTTTCTCCCCTGTCTCCTCCTCTGGTTTCTTCTAGGCTGCTGCTGCTTTCCCCTTCCGTTAACTGAGGATCCTTTCACATGCCACAATTATAGCGTTATGATTCTACTTTAACTGCCATGACAGCATCCTATGGAATCCTAGGTTTATAGTTTGGTCAGAGGCACCAGAGGAGAAGCTCTGCAGCTGAGAATTCTAAAGACCCCTCCCCATAAATGTCAATCCCAGTATTGTATAGCATTCAGCCATGATAGTGAAAAACATAGCACTGTAATTGTGTAGCCTGAAAGGGCCCTGAGGTACAGACGTACGAGTGTGATCATCACTGCTGCAGTGGACAGGGTAGGTTGTGATAAGAAGTGCTGATGGAGAAGCTGTTCCAGATGCAGGTGGTATAGCCCAGAGGAGTTAACAATGGTGGAGGAAGCAGCCCCCAAATTTGTGAGTCAATATGGCAGTAGATGGTGTGGTAAATTCCATTCTGGCTCACTGTGGAAATGTAGCACAAGAATAGGGGTGTAGCAGATTGTATCAGTTGGATAGCAGCACAGAGGCACTCACGTTTCATGGGCTTCCTTAATTTTGCACACGTTTGTCCTGCTCTAAAAAACTGAAATGATTCTTTATGGTTTAGTGGCAGTTAGAGCACTGAGCTAAAATATGCTGCTATTTTTGGTCCTACTTTTCTTTTCTTTTTTTTTAGTGTTCTACCCAGCACTAGAATTCAGTCCTAGAAGTGTCTCTGACGTTGAATTTGGCCCTCAGACTAAAAGAAATTTTCCACCTTTGCCCTACAGGACAAGAGGCCATGTCTTAGGGAAATCTGTCTTTCTTTAATGATGATGAACACTTTTTCAGAGGAGGCAGGTCTATAACTGCATGATGCACTAAGTGATTAATCACATCAGTGGAATGATTAATGCTCTCCTCCCTATTATTGTCAGCCAGGAAGAGCAGATTAAAACCATCTCCCTGCCTAGATCTCCTTTTCCATTCCAAAACAAATAGTTCTTTCAGCCTGTCTGATCCAATGGTGCAGTTGTTGGAAGAATCCAGAAGATGAGCTAGTCTTAGCCAATGTATCTAATAATCTGCTTACTTAATACGTACTTTGTATGATGATACAATTAAGGACGGTGTAACAATATTGTTTGCAGCCCATGCACACTAGGGTATTTCACTTTCATTTTATAATCTCTCCTGCCCCCTTCCTTTAGCTCTCCTTGTCTGTAATGAGAGATGTAATCCTTGTTCTTTCCCTGAGGACCTTTAATGACTCCAGTGGAAATTTTTGCCTTTTGCTCTCTCATTCATGCTGCAGTGGGAAGTCTCCTAATGATCAGTTGTTAAGGTACATTTCCAAACAGGGATGTCTGGTGTGTTAAGGCAAAACTGCAACTCCATGACCATTTTAATAGTAACATTCCTACATTCTGAAGATTCCACCCTGGGATCTGTTTATTTTAAAGTTTCATGCTCAGTGTTTATGTGTTTGATATATGCACTGAGGAGGGGAAGGGAAGCAATTCATAATGCCCATTGGCCCAGAAAGCATGGTGGTCCATATTCCACATAGGTGGCAATTATTGTTGTATTTATTAAGGATTTGCATCTGAGTCAGATGAAGCTCTACATCTGAGCAGGGCCAAGACCCTTTGGGAAATCTGGGATCAACAAGGCCACTTTGCTGAATAACCTGAACTGGTCCAAAGGGGCCCAATTTGTCTTGGACTTTTGGCTTCTTCCGAATTGGACGGACAACAGTAATAAACACATGCTCTGTGTTATAAGCATAGTTATGGGAGTGGGGGTGGTTTGGCAAAATGAGAATATTCTCCCAAATAAGGATTCTAGTCCTCCCATGAAAATTTCCTTTGTTTCCTAAATTTCTAGTATTGCGGTAACTTGAGTTGAGCATTTAGAAGCATGTTTAGACATCCAAAGAAAAGGTGCAGGCAAAGTTACCAAGGGAATGTGAATATAAAAGTTCTAGATATGAAGGGTTTTCACCATCTCTTGCTCCACAGTGCTAAAAATTTGTGGACCTGAAAGAAAATTTCTTGGAGACAGAAACATTCTTATTTGGTGGTGGTGGGGGGTCTAAAACCCTCAATTTGCCTCCTTGTGACTATACCCCGGCTGCCTTGCTGCCAATCTGCCTAGCTTGAGCCCTTTCACTTACCCTTGCTTCATGGTTTTCTAAAGAAGATATTGTTTTCATCTGGAAAAAAAAAGCCAGCTGTTTTTCTTTTTCTTTCAAACAGAAGTAGTTATGGGTATAGGTATGCCACCTATCCATCAACTGTCGGAGAAGTAGAGAGGGAGGGGCTTTATTCCTGTGAGGATAATCATGGGTAGAGGAAGGATTCTTCCATGGGCAACAGGGCCATCTCTACCCTTTTCTCTTTCTGGCACCTCCTTCTCCCTTTGTCTCTTTTTTTTTCTTCCCTGCCTGCACTCACAGCTTGCAAAAGTTACTTTTTTGGACCCCAGATTCCAGAATCCCCTCCCTTTCCTCTCTCCCTCCTGCTTTTCCTCTTTTTCTTTCTCTAATGTTGTTGACCATACTTAGAAATTTGTTGCAAACTTTTTCTGGGTTTCAGTAGTAAACATTCACTTAAAAGAAATTCCACTCCCCAAACTTTCAAAGGAGATGCTGGAATGAGGCTCTGGATTTTCAGCTCAATGTGTTTATATACATTCCCTTGGTAAACTCTGCTAACTATTTGCAACTTCAAACGGAAAGGCTAGATTCATATTCAACAAAGAGCAAGCAATTTTATGGGTATTTGAAGTGCGCAAATGAATACTTTGAAAAATTTACAGCATAGTTTGTTGTAAACAAAAATGTATTCACTGACATCAAACTTGAAGGTAATATATTCTTTGTGGGTTTTAACATCTAAACATAAATACAGAATGTTATTGATCTGAAACTTGCTAATAATATCAGGGTACGTTTCTAAATATGGGATGAGAGGCTTCATTTTGCTATCATAGTTGCTAGGCACTGATAGACCCCGTCCTCTAGGAATTAATCGCTGCTACTCCTGGAAAGCTAAAACTCACATCTCTGGGGCAGCACATGCAATAGACTGCATTTTTGTTGGTCAACTAAACAAGCATGAGAGAGATTAAATAAATAAATAAATAAATAAATAAATAAATAAATAAATAAAAACAAAAAACAAAAAAACAAATGTTTTATTATAATTCTGTAAATGTCTCTTATTTTCTTAATATTAATTTCTAAACAAACTCCCAAGTGCACTAGCACTTTCCTGTATAAAGGTTGCACCTCCCTTAATCACTGCAGTAGGTTTTTCTGGCACCTTTCCACCCCTGTTTTGAGGTGGAAGTACAGTGTTTTGTTGAGGTCAGATTCTCTCTCTCTCTCTCATTTTGTTATTAAAATTATTGGTTAGTCACCTTTAAAAATGAACTCTACCCAAAGAAGTTTACAACAAAACTCAAAACTATAGAATAGAATGAAACAAGAACAATGAAAAACATGAACATTATTAATTAAAACCAGATAGTATTGTAAAGGCATCAAACCCAATAGAATCACACTGGACCGAAGGTGAACAAGCAACCCTTTAGAGTCCAGTTGAAGTCCTGTAATGATTGGACCCAGTGAGCATCAGCTGGAACTGAGTTCTGCACTTAGGGTGCTGCTGCTTAGAGGGCCCTTTTGCTTCTGTTGTTTTCAGATTCCTTTGAATGGCTTCATTAATTTTAAAAATCTTTCCTCTCATATTAAATATGTCGATATTGGACTTCCTGGACAATATGCTACTTATATAAATTGACTGCGACAGCAGTGATCACTTTTCTTGGGTGACCTGACAGCTCTTATATCTCTCCTTAGATATTGGGCACCAGACATCTTGCTGCCTGAAGCAGAGCAGCAAGCAGTATTCTCACTTGTCCAAATAAAGGTGAATAGTCCCACATCCAACAAAGTTATTTTGGCACAAGGCATGAAACCTTATAGCACGTTTCACTATGCTTGGCAGTAAAAACACAATCACAACAAATTAAATAATTCATTTCTCCCCTTTCCTTTCATGACACCAAAATCAGCTGCCTAAGATGGCTGCCTCATTTTGCCTCACAGTAGATCCAGCCCTTGATTGTTGTTATGTGCCTTCAAGTTGTCCTTCTGAGCTATGGTGACTCTAAAGTGACCTTATGATGCGGTTTTCTGGGCAAGATTTGTTCTGAGGGGATTTGCCATTGCCTTCCTCTGAGGCTGAGAGTGGTTGACTTGCCCAAGGTCACACAGTGGGTTCTCCAAGGCTGAGGGCAGATTCAAACCCTGGACTCCTGAGTCCTAGTCCAGCACTCAAACCACTATCCTGTGTATGGCTGAATCAAAAGCTAAGGCCATTTCCACCCTACCCTGTATAGTGCTGTTATTCCACTTTCAACATCCTATGGAGTCCTGGGGTTTGCAGTTTAGGGAGAGGCATTTAGAATCCTCAGCCAGAGAGCTCTCTGGCCTCAGTAAACTACAAACCCCGGAATTACACAGGATGTTGAAAGTGGGAAAATAGCCCTGTGTAGGGCAGAAATGTCCTAAGACTACCATGTTACCAGCATTATTAAGTTAATTGTCACTATGAATAAATGTTATAAAATATAGTCTTTTGGAAACGTATTAAGAATCTAGAAATATATTCTTTTCATTGATAGGTTTTTTTTCTTTATCCAGTAGATGTGAGAGTATTTAAAACCACCCATTTTTACTACATTGTTTTTGCTGTCTACTTTTTGACTGGTTCTCTTCTTCTTGGGAGACTAGGAGTACCTCTGAGATACTGTGTGTTGATGATTTTGCACACATGAAGTATGTTCTATACTGATAAATAGTCCTTGTTGTTAGAGGATTTCCCATTACCAGTAATCCCAGGGGTCATGCTGGAAATAACTTTAAAGATCACTGTCTGACACTGACTTTCTGACAGAAGATAGGATCTGAGGGATTTAGGCATTAGGCTGAAGTACTCAACCATAGACATTGATCTGTCTATATAAAACACTGCATTAGAGTTTCTGGATACAGACCTCCTCAGCTACAATGAAGCATCATAGGGAGCCTGATTACATTTGATAACCAATAACTGCTAAAACACATCTACACATATATAAGACCAATTTACAAAAGTATATCTTGTTTTATGCATGTTGAAACTTTTTTTTTTCTGGTGTAACATTGATTATTTTTCTCTGTGTGATAATACTGGTTCAAAAGCTAAACTACCACATTATCACCATACAGACTCTATATTCTAAACTGCTATCTACTTTCCCAAAACTTGTTTATTTTTAAGCACAATAGGTAAAGGTCCATTTCTGCACTAAATGTATTATGCTGAACTGGGAAATTTTAGAGAAATTTAGGATTCAAGCTAAACTTCAATCAAGGACACGTCCTCCTTGATTCAGTCTATTCCTCTATAATGCAGTCTTTTTCTTTTTCTACTGCCTTCTTCCTTAACAAGCATTATTGTCTTTTCTGAGCCATGTATTCTCATGATATGTCCAAAGTATGACAGCCTAGTTTGGACATCTTTACTTCCAGTGACAGTTCAGGCCTAATTTTCTCCAGGGTCCGTTCATTTGTCTTTTTACCCATCAAGGGTATCCATAGAGCTCATCTCCAGCACCACATTTCAACCACATTGATTTTCCTTCTGTGAGTTTTCTTCACTGTGCAGCTTTTACAACCACACATAGCAATTGGAAAGACTATGGCCTGGATGAATCTGACTTTGGTATTTAATGATATGTCTTTACACTTGAAAAATAGCTTTATGACATCTTTATCCCATTATTTTTAATTTGATTTCTCCACATTTCATTAATCTCAGGAGCATAACATTTCTGCAGAAATGGTCCTTCACCTATTCCACTTAAAATGAACAACCTTTTTGGAAAGCAGAGAGAAATTTGTAATAGAAATTGCTTCTTGATGCTGATGATGTGGTAATCTCAGCTGGAGCTCTATCATCATCATATAGATAAACAATTTATTTTTATTTTTTTATAATTGTTATTATCATTATAATGCGAGACCAAACCTTTATATATACATTATGATAGAAAACAGTACAAAATTCTTTACTGTAATAAAATTTCAATCAGATATCTGATTATGAACTGAATGGAAATCTCACTGTAAGCAGGACCTTAATTTGGAAAATGAAAACTGAATTAAAATAATCAGGTCACTTTATGAAGCTGTTTTTAAGATTTGCATATAATCCTTTAATGAATTTTTATGTTTTCAGTGCTTTACCTTTATAAATTGTTTAATCACTTTTTAAAATAACTTTTATATTTATACTGTTGTTATTACCTTTGTATAGTTTTTAATTTATATTGTGTTTAAATAAATTGTTAGACATCTTGAATCCCATTATTGGGAGAATGGCAGGATAGAAATGAATATAATAACAATAACAAGAATAATAATAATATCTCATGGAAAAAATAGACTCTCTCAAATTTAAATTTAATATGATTGCTATGCTGCATAAAAGGATGCTACCACATCATGATGAGATGACAGTGAGATTTGTGTTCTAGCAAATATTTCCAAACAAATACTTTAGATTTCTGTTTTTTTTCTCCCTCTAGGAAGTACATTTATGAAGTGATTTGGATCAAACTGGATATCTCAGACATTTTTGTGGAAGTCAACTAGCGAATTTAATCTCCTTCTCCAAAACCACGTGGTTTTTTGTCCATTTTTCATGGGACTTGATGTAAATTACATTTTAAAGACTGTAGGAGCTACCAGTAAAATGTTAACAGCTTTATGATTTGTCTCCATCTCAACCATGAGGAAGTGATGCAGTAATACAGATTAATGTTTTTTTAAAAGTGAAATAGGCCAGTATTCTGTATTAATTAATTAGTTAAGTATACTTAAACAAGGAATTTCCCCTAGCCAGACCTGTTGAAACCTGATAGAAACAGCATTCACTTAATGCTTTGATTGTTGGCAGAATGGATTGCCTTCTTTCCAGAAGAGTAAAGCTAGAGAACTGTTCCATTCCCCTGATTGCTACTTAGTCAAAACTGTAACAATATTGCTGTGATTGTAATTCCTCTGCCCCACTTTACTTCAGCTCCACGGAGAGAAAGTGGTCCATTCTGCTGGCAAAATAAGCATGAGTGAATAATATTTCCATCAGGTTTGGGGTACTGGACCAGGATAGGCTACTGTGTTAAGTATATAAAGTATTAGTATTTTAGTATACTTAATTGTCATTAGTATTTAGTATACTTAGTAGTTAAGCATATAAAAAGTTTACCTAACTAAATAACTGATACAGAATACTGGTAAATGATTAATTCGTACTAACAGAGGTAATTTAATCATAAGCAAAATCATCAATACCAATTCAGGCAATTACAGGTAAACCTACATCACTGTGTGTAACTATGGAGGAGGAAATGACATTTCTCTCTTGTGTTCCCCTGGTGGGCTATATCATTGTCGGAAGTGATGTTGTGTTGCTTCTGGCTGAGATTTCGGCTGATTTTCAGTTCACTGATCCCCCCCCATGGTTTTGGTGGGTATTGCCAAGCTTTGGGTGGTGCAGGAAGTAAAATTGTGTATGTGCTGCCAGTTTTAGACTGATCTGGGAAGCTTGTAGGTTAAAAAAATCATCTAAAATTAGCACAGAATTTTAAATGGAGGGGGTCTAGGGGTTTAAGAGCATCAGGGCCAAACTTTGAGGTTGCAAGGGCCACATGCAGCCTGCGTGCCACACTTTGCCCACTCCAATGTATATAGAGTACTAGGACTTTTAAAGGGTAGTTTTGTTTTCTTCTGCTTAAAACAAACCCATATTTTATCAAGTGAAGCACATAATGAGTATATATGATTTCAAAGAATACTACTTTTTTCTTGAATCTCCACCCATCCCTCTTTTTAAAAAAACTGATACATATGCTTCTATTTTATTACTTTACTGTTTAAAAATCTGAAAGATACAAGTCTCTGTCCTGTGATACAAAATACCCTCTCCTGGTGTCCACTTTGTGATTGCTTTGAGACTCGCGACAAAGCAGGAAGCAGCAGCCTTACAATAGACAAGACCAGCATGTTCATCCCTTTTTAACATGAGAAATTACAGTACTTTATTTCGATGGAAGAATTTCCATGCATTTAAATTAGAGATGGACCAACTGAATCCACGAATCCTCAGCAAGGATTCGAGATTCGCGAATCTGAATCACTGTGCTAAAATAGGCAAACTGAATCTTTTGAATCCACCAACCAAATAGTTTGTGGGAGACTGGGACACCTGAAAACTTGGGAGATCGGGACGCCTAAAAACCTGAGCAATTAGACACACAAGGGAAGATAGCAAGTAGGTGATAATGGCCCTTGCTAACAATTTCAGAAATTACATCTTGGGTTGTATTCTAAGATATTTAAATTGAAAATTTAATATTATATTAATACTATTTTCTGTGCTGAAAAGCAATGGCATGTATAAATGCTGGGGTCAGTGGGTCTGACGCCTATCAGAAGGAGTGGGGCAGAAGGCAAGATCACACAATCTCATCCAGTGCCACATGGAGGCCAGTGTACCTCCTCCCACAAGACCAGTACCTGATTGTAAACCTATAGCTAGAATAGCATGAGAAGTGAAATGTCTGTCATAGTTTCTCATGAACCACATGACAAACCACATGTACCAGAAAGGAAAAATTGTTTTTAAAAATTGGCACTTCCGAGGCCCACTAAAGGCCTGATTGGCTGGAAAGTACAGTCTTCTTGAGATTTCAAGGACAGCTGCAAGATTCCTTTGCATGGGTCCCTTGCAAAGCTCTTCCATACACAATTCTGGAGTTTGCAGTTCTACAAGGTGTCACAGCCTTCTCTGCCAAAGTGTGCTGGTGTATCATCAAACTGCAAACCCCAGGATGCCATAAGGAAGCAGGCAAAGAAAATCCAGTTTTGATCTGGATTATTGTTGTACTGTAGTATGTGTGCCTTTTTATACAGGGCCTTCATGTCATTTTCAATCAGGGGAGATCTTGAGGCAAAACTATGACAATTGTCCTGGCCAGAGTTCTTCAGAGGGAGGTTTGCCTTTGCCTAGGCTTCTGCTAAGGCCCAAGATTATCCTTCTTTCCCTTGCTTTTTAAAACTCTTTTTAAAAAAAGGGATCTGAAAGATTTGAGATTTGTGGATTCCCAGAACTTTCCAGGATCCAGAACCGGATTTGGAAAATTCTGGATTCGTTTCATCTCTAACTTAAATCTTTCCACCTGAAATCAAGAAGATTTTAAAGTGCTTCACTTTTGTTAGATCATATCCTTATTCATGATATTCATCTGGAATTCCTAGTCATCCAGGATTAAGGATCTGTCAGTGGAAATATGATTGTATCAAATCTGTCATTATGCTATTATGTGGCACAGATTCTGCTGCTGATGTTTTGATCCAACCAACACTGTTACATCTAATAGCATAACCTTTTAAAGAGTTTCGAAAGGAGTAGCTTTTGTTAACCTGTAATAGCAAAATCAACAACAACAACAACAACAACAAATCTCATGTTGATAATTTCCAGGCTATAAGCATTCCTTAACCAGGGCATCATAATGTGGAAACCTCTGAACTCCTATATTTATTACGTATCTACTATATATATCCAGATGTATGGCTGAGAACTGCACGGAAACTTGCAGAAAAGTTTAGAAAGATAGATAGTGTAGAAAGTTTAGATAGAAAAAAAGCTTTCTATCTAGCATTATTCTTTCCAGGAGGAAAAAGTTCTACATAGTTAAATAATCAGACAACCTTTTAAAGATGATTTACAGATGGATATAACAGGAAATTATAGACTCTGCACTTTGTGTGTATATATAATTTAGTAGGGATAGATTGCATATTTTAATTTTGCTCAGCATTCCTTCTGAATTCTTAGAGTTGTTGGCATACGTCCTTCCCAATACCTTAGGAATTCGTTGAGTTTTCCTGCAAGGTATGCACACAGCAGGGGTTCATTCTATGCATCATCTCTTGGCAATGTGTTGGTGAATGTCAGACACACTGTTGTGAAAGAAAATATCCATTTCTGGGGAAGAGTTAACAACTGTCAAAAATATTCAAGGTGTGTAAGCATAATGATATATTGTATACTTCAGGATTAAGTAGTGCATTTAAATGTTTGCTTTTAAAGACTCAGGTTTACTGCACTTTATACTTAAGTAACATATGAACATTAAAAAAAAATCCAGGTAATGCTTTTAGTCTATCAAGTCAAATAACCTTCCTTCTCTGGTTAAGATTTGCACAATTGATATCATGCTGTATCAGCTCAACAGCCTTTGTTAACTTTTGCCCATGTTGGTTTGTATTGCATATTGATTTAGCTGCCAAGTTTTGTTCCAATACAAACTTTAGGCAGCCTCAGTGAGCATGGCATTGGGGAATTCCCATGCTTGGTGTAGAGAAATCAGAGACTCAGAGATCAATATGGCGATTTACCATGTCAGGCAAACTGGGGTTTTGTACTGAGAGGCAACGTATCGTGAATCGTGAGGAGTGGAATCTGTCTTGAAGAAGGAGCAGGAGCATCAGGAGCAGCAGCAGCAATAAATCTCTGATTCAAGATTCAAGGAAGGTGTGACCCTTGAAATATTTTTAGATGGCAACTTCCAGCATCGTGTACCATTGGCAATGTTGCCTAGGTTTATTTTACTAAGGTGGACTGATATTTTTAGCTCATATACTGAAGTTTATGTGATGACATTACTGAAATCTTTTTAAATTAGGATTTCAAGAGTTGTCAGAATTTCATTTTAGAGTCTGAACTTGACATTGCAACTCAGTTTATGTTTTATGAAAGGGACTGGGAACCTAGATGTCCAGGTTTTTGTTTTCTAAGTGCTAAGACACTCTCAAGGCACTGGATTCCATTTGGCCTTGAAAAGTAAGCAGGGCTGGTCTTGTTTGTACTTGGATGGGAGACTGCCAAGGAATGCCTGGTGCTGTAGGCGATAGTTCAGAGGAAGGAACTGGCAAACCATCTCTGAGTATTCCTTGCCTAACAAAACCCTATGAAATTCATTGGGTTGTCATAAGCTGACGTGTGACTTGAAGGCACATAGACAGACAAGTTGTCCATAGCTAGCTCATTGATTTTGCTTTAAGTGGATTTGATCAGAAATCCAAAATATGCATTTTTAGGCAAGTGTGTAGAAGACTTTTTCACATATACTTATTTCATATATCAGACTTGTTTGATTCTTACTGTTGTTTTAAAAAAGCATATGTTCTGTCTATTCTGTATTTATTTAAAGCATTAATGAAATGAAAATGAATGGATGTTATCCAAATCTTTCATAGAATGGTATTTTCAACCTGATTTTATTCTGTATTTATTGGTATACAAAGTCATGCAATTGGTAAGACTTTTGTTGGAAAGCACTGAGTGGTGTATGTTCTCCTCCAGGCACCAATTAGAAGTCCAGCCATCATTTATCTTACTTCTTTAATGATGCTGTACGCAGACCCTTGTTCTTGCTGCCTGTTTGTGATGTCATGAAGACATCTGGCTAGTGGGAATTTCTTGGAACAGGTTGTTAGACTAGAATGGGCTTTCAACCTTGTTCATAAGGATTGCACCCTCAAGTCTCACTCAAGGCCATTTACACCTGTAATGCATTTTCCCCTAAATGTGAACAATTAGGACATGAGCATGTGACAAAGTATACTCCAAAGCATCTACCATGTCCCATAAGCCATCACTGTATCACTATGTCCCATAAACCAGTTTCTAGGTTATCATGGATGTTGTCATCATCATGTTGTGAGTCACCATTTCTTCCACTGGTGTCTACCAGGATATTTAAAGGGGCCTCATAACTTTCCATGTGATCATGATGGTCCCTATGATAAACAGTTCTAAATGGGGCATGAATCATTCAGCCTGGGATGGATGAGGGGTGTGTGAAGTCTCTATAGGTCTCCCTTTCCCCAAAAACAAGGGATTGACATTGTCTAGCTGAGACAACCAAACTGTTTGTTGCACAGACATACACATGCTTAGCAGTATTCATGCAATCTATGCTATGGCTGCATATGGGGCTCTGTGGACTAAGGCGAAGTTCAGTCTGCAAATACAGCATTGCATAACAGGGTAGGAGAAGTAAAACTATAAAAAAGGTCTCAGAAAGGAATTTCACTTCAAACAAATTGAGTATCTGTTCAGAGCAACTCATAGTCATATTGTCCAGGATACACTACCAGTTACTTGGTCTTCACAAATCAAGTTATTTTCTTTTTCAGTCAATTCATATTCTTTTTGTATGGTACAGGACTGCCACAAAACAATTCTATTTTATTTGCATGAATAATAGGAATTTCTCTTTCTTTCTAAATATATTTTTTGCCTGTTTGTAAATTCCTGAATGGTACTCTATGAGTCAAAAGACAGGACTTTTATAGTTCTCCAGACACATGAATTCCAAAAAGGAGCTTGTTAAAAGAAGGGATCCAGCCTTGACAACGGATAATAATTTTCAAAAAAACAAAACCTTCTACTATTTGTTTGGGTAGCAGAACTGAGAATAAAGAAATGGCAAATGCAGACTTCCACCATCAAGTGGATTCATTTTAATGCTTTAAACACTGACTCCAGATCTTTCAGTTCCATTGTTTAAAGAGGCAGGAGATTTCTTTAAGGAAAGAGCTGTGTGCTTTATAGAGCCACTGGGATGGTGGAAGGAATCCCACTTTGGTTATGCACTCTTCGACCACATGCTTTTATAACCTGCATAAGTGCGCTTAAAAGGGGTAACATACTTAGAGCAGAATTGAATAACATCTGCTTGAGCTCTTGTTCACTTTCTTGACGGTTCTTTTTCCACTTAAAATCAAACCTGTTTGCAGGTACCTGAGGAGAACACTCCATTTATTTTGTGAGCTTAGCTCATAACATCTGACTACAGTAGGCCAAAGGGCAGGACATTTTGATGAGATTTTTGTGTTGTGAAAGGCCAAGCTTCTTGGGCTGCAAACAATTGTGAGTCTTAACTAGAGCAGATCCATTGACTGTGTGAGATTATTAAAATCAATGGTTATGTGAGTCCCTTTGATTCAGTGAGTCCGTGCAACTTGGGACTAACAGATATAGGCCCTTTCGGCATCTTACCTTTTTCCAACACTGGGATGCGGGGATCGTGCAAGCAGCCTCCGGTGAGAGGCTCTCGTGTCCCTGCTGCTTTAGTTCTACACGAGTTGCCTGCTCGCACGAGAGCCCTGCCTCTTTCTTCTGCAGTGCAGTCTGGGAGTTTCCCAGCTGTGCTGGGGCAGCAAGCGCAACCAGCACAGCTCTAGAGGCTCCGCACGCCAGGTAAGTGCGCGTGGGGCCTGGGAGCAATATGCGATCGCGCACCATTTTTGGCTTCCAGCTGAAACTCAAAAGGTGCACAATCGGCACCTGCCGGCCCCTAGAGCGCTGCATGATTGTGAGCGCGTTGTGTAGATCACTCTTCACTGGTGGTGCAGTGGTTAAATGCCAGTACTGCAAGCCACAAGGTTGTGAGTTCGATTCTGCCAGGCTCCAAGGTTGACTCAGCCTTCCATCCTTACGCAGGTCGGTAAAATGGGTACCCAGCTTGTTGGGGGCATGTATAGAAATGTATCGAAATACATGCTATTTGTAAGTTGTTCGCCGCCTTCGATCCATATGGAGAGGCGGGATACAAATAAATTAAAAAAAATCACGCAATGCTCTAGGTGCCCTTTTGCATGGCAAATGCTGTGCGGAAAGGGCCATAGTCCTTGGTGTGCTGTTCATCAGAAGAAAGATTTCACAGAAGTAAATAATAAAATATTAGATATATTTCTTTCAGGGCAGGGATGATAGCTGTAATGCCGCTGGATTATGTAAGAGCAACAGTGGTTTCCAATAGAGTCAACATGTGCCATTTTGATGTTATTGAGAAGCATGAGTGGCTTATTCACTGGGAGGCAAGGACTAGCTGAAAAGACCAGAATTGGGCTTCTATGATACTAAGGGCTTCCTCTGGAAGACTAAAGCAGTGGCACAGCGTCCTTAAAGGAAATACTGCCAGGAATTCAGACAGACATAGAAGTGAGGTGGTACTGAAGGTAAAATTTCCCATTCTGTTATCAGCATTATATGGCTCCATCAATACAAGGAAGATGTGGGCCATTTCCACACTACACTGTTACAGTGCTATTATTCCACTTTCAACCTCCTGTGAAGTTCTGGGGTTTGTAGTTTACTGAGGCCAAAGAGCTCCCTGGCTGAGAATTCTAAAGGCCCTTCTGTAAACTGCAAACCTCAGGATTCCACAGGATGTTGAAAGTGGAATAATAGCACTATAACAGTGTGGTGCACAAATGGCCATAGTCCAGGGCACCCTTTAGAGCAGGGCTGGGCAAAGTGCACCCTGTGAGCCATATGTGGCCCACCAGACCCAAAAGGGTGCCCCACAAGCTTCAGCAAAAGCTGAGAGACCTTCGCTACTTAAAATAGCCAGCATTGCTTGTCACACCATAAATGATCCTCAGCTTGCTGCAGAAACCAAGATGAACCAACATCTTCTCAGCCTTCCTTCCAACCTCTTGCTGTAGTTCTTAGCATCCTCACTGATCCTCCTCCCTCAGTCCACAGCAGCAATCTTGTTGCTCCCTCCAAATGCTCCCTCCCTTCTTCCTGTCTGCTCTTGCTTGAATCCTTGTGTTAAGTCCTCTTTTCTCAACTCCCTTGAACGGATCCCTGCTGTAGATCCTCTTTGATCAATCCTCTTCAACAGATTTTTTTTGGTTTATCCAAACTTCCCCACCCATCCTTTCTGAAAAGATAATTTTTTTTTTTTAAAAGTTGTTTCTCCCAAATAGTCTCAATATTCGAATGTAGCACCCAGTCCCATGACAGTTGCCTATCCCTGCTGTAGAGACAGGAGAGCTGCAAAGCCAGACTTCTGGCCCCTCTGGAACTCTGTGGGGAGGAGGGGGCACAACTACTTCTATTGTCATTTTGGCAACTGCAAGTGACGGTGCATCACTTCCAACTGCAACTGTTTTGCATTTTTTTTTTGCAGTTTCAGAGTGGGAGGCACCCTGAAACAGCATGGAATAGCCCTAAAGAGGGGGTTTCAATTTTAAAATCTGTTTTTCCACAGCTATTTTTTAAAAAAGCAAATAACTTTTTTCAAGGTCAGGTTCTTGAGTGGGTTGGTGGGGCTCCAAGGCTTCACTGGACCTCTCAAAGATTACATGCAGCCTCTAGGCTGCACAATCTCCACTTCTGACAAAGATTTTCAAAACAATCTTCAAAACAATTAGAAAATAGGAAAAAATGGCGTATAGGCCATAGTTGACAGAAAAATGCAACATTAAATAAATGGGGCCAGGAAAAGTGAGTGAGCAAGAGCCTCTTTCTTTCTTTCTTTCTTTCTTTCTTTCTTTCTTTCTTTCTTTCTGGACGCAAACATCAGCAGCAAAAAGGCAGAAGAGCTGAGGAGGTCTCCTCAGTGCCAAGTAAAAGTCCTTGAAGATACTTCCATTTGTCTGTGTCACTACAAGTTTCATTTGCAGCATTTTTTGCTGTTCTTAACTGCTGTTGTTTTGATTGTGTTCTCTTTAATTTTTAATTTTTGGATTACAGCCTTGAAGGCTCATGATATAAATTTAGAAAACAATGGGGTCAATCAACTAAATAAATAATTGAATAACTAAATCAATCACTTCATACCTCTAAGTACCAGGAAACTCAGGGATGCAGCCTGCTGGGAATAATATAAAGGAGACGGGGTGATTTCCATCAGTGAAAAAGAGAAGGAAGTGATTTCCCTCTTTTCTGTCTTTGCAAGCCTGCTCCATCTGCCATGCTTTCCAAAGGAGTCTTCCAGCCTTCCAGAGCAATTGTGGGGAGCAGCTGAAGGGGCAGGCTTGAGAGGTCAGTTGCATTTTAGGAAATCATCTCCTTTTCCATTCCACTGACTGAAGGCTCTGCTGGATGGAAGAGCCTCCTTTTTGGGGAGAGTCACTAAATGGCTATACTACCCTCTGTGATGTCACAATTCAGTGGTTTAAACCAACGGTATAGGTCCTAGACTCTAAGATGTATGGCATCTGGATACAATGAAAAAAAAGTTAAAATTCAAAAACAAAATGAAATGTAAATTGAAAAGGAAAAAAAGATACTGTCATTTCTAGATCAGCAGAAGCAGTCTTTAATATTCAAGAATCAGCATGGTGCAGTGGTTTGATCACTGAACTATGATTCTGAAGACCAGGGTTTGAATCCCTCTTGGGAACAGTTGCTTAGGCACATGGGGGCAGTGGAGGCAAATTCGCCTTGGGTGGCAATGTTTTTGGGGTGCCCTGGCCTGTAGCCAGACCCCCATGTACCCTGGCCATGTCTCCGTGTGCCCTGGCCACGCCCCTGTGCACCAAAGTCGCACCCCCGCACACAGAGGCCACATCCCTTGCACCGTAGCTCTGCTCCCCTCCTGTTCCCCTTCCTCAAAGCTCTGCCACCGCTTGAGCAATTTATATTCTCTCAGCCTGAGAGGGAGGCAAGGTCACCCCCACTTTGAATAAATCTTGCCAGTGGAATCCTAGGTTCCACTTAGGGCTGCCTTAAGTCAGAAATGACTTGATGGCACACAACACTAACATGAAATGTTCAGTGCTGAACTCACCAGTCAAATTTCATTTTGCTTGTTATGGGCAAACAGTGTGACTCCCATGTGGAACAATTTTAATTACAATTCAAAATAATGTTAACAGTGTATTTCCATACGATATTGGAGCATAGCATATGTTTTTCATTTGTTCACTGCCAAAATGTTCAGTTACAGTGCATCAATTTCTTCTCCTTCCAATATTTGTATCCTATCCTTTCTCCAAAGATAGCAGGACAACACACATTGTCCCAATGGCAAATGGCAAAATAATACACTGTTCATTATAATACACTATAATACACTGATGTTTGTATCACCACAATTTATCTCATTTGGTGTATGCATTTATCCTCCTTATAATAGTCAGCTGTATTGCTAACCAAGTGCAGTAGTGTAGGAACATGAGGGCAGGGGAGCGATTTGCCCCAGGTGGCAATGTTTCTGGGGCATCCTGGCCCATAGCCATGCCTCGGCACACCCTGGCCACGTTCCCACACACCACAGCACGCCCTCCCACACAGTGGCCATGCCCCTCGTGCTCTAGCTCCACTTCCCTCCCACCCTCCCTTCACACACTCCAAGCTCTGCAACTGACCGAGTATCATTTCTTTCATTTAGTTTTTGGAATGTTGAATGACATTCTGAATATGTGTATTAGTCTGGATCAGGTGTCCGATTTCTTTGTCGGTGTTTGTGGATTTTTTTTTTTGAAGATAATTACTTGCTTTCTGAAAATATCTGAAAAATTTCTGGACAAATTTTGAGTTAGTCTGCGAAAGTATCATTTCTCTTGAGAAAGAGATCTACTGTGTTTAAAACAAAACAAAACCAACCAACCAACAAACCAACCAACCAAAAAAAGCAGATCCTTCTCTATGGCCATTTCTGCACTAACCTGTTTTAGTGCTATGATTCCACTTTCAACTTCCTATGGAATCCTGGGATGTGCAGTTATGGGAGGGGCCGGCTGGTGTGGAAATGGCCTAGAAATTACCTATCTCAGTGGTTCTTAATCTGGGGGTCCATAAAGCCCTTGCAAGGGCTCCACAAAGCCCTGCTGCTGGACACCAACAGCAGTGGCAGCAAAACGGATGTGGCAGTGGGGGGTGGAGGGTGCCAAAAATGCTCCCTTGTTTGCAAATGAGGGAACAGTTTGGGCATGCCTGCTACCATGTCCCTTTTGCTAGGGATGCAGTAGCAGGGGGTGTGGGCACTGAGGGACACAGCGGCAGGTCTGTGCATGTACCCAAACTATGACACTACAGATCAGCATTTGAATCCCCCCTCAGCCATGGAAACCCATGGGGTGGCTAAGAGAAAGGAGCCCTGGTGGCGCAGTGGTTAAATGCCAGTACTGCAAGGCTGTGAGTTCGATCCTGCCAGGCTCCAAGGTTGACTCAGCCTTCCATCCTTTCGCAGGTTGGTAAAATGAGTACCCAGCTTGTTGGGGGCATGTATAGAAATGTATCAAAATACATGTTATTTGTAAGTTATTCGCCGCCTCGATCCATATGGAGAGGCGGGATACAAATAAATAATAATAATAATAATAATAATAATAATAATAATAATAATAATAGATATACTGACTGAGAGATTCTGGAGATTTTAGTCCAAAAAACAAACTTCTGATCCTCTGTGTTGGGAAAACACGTTCATATAAGGTATTCATGACAGGGTGGCTATTTTGATGTGTTCTTTTATTGGTTTGGAAATGGATCCACATGATTGGCACCTATGAAGCTATTGAAATTAGTAGTCAAAATATAAACAAAATTCATGAAAATTATGTCCAAAGTAGAAGTTACTTGCATACTGACAGCTATAAAATCTACACGTAACCAGCTATCAGATTTTCTTTTATACTGGGCATTTGTCATTATGTCCAGATATCAATGCATGAGAGTAAGACTGGCCCTACAATTGAGTGGAATGAGGCAGCACAATGTCCGTAATCAAACCTAGTTTCTTTAGTGTAGTGGAGCAGAGCAGCTCAATCAGCATTGATGAAGCAAGAGGAAACTGCTAGTTGAGTGGGGTTCTGTGTGTGGAATGGGGGCAGAGAAACCAGTTTTGCCTTTTGTCTCAGGTAGCAAAACATTTGAGGCTAGCCCTGGCCAGAACACTCACCATGAAAGGAATTAAAAATGGCTTTGTGTCTGAGTACAACTAAGAATCCATCAAAAGCTTTGTTATCTTTTTTTTTTTTTAACAAAACAAACTGTATTTAGCTTTTAATGGCTGAACTTCATAATTTGTGTCAACGAATGGAAACTGGAGAGTTTTCTCTTTATGCAGCACACAGCCTGCCAGACTGGGCTTTTGCATCTTTGTTTTCGTGCATCTTAGGGTTTTGTTTTGTTTGCAAAAAGCTCAGCTCCCTTAGCATAACTATAGAATCTTTCTCCAAGAAATCATGAAAGGCCCGTTGATTCAGTTAATTTCAATGTTGATTCCCTTTTTAAAAACATGTCCACTAATGCTAGTGGGAAAGAAGTTGGTGGAGCCAGATGCCCTTTGAAAATTTATTGCTGTTCTGAGGAATTCCTTATACATACCAGAACCAGGAATCTGAACAACAGGCTGCCATGGCAAGTAAATGGTGTTATCTTGATAGCCAGATAACACACTATCTGCTCACATAAAGTCATTTGGGGAATATTGTTTGGAAAAGCCACTTTGCTTTGGATCCACTCCTTTCCCCATCTTCTGATAAAAAAATCCTAAACACCAAGCAGTTAAAGGCAGCCATAAAACTGAGAAGAAACACTGACAAAGTCACTTTATCAAACTCCATCTGGGAGACAAGCCAGCTCTTCCTACTTCAAGTTTATTTCTCCAACTCTGCTTTACCTCAGATAATGTCTCATAAACAGTTAAGAGGGTCATTTATACATGTTTTGGAATGGTTATTGCTCTCATCATAGAGTTGGGATCCTTTGGCCTTAAGCTGTAGAACATGATGTTTGAATGAAAAGCCAGAAGAGAAAGCCAATATTTCTTGATGGTTCAGTGTTCTTCACTCAGTAACAGAAATGGGACTGTTAGACGACTATGCATCCATTTTCTCATTATTTTTAATTATTAAGATTATATCACAGAGTTATTAGCCTTTCAATTATTATACTGATGGATTCCCCTCTCCCTCCATTAAGGTAAGATGGAAATATCAGTAGGTAAACTAAAAACAGTTTGATACACAGTGTTGTGCTGCAATATTTTAGATTGTTTTAAACTTGTTTTAAACATGTTGGTCACTAGTGGCTCAATTTAAAGCACATTTAAGTTCCAGTGATTTTAATGGGGGAATCCAGCACATTCTTATTTATCTACCATTCAAAGTAACAGGACTTAAAATTGATTAAACTAGTCTGGATGGTACTCATTTTGTTTCATTAAACCAAGAGAAAACATCTGTGATTGTGCTTCTGTAGTAATATAAGCTACTTTTTTAGTGAGTCATATGATGTTTCAAGTCTTTCATTAACTGAATTCCACCCACCAAGATTGAAAATATGAAAGTCTTGCCTATACAGGACAGCAGAGAACTCTGAAAAGATGCTACTGGGTAGGCATTCACCATGGTCCAAAGAATAAGTTGTAAAAACTGGCAATTATTCATTTCCTTCCATAAAACTGATGGGAACTACTGGCTTTGGTAAACTACCTAAGGCCGATCTGGAAGTCTGTTGCAAAATTGGGAATAACTTGACTCCATTTTTTTCTCCACAAGATTGGCTTGCTGGCCAATAATTTTACTCTTTTAATATATGTGATAGAAAGAAGTTACAGAAGTATAGCTTCTGATCTCAAATCAGAAGGCCGAGAAGAAAAGACGTACTAGCAAAAAATTACATAGGAACCTCAGAAGTGCATTATCCTTCTTCTACTCCTGCGCCTGGTATGGAGAGGTACATAGTCATTATGGCTAGTAGACAATTACAGAGACCAAGGAATGTTCTTCATACTGGGATGTTGATAATCTTACCATCTGACAGTGTAGTCATCTTAATGTTACTGACATAAAAATATCCTTTGGGGGTAGAACTTCATTCCTCAGCTTTTCTATTACACTAGAAGGCATTGGCTTGAGAAAAACAAGAAGGCATTTACATTTCCTGTTTTCTGAATGAGAAGGACCTACCTGAGTCATCACCCCAGCCGTGTTATCCACAAGAATGACTTAACTTTGTAGAAATGACAATTGATGAAGTTTCATATTTAGACTTTTGCTGTCTTCTGATCAGTGTCCTCTTAATAGCCACTCCGAAAAGTACTGAGGATCATGACTCCACAGATCATTCTTTTTTCACTTACAACTTGGTTTACATTGTAGAGCCCTTTCACACCACACAATTATAACACTATGGCCCTTTCTGCATGGCATTTTCCATGCCTGGAGCGTCGTGTGATTGTGAGGAGTGATCTGCATGATGCAGTCACAATTTTGCAATGCTCCAGGGGCCGGCAAGCGCTGATTGCGCACTTTTTCATTTTCGGCTAGAAGCCGAAAATGGTGTGTGATCGCACATTGCTCCTGGGCCCCATGCGCACTTCCCTGGTGTGTGGAGCCTCCGGAGCCACGTTGGTCGCGCTTCCTGCTCCAGAGCAGCCTGGGAAACTGCGGAAGGAAGAGGTGGGTCTCTTGTGCGAGCAGGCAGTTCGTGCGAAGCTGAAGCAGCAGGGATGTGAGAGCCTCTCGCTGGAGGCTGCTTGCGTGATCCCCGCACCCCAGTGCCGGAAAAAGGTAAGGTGCGGAAAGGACCTATGATTCTGCTTTAATTGCCACAGCAGCATCCTACGGAATCCTGGGATTTGTAGTTTGGGGAGTCAATTGAAGAGTTCTCTGATGGAGAATTCTAAATGCTCCTCCTTAAACTACAGATCCCAGGATTCCATAGGATATTGCCATGGCAATTAAAGTAGAATCATAATGCCATAATTATGTAGTGTGAAAGGGCCTATAGTCAAATGAACCAAATAAAATCAGCAGTGAATTATCATAACTGAGAGCATAATCATGTTGTGATGATAGGAAACCACACAAAATTGGAGAAGTAAATATTTTCTTGTCAAGCCATCTGCTTCTCAAGTAAAAATACATTTAGGATTGTAGTCATGGAAAAAATGACAAGCAAAAAGCCCCCCACAACAGTAGCTTGTAAGAGCCAGTGAAACATATCCCTGATAAAAAACCGTATTCCTTGTGAACAGCAATGAGTTATTTGTTCAGGCTTCTGTCTGTTGTGAGGGCATGTTAAAGGCTGTGCCAAAGTGACAAGGATAATTTCTTTGCTGCTGCAGACAGAGGAAAATCATCTCTTTTGTTTTGACTACATTTTGAGCTTGAGGTGAAATTCTTTATGGGACAGGAAACTTTGTGGAGCGTCTATAGTTTTGTTTTCCCCAGATGGTCCTGTTCAGGGATGCTGTTTGAATTTTGGGAAATTCAGACTGGCTACCTCCTTCACCAGACACCAGGGGCTACCATTTTAGAGAGTAGCAACTGACTGTCCAGTAAACACATGGAGATTTTATAGAGTAGGCAGACTGTTGGTCTAATAGCAGTTCATTTTCTTTTAGAAGTAACCCTTTAAAGAAAGGGGAGTGAATGAAGCAGTCTCATTAAAAATGTAGTCATGGCGTGCCGTTCCATGAAACCCTATTTTTAAACATGAACTTTGTTTGTATGTGCCTTCCAATTTATGGCAGCCCCATCATAGGGCAAGATTTATTCAGAGGCAGTGTGCCATGGCCCTCATTTTAGGCTGAGAGAGTATGACTTCAATGTCACCCAGAGGGTTTCCATGGCTTACTGGGGATTTGAGCCTTGGTCTCCTAGAGTCCTAGTCCAATAGTCAATCCACCATACCATGCTGGCTCCTTAAACATGAACTACTTTGGTAAAAGCTTCTCTATGTTTAGAAATCTCTTTCCCTCTCTATCTGAAGAAATGTCTTTCACCTCACCTGATGCTTTGTCCAGAAAAAGATCCAAAGGTTCAAAAGCCCATTTTAGTGAACAGCAATTGAATGTCTTGGAAACATATAGTCTTCATAGAGCAGGAAGATTGTTGTTCCAGTCTGTGTGTCTTCAAGAAGAGATGAGAGAAGGAACCAGAATTTGATAGTGCAATCCTATGCACATCTGGCTAATAAGAACTAACCACACTTAATTCGTTATGACTTATCAACTATGTGTGTATAAGATTCAGTACATTTCTAGAAAGATTCAGAGAAACACAATTGGTGGCCATTTCTTGAAAATGTTTCTCTTCTAATTATTAGATGAATTTCAGAATTTCTTGCTTAACAATGGCCGTTTCTGCACTACACTGTTATAGTGTTATTATTCCACTTTCAATATTCTGTAGAATTCTGGGGTTTGTAATTTAGGGAGGGGCATTTAGAATTCTCAGCCAGAGAGCTTTTTGGCCTCAGTAAACTACAAATCCCAGAATTCTACAGGATGTTGAAAGTGGAATAGTAGCACTATAACAGTGTAGTGTGGAAATGGCTTCTGTTTTGGTCAAGCCAGAGTTTGGCCAAGATATTTTGCTGCCCGAGACAGAGTGCTAAATGGTGCCCCCACTTCAAGTCATTATACATGGTTATGTTCGCTGGTTATGTTCGCCTGGCACTGGAAGTTAAAAAAAAATCCAGAAGTGCCTCTTCCCCACCCTGGTGGTAAATTAAAACAATAAAATAAACAGACAAGTTTTTCCTGTTTTGTATTGAGGCAGCTGCTCAGCTGCACCTAGCCACTGGCTCTGTCTCTATCACCTGTTAAGGCCTGACTTAATTTAGTCCCCTGACAAAAACTAATTATTCCAAGTTTATATCAGGCCCTATTCATGCTCCCGGGGTTAAGGGATAAAGGTAAATCCTTCTTCAATATTGTCTACTTTGTTGTATTTCAGATGGGTCTCTGTCTTTTTCCTTCCTTGCCATTGTACTGCTCTTTCCATTAGCGTTTCTTAGAAGAAGGCACATCCTGATGAAGTCATTAGTGCTGCACCACATTTTGAGTGATTTGATGTTTCTATACATTTGGTATAGATTTACATACACTGTCTGGCATCTAGTTTGACTTGGAAATTTCATTGTATGCTGTCTGAAAGGAAATTCCAGCTTGCAAACTGATTCTTCTTTTTGCACATGCAATAAACATCAAATTACAAGTTAGGTTTAAAACACATGCACAGGTTGGTGGCAGGGTTGTAGCAAGACAATTTTTTACTGGGGAGCAGAGACAAAAATTGGGAGACAGAAGTGTTTGGGTACTGGTCACTATAAAATAGGTTTTTGTGGCAAACACTTTCATAGGTAATGACAGCCCCCCAGTTAATGCATTTTAATAAAAAAATATGTTGTGAAGCTCCCAAAAAGGCAAATCAATTTAAAGTGCTATCTTTTCCACATGCAAAATAGTTGTATAAACTAAATAACAGTGACCAGAAAATAAATGTATATTGTGCAAACTATTCTACTGTAATGATCAGAATTATCACTAAAGTCTAAGTACCGTAAAGGTACCAGATCCTCTCTGATCATGGAAGCTAAGCAAGGTCAGCCCTAGTTGATACTTGGATGGGAGACTGTCAATGAATACCAGGTGCTATAGGCTACATTTCAGAAGAAGGAACTGGTCAAACCACTTCCGAATGTTCCTTGACTAAGGCCCTTTTTGCACAGCATTTTCCATGCAAAAGAGGGCCTGGAGTGCCACATGATTGTGAGGAATGATCCGCATGATGCACTCACAATTGTGTGATGCTCCAGGGGCCGGCAGGAGCCAATCGTGCACCTTTTCATTTTTGGCTAGAAGCCAAAAATGGTGTCTGATTGTGCATTGCTCCCTGGCCCCACGTGCACTTACCTGGTGTGTGGAGCCTCCAGAGCTGTGCTCGTCGCGCTTCCTGTCCCAGCACAGCCTGGGAAACTCCCAGGCTGCGCTGCGGAAGGAAGGAAGAGGCGGGGCTCTCGTGCAAGCAGGCAGCTCATGTGGAGCTGAAGGACCCTGGATGTGAGAGCCTCTTGCCGGAGGCTGCTCACATGATCCCCGCACACCAGCGCCAGAAGATGGTAAGGTGCGGAAAGGGCCTTTCAAAGCCTTATAACCATAAGTCCATAGGCAAATTGAAGGAACATGCATGCACACATGCACATCAATGAATAATGTAATAAAGTGATAGGTCTGCAGATTTGTCGAGAAACTGCCCACTTGAATTCCTTCAGATGTATTACTTTTAAAAGCCAGGATGAATACATTTGCTTTTCTCTGATGAAGCACTAAATGCCTGTATGGTATCAGCACATTTGTCAGGGTTGAGAATTATTTCTCATCCACAGCTGTAGATGCACCAAAGATGAGCCCTACAGAACACATTCTAAATGCATGGAAATGCTTCCCAGTGCATCTACAATGCTTTAGTAAGTTTATGAAGTGTTAGTATTAGGGTTTTGCAGGATTCTACTGTATCCTTTTCTTTGGATGTATTTGTAAATAATTGAATGCAATGTTAGAAATTTGCGACCTGAAGGAAACTTTCACGTGGGAGGCATAATTCTTATTGGGGGCAAGCCCTCATTTGTCTTCCCATCCCATCAGTACACCCAGTAGTTTACTTCTATTTTACAAGCAATAGCTGGATCAGATCTGTATGTGGTGGATGATCATTCAAAACAAAACAAAACAAAACCTTTTCTCCCTATGCCTTATTCCTACCACAGGTTGTTTCCAAACCTGGAGCCCCTGAATATGTTTGGAGCAGATAACAACAATGGGGATGGCTTTTGGTGGGAAAAGGCTGTAGTCTTGGGCCATTCCTGCCTTACACTGTTATAGTTCTATTATTTCACTTTCAAAAATCCTATGGAATCCTGGGGTTTGCAGCTTAAGGGGGGGGAGCATTTAGAATTCTCAACCAGAGAGCTATTTGGCTTCAGTAAACTACAATCCCCAGAATTCCACAGGATGTTGAAAGTGGAATAATAGCACTATAACAGTGTAGTGTGGAAATGGCCATAATTTAGATCACCGCAAGTGTTTTTTAAATAATTGCGCTTTTGTGTGCAAATGGTTACTCTTAGGCCCTTTTCGCATTAAGGCTTCTAGCGCGAGCGGGGGAGGGCGACTCGCGCAAGAAGCCTTCTCCGGGAGGCTGCCGCTTCCCCCTCCTTCCTTCCGCAGGCGAAGGAACGAGGGGGGAAGCGACAGCATCGCACGAGCCGCCCTCCCCCCTGGGAGAATCAGGAGCCTGTCCTGTTCGTCCCCCCCCCGCGCGCGCGCAAATCAGGAGGCTGTGCGTCCGTCGCGCTATCGCCCCGCCCCTTCCTTCCGCAGGGGCGGAGGGAAGGAAGCGCGACCCGGCCACCTCCCCGACGCTCTGCACAGGAGGTAAGTGCGCACGGGCGCCGGGAGCGTTGCGCGAGCGCGGGTGATTTTCGCTTCGAAGCAAAAATAAAAAAACCCACGATCGCGCTGCTTCAGCCCCGTGAGCCCGGCGGAAGTGGGAGTGCGTCGTGCAGAGCGACGCTCCCACTCCCGCGAGGCTCACGGGGCTGTCGCGTGACAGAAGGCCCATGCGAAAAGGGCCTTAAACAGTTGGTCCTTTCCTATTTCTTCTACAGATTTCATAATGATCCAGGTTCTTAAACAGCAGTCTAGTTAAGTATGCCAGACTACAATCCCCATAATCTCCATTGCTGTCTGGAGATGATTGGAATTTCTGATCGACACATCTGGATGATGGCAGATTGGGGAAGACTGGCAAGAGTGATGTTAATTGTTGTCTGCTCAGAGCAATTCTGATTTTCAGACTGATCTTGATTCAGACACCTCTAAATCTGTTTTCTGACATGGACTGTTTCTTTAATGAGGCACAGACCTCTTGGTATCTGTTTCAAAGATTTCACCTATGTTGTATAAAAAGTGTGAGAGCTTTTTTTCCAATCTATATAAGTAAAATTAGCACGTTGAAATGGAGCACACACAAAATATGATTATTTCTGACAGGAGGAAATGAATTTGTAGGAGGGCCTGCAACAGCCTGTTTCACATTTAGAAATGTATATTTAGAAGGATAAAAACCAAAACCAAAGCAATGTAAATAATGTAATCAAATCCAGGAATTTCCGAATCCTAACACTGATTTAATGTTTGGCCTTGAGAAAGTCACATATTCTGTAGGATCTCAGACACCAATTTGCAAAATGTATAACAGATTTAAGATGCAGAAGCATTTTCAACTCTAGTAAACATTATGATGGAAACAAATAAGGCATTTCTGACTAATAATTTAACCTGGAAATAAATGACTGTAGTGTTCATTCTGTGAAACACGCACTCTATGGAAACCTGTGGATTAAACTCCTTTCAAAAATGTAAAGGGATTTTTATCTAGGTTTGTATGTGAAGTTGGGGAAAATATTAAGCAGCTGAGCAGCTGATAGGCATGCAGTTGGAAAAATGGAGAAAAATAAGACACATGTTATGCATTGGAGATAGGATACTGGAATGGAAATTTATCACATTATTAGTATGCAGAAACTATGCAGAAGTGTTAAAAGCATTCCAGAATTATTGCGAACCAATTTTTAAGACAAACTTTGAGAGACACCAGTTTTGACAGCACTAGTTTAATGATTAATAGCTAGATAGATGTGAATGAACTAGGGTGGATTCATAAATGAATTAAGCCAGTGTGGTGTGGTGGTTTGAGCATTGTACTGTGACTCTGGAGACTGTGATTTGATTCCCCACTTGGTCATGGAAACCCTTTGGGTGACTTTGGGCACATCACACACTCTCAGGCTCCAGAAAATCCCTTGATAGGTTTGCTTTAGGGTTGCTGTAAGTTGGAAATGACTTGAAAGTACACAACAACAGATTAGAATTTCTGCAGAGAAACTGCCACAGATGCTGCATTCAAGAAACAAATAAAGTTTTGTGTTTCTTTCTTCAAAACTTTATGCCCTATCTGATGGAGCTTTTGTGCAGTTGGAAAGTCTGCTTTAAACAGCTGGCTAATATGGGCAGTTGTGGAGTTTCCCTGCCTGCTTTTGATGCTGCTGTTTTGGCCTTGGTTGCTGGGTTGGGGAGGGACTGCAGCTGAGTAACAGAGTTTAGAATGGTGTTTAGAATGGTGAAGGTCTCAAGTTCAGCTCTTTGCATCATGAGTTTTCGGCATCAGGTAGCAGGCTAAACACACACAATCACACAGAAGATTTTCACCCCTACCTGCACTCTATAAAGATGAACAAAGGATTTAATGAGCACTTCAACCGTCCTCTCCACTTTTTTGTCTCTTTCTGGATTTGGCACAAATATTTTTAGGATGTCTGCTAGCACAGAAGAGCTCTCCATATGTAGGTGTGTATGTGTATGTGTATGTGTGTGAGAGGGACTGGCTGGCTGGCTGTACTGCTGCTATGTAGATACCCACTGTGCTCATGGGGATTTGTGAAGACAAAATGCTGTTCCTGCTGGTGGCAAATGGAAGCCCCCCAAATGGCTTTTAAGAGTTGGAGTGGAGCTGAATCAGAAACACCTCAGTTTCTCTGAGAGGAGACCTGCAGCTATGTCAGCCTAGAGCTGATGAGGCTTATTTCTCTTCTTTTTGGTAGGGGGTTGTAGGAGCTAGTTAGGAGGCTTTAAACTGTAGAGCTCTCCAAGACTGAAAACCTAGACAAAAGCACACCACACCACCCACCCCATAACTGCTGCTCTGGTTGATGTGAGCTGAGAGGGCTTCAGATGTGTTGCGAGATCATACACTTTTCCAGTTGCGTGGGGACGTGGGGGTGGGGATGGGCCATTTGCTCCAGGTGGCAATGTTTTTGGGGTGTCCCAGCCCATAGCCACACCCCCGCACACCCTGGCCATGCCCCCATGTGCTGTGGCCACATCCCTGCATGCCCTGGCCATGCCCACACACACTCTGGCCACACCCTCACATCCTGCAGCCACACTCCGAGCACAGTGTCCACGCCCCTCATGTCGTAGCCCCCCTCCAACCCCTCCTGCACACTCCAAGCTCTGCCAGTGTAGTCTTCTCCTCCTCCTCCCTTCTATTTTGGGTTGCTTTGCATTTGTTGTACTTGTGTGCCTTCAAGTCATTTCCAACTTATGGCAGCCCTAAGGTTAACCTATCACAGGATTTTAATAGCAAGATTTGTTCAGAAGAGGGGCTGCCTTTGCCTCTCAGGCTGAGAGAATGTGACTTGCCTAAGGTAACCAAGTGGATTTTTACGACTGAGTGGCGATTCAAACTCTGATCTCCAGAATCGTAGGCCAACAGTCAAACTACTATACCATGTTGGCTCTCATATTGTTTTGCATATTGTTGGAAATTATTCTAATCATTAAAGTATATTTCATTGAATTAATTGTCTAATAAACTGACGTTCATATTTTGTTGAAATAAAGTTTCTTTAGAATTTAGTTTAGCTAGTATAAGGTTTGCTTAAAATCTTTTTTTAAAAAATAATAACAAACCAAAAATTACAGCCAATTGTTTATTCCAGCTGGCCTCTGACTGCCAAAGCTAAGCAAAATATAAATGGTCAAAAGGGCAGAGGAGAAAATGAATGGTGTGCTGAACATCAAAATGATGAACCATCTGAATAGTAAACTGTCACATTCATATGAATTTGTGGATTACATGGATATCTGATTTCACCTCAAAATTATGACATTTTTGAAGTTTGGTCTAGAATGTAGAAGGCTGGCCTACAATTTGGATCAGATTTATTAATTAATTTATTTATTTCCTCCTTTTCTCCTTCTACAGGGCCCAAGATGGCATAATGAAGCTCACAATGGATTCTTATATAGTGCTCAATATCCATTAGGGAGGATCTCTGTCCAGTGAGCTAGCATTCAGCTCAACTTGAATAGCAAACAACTTGTCAACCCAGAGGACAAACTGCTTAGCTGTAGAACAGAGGTGGGTAACCTGTGGACCTTGGGTTGTATGGGGCTCCCTAGCCTAATTGATATTTTCTTGTTGCATTATACACCAGGCTGTATAGACCTACAGTTGCAGCAGCCAATCCCTTCTCTGCCAGCTCACTGGGGAAGGACAGGAAAAAAGAGTGTCAGTAAGACTGAGGAAGAGAAAGGCTGATCCTTCTTATTTCTGACTTTAGCTTGGCCCATAGTCAGGAAATTAGTGTTGGGAGAATTCAGCCATCAGCAGAAAAACATTTGCCCACCTAACTGTAAAATAAATTGAAGGAGAGAAAAGAGATGGGATAAACAAGATGACAGTACAATACAGGGCCAAGACTTTTGTGTCTTTCCACCAGCACAGTGGAAGCAGGCCATGAGTCCAAACAGGGTTAGAGATTCTATCCAGTAACAACAAGCAAAGAATATGTGATCACACAGGTGAGTTTTGATCTATTACTCATTGATCAACAGGTAGAAAATAGAAGGCATTTTAAAAGAAGAGGCTATGAGGCAATGTAACAGGTAGCATAATGCTCAGCACTGAACAAGAGCAATCAAGCTGGGAATTGTTTAGCTTCTTGATGGCAAGAGCAGTTCAACAGTGCAATACACTGCTTGGGAGTGTGGTGGAGTCTCCTTCTTTGGAAGTTTTAAACAGAGTCTGGATGGCCATCTGTTGGGAATGCCTTGATGGTATATATCTGTGCGGCAGGGGGATGGCCTTGATGGCCTTTGTGGTCTCTTTCACCTCTATGATTCTATATTGTTTTCAGATATGGAAAATACAGTCCAATTGCATCTAGAACATAACAGTCACGTATCTTGATTTCTCCTTTGGTGTCTTTTACTGTATAATCCTCTATCTTATGAAAGATAAAGAATTCTTTGGATTCAGCTGACATAAATTGGGTAAATTTGACTTAAATCTAAGCATTTTCAGTTCAGCTGAAGCGTGGATGTTTAATATACAAGTCTAAAGTAGCAGCTTCCAAACAGTTGTTGCTGGCGGAACCACCAGCAGCTATTGAGAACCATGGGGTAGGGGAGAGGCATTCGCAGAAACAATCATGAAATGACAGTGGAGGCAGGGAGTATTTCAGCTGGCACTTTGTGACCAAACAGTTGCTGGTGATGGCCTTAGACAGCAATCACATACTTCCATTGTGCCTCCTCCCAAACAAGTCTTGGCAAGAAAACCCTGTAATAAATTCACCTTGGGGTCATCGTAAGTCAGAAATTACTTGAAAGCATGCACGCACACACGCACCTACCACACACCCAACGGGAACAGCAAAAGTGCTGTTTATGACATCTTTGGCTTCCACTTCTGCCTCCCAAAGGAATGTAGGAAGATGCCTTGTACTGAACCAAGTTCTTGGTCCATCTAACCTTTACTGTTGACACTGACTAGTAGCAGTTCTCCAGGGTTTCAGGCCAGATTCTCTCCCAACCCTACCAGGAGACGATAAAGGTTGAGCTTCGAGCCTTTTGCATGCAAAGCAGTTGGTTCACCCTTCCCCTTCTCTATGGCCTTTCTGATTTCTTTTTTACTTGTTTGGACAAGTGGAAGGACTGAAGGGAAGAGCTGCAATTGGAAAATGTGACTGTGGTATCTAAGCATATTTATTTGTATATAAGTGTATATAAGCATATTTATTTATTTCAATATTTTCCTGATGGCTTTTCCAAAAGCCATACAAAACACTATAGATCGAAACATGGTTTAATAACAGATCAAAAACAGCTTTAAAAACTATTTCCAATAAAACATTTTTAAAGACCAAAGACTTTTGAAATAATATAATTTGAAATAATATAATTTCAGCTGCTTATTGGATGCTCAGCAAGGATGGCACTAGCCTGGTCCCTTTTGAGAGGGATTTCCACATTTGATGTGGAGAAAGTCCTGCTCACGTACCCAGCACTTCTGCTTTTCAGGATAGTGGGATGTGCCACAAGGCCTCTGCTGAAGATCAAGCTCCAAGTGTGTATCAAACTCAACGCTAGACTTGTAGAATAATTGTGTCTTCCATAGGAAAGAAGTTACCCACATAGCTCTTCACATCTCTGTGGTTTCTTTTGCTTCATCCTCTTGTGCAGAGCAAGCAAAGAAGAGCTGTAATTGTGAAGGGCAGGGGTAGGTTTGGCCAGGACCTTTTGCTGCTTGAGGCAGTTCAAATGGTGCTTTTTTTTCTCTCAGTTGGACTGCTAGTTGAACCTTATTTCGGTACTAGCTCGGAATAGCATCTTCCACCACACTTGAGGGCAGCTAAATGTTTCTGAGTGTACAGGAGAGACCTCTAAGAGAGGGAAACAACTTGTAAGCCTAGGAATCACATCAATTTGCCTAATGTTAGGGCTGGCCTGGGCATGTGGGAGAGCTGCAACTTATTAGGAGGAGACTATGTACCCCTGGTAATTTTTCCCAGTTAACCCAGGAGTGCTTGGAATTGTGCTATACAGGCGGCTTCCTATCTGTGTTGTACTGGGCTGGCCATATAATGCAGAATATTGTTCATCATAGATGACAAGATGAACTCCATCCTTTCTGTTTTAGGAGGCTAGGTGGGGGAGCAGGGAGAAGGGAAGAGGAGAACTCAGCACCCAGAGCATTTTCAGTTTTCTATATTTATGCCTACATAAAATTAATTTTGGTGTAAAACTCATAACATGTTGTACTCATAACATGTTGTATTGTATTCAACCATAACATGTTGTATTATTTTTATACACACACACACACCTCCTGCCATTTGAATGTATTTGAAAGTGGCCAGTTAAAAAAGCAATAGAATACAATGAAAGGTATTTGGATTTTGAGGAATATATACATCTTTTCTGAATAAATGAAACAGTTCAGCTGGTCATGGTTCTCTGTATGTAAGGGTGTTTTTTCCTTTGAACCTTTGCAGCTGTCAGGGTTGGATCTCTTTGATATCTGTGGCCTTGGCATTTGCTCAGTAGACGAGGCAGGCATGAAAGATAAAGGGACAAAAGAGCGCATCAAGTAATGGGCAGAGAATAGGATCTGCACCTAGAAGTGATACAGATTTGGTGACTAAATGGTGTGTTCTCAGTTTCCAACTAAATACAGTAGCAGGTGGCAGCAAAGGTTGCATAGCAATATGAAGAAATGAGGGAGGTAAATGATGATGTGTAAGGAAATAGTTGCCTTAACTCAGGATCCAAGAGAAGGATCCATCAATCAAAATATAATTATAATGCGTGCTTATCAACATTGCCCATACATGTCTGGAAGACTATGGCAAACACTGGGGACTATCTTCATCTCCTAAAGTCAATGCACTTAAGTCATGAAAATCAGATTTAATAAAGTATATGGATTCCAGCCTTTGGTTCTGATCCAAATATCACTATTTATAGTATAGTTACCTCACTGCCCTGCTGGTTGCAAGATGCTGGGAGCTGTCCTCCAAAAAAGTAACTTTTCTAAGCTCTGCTTATGGGGGGATTGTATTGCTTAGCAAATGATCAGTGCTGACTTCACCAATCAGCAGGCAATCAGCTGGAGGCACTGCTATGAATACTATGAATTCAGCACTTTTGTTTGCAGCCCCTGATCTTTTGTGTATAGGATGTCAACTGTTAGGAAAAATTCGTGGGAAGAACAATCACTGTCAGAAAGAACCCCTTGGTTGTTGTTGTGTGCCTTCAAGTCATTTCTGATTTATGGTGACCCTATGGAGAACCTAATATGGGATTTTCTTGGCAAGATTTGTTCAGAGACAGTTTGCCTTTGCCATCTTTTGAGGCTGAGAGAGTATGACATGCTGAAAGTCACCCAGTGGGTTTCCATGGCTGAGCGAGGATTCGAACCTTGGTCTCTAGGGTCATAGTCAAACCCCCAAACCACTACACCAGGCTGGGTCTTTTAGCTCCTTTTTTAATTACTCACTAACAAGGTTGACCACTCATTTGGTGACTGAATTAAACAAACAAACCTGTGCCTGACTGTAAAAATGGAGAATTAGAGCATATATGCAGTGTAACCAATGTAGGTTTGGACATCCTGGGTCATTTATCCCTGCACTAACAATTAAAAACAATTCCTAATAATGAAAGTGAATGAAAGGATAATAAATAATTAGGTGTATGTTATTACTCCAATTATTTGTTATTGTTTCATTTGCTTTCATTATTAAGATTTTTTAAAAAATTATTAGTGCAGGGATAACCTCAGGATGTCCAGACTTACATTACTTACATTGTATACATCTTCTAATTCCCCATTTACTCAGTCAGGCACAGATTTTTTTTTAAATTCAGCTGTCAAATGCATGGTCAGCCTTGTTGGTGGGTAACTAAACAAGGGAGTAAAGCAACCAATGTGTTGTAATGAAAGGATAACAAATAATTGGGGGTAATAACATACCCTGAATTATTTATTATACCTTCATTCATTTTCATTATTAAGATTCTACATGTTTTTAAATTATGGATGCAGCACTAGCCTCAGGATGTCTGAACACATGCTCTGATTCTCCAGTTACACAGGTAGGCATGTCTTTTACTCTTCCTAAATAACCCACAGGCACCAGATCCTGTCTGTTCTTGGAAGCTAAGTAGGGTCAGTCCTGATTAGTGCTTGGATGGGAGACTGCCAACGAATACCAGATGCTGAAGGCTATATTTCAGAGGAAAAAAATGGCAAAGCGCCCTCTGAGTATTCCTTGCCTAAGAAAATCTTATGACATTCATGGGGTCACCATAAGTCAGCAGGTGACTTGAGGGCATGTGCACACACAATGCCATAAAAGTGGGCAGGGCCAGAGGCCAGTTTTCACTCTCCAGCATCCTCTGGTGGGCTACACTCATTGAGAATTGCACTTCCAGTTGTAATTTCTGGTTTCTGGTAAGGCTATTTTTTATTATTTTGTATCTGGAGGTAAGAACAGGGGTAAAACACTGCTCCAAGAGTGGTGGTTTGCTGCTTTGTTGATACTTGGGGTGATTCTGGGGTGAAAAATAACTGAAAACAGAATTTAAATGCAGACATACATCAGTCAACAAAGCCTCTGACAGTAAAGAGCCTTTTTACAAAGCATTTTTGTGCCAGCCAGATTCTGCTTTCCTCTTCATTCTCTGGCTAACTGGAAGATTTTTAGTAGCTTCAAGACTGGGAGGATGATGAAGTAGTGCTGGGCAAACACAGACTTGTTGTTGAGTAGCAGCAGCACTTCTCCATTAAACAATGCAGTAAACAAAGCTTGAGCTGGGAAAGAGCAGGATTCTACTCTAGCCAACCCTACTGTAGCCAACTCTTCCTGCCCACAAACATGCAAGGTAAACAGCATCTGTCTCCAGATTCTTTAACCAAGCACACATGAACAGCAAAGCAGACAGAAAAGGGGAGAGCAGATAGGTCTGCCTCACCAGATATCCCCAATATGTTAAAAAAGGTATAGATCTGTAAGTTTGGCCACCAAAAAGGAGATCATAAGAAAAGTAGAGGCTGGTAAAGGAAAAATGCATACTTGGATTCATTTTGGAAGAAGCCTTTGGATGGTTTCTCAAAGGTGCAAAATGTAATTGAGGTATATGTCCCCTTGACCAGGTCTGAGCTCATCAGGAACAGAATGAATTTTATCTTCCAGTTTAATGCTTGCACAAGATTTTGCCCGTGTTTCTGAAAGAGCACTTGCAGCTAGTTCCTTTCTCCTCTCTTCAGATGTGCCTTTGTTCATAGAACCTGAAGTATAAGTGGTTGATGAATCACTTTCGTATGATTTAAGAGGTAGCCCTCTTAAACCACAGAGGCAAATCCACACATTTTTAGCTTTCTTAATGGTAAATGACTTATCGACAAAATGGTAGCTGACATAGCAGAGGTTATTACACTAAGGAATGCATATTATTTTTATACAATCTGAAACAGGTGGAGCTGGAGTCAGTTTTAGGAACCTTTCTTCCACATAAACCACATGTGAAATTTCTGTTGATATCCCTTGGTGCTCTGCTTTGAGATCAAGGGTTATGGAAGATTGTTAGTGCACGTAGTTTAAAACTGACTTTGAAAAGAATAGTTTATGTCTTGTGACTTCTTCAGATGTGTAACCAGCAGGGAGCTCAACCTCCACACCTGTTGGCACATCTTTGAGGCTGATCTGAAATGTATGGAAAAATCCATCATTATAATCGGTAACAGTCAGTATAAGACCAATGTCCATGAATGAAAGAGGGGATTTGCTTTGATATATCGGCAGGATCAGGTTTCCATGTACTTGAAATAGTTTCAAGAGGAATTGGTCTAAAGAGGAAACAAATTGATAGCGTCATCTTGTCCAGCTCAGTTAGTGTACCTTAATGAATATCCAGAATGTTTGTTGTGGACCATTGTATGTACTGTGAAGCCATATACCTTAAAGCTTGTAACAAACAAATGCTGTTGCTGCTATTACAGCTACTATGAACTTATACAGATGTTCAGGCATACTGTTACTTCACTGGTAAACCCTGTCCTGGGGTCTACAATTTTGATATTAAAATATGATTCAATGTGCCTGAGAGGTCACCTGGATGAGCACATAGGCAGCAATGGTTGAACAATCGAAAACCAGGTCAGGCCACTACAGTCCCCTGTCATGTAGCCCCAGGAGACTTCAAACTGTGCAAGCCCACAATAGACAAAGGGTCCTCAGCCACTAAGGAGCCAACTTGAGGGGATTAGTGTGTTTTCCCCAAGTTGAGCACGGATATCAATAAAATCCTATCAGGCAAGGACTATTTACATAAATTCACTACAACCCAAAGTAACTGAAGATCCTGAAACTTTGGCGACACCTCGTAATCTCATCATGCAAAAGGAGTTGCCATTGTGGAGCTTCTTTTCTGTTGCAACACCCATTGTTCTCTCTGGGAGAGGATTTGCCCTGAAGGTACTTTTCCTCCTACAAATAGTCCCAGTTTTTGAGCATTTCTTTGGATCACTCCCAGTCATACTAGCTGACCGTTTCTCTGTTCATCGAGTAATCCCCTCAGCCCTCTCCGTGCTGAGCTCCAGTTCTTCGCTGTTTTTTCCGGATCAAGGACTTCAGGAAAAGGTGCAATATTACCCTAGCTACAATCCCGTCAATATTTCCCCTATCCAGTTTCCTCTCTTTTGCTTCTTAATAGGTCTTGAGTGAGTGTATGAGTAATTGTGTTGGTGCATGAAACTTTCATTCAATAAAATCATTTATTAGACATCTTCATTTGGTTTTTGGCTTGGCCTGACCCCATAAAAATTGGGTAAAAAGACCCTGCTAGGTTACCCTGCCTCTCGCATTGCTATTGCTTGTGCTCTGTTGAGTTCTCATTCCCTACCATGTGGAGAACATTAAGGCGTCCCCCATGGGACCCCAGAAATCAGAGTAACAATACCTTAGTTAACAAAGCCTTTTGTGAGACCCCAGCCCAGCCTTTCTTGTCTTCTGTCTAGCTCAGTGGTTCTCAACCTTCCTAATGCCGTGACCCTTTAATACAGTTCCTCATGTTGTGGTGACTCCCAACCATAAAATTATTTATTTATTATTTACAATGCCTCCCCTCCTGGCAAAGGCCGCCTCGCTGGCCAGGAACAGGGGGGGCAGGAAGGGAAAGAGGAGCCACGCGTCTCCCCTGGGAAAAAAACTCTGAAACCCCCCCGGGCTCTGCTTCTGCTTCGCTCTCGTTTCCACTGGGGGGGCAGTGTGGGGAAAGTTTCCAGAGTGTTGACCCTGGCCAGGGAGGGGAGGAATCCCAGCGCCTTTGTCTTTTGCGCCGGGTGCAGCTTGCCCCCCCCGGAAAAGTGCCGCCTTGCGCCCCCCCGGCCCTTCTGCAACGTCCCCCTCCATGGTGAGTGGGGCAGAGGCAGGGACGAGGAGGGGGCCTACCCCCCGTGCTGCCGCTGCCGCCCCAAGCTGGCCCGTCAGACGGGAGGTTCTCCCAGTAGTGGAGAAGGTGAGCGATTTCAGTCACTTCTGAACAGAGAGCAGGAGGACTCGAGTGCATGGCTCGCGCTTGCGCACCACCAGCGAGGAGGGAATGGAGCCTAAGACCATCGGAAATACGTATTTTCCGATGGTCTTAGGCGACCCCTGTGAAAGGGTCGTTTGACCCCCAAAGGGGTTGCGACCCACAGGTTGAGAACCGCTGGTCTAGCTGGAAGTTCCCCCCCCCCAGCATTGGCATTAGAAGAAAGGCAAAAGAGGGTAGAAAGCTTAAACTTTGGAAAGAATGGGATTCTACTCTGGGTGACCCTACTGTAGCTTGTGTGTGCTTATGTACAATAGGCAAGATAAACAGCTGCTTCCAGAATCACATACTAAGCATGCAGGAACAGCAAAAAAGAGATAAAAGTGGGGACCAGAAAAGCCTGCCTCACCAGCCACTCCCAGCATGTTAAAGGAACACAGATCTATGTTTGCTTACCAAAATGGAACTCACACGGAAAATGGAGGCTAGTGGAAGATGCATTTAGGAAAACGTTTTCAAATGATCTCTAGAAGACTCAAAATGTTTTTTTTAAAACTTATTCAAGGCTTACCTGAGCTGACTGTTTCATTTCTCATGTATATGCTGTTAGTTTTGAGTAAAAGGTTTGCTGAAACGTGTTGAACTCCTCTATTTGTAGTGCAGGGACCTATTTCTATTTTTTCCATCTTATTTCTACCTCTGATACCAACATTTTTGTTAAAGTAAAGCCCAGGAACATGTCAACTTGTCAACTGAGGTATACCTGTATACTGTTCCATTAATTCATCTCCCTAATTTAAAGTGAGGGTAAGAATGATGAAACAGGAAATATGATGGCTTGAACATCTATAGGTGACAACATGGGACAAATATGATCAGACATAGGTAGAGTCTGTTTAGGGAACCTATATTGTAGTGATGAGAACAGTGGAAAAAGTTTACTTGCCATTATTCCAATTGTTACAGGCCAGAAATGTTTTTGGTGGCCAAAATCTGATGCCTGGGAATGTACTGGTGGGGTACAGAGTATAGCCAATAGAGTTAATATATAAGATATAAGATATAATTCAGGAAGCTATGTGCATTAGAAGAGCCAGTGGGGTGTAATGGTTTGAGTGTTAAACCACAACCCTGGAGATCAGAGTTCGATTCCTCTGGGCCATGGAAACCCACTAGGTAACCTTGGATGCATCACACACTTTTGACCCCAGAAAACCCTGTGATAAGTTTGCCTTAAGGTCACCATAAGTTGGAAACAACTTGAAGGCACACAGCAACAGCAGCATGTGAATTAGAATGTGTGTGTGCTTGTGTGTGTGTCTTACGGGGAACAAAGAGAAAGGCTAATGCTGGGCAGAACACTTACTCAGATATGAACAAAGTTCTATCAACTTTGAGATATGAGCAGATTTGAGTGCTAATAAACCCTGGTAGCAGATGTAATGGCTGCTGTGATCAGGATGGTAGGCAGCCAAAGAGGACAGCTGGGCCCAGAATGACATCATATCCAAGATCTCTGTTTTGATTGGATGACATAAAAGAGACAATATCAGCACCTTTGTTTTGATTGGGCAGCTGATCGGCTGGGTGGAGGCTAGGGAGAAAATAAAATAAGCCAAGAGGAGGGCGCAATCAGACTGTTTTGCCAGTCTTCATCATATGAGGAGAGGGCTACAATGCATGCTGTTTCTGATAGCTGATAAATTGCCCAGATATGCTGAGAAATACTGCTGGTGAGAGAAACATATGGACCAGTGGTTCTTAACCTTTCTTTTACCAGGGACCCCCTGTAAATATAATTTGTTGTCAGGGGCCCCCAAGGCTTAACTCAAGATTTAAATAGTCAAATATTAATTAATTAATTAATTAATTAAAGACTATTGGATACTAGGATTCAAATGCCTGTCTAGACACTGGGTGACCTTGGAAAAGTCACATTTTCCCAGTCTCAGAGGAAAGAAAAGGCAAACCTCCTTTGAACAAATCCTGCCCTCCCAAAAACCCCCCTGTGATCCATTCACCTGAGATTAAATTAAATCAGAAGTGACTTGAAAGTGCACAAAAACAAGATGCTGCTCACAGGGGGAGGTTCTTCCTATCCATCATGCCACTTTCTTTTGAAAACTGACTTTTGATGACCCTGAGGCAAACCTATGAGGGTTTTTTTTTGTTGAAAGATTTGTTGCCTTTGCCTTTCTCTGAGGCTGAGAGATGTGACTTGCTTCAGGTCACCCAATGAGTCTCCATGGTTGAGTGGGGATGCTTGGTGCCATGTTCCTTTCATCAGCGATGTGGCAGCAGAGAGTGTTGCTGCAGAGGGACATGGTACCAAACTGTGTGCCTCATTTGCAAACAAGGGACACACTTTGGGTGTGCATATATGCCTGGAACCATGTCCCTTTTATCAGGGATGCTACAGCAGGGGATGTAGGTGCTGAGGGACATAGCAGCAGGCATGTGCATGCACCCAAACGGTGTCCCTCATTTGCAAACAAGGGAGCAGTTTCAGCACCTGCAGCCCCCCACTGCCACATCCCTGTTACTGCCACTGCTGTTGGTGTCCAGCAGCAGGACTTTGTAGACTCTCTGTGAGGGCTTTGCAGATGCCAGGTTAAGAACCACTGATCTAGACTATGCCAAAAAAAGACATATGTCCCATTATGATTTTAATGGATGTCCGTTAAGATGCTTGTGGATATGTAACAGATGCTATTAGATTTAACAATGCTCAAGGACATTAACCCTTGGATGCTTGTATATTCACAAGTGCCTTTTAAGAGATGTATAGTTCCTCAATAGCAGAGATAGTTGGCTTAATGGATAAATGGCTTGGCAAAATTTTAAAAATGATAATGTTCTATGTGATCAAAATAGCAAAGCCTGTTAGAGAAATAGAGAGAAAGATTCAGTCTTTGTGAAAGTGTAACATCTTACTTATCATATACTGGAACATAATGAATGTATGATGCCTTACATGCAGTGCAAAGTAATACACTGTGATGAAAGCAAAGCACCCAGACATTAACCTGTCTGTGTTTATCTGTAAGAGAAATGTATATATTTGTATATCTTTGACTGTATATAATAAATGGTAGAAAAAATTACCAAAGAGCCTGATCATTTCCTCATATAAATACCCTGAGATTCCAGGTTGATGGCAACTCTGCCTGTCTGGATTTCACCGCTATCATGAGTTGGACACCTATGTGGCCAGAAGGTGATAATAGGAAATAAGTGGATTAGATGACAAATGGCAAAGGACACTTTATCCCTCAGACTAAAGAAACTAAGGATATAGAGATGAGGAACCACACCTGTTTCACATCCACACAGAAGAGACTGGTGATACCTTTTCAAACTGTGTGATCCTTTTTCTTTTGGCCAATATGCTGGAGCAGTCAGTGGATTTCTGTGAACAATCTGCCCCCTGTTTTTTCTGGATAAAATTGCACTCATCCACCTTGACTTAACTTTTTAAAAATTATGTTCAAAAGGGTTCTCAGTTATGTAATGTAATACAAGATAATAGGTATGCCCAATGATATGTAAGAAGATCTGGAAGGCCAAATCCTTCCTCTTTGATAGGAATTTGCATCCTTTTCATTGAAATTCTAGGAGAAGATGAGCCCTCTCAAATTTCCTAAGCAATACATTTAGTTTGTAAAAATACTTGCATGGTATAACATAAACGGTTACAGAAAGTGCCCACCTTTTGATGCCCTGTTATATGACAACTTGCTCTTTTGACGCTTCCAAATTAAGGACAAATTCAATTAATTTGTTGGGCATTCCACTCTTTCATCAGTTCATCTTGCTTATTGAGGCTTGCCTGGAACCACTTGCATGTGTGCACTGTTTACAAAAGGAGCTGAGAGCAGGGAAAGGTTCTAAGCTGGCTGATAAACTTTGCAAGAAGTGTGCATGCAGTTGGTCCTGAGTGAGCTTCTGCGAGTCCTTCATGCTTCCTACAGTACATGGGTTCAGCTTTTCAACCAATTTTGTTTCTGACAGTGCTCCAGTCCCTAACCTGTCAGATAAGTGAGGGAAGCCTGTATAGGTATAATATTAAATTTAATCATGTTTATCTTATTTCACAGACTTAGCTTTAAGTCTGCTTTTCTCTTTAAATCTAGTGCAAATTTTTTTTTAAAAAAACATATTAAACAGAACGAAGAAGAAGAAGAAGAAAAAATGACATTTATAACCCCCCCCCCAAGTTTTCACACAACATCTAACAGATACCCACTAGATACACATAAAACATACAATACACTACTATGTACAAACATGACATATACTGGCAGACCAATAACACTAAAATAACAAAACATCGACATGTCAGTATCAAGACAACATCAATATAATAATATCACGTGCTAATATGAATCAATTACACAGTAACTGACAGACTAACATTCCCTAGCATGCATGGTCATACCCATTTGTACAAATACTTTGGAAGCCATCGTGGGCTTAGGGTTTCACACAGCATCTAATGTTGAACAAGTAACATTAAAAAGGACCTGCCCCACTGGTGACAAAACAGCATGAGGTTAATTTTCTTATCAATCCACTCTCCAAACTGAAAAATGAGACTACATATATATATATATGTATATGATTTTAACCTAAGTAATAATCAATTCTCGATTAGTACGTATACAATTAACAAAAGTTTTCCTGATTTCATAATTATGGAATACCTATTATCATGAATTGTTAACTGTGACTACCCTTACCAACTCCCTTTCTCTATACTTCCCACTTTGAGATTCTTATGAGCTAAATTCTCAATTACAGTTAGATCATAATCGATCCCAACTGTTGTATACAAGTACTCTAACAATGGTTGCCAAATCTTTGCAAATTTGCTATATGGTTTGTTTTCTATCATACAAGTAAGCTTATCTATTCTGTCAACTTCTTCCAACTTCTCTAACCATTCTGTTTTGAGTGGTACCGACTCTTTTTTCCAATATCTAGCGAGAATGATTCTTGCAGCCGTTACCATGTGCCAAATCAGTCTGCCAAATTTACCTTCCACTTCCCTCTCCAAATGGAAAATACCCAACAAAAAGAATTCCGGTTTTAAATCAATTTTAACGTGCAGTATTTTTTGGATTTTGGCTCATATCATCCTCCAATTTTTTTTAGCCTTTAGGCACCTCCACCACTGATGAAAAAATGTACTAATCTCTCTGTCACACTTCCAACATCTATTGTTTGCACACTTGAACACCTTGGCAATTCTCACGGGTGGGAGGTACCACCTAAACCACATTTTCAATGCATTCTCTTGCAGAATATGAGATCAGGTAAATTTTGAACACTTTTTCCACATCTTCTCCCAATCTTCAAAATGTATATTATGTCCTAGGTCTAGTGCCCATTTGATCATATATTCTTTAGTGGTCTCTCCCTCCAGATCAATCCCTAATATTAATTTGTACATTTTCGACAGCAAGTGGGTGTTCCCAAATTTAGTGCAATATCTTTGATCAACTTACTTATATTAAGATCAACCATCTGAGAGATGTCCCTAGGGCAGAGTTTCCAAACTTTTCATGTTGGTGACACACTTTTTAGACATGCATCATTTTGCGACACAGTAATTCAGTTTTACTAGCAAACCAGAGGTTAAACTAACCCCTTATAAAAGATATACACACACACATAAATTGTAATAACAAAATGTATGGGGATGCAAGATATCTCATGAACACCTTTCAAACATTTTAAAAATATAATTAAAAATTATATTTTTTAAAATTTTAAAATTTTAAAAATTATATATCATATATATATGATTTATAAATAATAACATACATTTCTAAGATAGTAGGCGACACACCTTCATACTTCAGGTAACATACTAATGTGTTGCGGCACACTGTTTGGAAAGCCCTGCCCTAGGAATAATTATACTCAGATAAGTAATAAAATTTGGGCAATATTGAAACTGCTGTGCTTTATGTATGCTAGAATCCATCTTATCTCGCACTGGCAGTATTTCTGACTTTGATCAGTTAATTGAATACCTGGATAGTTTACCAAAAGTATTAACCAACTGCATCAAAACAGGGACTGAATATAGAATGGAATGAACCTTGATTTGTGCTCTTGTATTAGGGCAGGGCAGATTTATGAACAGAAGATAACTCCCAGCTCATTCATCCACTTCGAAATACTTTATCCTCTGTATTATGTAACTGCCATATTGAATACAGCATACTTTGATTCAGAGCAGTGGAAGAAGATGAAATGAACAATGTCCTGCTATAGTATTTTAATATATTGATGAACATTTCCATTTTGTTAGTTACTTTAATCAATCTACATTATAAATGATTAACTGCATCCTTCTGGGATCTAGAACAGATTTATCAGAAGTGCTGTTTGATGCTTTAAAAATTACACCCATGAAGAGTGATAGTTGATTCTTCTAGAATTGCATCATAAGTTGGTGTGCATAAAACAATTTGGGTAGAAACAATATCCTTAGGAATTTTATAAAATCCAACCTTTACATCACAATCCTATGAATGTTTACTCAGTCAGAAGTATATTCCATTTACTTCAATGATCCTTATTCCCATTGCAGTCCTAGGACTGCAATGCTAAATCCCAAACTTACAAGGAAGAAAGTCCGATGGAACACAGTGGGACTTGTTTCTAAGGCCCTTTCCACACAAGGCAGTTAAAATGGGCCAAGGCATCCTGGCACGGAGGTCGTCCACACCTTGGATTGGACTAGGTGCGGACTATTTAACTTAGTTCCGCACCTTAGTCTGATCCAACCAGCCCCCAAGTGGTCCTCCATCACGCTAAGTAAAGACCGGAAAATTCTGGTCTTTACATTTTCTGGAATGTGCCATTGCGTTTCTACTTACCTGTGCAGATGCGCAGGCTTGGACCAATGCGATCCTGTGATCAGCGGAGGGCGGGCTGTGGGCATGGCCGGCCTCAGTGGTTGGTCCACTCCCACGAAGACACTGGAAGCTGCCATTTTGAGCCGGAGCACTGCAGATCTACAGACCTCGCATTGCTCTGGTTCGCCCTGCACCAATGGAGGAGTCCTTCGGAAGGGCTCAAGGGACAGTGTGCATTACTTCAGACCCAAGAAGAGCCGGTAAGTAACGGCATGGAGCGATTCACTCGCCTCGTGTGGAAAGGGCCTAAGTCAATATTAATGAAATTGCATTGTAAAATGCAGAGTTTGTTGACTGATGATATCTCATAGGAGTCTTAGCAATTACATTTTATTTACAAGCCCCATATGATCTTACTACACAAAACAAGACTGGTATAGATTCCCACAGACACTGGAGTTTCATCTTATTTTACAGCTGCCTGAGCAAATACAGACATAGATGCAAAGATGACAAGAAGGTCTGAGGGGTGGCTTTTATCCTGATTCCCTTCAAGGTCCAGGAACCAGAATTGTATGAAGTTGGCCAATTTTGCTCAGCAGAGCTTTAGGTAAGCCTGTTCTTTAGTTCTGACCTACCTGGGCTCCAACCTTTAAACCAGTTACTCAATCATAATCCCATTAAAGACAAAGGAGTTAGTCCAGAGCAGATGGCTTGACAGTGAGGGAGTCTCTTGTTCTACTTGCTTGGGAGTGTTGTGAGGAGACGTTAATTCAGTAAAGATGTTCAGATCCTGAATAGGTCACATACACAAGCAAAAACAGCCCCAATGGAGTTCTAAATTTATGCATTCTTTTACTTTTGTTTTCCACCTTGGCCCAAAGTGATAGAGCTGCTTACACATCCGTAAACGTCATTCAATTCACATCTAACCACAGTTCTCTTGATCCCTATACAAGCAAAGAGAGAGAGAGAGGGAGGGAGGGAGGGGGGGAGGAGAAAGAGAGGGAGGCTAAGTGTATTTACTGTTTTTGGATCCCTTGAAGATTAACCATCTGGAAGAAAGAAAGAGTGACAGATCACACACACGCGCACACACACACACATATGCCCCCACCCCATCTCCAATGACTGTGACCATGTGAAATGGCTCTTTCTCTGCCACTGTTACAGAAGCGAAAGTTGGAGTTTTGGAAGCAGGAATGCTTTTGCCTCTCTTCATCACCAGTTATTGCCAGCAAGATCACTGCTTCTCTGTTACTACTAGTGGCTGGCAAACAGCATTCTTGGAAGCCAAAGTTATTTTTTTACTCTCTTATAGCCAAGTTGATCAGCTAGGCTATGGAGGAAAGTGGGTGGGATCCCAGTGGCTTTGAGAATTTAGCCATAGGTTGGGGGTGGCCCTGGGGTATTAGACTGTGGACCGTGGATCACCCATAAAGATAATGCCTCCATACAGGTATAATGTGAATGTGCACATTTTGTGTCATTTGCATTTAGAGCCCTATGAGCTCTTTTGGTGAATGTTGGGTTCAAAGGAAGTACAGATCCAGCTGATGTGGACATCACCTGTCCCATTCATGCATACAGAACAACAATGGGGAGTCTGTGGCCCTTCAGATATTGTTGGACTGCAATTCCCATCAAGCTAAGCTACCATGGTCAATACTAAGGTGATGGGGTTTGTAGTCCAACAACATTCTGCATCAGGAAATGTATAATAAAATTCCACTCAGGTGGAACTATGATATGTTTCTGCTCTTTTCACCCACGGGGCTCACTTTCCTCCATGGCCAATTAGTGGCTAGTGGAGAGGGAGGAGTGTGTGTCAGAGAAATATTTGGATATGTATCCATAACCAGATGCACAATGAAGACATCATTCTCCAAGACTCCTGGATAACCCTTGGGAGATCCTGGAGGTTGCCTTTGTTGTTCTACTTCTCCCTATATGGATATAGCCAAATGCTTCTCCAATGCCCTTGCTTTCTACTAACCACTAAATGGCCTGGGAGGGGGCCCTGCAGGAAGACAGTGAGTCTTTCAGGGATCTGGTCATTGTATGAGGAGAATAGTGAATGTTTCCCTCTGCAATGTTAAAAAAAGTTACAGCTGTAACTTTTAATTACATCTGCTTATGTCACTATCAGGATGCAAACTCTGGAGGGCCACACATGCCCAGACTCTGACACAGAGTCTACACATGGTCTTTGTGACCAGAAGCTCATATTGAGACAGAGTTCACTGAAAAGCATGGCATTTGAGGCAATGTGGTAGTTTCATCCGAGACTTAGAGGCCTTTGGCATGTTACCCGTTTGCGCGACTGGGGATGCTGCTGCTTCCTTGCTGCTTTGTCCCGCAGGTCGCTTCCTGGTAGCGCGACTGTTGTGCTAACGCCCCTTCCTTCCTTCCGCAGAGTAGTCTGGGAGCTGTAGGCTGCGCTGAGGGAGGAAGCGCAACTGGCCTGGCTTGTTTGACGCACTGCATGCAGGTAAGTGTGCGAGGGCCCCGGAAGCATTGTGCGACTGCGCAGTATTTTTGGCTTAGAGCTGAAAATAAGAAAATGTGCGCGCATCCCGCTTTAGGCTCGTGAGCGTCACGTGAATGGGAGTGCGTTGTATGGACCAATGCTCCCATTTACGCGATGCTCAAGGGGCCCTTGCGCTACAGAAACTGTGTGCGAAAAGGACCTAAATTTTGTAGTCACTGCTTCACATATGCAAGTACTACTGAAATTCTAAAGTCTTCAAGTGACAGGTATCTATGTTCGAATTAGCTTGTATTGTTTAATGAGCCAAAAACATAAAAGAATAATAGAAATCCTAACTAGAACCTCCCAAGCCTGCTTAAGATTATTTTAATCATTGTCCCAGTAAATTGATCTTCAGATTACCTAAGGAATTGCTCTTTGCTGTGCCTTCAAAGCAAGCTGGGAATAATTGCTCAATGGCTGCTTTTACTTCTGCTTGGAATTCTTTTAAAGCTAAAGCAAAAATGTAAATAAAGGTAAAGGCTGCAATCTGATGCATCCTTACCTGTGGTTAAGCTCTAGGACTTCTTTCCGAGTAAATATGCATATGTTTGTGCAACTGATTATTGAATACATTAATTTTTTTAGAGAGGCAGGCAGGCAGACAGACAGAAATACATAGCATGAGACTGAGTTTTAACTCCATAGGAACTAGACACATGATGTCTCATGTGGATTAAATCACACACTCATAAATGTGTAAGACAGGACCCCCTCTACTACCTCCTGCAACGGAACTTTAAAACATTTCTGTCTTGAGTTGATATTAGAAGTAATGACCTTGTTTGCAATGGAGAAATGATTGGCTGAGCTTAATGACCCGAGACATATCAACTCCTCTCAGTTGGTTTCCAGTCTCCAGGAAATTCACCTTGCCTCAACTGCTGTGGCTCGTAGAATAAAACACGCCTAGTAGCACACAGGACTTCTTTCATTAACTTTTTACATGTATGGGAATGTATACATGTGTACACAGTTTAAACATAAAATCCTGATTATGTCAAGTTTTCTGGCCCTTTCTGACTTATTTTCCACCAATTCTCTTTATATGGAAATGGCAAGTAAAATTTGTTATACTGTTCTTCAGATTTCATTAAGATTTATTAGTCATTTATGGGCAGATCTTGTTATCTGATTGAGCTCTACTGCTGATGCGCCTGGGACTCAACTGGTGTTCTTATATGGTAAAAGAGGAGGAAAACATTCTTAGGAAGCAGATTTAATTTTGTAGAAAATAACCTGAGTTTTAAGCTTGTTGCTGCTTTCACGGGTTACAATACAAAACTACATACATACACAAACAAGTTCAGAGTAATTCATTGGTCTCACAGGACCACCACCTTTATCATTTACAATGCATCAAATAAAACATGAAATCATAAATCTCTAAATAGATATTGTGAAAATGATTCCTAAAAAACTTCGGTTTCACAATTTGCCTTATAGATTAGGAGCAATACCTACAATTGGAGAATATTCATTTTTCAACTCACTCTCTTAAAAACAGTGTGTATTCACTGCTTTGGACTCCACTGTATGGAAGTTTAGTGTGTTGTCTCAAAGAGTCTATGTCTATGCAACATGAGCATGCATCTGAATAGTGCTGCTTTGGGGTATAGAAAATTTGGAACAGAAACAGTAAATTGGCTGTGTTTTCAGTATCAAAACAGGATTTACAACAAAAATAAACTTTTAGAGTATTTGGGATTTAAGCATTCTCCTAAACATTATGAAAACAAAAATAATAACCCCTAATGATTTACATAACCTCAAAGTAGACGATGAAATCCAAGATTTTCCATACCTTGGCTCACTCATTAATCAGAATGGAAACTGCAGTTAAAAAAAAAATCAGAAGAAGACTAGGACTTGGAAGAGCAGCTATGAAAGAACTATGTGAGATCCTGAAGTGTAAAGAGATATCATTGAATGATAAAGTTAGGATTGTCCATGCCATCACATTTCCAATTTCTATTTATGATTATGATAGCTGGTCAGTGAAGAAAGCTGATGAGAAGAAAATCAACTCATTTGAAATGTGCTGTTGGAGGAGAGTTCTATGGATACCCTGGACTGTTAAAAAGACAAAATGTTGTTGGGAGAATGGAGCTTAAATGCACAGACATTCAATTGGCTGCAGATAAAGTATGGCAATTTTGTGATAGACCTGTTCACTTCTGGTGCAAATTTCAAAGCAAAAAGATTTCCCCCCATAGATGGAAGCATAAATGCAGAGGCATGCGATGCTGTATCAATGGACTGGCCAAGGGAACTATATTTGTTTCCACCTCTGACAGTAATGCAATGGGTGCTAATCAAGATCAAGCAAGAGAAAGCACAAGTGGTGTCAATAGTGTTGTACTGGCTGCACAGACCTTGGTTTCCTATGTCCCTGAAAGAACCATGTCTGCTGCCAGAAAGGGCAGATCTGTTACATCAAGGGCTGATTCTGCATTCCAGCCCATCATGGCTGAAGTTAACTGCTTGAAGATGAGTGCACATCATTGAAGCAGCAAGTCTACTCAGAGGCAGTGATTAGTATTCTATTGGCCTCAAGAAGGCAATCTACTCTCTCTCTCTCTATATGAGAACACATGGAAAGCTTTTGGAAAATGGTGCATGGAGAATGTGGTTAGTTCTCAGACTGAAGAAATCATAGACATGCTGGCTTTTTACAAGAGGGACTAACAAAAGGCTTACATCCACATACCTTGAAAAGACAGGTATCCATGCTAACTATGATTATTGAATTTGAAGGGACATCATTAACATCCCACCCTCATGCAAAAAGATTTCTTCGAGGACCAATGCTATGGTTAATAGGTTTCCTTCATAGGATCTAAACTTAGGTCATTTCCACACTAGACTGTTATAGCACTGTGATTCCACTTTCAACATCCTATGGAATCCTGGGCTTTGCAGTTTAGGGAGGGGTCTCAAAGGCTTGAAAGTGGAATAATAGCACCATAATAGGCTAGTGTGGAAATGGCCTTAGTGTTGAATGTTTTGACTAAAATGCCATTTGAATGACTGAAACAGACTTCATTGAGAATGTTATCTTTTAAAGTTGTATTTTTGGTGGCAATACTATCAGCCAGGATAGTTTCTGAACTGGCTTCCTTGTCAGTTAATCCAAATCTCCGCAAGTTTGACAAGGAAAAGCTCTCTTTAACTCATCTTTCTTGCCAAATTCTGTATTATGGATCGTGGAAACTCAGTCTTTAGCATTGCCAACATTTTACCTGAATCCAGTACACCTGTTAGAAAAGAAGCAGCATTTACTCACTGTCAGAAGATCAGTAAAAGTGTAGATGAATTGAACTAAAAGGCTGAGATGAACTGAGGTATTATTTGTCTCATTTCACTCAAGGTCTGTAGGATAGAAAGCAAGCAAACAAATGTTATCCAGATGGATAAAAAGTTGTATTTACTTATGTTATGACTATGCAAAGATGCCTGGGCTCCAGCATGTTTGGGCACACTCAACAAGATTGATGGTGACTACTGTGGCATACAGAGTAATAACATCTTTAGATGATGTATGTAAGGCCGCTGGGTGGTCAGAGCATCTACATTTGTGCGTCACTACACAGTAGATAAAATTTAGTCAGTGCAGGCTGCCTTTGAGAGAACAGTTTCCCAGGCAGTACAGCAACAGGATGGTAGTTAGGCCTGCCCTTGAGGTGGAAGCTTGGTTATATCCCAATTGTGTAGATTGCTCCTTCAGCCTATTTGAGAATGAGAGGTTTTTGCCTACCACAAATGATCATTCTATAAAGGCTGAAGGAGCAACCCACCTCCACCTGGGAAATCTATCTGTATCTGTATCTATTATTTTCTATCTATCCTCCTGCTATCAATCTCTCCAGTGTGCAAGTCTATCAAAACAAAACTGAGAGGAGAGTCAACTGTCACAAACATTTTGGAATGTTGAACTCCTGGCTGACCAGATTGGCATGAGGAGTCCACCCAACTGTGTGGATTGCTCTTTCAGCTCTCCAGAATGGCATGTAAACATCTTTCATTTTCACCTCTTTAATGTTTGGTGACGGTGGGAGGGGGAGAATAGACCTGGAGTTTATTTGGGAGGCTACTCCAGTGTGAGTGAGGGGCCATCACAGCATTTGCATTTGGGTGCCTGTGGTCTGCAAAAAACAGACAAAGCCTAACAGCCATAGTCGAGCCATTTTTTTCTTTTTGACAGGCAGAAAAATGGACACAGGACTAATCCATGCATGCATGTAATATATTTTTTCAAATGGGTCCTCTAGAGTTAGTAAGTGCAGCAGCAGGCATAGAGCCAAAAATTGCCTCCTGAGTTTGCTAAGGAAACTGATTCCCCACCCCTACTGGCATGGCTTAGCACCCCTCTCCCACAGCAGACCAGTAACTCAAGCAACTCCACTCTGGTACCATCTTTCCAGCAATTAATTAGTGTTATACAGTGAGGAGGTTAAAATTTGTTGACATTTATTATGTGCTTTGCATAAAGTTGGTATCAGATTGCTCTGCTGGTATTAGTTCAGCCTTTTAACATATTTCAGTCTCTTGTTTTAAGCCTAGCAGTATGTGGCACTTTCAAGGAAGAAGAACAAGTGACAGGTTAAATAGCATGCAGCAATGTCTTCTCAGATCAGGAGATGGCCAAGCTTCTTATGAACAGCTTTGTGGTTGCTGCTATGTGCCTTCAAGTGTTTCTGACTTATAGCGGTCCTAAGGTGGACCTATCATGAGTTTTTATGGAGCTGAGAGTCTGTGACATGCCCAAGGTCACCCAGTGGATTTCCATGACTGAGTGGGGGAATTGAACTCTGGTCTCCAAGGTCATAGTCCAACACTAAAACCAGTACACCATGCTGATTCTCTATGGACAGCTTTGGTACCTGTTAAATGGCTAGAGCCATCCCAGTTATCAAGTAAGTGAACAGTGAACCAAGCCCAACAGCAGCATAGTCCTAGGAGTCTTCTCCAAGACTTTTAAGCACTTATGTGAATGAGTTGAACAGATGACTTGCAGCAGTCTCTAGAAATACTTCCTTGGCTTTAAGAAATGATTTTAAGAGCAGAACGTTGAGACAAGGGAATGTTCAGAAAGAACTAAGAGAAGGAGAACTAGATAGTAGTAGACAAGAATCCCTTAAAAAGAAGGATTGTGAGAAGTGTCAGAAGTCTAGACCTATATTAAAAGGTTGAGAAGAGTCAGACAATGGTGGTGGTGGGAAGGTCAGGTGAGTTCTCATCTAACAAGGAGTCCCAGGATTCGTGTGATGATTATTGGTCCATGTGCTCGTTTTCTCTGCATGGACCTTATACACAAGATTGAAGTGAGACAGCCTCTGGGCCTGAAGGTAGCTTGGCCAGCTGGGCAAGCCCCTGCCAACACCCCCATGTTCTTAATCTTAGGGGACAATGAGGGCCACCATCACTCTGGCTTCATTCAGTTCACAGGATTAGGCAGCAGGCTTGGGATGGTTATCATGTTCATTTTTTTTTCTTGTTATAGCATGAAGTTAAGGAGGGCAAGAAGGGGAACTAAACTAAAAGGAAAAAGGGGTACAGGAAAGAGGAGGTCGAGCGCTCATTCTTCATTAGAGTCTGAAACAGGGGGCATTCCAGGACCTGCTGTACAGGTGGAGGTTACAAGGGGCAGTGCCAGCACCACCAGAGAGTGCTGCTTCTTTAGACATAGAAGAGCACTTACCTGTACCCAGCTTTGCAGAGCACAGACAGCAAAGAGAGACCTGATGTCACTCTCTCAGAATTTATAACTGGCAACAATTAATCAAGCCACAGCTGTGCTAGGCTTCAGACCTATATAGCTGATGTCCTTCCCTCCAGGAGTTGTCAGAGCTTATCTGACATTTTGCTCTGCTGGATACCTTGCTGAATACTCTGACTGACCTTGGACACTCCCTTGCCTTGGAACACTGTTAGGCTTTATTTAAGATTCTGTGCTTACTGCCTGGAAGTAGGTAAGGAACTGGGAGTTATTCCTTTGTTTTGTTGGTTTTATCAGCTGTGATGTGACTAAGATAGGATAGGTTATTGGCTATTTATGGATGTAGTTAGGTGGGCTTGCATTGTGGACAGCTGGCATCTAATCAACTACCTGAGTAATGTTCTGTATGCTAGATCATTAGGAGGTAAAGCAGTGGTAACAGATTATGATGAGGTATTTCATAAATGGGCATCTCACAGCCAAAACCCCAGCCACATTTGTCAAATAAACAGCTCTTGGTTGAACGGCTAAAGGATGTCAAAAACAGAACTTCCAAGTTAGTTGGGCTAAACTTGTTCCTTTTTTTAAAAAAAAAAATCAGGGTGCTTCTAGACAGACAGTTCCCAAGAGCAGCAGTTAAAATACATATTACAACTATTTTCTTTCCTTCTTGTTAACAGATTTTTTTTGTAATATGAAAAGAGAGGAAAGAAGCTGTGGGGGCGGGGGATGAGAATGACAAATGGAGGCTGATGTTCTCCGTATCTGCTTTTCCCTATAATTTCGTAATTGTGGCAGGGTGATTGCACAGGAAAAATCTTCTCTAGATTTGGTTAAATGTATAATTCTCTAGATACTGGTTAAATGTATAATTTAAGAATTTGATCTGGCAGTATCTGCTCAGAAGTATATCCCACTAAGTTCAATAGATGTACTTCCAGGTCAGTTTATCTATAGATTGCAGATGTAGAGAGCAACATCATGATCCTGGGGCTCCATCCCAAGGGCTGTGGGGAAAAAAGCAGACCTCCCACCCCGAGGTCTAGAGGAAGCTGTGATGCTGAAGGGGGAGAGCTGATCTTCAATTCCCAATCAGCTGTTACACAGGTTTCTGTTGTGCCTCTTTCCCTGCTCCCTGCTCAGAAGTTTGACTTTTGGAGACAAGGGGGAAAGAGACATGGTATGGTGGTGGGTAGTAAGGATCAGGTCTGAGGAACCATGCTGGCCAAAGAATAATGTTATGTTCAACAACAACAACAACAATAGTGAAAACAACATCACCACCCTTCAAGGTATATTTAATGAAAATAGAAAATAGGGCCTACTTGGGGCTGGTCTCAGGCTCAGGAGCTTGCTTCCCAGGGAAGCTAGGTTGGCCCACTTCTTCTGCCAATGGACAAAGGCCAAAGGCTTCTCTACTGAGGTGGGCTCTTGGCGACTGGACAGCTGCTAGGGAAAGGACTTTTAATGGAAAGTGATGGGGTATTTTTTTTCCTTTTTACACTTTCTCTGATATGCTTTTAAATGGTTTATAAATTGTTCTTATGCAATGGTGGTTTTAACATGTGCTTATGTATGTTATAACTTCTGTTTTTGCTGTATCTGCATTTTAGTTATGTTATGAGCCACCTTGGGTCCCTAGACTGGCAAAATGACATTCAGTCAGTTGGAGGAAGAGGAGGAGGAAAAGGGTGGATTTCAAAAGATTTGTGAAGCCTAATACTTTTGTGCCTAAAATGCAAGTAAGTAATGCAGCCAACAGAGACATTGTGTCAATGATTTGTAATCAGTGTAAAAATGGGTTAAGCCTATTAAACAAGGACCTATTTCTGAGCTGACATATATTCACTCAAATGAAATCCTCCCTGTTGTCAACTGATGAAGCTTAGAACCCCACCTTCACTGCAATATTGCTTACCCATTTATGCCTTTTTGTTGCTGGGCAACCACCCCAGAAAGCTGTCACTCATCTTTCAATCAGTCAGCTTCTGCCTAAAGCCAGCTATCATAAAGCATCAGAGGCAAGCATCTACTTGCTTAAGTGGGAAAAGTTTTATTTGCAGAATAAGGATGTTTTCCTTATGTTTTCATGACTTTCATGAATAACTTAATCTGCAATTCTTGGATTTAAATTGTTATAATCCTATTGATCAAGTAGTTGATGGTCCTGGGCTGGTGGATTAACACTGTGATAGCCTGCATGAGTTGACAGTTGTACAACAGGAAGGTCAGAACGAGAAAATTACAAGCAACGTAGTTACCTGTAATGTGCTTACTGCCTTTTGGTAATGAGGGAGAAACAAATTTAATTTACAGAAGTAACACAATGGGTGTGAATGAAGCCAGCCTGTTGTCTGGTGACTTTGCAAAGTTTCACAGTTGCTTTTAAAAGTTTGATGAGTAAAATTTCTAGTTGCTTCTAAAAGTTACTTTTGAAGGGCATTTCAAGGGCATTTCAAGGCATTCTGAGTTAAGTTTTTCTAAGTTTTATGCCATTATTACATCAATCCTAAGTATTTTTCCCTCAGAAAAAGTAATGTAAAAGAGGACCCCCCCATGATTTATCCAGCAACAGAGAGAGAGAGAGAATGAGAGAGAGGGGGAGACAGAGAGCACAGTAGTGTAGGGGAAACAGGGCTCATGGGTTCAAAGATAAAGGACTTTAATATTAGCAGGGCCAATGGCCTCATCTGCTCCCCTATTTCTTTTAAATTTCATTGCAATCTTCACATGAACTGGAGAACCAATGGATTTTCCCAACAATGCTGTGATTTATGAGTTATCCCTGTGATAATCCAGTGTGTTTGGGAGTGGCTTTACAAATGGCCTGTTATATTTAGAGATGGAAAGTGCTAGAATTGTTTTTGATCAACACAGCCACCTGCAATTTTGGACTAGGTGTTGCTATGGAGACTGTTCTGGTGAAGACCTGCACTTCACACTATAGCCCTGACAGAGTGTTGCTAAAACCACAGAGACATAATCACAATGGATTAGTTTTTATATAAGACAAATAAACAAGAGAGAGAAAGAAGACAGGCCCTGTCATCATTCTTACAGACAAAACACTCAAAAGAAGGAAAGTAGTGAAAAAAGGTAGAGGAGAGAGAGAAGAGTTGTTCAATACCTGAGTAAAGTGGTACGCTATATAAGCTGTGATTTAAACTGGTTCAGAATAGGAGTCCATTTAATGCTCTGTGAAGACCATTTTTGAATACTGAATGTACACAGGAAGCTGAACGTTGTGGGGCAATATAACTAGTATCCAGTGTTAACTCCTTGAGTTGATAGAAGTGCATTCAACAGCATACCTGAGAAGTGATGATTCCCTTTCCCCTTTGCAGAGTCCTATGTGCCTTTCCCAAATCTGTTGCAATGGGCTGTGCAATTCTCTGGAACAGATTTGGGGGAAGGAGAGAGAGAAAAAGCCACACCGTACAAGTGGAAATCTGGCAAGTGTCAGATTTCCCTCTGTGTAACCCAAATCCAGGAGCTAGCAGCTATATTTACTCTGGCCTTTGCTATGCCTTCTCTTGGCACTGGTTGTGGGATGGTGGTGGTGGCATTTTGGGTTATTTTCCCTTACACACCCCAATGATACCTGTCCTATTCATTCCAGGAGATTACACTGTTAATTAAGCAGTATACCCCTACCCTTTGATCTGGTTTAATTGGCAAATATGATTTAATTGGCATAAATATAAATTATACACTGCTATGGCTGCATGGCCATGCTGGCTAAGAGGAAAAGCTGGTTGAACAGGTGCATTGTAAAACTAGGTCAGGTAAGATCTCATGGCATAGCCAGCTCACAGTCAGGAAATCACCAGGAAATGCCATTGATAATGAACTTACAGTCAGCCTTAAAAGACTCAGTCTTAGAGACAATAACATCTGTGATGTTCCCCCAGGATGGCTGATTATCTTAGCCCCTCTTCCTCTGACTAACAGACTCTCCTGTTGTCCTCACACCTGCCAAGCCATCAAGGAGCTATCACAACTTCCATTAGCCTTTGTCACCTAACTCTAAGACCATTAGCCCATTCCAGACCCCATGGTGCACCCTCTGGACTCCATTGTTTACTCTGCCAGAGAGCCATTAACACCTTTGCCCTCCAGGCAAAAAAAGTGTATTTAAACCCCAGTTTTAGGCTAGCCAACTCACACTATGCTGGTTGCTGGTTGTCACTCTGCTGCTTTAATTCCCAATTGTGTATTGTCCTTGGTTTCCTAGTTGAAGCGATATTACTTCTTTGTTTCTGTGTTGGATTGGTAAATATCATCCATTTTGCCCTGAAGAGTCTCACTATCTCCTCCCTTTTCCTTCAGTTACCTTGTGTGATTGTGAGATTGCATGGACCTTGTGTGCGTGATTGCAATTCCCTCAATAAAACGAATAAGCTTATTTTTGGATCCCTGGCTGATCTCTGGCTTACTTTTGGATTTCTGGCTGGTTTTTCCCTGCACTAGTATCAGTAGATATAGGTATAAAAGCTCTTGTAAGGTTACTCCCCTCTTGCAGGCCTCCTCTTTGAGCTAATATTCCCCACTGTTTCACTGAAGCATTGGCATTGTAGGTGGACCCCTGAGTCACCCACGTTTTGGGTAATACTGCTATGGTAGACAAGGGTATGGAAAGCAAGCCAGGCGAAGGTTTCTTTTCCCAGGTTTTCCAGAATCTTCAAAAGGCAGGATGAAAGTCTTTGAATCCCATCTCCAGTGATGCAAGTGGGATATAACTAAGGGACTTGCTTTATTGCATGGAGCATGCTGGTGGTATCTTATAAGCAAGTGTGTGGGGAACGTGTGTGTGTGTGTGTGTGTGTACAAAGGAGGTGGGGTTTGTAACACAATATTTAGTTCTTGGAAAGATGGCAGGAGGACTGCATGCATAGTTAAAGCTTGCATTATCTGCCCCATGTGAAACCATCTGTTTCTGTTGAAGTTTGTGTGCTCTCATCTTGTTTTGATTTATGTGAATATGGCAGCAGCATTCCTGTCCCAGAAATCTAGCAGTGCAGTTAATGTGCGGCCTCTACTTTAGGGAAAGTGAAATCCACACAGGAAAAGAGACTTGTTGCCCTTATTCGACACGTCTGTGCAAAAAATAAAAGAGAATTCTCATTAGTTACATCAAACTTCCTTTACTCCAGGGAAAGTAAATCTGACCAAATATTTTGCTACATGTCATGGCTTGGTTCATTCACAAGTTCTCTTTCAGATCCAAGCAGGATTTGGAAAAAAAGAGAAGAATATTAAACCAAATACTAGGTCAAGAGGAGATGTGTGTATGTGTGCATGTGCACACTTCTAGCAATCCTGGAAGAAATATAGAGGTTAGGATTAGGCAGAAGAGATTAAAGATCTGGCAGCAGAAGAGCCAAAAGGGTAGCAGAGAAGACATGAGTCAAGGAAAGAGGTGAGTTATTCCAGAAGTAAACTTCTTACAGTCCACAATGCCAAAGCCAAGTTAGGCCAAAGCTCTGGTAGTACAGTAAGTAGCTTTCATCACAGCTTCAGATGGCCTATTCCTGTTCAGCTAGCCCTTGGCCATCTTGTCTACTTAGGACTGTATTCAAAATAAGGATAGAAGAGGAAACAATATGATTAGGGATGGGATGAATCCAGAATTTTCCGAATCTGAATCCCTGGAAGGTTCTGGGAATCCACAAATCTCACAAATCTTGAATCTTTTGAATCCTTTTTTAAAAAAGAATTTAAAAAGCAAGGGAAAGAAGGATAATCTTGGGCAAAACACAGTCTCTCTGACCTTAGCAAAAACCTAGGCAAAGGCAAACCTCCTTCTGAAGAAATCTGGCCAAGACAGTAATCCTAGTTTTGCCTCAGGATCTCCCCATATTGAAAATGACATGAAGGCCCTTTCTACACAGGCAGGAAAATGTGGATTAATCCCACATTTTCCTTCCTGTGTAAACAGGGCCACATACTACAATACAGAGATAATCCAGGTCAAAACTGGATTTTCTTTGCATAGCTCCTTCTGGCATCCTGGGGTTTGTAGTTTGTAGTACACTTTGGCAGAGAAGGCTGTGACATCTTGTAAAACTCCAAACTCCAGAATTATGTCTGAAAGAGGTTTGCAAGGGGTCTATGCAAAGGAATGTTTCAGCTGTCCTTGAACTCTCATCCTGTAGCTTCCTGTCAAGTACTGAACTTAAATATTGAACAGAAATGTTCAATTTAAACATCTTAGAATACAAGCCCAGATGTAATTTCTGAAATTGTTAGCAAAGGCCATTATTACTCCAAGGGAAAACCTCACCTACTTACTATCTTCCCTCATATGTATGGTCTCCCAGATTTTCAGGCTTCCCGGTCTCCAACAATCTATTTTGTTGGCGGATTCAAAAGATTCGCTTTGCCTATTTTGGCACAGGGATTCAGATTCAGGAATCTCAAATCCTTACGCAGGATTCGAGGATTTGGTTGGCCCATCCCTAAATATGATTGTAGAAAAGTCCAAGGACCTCATGAACTATAAAGGAAAACAAAGCCCTATACAACAAGAGTGCACTCCAACTGCAATTCTGCTTAAAAGAACAGAGATGGTTCACAAAGATTTATGTGAACATAGAAGATATGGTCTGTACAGACTGCAACTCACTTGTGGTGAATGGGATAGCATGGTGGCTTTTCTTGTTGAACAAACCATTCACTTATTTCTGTAGCTGCAGGACCATCTGTGCCTGGGGCTCTCCCTCCAAAGCTGCATTTTGTGTCCAAGCTTAGTGCTGTGACATGTTTAGGAGCCTCTGCATGAGCCTTTTGCCACAAGCAAACCACAACTGGCTAAAGTCCCATTTTTTTCTGGGCCAAACACAGCCATTTTTTCTTTTGTAACTTGGGGTCAGTAACACCAGCTTTCTGTTTACATAAAAGGATAAAAAGGAGGATAAAAAGAGGAGGGCATATGGTACCGTAATCTTGCTGGAGGAAGGGCAATAGATGAAGTAACAAATGAAATATATATGTGGAGATAGGAAGCATAGAGTCACTCATACTTTGTTACTCCACTGGAAAAACCCTATCTCAGGGTCTATAATTTTGATATTAAAATATGATTCAATGTGCCTGAGAGGTCACCTGGATGGGCACATAGGCAGCAATGGTCAAAGATCGAAAACCAGGTCAGGCCAGTAAACTCCCCAGTCATGTAGCCCCAGGAGACCTCAAGATGCGTAAACCCACAATAAACAAAGGGTCCACAGCCCCAGGAAGCTGACTTGAGGGGATTAGTGTGTCTGCCCCAAGTTGAGCAAATATTCCATCAGGCAAGGACCATTTACATGAAGCCACACCACAAACTAATACAGCTGAAGATCCTGAGACTTTGGCAACACCTTGCAATCCCATCACACAAAGGAAATTACCATGGTGGAGCTTCGTTATCACTCCAACACCCACTGTTCTCCCTGAGAAAGGATTAGTCCTCCAGGTACTTTCCCCCCTACAAATAGTCCCAGTTTTTGAGCAGTTCTTTGGATCACTCCCAGTCATCCCAGCAGACCATTTCTCTGTCTATTGAGTGATCCCCTCAGCCCTCTCCATGCTGAGCCCCACTTCTCTGCTGTTTTTTCCAGACCAAGGACTTCAGGACAAAGGTGCAGTATCACCCCAGCTATACCCCTTCAATATTCCCCTATGCAGTTTCCTCTCTTTTATTTCTTAATAGGTCTTGAGTGAGTGCGTGAGTGGTTGCATTGGTGTGTGAGACTTTCATTCAATAAAATCATTTATTGGACATTCTTGTTTGGTTTTTGGCTTGGCCTGACTCCATAAAAACTGGGTTAAAAGACCCCGCTAGGTCATCCTGCCTCTCACATTGCTATTGCTTGTGCTCTGGCTAGTTTCCATTCCCCATCACGTGGAGCACATTGAGGTGTCCCCCAAGGGACCCCAGAAATCAGGGTAACAGCTTCCTGTTTATTTAGCCAGTGACTTGTGTATCTTCCCCATTTAACATACACCACCTAGTATTTGGAATCTCCACTTTTCCCCAGCAAGGGGGGAAATTCCCCAACAAGAGATGAAAGAGTCTTCAGTCTTCATTTCTCACTTGAAAAGACAGCATACTTTATGTTTTTACTTCTACAAGGGCAGAAAAAAAAATACATTTATTACATCTGTCCGTCTGTCTACCTCATTTCTATCCTTATGCTTTTCCAACGTGGCTTATGTGGTTGTCCTTGCCATCCCTCTTGGCCAAGTGGTGATTGTACTCACATGTTCCTAGTCTTATTCAAGCGCTCTTAACTAGTACCCGACTTTCAGTTTACATTGGCATAATGGCAGCTCAGCACAGTGTAATTGGCTTCCTGTGCCTTTCTAGTAGGAAAGTTGAGGCAAAACAAAGCAGTGTCCTAAATACAAAGAATATACTGAATATATTGACAGACCAGAAAAACAAACCGATACTGAGTGATGTTTCAATCCTGCTCATGTGTGGATGGAGGCAATCTACACATGGAAACAAGGCAACTACCCTACAACATTATTCCATCTTGTACCCCCAGGGAGATACATAACCACTCAGATACAAGGCTACAACATTACCCTCCAGAGCGTCAGATCCTATGGTATGTACAGCAGGAACATAGAAACAAAAGTTTATGTGTTTTCTGTATATATGAATTGGAATCTCCACACTTTTTTTCCTGTTCACAGAAAGAATTAATAATGTCTTCTTTCCACGTGGCTTCTGAGACCAGGCTGTTTTATGTAATATCTTGTTGGGCAAAGTTCCCTGTTTCCACAGTTCTAGTACCCCAGTTCTCATGTTTTCCATGTGATCATAACATGTAACCAGAGAGATATAGCCCTTAGAATCTCAGCACCTTACGATTTCAGCAATGGGTAGGGGAGACTCCTCAGCAGGGACTGAAGCGTGTCTATTCTGATTGACTACAGAGTTAGTTGGAATTTCACAGCCCATTGCAGTCCTGTGAAGAGACTGGGAAGAAGTGGAGACAGCATAACGGCATTGTGTTCTGGTTTTCCAGTTTTCCATTAAGTGTTTAACACAGATCTGTTGTCTGTGCAATCTTATGTCACTGTAAGGGCTGGGATGAGGTACCAAGGGAATGCAGGACTTACAGCATGTCAGATCTTCGTTGGTATTGCTCATTTTTAGCGTATCACCTGGTGGAGTTCCACTGGCGGTGGAGATATGTTGACATGATGCTACTGTAGAATCACAGAGATGGAAATAATCCCAAGGGCCATCTAATCCAATCCTCAAAGTATACATTTGAAGTTATCTAACCCTTGCTCAAAAACATCAAACAAAGGAGTGTCTACCACTTTCCAAGGCAGTCGGTTGCACTGTTGAACAATTCTTATTGTCAACAGGTTCTTCCTAATGTTTGTTGGAATCTCTTCTCTTATAATTTGGATCTACTGATTTGGGTCCTACCCTCTGGGACAGCAGCAGAAAACAAGCTTGTTCCATCATAGATATGATAACTCTTTGAATATTTGAAGGCGGCTGTCATATCATCTCTCAATATTCTCTTTTCCAGGCTAAACATGCTCAGTTCCCTCAACCATTTTTCAGACATCTTGGTTTCTAGATCTTTTGCTAACTTGATTGCCCTTCCCTGGATATGTTACAGTTTGTCAATATTCTTCTTCGACTGGACACAGCATTCCAAGTGAGGGCTGGCCAATGCAGAATAGAGGAGTACTATAACTTTTATTGATCTGGACACTGTAGTTTCATATTTATGGCAACATTGGGCTCCCTGCTGCGTAGTAGTTCTGATATCTTACACCAAATCCTAAAGAGTCTCAGATGGTGCAAATTTGGTGTAGGATTACATCCTAAATCCTTACCTTAAGCCTGAATACTTTGGCTTTACCATGTGGGATGAATAGCTGAATGTTCCCTTGTGAACATTTGAGCATCTCTCACTTGTAACATTATTAGATCTCTGCTGAGTTGGTCAGTGCAGTTCAGCATTTGCACACGCTAGAGTTTCACTTGGCAGGCCTGAGAGGAAACATGCTGTGCACATGAAACCATCTTTCAGCATCAACTCCTGTGATGTTAAATGGGGCTTTTGACAGATGATCTGGCTAGTGGTTTGACTTTGGTTATGTGAATTCTTCAAGCAATTATTTGCTTATACTGGGGGAGCAGCATCACCACACCATTCAAAGAGTCTGAATTAGAAATTCTTAACTATGCAAGCTAGTAGTCAGCTTATGTCTGCTCCCAATGAATATGAAATGATTCAACACATCCTGCTCATGCTACACAACAGTTTGGTGTGGGTGTGCATGTGTGTGTGAGTCAGTCAAAATGCAAAATGTAGCTATTCAACAAATTATGTTAGCAAGTTGAATATAGGAGCCCAACTGGAACTGGTCCAGTGCATAGGCAGTGGTTGCCAAAGTTAGACTGGATAAGCCCTGAACTTTTTTTTTCAAGAAGCCCAAGTGATTTGTTAGGGGCTGGGTATGCTTCTGTGCAGTAGATGCTGGAAGGGATTTTTATTGAATCCGGTTCTAAATTCCTATGGGATGAAAAAGATTGTATGGCAGAGGGAAGTTTTGCATGCCAGTTTGAAACTTCATGGTGCAAAGAGATGTAGATTCCTGTAGCAACTGGAATTACTTTGAATAAGGGGTCTATGTCTTTTTTTTCTTTTCCTTTTTTCTTTTTAATCCATGTGTACAGTGAAGTAGGCTTTGAAATAAAAGCTTAAGGTAAATTCCATATCTCCAGAAATATAGAAACGGAAGACACCTTGTCTATGGTTGTGTCTGAAGAGTTTTTTTTTTGTTGGGAAACAGGCTCTCCCAGGATGATTTTTGTGGTCATCCTTGGTTTTAGAAAAGCTTTTATGGTGCATTGTAAGCAAAAGAAAAAAGCCTTGGGATTTTCCAGAGAGAGGTATGTTTTGAGGTGTTTACTATACAGCTTTTTGCAGGCCTCGCTTCTGCTCTGAGACATGGAGATTATATAAGTGGAGAGTTGACAACTATTAACATAGAACAATGCGCAAAACCTCTTCAGATTCCTCCCCCACAAATTTTTTCCTTATGTAACCAACAGTTGTAGTGTATCTGGTCTGGACTTTCCTTCTAGTCATCCTGAATTCTGCTCATCTTACCATTGAAGACAGTTGCAAAAAACCCCAAAGACAGCATGGAGGGGAACTATCAAGTTTTACAGTCAACATAACATTTGACTGTGTGCCCCAACAACTACTTTTGAAATGTAATGTATAATCTGATAGTAGGAACAAGCCCCCACACTATGTGCATACTGATACCTTCCAATGGGTTTTATCTGTAAGTTTAGATAAACGGAAATCTCATGATAAGAAATCAGACTACCAGATACTCTCTGTATTCTTGCGTCTGCAGTCTGTGACTTGAGTTTGTGAAGATATTTGGGTGCTGAAGAGAAATAATAATTGCTGTTTGCTCAGGCCAGGACAGTATTTGTCATTCTAGTTTTTACTTATGTATTTACTGAATCATTCTAAGAGCATTTTACTGCTTTTCATTTAAAAATTCTCAAGGCAGCTAACAATAGATACAATAAAGCCAACAGCTAAAAATAATAAAAACAAAAACCAATAAACCAATACATTCTTGATTTATTCATACTCTTATTTGTTCTTAAGATTGACTTGTTACCTTCTGCTCAAGCAGGATCAGCAACATGAATAACTTAAATTGAAAATCAAATGACATGGAGTTTAAGAAATCCAGTCAACAATGATGGCTTACTAAGATGTGTGAGAGCCTACAGCATAAATCTATACATTTTGCATTCAGTTTTTAATCTGTGAGTTTTTCATTCTGGTTTCACTGCTCCCAAGAAGATGCATGAAAGGAGAAGAAGAAAACTGAAATGGAAATATGGCCACAGTGGCAATGCTGGATAAAGATGTTTGGAAAGTGTGTGTGTGTGTGTGTGTGTGTGTGTGAGAGAGAGAGAGAGAGAGAGGAGGAGGGGCCTTTCCACATACAGTGTTATAGTGCTATTATTCAACAGCCTACGGAATCCTGGGGTTTGCAGTTTAGGGAGGGGCCTTTAGAATTCTCAGCCAGAGAACTCTTTGGCCTCAGTAAACTACAAACCCCAGAATTCCACAGGATGTTGAAAGTGGAATTATAGCACTATAACAGTAGTGGAGAAAGACCCTTAGTATAGTTATGACAGGTCCACTGAATCAATGGGACTTGTTGTCATGATTTTCAGTGTGTCTGCTCTAAGTATGATGGATTTCATCCAACTCATCTTCTAGCAGCTGTCCACAAGCAAGTTATAAGAAATAAGATGTGACACTGTTTTGAGGAAATTTCTGTGGTAGTTTGCTTTTGAAAAGGGAAGCAGAGAAAGCAAAAATGTGATTTTTATCTTTTGCTTTCTTGCCTTTTTCTTCACCTTATTCTCCATTATTTATTCTTTGTGTTATTTATATCCTTCTAACTCTTCTGTTGGCACATCTTTGCTGGTATGTAAGGATTAATGTAGTCTGTTAGAACTCCCCGTTAACAATATAAAGAATAACATCAAAAGATTAAGCTTGCAGTTTGAGGGCAGGATTACAGATTATATCAGGACCATACTGCGGAGGTCTGCATGATCAACCTGAACACATCCTAATAGCACTCATGGTCAGTCTCAGGTTGGTTTGTTTTTTTGGTAACTCCAGACAGATAGCACATATTGGAGGTTTACTGAACCCTCTTTGAGTTCCCATTAAATGGCTGGTGTGTTGTATTGAAACTGGAGCATCACATGTTGTGTGTACTCAGCCTAAGACAGATGGCAAGGCTCAGTCCTATGCTGCTGATGCTGATTGTGTCAGTGACAGAGGGTAGAAGTATTACTGTTTCAGGCTGCAGTTCTCAGAATCCTTCAGCCAACTGAGGGGATTCTGGGAGTTGTAGTTAAAAGGTAACATTTCTAACTGCTATCTTAACTACTAGTCAATAGAACCACAATTCATAGATGAAAACAAGAGCTGACTGTAACACCTCCCTTCTCATACCAGCACTGTGCTGAACAAAACAACCTCATGTTGCTGAAAGCTTTGCCCTTGTCTTCTGTTTCCTGAATTCATTGATTCTTTCAAATCCTGTCCTGCCAGCAAACTCAAAAGCAAAGAGAACATTTGTTCTTTTAAAGATGTATAAAGTATGTGGGGCTTTAATCATGCAGGTCTGTTGGGCACCAGAGCACTGACCTACACAACAGCTAAAAGGTGCCTTTCCTTTTGATTTTGTGCCTTCTGACTTAGGCATTCACTTAAAATGCAGAGAGAGCTGGCAGGAGAGGATGACAAGAGGAAAAAGGGAGAGAGAAAGACCTGCAAATTAGCATCAAAGAGCTGGTGTGAGGTTTATGGGGACATTTACTAGTGTTGTTTTCATTATTTACACCACTGTTGATTCTGGGAGATCTCATTAAAAGTGTAATAAATGTAAAAAATATTTTACAGAGCAGTAAAAGGCCCTCCTCCAAAAAAAGGACAAAACAACCAACCAACCCCCCTCTTCATCATCCTGCACTCCTTTGTGCAATGCTTGGTGACTCTTTCCTTTTTTCCTTGTTGTTTTTCCTATGTTTTTACACAATTCTCTGTGGTGTCTGCCTGAACCTGCTGATAATTGAGGGGAAGATAAAACAGCTGCACTCCTGAAGTGCAAAGGGAGCCGATTGGACTGGGCTGACTGCTCTCCACTACTTCTGGATAATGAGCCCAGTCATGTCCCTCTGAAGTCAGAGGAGCATTTTCTGCTCTCTTCAAAAAGGGAGAGTGTTGAGATAGGGGGAAAAATTCCTAACAGTGATCAATATTTCTGGGAAATTAAAAGCTTATTTCAAGAGAAAGAAGACATTCATTTGTAGCATGGAATTATGATACTTACTGTTTTTTAGTGCAGAAATGTACAGCTATATTCTACTACTACTACTACTACTCATTTAGAATACCCCCCCCCCAATGTTTCATTTTTGATGGAGATAAAGATGAACTTGCAACACAATTCAGGTTGCAATTCTATGTTCTCTTACCTGGAGGAAGTGTATATCTGAGCAGATCTTCATGAGATTATATTTTGAATCTATTGGATAGTTTTCAGGTGAAATCCAGGTAAAATGGGTAGAATTTAAATTGGCTACAGGAGAGCTGCATTTAATTACTGGATTGTGCCCATCATGTCTTTGATTATGCTACAATGTAGCCATAAGAAACAATCTGATCGTTTTGCAAAACATGCACGTGCACACCCCTAAACCAATAATCCCTAAACAGCTGTCACTTGTTTCATATACTTATTTTTTTTTTTATACACCATGGAGTACCTTTACTCTATGCACTTATATTAGTTTGATACCCTTTTAATTGTGATGGTTCCATACCACAGAATCCTGGGATTTGTAGTTTGATGAGGTACTTAGATTTGTCTGTAGTAGAGATTTAATGTATTCCTGAATGGTATAGCACCAGAGTTCTCTAGCAGGGAATTCTAAATATCTCCTCAGCCCAGTCCCCCAGTTACAGGGGTATCAAAGTGCTTCAAAGATGGAATCTAAATGGAATGAATTGAGTGCTTGGAACCAGCCCCACCTGTTCCTCATTTTGAAGTATTGCTCAGGGAATCTTCCTGTACTTTGACCAACACAGCTTCTGCCATAGGCTTCAATGGGGTAGGGTGAGTTTAATAACCTTTAAACCATTTTTTCAGAATTTCACCCAAACTAGTGAAAATTTGTCTTCCTCAAAAATCCTGAATAAAGTGCTGTAGTATTTTTTAACCAAAATTGGGAAGGAATATATACTTTTCTGAAATCTGAAATAAAAAGAGTAAATGTATCAATATTCAGTGCTTTAAAACTTTATGTAGCTGTTTCAATTGGTATTGGATTAAGTTGAGATCTGACACACTTGTAAATATTGTCAGGTAAATCACTAATGTTATGTTTCTAGTTACTAGTTTAATAGATGTTTTTTAAAAAATCAATAGACATTTGAGCCTTATAAAGTCAGAACATTTCTGCAGCTCATCTTAACTAAAGGGGTACTCCAATGCCCCTTTAATATAGACATTTAATATCTAGATCTGATATTTCTGGAAAAGTAATTGCATACTTCCTGAAAGTGATGTACATAATTAAAACAGAGACGGAAGATGACATCCACCCAAATACTTGTGGGAAACAAGGTGGTTCAACTTGACCTCTTTTGAACAGTTTGAGTCAGGTTCCATTTGTAAATAGAAAAATATGTGTGTGTGCGCGCGCATGCATGTGTATAAACAATATGTAATAATATTTCCCAAGTTCCACACCCAGTCTTGATTCAGCTTCACAGTGGCTGAAGATAATAGATGACTAGTCACAAAAGGAAAAGTTCTTGGCACACAAGGATGATGGAATCAGAATATATGAACAAAAGAAGGTGGAAATGCCAACAACTCCACTTGGGTAGATGTAGTATTATATTTGTTGAATAAAAAGCAAGGAATGATATAGAACTGGTCATTTTTTTCTGAAATCTTGAAAAAGTCTAGAAACCATCATGCCAAGGATCATATTAAGACATAATAATGCTTTAATCTGTGGTAGCCTCCATAACATTACCTACCCCAAAATGTGTGTTATACTAGCAGGTACACACACACACACACACACACACTTAGAGCTCTTATGTATAGTGGAAGTCCCTGTTGTTTTTTTATTGTTATTCTTCTGTGTTTTCATGTCAACTATGACTTCCAGGAGACCCTGCCATAACACTTTCTTGATAAGATTTATTCAGAGGAGGTTTGCCATTGTCTTCCTCTTAGGGTAAGGTATGTGACTTAGTGAAGGTGTCACCAGGGAGTTAACATGGCTGAGCAGGGAATCCTGATCTCCCTGAATTCTGGTCCAACACTCAAACCTCTACACATCTTTGTCTTACTAATGTTGTGCATAAAGGCAGGACTGGTCATGTCCAAGTCTTATTACAGTGTATAATGGCCTATCTGGCTAAGATCCTTTCACAAGTATCAATGTGAATATAATGGTGTCTGTAGATATTCACAGCTGAACAGCGATGTAGTGGCATTGAGCATTATCCTCAGCATTGCGTATATATGTGTGTATGAGTGAGTGGTCTGAACTAAGTCCCATTGAATTCAGTTTAGTCCCAGTTCCCGTTGAATTCATTGTGCACTGTACTAACATATTGAATTACAACTTTACAGTTCAGTGCTGAAACCTGCTTGGTACCAGAATCATTGAGGGATGTCCAAATTTCACTTGGATTTATCTCTTCCTTTTTTTAAAAAAAAGTTATGCAGCACTTCAGTTTTAACTGTTTGTGTGTCACTTGTACAACATACTTCCTGTCTGTCACATTTTAGATTCTCACAGTCTCTTTTTTAGAGGTTACAGTGATAAATTTTTGAAATACAAGTGAATGGCTCAAAGTGAAATTCAGAATGCTGAGACACCACCAGAGAGAGTGAACTGACCATTTTAGGCAGCAGATTTTGGGCATCATGAAAGATCAAGCAATGATTAATTATTATTCCTATTGTTAGCGACACTATTGAAGTAAGATTGGTGTGAGATTTTTTTTGCTCACTTGCCTTATTTTGAGTATTCTGATAGATGGAAGCCAATCCAGCTTGCTTCTTTACCTCATGCAGCAAAATGTTGGCCCAACTGAGATCATCACAGGCTAAGCAAAATGTTTTGGGTTGCCTTTTCCCAAAGGATCCAGTAGGCATTAATTTATTTTAAAGGGTGCCTAGGGACCTACAACAAAATGCATGAACACAAGGCCTTTTAGTTTTCCTTGCCTGGGACACAAGAACATGCCAAGTCACCTTCTTGTGTAGCAACACAGTGGTGACTTCTACAAACTTCCCCTCTAAATCATATGCTGACTGTACACAAGCATTTTATTCACACAAGGAAGGGCACTTTGAGCAGATTGAAAACGCAGTAGTTGATCCTTCAGGATATGCTTGAGATGAAGCTTCACAGCTGTCCCTTCTGGCCACCATCTTCCACCCTTCTCCATATGTAAATCATCATCCTTTTAACAAAACAGCACTGCCATTTCAATGGTAAAAAGAGCTGAGAAAAACTTGATTTGTTTAGATGTATCAATAAAACAAATTATAAGCATTTAATAAATGGGTGCAACATCTGTTTATCCTAACACCCCCACCCCTAAATATTTAAACGATATTGCAAGAGGTCATGTTATAATCAAGTTGCTTATGGGGGTCTTTTGTTCTGTACTCCAAAACAGCATGGATTCAGATCATTGAGCCAATGCATGCATTTCTACCACCCACATTGCAGAGTCTCAGCCCCATTGGTTGAGCCTATGCTTTCTTATAACTATTTGTGACTCCCTGTCAGAAGCTGACAGGACTAGGCTTTATGCACAGCTCTCCTGTGTGGGTGAGTCACCATAACTAGGGGTATGTGTAAGGCCAGGAATTTAGGACACAGGTTTAGGGCCTACTCAGCAGAATGACCAAGAGGACTCTCAAATGTACCAGGGTGAATCTAAAATAACATTCTGCTGTCACTTACCAGAACTATGAACTGGAACATCTTCTTGTACAATGAAATGTTCTTATGCTCTGGACCACCCACATGCAGCAACTACCTTGACTGGCTGCTGTCTCTTTCTGTAGAGGAAGAGCTACAAAGGAATTTCTGTTCAGAAAGAGACCTTCCTCCCTTGCTTACAGATAATTAAGAGTTCCTAGTCACCGTAAAAACCACAAAGACTTCCAAAAACAGTGGGAGATAGTCTCTCACCCCAAAGCAGGGGCTATCTAAAGACATACTAATTTTAGCTTCAGTATTATGCCAGCACAAAAGCCAGCATGGTATGGTGCTTTGAGGGCTGGACTGTGACTCTGGAGACCAGATTTCAGTTCCCCACTCAGCCATAGAAACCCACTGGGTGACCTTGGGCATGTCACATACTCTTAGCCCCAGAAAACTCCATAATAGGTTTGCTTTAGGATGGGCATAAGTTGGAAACACAACAACATTACTCCAGCATCTGGGAGCTAATGGGCTTATATCAGCAACAGGTTAGCAGGGGAGAGAAATATTGCTGTTCATAATGGGCTGGGCTGAGGTAGATGCTTTGATGTCCATTTCACATAGTCTAAGCCACTTCTTTGTGCTTTTAGTGGTCCTGGTACCAACATATTTACCATTTCTCCTGAGAAGCAGCATGCAGATGGATTTGCTTCTGCTGGGCTTAAAAGAGGGACTCCTGTTCCATACCAAGTGAACAACTGTGGCAGCGGCTCTTTTATCTTTCATACACTATCTCACAGAATCAGCATATCACTGTGCTACCAAGCAGGACTTCAAACAGAACAGGCCCCTTGTTGTGGTGTAACTTTAACTGAGATTTTCCCTGTGTGACAGTGACAGACATAATTAGCAGTTTAGGTGGGAGGACATTCGCTGCTGCACATAATGGAGCTAGCTTTGTTATAATCAAGTGGAGAATACTGTTTTTAGTAAAAAAGGTTTCCAGAGAAGGACCAAGTGGATGGCACGAGGATGAAGTAACACGAATGCTGTGCATCCATCCTTTATGTAGGAGGAAGATTCATGGGACCTCAGAACAGAAGGGGATCTATATGTCCTTTAATCTAGAATAAAAAACAATAGCATAACACTCCCAATTACTTCCCCACCCAATACAGGAACTATACAGTTGAAACTGAGGATACTACAGACTATATCATAAGTTAATCAACTTGTCTCCTTATGACATTCAAACTTTTTTGTTCATGGGCAATATTGGGATATTGTTAATCCATGTTTTTGTAACTGTCATCTATGGAATAGAATATCAGGAAAAATCTCACACAGTCTTTCATTTAAAACATTATAGTACTGTTTCATGTCTACCTATATAAGATGGCAGGGGAATCATATTCATGCAGCAGTATTTATTTCAGTTTTCCTTTTTTTTTTTTTTTAACATGTGTCAGTGCTGCTCAGAGTTAATCTGTTGTTCCGATATACTGATGAGCAAAAGATACTTCATGTTGACTAATCATATAACACATACAGTCTTGGATCTGTGGTCTGGCCTTTAAGATACATATACTTCCTCATTCTCAAGGAATGCTAAAGCTCTTTTCAAGGAAGCATTACTTTTTTATTTTTGTGTTCTTTAAGAAATCTTTCTTGCCAAGCAGCATCTTACGGTCTTATATCCTAGGTTTTATTACTAAATGGTCACCAGATGGCTTATGAATGTCTCCTAAATAAAGTTAACTGCCAATTCTGGACTTTCTGATCATGCCTTACCATTTTTTTCTTTTTAAAAAGAAGTTTTTCTGAGGTTATTTTACTCAGTAATGTCATGTGGTATTGTAGCTGCCTCCTGGATCAGACAACAATGTGTTGTAACAGACCACAATAGGATCAATTGGAAACACCAGGGCAACCACAACAGTCACACACAAAGCTGTGCTTTGGGATAAAATGCTGTGAGACAGAGTTGAAAAGGGTGTAGCCTGGAACTGATTAATGAATAAGACAGCCCAACAATATTTTCACCACTTTGTATGGGGACAACCCTACACACCTAAGAGATATGACAACACACTGTTTCTTTCAATGAACAAAAGACGGTTGGTGAGATGTTCTCCATGCATGTCCCACATGCCCACACAAATTGCATCATGAGTTGGAATTACTAATATGTTTTCCTGGGTTCCTGGAAATCTCTTATTTTTTTTCCTAATCAACATTTCCAAAATAAATGTTTTTATTTTTACAGAGCTAGGCTAAGACACTTGACTTCCTGAAATGAAAACAAGCTGATGCCCCATCTTTGTTTCATACACAGGAGCTGAGCAGGTTGCCAGATGAATTCTAGCATCTTCTCCCATCTCTGAGGATAACAGACCAGTTCAGGGATACACTCCAGGCCATGGAACATACCCACCTCTGTCTTCCAATAGAGAGGAATGGTCAATGGGCTCATGAGTGGGCTCAATTACTTTGTGGTAGGAACTGGCTTTGTTTTTCATCATTACAAAGGCTAGTATATTATGTAGGATACTAAGAAACCTACCTGGAGTTGCCTGGTTTTAGGCTGATGATTTCAGCTATGATTTTGAATGAGCCCAAAGTTCAAGTGTTAACATCTTCAATTATGCTTTTAAAACAATCGTTCCATGTTACATGCAAAATTACAGCACTTTTCTGAAAAAAAAAGCTGAAATTTGCTGACCATTTCTAGAATTTTCACAAAAATGTTCTATCAACCTAAGTCTAAACATCAAGTTTGTTCAAAATAGATTCATAAGTTCTAGAGTAAAAGATACAGAAGTCAAAAGAATTTGTTTGGGAGGATCAATGAGTAGTTAATAGACCAGGTCCCAAGACTTAACATGATATTCATTTTGGTTCTGTGTGATAACACATCAAGGGTTGGTAGCTCTGCCATCAAGTATGTTAGTTTGTGTAACTCACCAGACAGATCAACAGCCCAAAGTTTTACATTATAATGTGGATTGAATGCATGGTAAAGAAAACCTTTGAACCTGGGAAATGCAAGAACACAGCTGGATCAGATAGACCAAATGTGAAGATCTTGTTTGATAATCTGTTTGGGACCTGAAATTGCCAAATAGATGCCTCATGGAATCCCACAAACAGCACATGAGGGAAACGACTACTGCTTATTCTCACTCTCTAAATGATAGGCAGTAGCTTATTGCTACTGAACATGGGGATTCCGTATCATCATCATCATAACTATGAGCCATTGACAAGTCTATCCTTCATGAATTTGTCTGAGCCTCTGATGATTTTAATTGTCCATTTTAGTTTGTTTTTCTTTTGGTTTACAGTATTGGCAATGCTGTTAATCCTTTGGGTAGCATTCAGTTTTTTCACTGAATCACTGTTTTTAATAAGCCACTCACCACAACCCCAAGTTCTGGTGAGTCATTGCTAGTTCCAACCCCATCAATGTGGTCAGGATCTTCAGTTACTTACATTGGGCCTCGCTTACTGTATTTACTATCTGTGTTATTGCATTTGAATACATCTATTTGTTTGTGTTTTCAGTCTACTGAACAATGTCATTGACAAACTTGCCAGAACCCATTTTTGCACCTTTCAGTTTGTGAGAACTGACTCCTTACATGTACCTTCTTGTGGTTTTGAACTGTGAAAGACCACCTCCTCATATCAACATGTCACGTGACTATTAAATTTCATTTTATATCATGTTTATGAGATAATTCCTAGTTGCATGCTTCTTGATGTTCTTCTTTACAATTATATTGCTTATTTATCCAGTATGAATCACTCCGTTTGTTTGAATTAATGTCAAGTGAGATTAGTGACAGAGGGCTCCTTCTTTACAGCAGTTAGTTTGATTCTTTTTAAGAATTTAGGAACATAATAAGATCCATGCTGGATTGCAAAGAAACTTTTCTCATCTAGCAGCCAATCAGATACCTATGGAGGTCCACCATTAGAGCAGAAATGCAGTAGCATCCTTTAGCTCATGCTTGCCCACAATGGGTATTCAAACCTTCTGACTCTGAAGGCAGTGTAGTCATCATGATTAATAAGCACTGATAACCTTATTGTTCACCAAGGTTCATCTTTTTTGTAAATAATAATTTTAGCTTTAATCATGCTTTCCATCTATTTTCCCATGACATCAAAGCCTAGTAATATCTTGGATTTCCCTGAATCTTTTTTAAAAAATATTGACATGACATTCAGGTTTTGGAATGGAGGATGATTTTGATGCAAGTTTCATATATTTGATTAGCACTTTATCACTTAAACTCTTTAAAATGCATTTGTATGTGACAGTTGCTCGGTGCCACAGGGTTCTGTCCTGGGCCCAGTGCTGTTCAATATCTTCATCAATGACTTGGATGAAGGAATAGAGGGCATGCTCATCAAATTTGCAGATGACACCAAATTGGGAGGGGTTGCTAATATGTCAGAGGACAGGATCAAAATTCAAAATGATCTGGACAGATTGGAGAGCTGGACCAAGGCTAACAAAATGAAATTCAACAGAGAGAAGTGTAAGGTCCTACACTTAGGTAGAAAAAATGGAATACAGAAATATAGGATGGGGGACACATGGCTGGATAGCAGTACGTGTGAAAGGGATCTAGGAGTCTTCATAGACCACAAGCTGAACATGAGTCAGCAGTGTGATGCGGCAGCCAAGAAAGCCAATGCAATTCTCGGTTGCATCAATAGGAGTATGGAGTCTAGATCAAGGGAGGTAATGGTACCACTCTATTCTGCTTTGGTTAGACCTCATCTTGAATACTGCGTCCAGTTCTGGGCACCTCAATTTAAGAAGGACATGGTCAAGCTGGAGCAAGTCCAGAGGAGGGTGACCAAAATAGTGAGGGACCTGGAAGCCATGCCCTATGAGGATAGACTTAGAGAGCTGGGTATGTTCAGAGTGCAGAAGAGAAGGTTAAGAGGGGATATGGTAGCCATGTTTAAATATCTGAAGGGATGTCATGTTGAGGAGGGAGTGGACTTGTTTTCTGCTGCTCCTGAGACCAGGACAAGGAGCAATGGATTCAAGCTGCAGGAAAGGAGATTCCACCCGAACCTCCTGACGGTCAGGGCTGTCTGGCGGTGGAATGTGCTGCCTCAAAGTGTAGTGGAGTCTCCTTCCTTGGAGGTTTTTAAGCAGAGGCTTGATGACCATCTGTTGGGAGTGCTTTGAGGGTGTTCCTGCATGGCAGGGGGTTGGGCTGGATGGCCCCTGTGGTTTCTTCCAACTCTACATTTCTATGATTCTATGATATGGTTATCACATTTTTATTGCTGGTTTTTCAATCTTTCCTCCTCCTCTTTAATTACATGTATATCCTACATTTCTCTAAGAAAAGACCTAAGGTTCTTCTTCATCTTCATCTTCTTTTCCTTTCTGCCTTTCCACTCCTCCTGCTTGCCTTATTCTCTCTCTGAATCTTTTTGTCTAGACTGAGGCCCTTTCCACCCTACACTATTCTAGTGCTCTTATTCCACTTGCAACATCCTGTGGAGTCCTGGGGTTTGCAGTTTAGGGAGGGGCATTTAGAATTCTCAGCCAGAGAGCTCTTGGACCTCAGTAAACTACAAACCCCAGAATTCCACAGGATGTTGAAAGTGGAATAAAAGCAATAAGCAGTATAGTGAGGAAATGTTTCTTTCTATCCTGTGCCTTGCCATGGCTTATTTTCTCAAAAACGCCAACATCTCTTTATCCTCTGCATTGATACAAAATATTTATTCTTTGGCTAATAAGGAAAGAAAGAGAGAGGGGGGGGGAAACATCTAGTTAGGTGTGGAAACTTTTCCACAAGCCTAAAAGGATTGCCTGGAATGTAGTCCATTTTACCTTCTAAAAAAGAAAAACATTTAAAAAACCCTGGATTCCTGCAGCAGGGGAGGAAATGATCAGGACCACAGTTTACAGTCTAATATTTTTTGTGGAAATTAGGTTTTCTGTGCATTTTAAACTCATGATTGTCCTAGAGACAGATTATAAAAAATAATATAACACCTGGTTTATAAAATTGTCACATTTTATGCACATTTATGCATTGTATAAATGAATGTCACATTTATATGTATTTTTTTGCATGGATACCTGATTATAACCAGCAGGGACAGTACAATATGAAAATTTTATGCATTGGTTAATATAGTAGTTTGTGTCTCCTGGTGAGGAAGAAACCATAGCTTGAAACAAACAGAGCACTTTTCTTTGATAATAATTTTTTGCTGTTATCTATGGTGTTATATATTTAAAAAATTCTTTGCCATTTTTGTGAGCCATTCTCTTCCTGAATATGAAATTTCCACCTTCTTCTTTAAAAGGTCAATGGATTTGTAGTCCATGAACTATATTTCCGCTTATGAATTCCTCGAGTGTGTACCAAAGTGGCACAGAGCAAATTGTGGGAACAGAATTCAGTCTCAGAGGTGGTTCGAGTCTGAGACATTTTTCCAGCCATAATAGTGTGTGTGCCAGTGGTGACTCTCAGGTTTGGATTTTGAGGAATCTGGCAAGCTTAAATAAAAGGAGCCTGTATGCCCTGTGCTGGGGAGAAATGAGTTTTTCCTTGGCCTCTGTGTTGGTTAGAAATATTTCAGTTGATTTAATAAGGGAGAATCTCTGAAAGGATCTCAATTTCATACTGGTAATAAGTATTTTATTTCTTCAGTTTTTTAAAGGCATCCCCAGTCTTTTCTTTTAACCTTTTCCATGCTTTAAAATCCTAGAGTCCTCAGTTGGTTGAACAAAAACTTTCTTTTGTGAGTTGAAAACAAATCCATCATCTTTTATCTTTCAGATTCTAATCCTTTCTTTTGTTTTGCCTTGTGCTTGTATGAATGGCTTCCTGGAGCATAGTCAAACGAGGAATATATCATTAAAAATGAAACCTTCCGCATTTATCACTGATGTTATCACCAAGTCGGGCTTTTTCAGTTCTTTGTTTGACATTTGTAAGGCCTCCAAATGCAAGACCTTAATTATAAGGTCCTAGTGCCACAGCTTGACACTTCAAATGGAGTCTGGGTCCCATACTATACCTTGGATTTTGTGCACTGAACAATCTAGGAAGGCTTGACATCTCTTCAGAATATGCCATAGAGGCTTTGGCATTGCAGCAGTGTTTGTTTCCTTTCTTTTTTTACGATGAATAATTGCAGAAGGCAAGACTAAGCTTCACTTCTAACAAAAGCAAGTTGATATGCCTGTATGATTATGGAGATATAAGTATCACCCTGTAAAGAGGGATGTAACCTGAGAGATTTCCAGAGAGGCTTGACCTAATGCTGTTCCTATAGGAAACAGCCTGTTCTGAGTTACAACATTCTGCCTGGTCCAGTACTAGGAATGGAGTTCTTTGCTAAGTTTCTTCTTGAAGGTGGCTATGAGTAATTGTAACAATTTTCTTCCCACTGCAAGAAAGTATTTGAAAACTACGCAATTTTTGAAGGTTATTTGCAGTTTGGGACTTACTCTGTGCAAAACTCAGATGTGATTGTTTTGCACAGAAAAGTGCTTTCTGTGCCAGAAGCAACATTTTTCTTCATGGAAACTGCTGCATTTGCCAGTATATAAGACACACCCCATTTTCAAAGGTTATTTATGGGGATTTTTTTTTTTTTTTTAGTACCGGTACGTCTTCTACACTAGTGAGGCTTCCCCTACCCCCCTTCCATTCCATTTTGCTTGGGTGGGAGTTCTCCCCACCAAAGAAAAATGCATATGAAAGAGAGGGGAAGCTCTAGGGAAGTCTTGAGCAAGCATTCCTTTCACCGCCTAGGCCCCTCTCCCTTTCCTAAGCATAGGCAAAATGCATAGGAAAGGGAGGATGGGTTCTAGGGGGCAGAACCAGCACTGGCATGGGACTTTCCTAGACCCTTTCCTCTCTTTCCTATGCATTTTGCCTCTGTGGGGAGTTCTCCCCACTGAGGCAAAACAGCAGGGAAAGGGCAGTGGAGGAAGCTTTGTGTGAGTGCTCCTTTCACCCCTCTCTTTCCTATGCATTTTTTCTTCCCACTGAGGCAAAACAGAAGGGAAATGGGGGTGGAGGAAGCCTCATGGAAGTCCTCCTTTCACCTCTTCCCTTTCTTATGCATTTTACCTTGGCATGGAGAGGGAGGGGAGGCAAAAGGAGGGCTCACAATGATGCACCTGATGTATAAGATGCACCCTATTTTCAAAGGCTATTTTGGGGGGAAAAGTGCATCGTATGTGCCAGCAAATGCAGTAATATTTCAATGTAGAAATATTAATTCCTATGCAGAAAATGCTCTTTTCTATGTAGATCAACCAGGTGTGAATCTTACACAAGACAAATCCCCAATTACAGTTTTTACTTCCTGTGCAGAAAACAACATTTTATGAGCATGAATTAATATTTATGTATTGAAATAGTATTTTCCACACAGAAAATGCTGTTTCATGAGTAAAAAAAATGCTGCTTCCTGCGCAACACAACCACTTGCAAATTTTGCACAGAATAAGTCCTGAACTATGAAGATTCTTTTCAGTTCAAGATTCTTCTCATCAGGATTTCTCAACACTCAAAACACATGGTTTTCTACCATATTTTTGGAATTTTTTTATAAGTCTTTTTATTACACAATAAAAGAAATATATTACCAAGATTATAACAAATATCAGTACATAAATGCATTACACTACATAAATATAACAACAATATTATATGTATAATTGAATGATAGGAAATATACCAATAAAAGACAAATAACAAAACGATAACAGACAAGTAAAAAAACATTTCATATCTAAAAGGAAAAAAAACAACATACACAGATAAAATCTTCCCTTATTTACTCTTCTTACTTTGTAGACAGTGATTTCATATATAGCATTTACCAACAATAAAGTTTCCAAGAAGAATGTAAGCCTTTAGAACTCTACCCTTCCCTTGTTTTTTCTGAAGCTAAATAAGAGGATTCTTATAACTCAAAGTTCTTAAATCATTAATTTCATATATTTCTTCCATGAATGGTCATCACCAAAGAATCTATTCAAATTAATTTATCTTTTCCCTTAATATTATTATTATGAACTTTACCTTCTATCCACTTCCTTTAACTCCTTTATTTTTGTTAAAATTAATAATTGAATCTTTAAATCTTTAAATGTTTCAACATAACTCACATAATACATCCTATCTTTCATCATATAAAAAGAATTTTAAACATTTATCCCCGTCGTAGTGAATCTCCTCCATTTAGATTCCCAAATAGGAGAGATTATATTCCAGTCATATTTAAACTGTTTGACCAAGTTATCTGATTATAGAGTTGTCAATTTATCTAAGGCCATTTCCGCATTACACTGTTATAGTGCTATCATTCCACTTTCAACATCCTGTGGAATCCTGGGGTTTGCAGTTTAGGGAGGGGCCTTGAGAATCCTCAGCCAGAGAGCTCTTTGGTCTCAGGAAACCACAAACCCCAGAATTCCACAGGAGGTTGAAAGTGGAATGACAGCACTATAACAATGTAGTGCAGAAATGGCCCAATTCTACCAAATCATATAACTTCAATAACCAATCATCAATATTTGGGATTTCCTTTTGTTTCCATGCCCAAGCAAATACCAATCTAACTGCCGTGACCATATAAATCAATAATTTCTGCTGTGATCTTTTCTTAAGTTGTTGAACATCATCAAATGTATTTAACAAATATAGTTCAGGATTCATTGGAAAATTAATTTGAAGATTTTTTTTACAATATTCCCATGAATTTGCCTCCAAATTTTTTTTGCTTCATCACAACTCCACCAGAGATGGTATAGGGTCCCCTTTTGTGGACATTTCCAACAGATATTTGTATTATTTTTGCTCATTTTAGCCATCTGAACTGGTGTGTAGTATCGGTGTGTGTTCTGATTTCTCCTGAGATCGTATAAACCTTTCATCTTTTTGGAATATTTTTTTTCAAAATTATTTTTATTGTTTTCATTTATTGGAATATAAAATTAACAAACATATTGACCCATATCAAAATCGCTGTTTGAACACACTCAGAAACATATCACGGGAGAATGTAATACAATAACTTATCCATTAGAGAAATAACAGAAACAGATATTTGCTATCTACATAACGATGACACATATGACAAGTTCTGCAAAAAAAGAAGAAAAAGAAAAAATAGAGAGGAAAAAATGGGGGAAGTATAAGAAGATATGAGAAACAAAATGAAACAACAAAGAAAACAACAACTACTATATTAAAAATTAACTTCTCATGCTGTTAGTGCCACAAATTGGACCAATTTCAAATCTTATTATATATCCATAAAAATTCCGTTTAGTTATCATGTCATTTTGTTCCTGAAACAATCTTTTTGGAATATTTTTGAACATTCTTTCCATTCTTATCCAGTGTCATTTATTGTGACTGACCATAGCAGCTCAAGGGAATCAGGTCTAAGATCCTTTTAACTTGTGATATCAGGGTCTGAACCTGTGACCTTCTGCACTCAAAGAAAGAGCTTTACTCCTCCCCACAGTTCAGAGTTCAGGGCTGAAAGGACAAAATGCAGTCTGACTCATTTGATTGTTCTGTTGGACAGTTGCATGGTGAGAAAAATGTCATTTGTTAAGCTTGAAGAAATAGAAGAGGATTTCTTACTAAGTGCTTTTTTAAAACTAAGCATGATTTTATGGATTATTGAAACTGGCTTCAAATATTTCGCTCAATCAAGCACTCACTGAACTCTATTGTAACTAATGTCAAAATGAATAAAACAGAGTTATCATACAAAAAAAAAAAAGGAAAAAAAAGAAGGAGAAACAAACCCACTTGTTTTAACTTGCTGGTTAACTTGCTGACTTGACTATGTAATAATATAGTGTGTGTTTAGCCATAGTGGAGGCTAAACCAAAGTGGCTGACAAACAGGCAGAAGTCAGGGGCAACTTCTGAGCATAGTGTGGTTTCTGGGGGCTTTTGGAGCACTGGGAGTATACCAAACACCAATCACTGTGTTTTGACAACATTTGGGGCATTTTGGAGCAAAAAGTTCCCCAGTTTAAAAATTGGGGTCTGGGAGCTTTTGGGGGCTCAGGGCCTCAAAAAACCCCACGGAGGCTATATTGGGTCACAGGATTCCTCCCCCAAGTTGCCCATTTCATTCCTAAAATGGTCATAGCGCTCTTGATGACATCTTGTTAATATTGCAATGTAATATATTATTATGGTTATTGTACTGAAATGGCCTAATTTGTGCTGTGTCACACACTACTTTAACTGGTCTGTTTTTGCAGACATACACCAAATTAGGAAACAACTATATCTGTATTTTAGGAGTCATACACACTGTGTAAAATAATAATAATAATAATAATAATAATAATAATAATAATAATAATAATAATAATATACACATTTAGAACTTCTGTTCTGTGTGTAAAGAGTGTAGTTTCTGGGCAATCTGGCTGGGCTCCAAGAAACAAAGGGAAGATTATTTGGGAACTACCATAGTTGTGGCGGCCGTTTGGGAGCTGGAGAATTGGTGGAAGAGTTGCCCTTCATTCTATACACTGAGAAGCTTCCTAGCTCTTAATATTAATGCTTCCCCCTTCAACTATCTATCTATTCATTTCCTGTTCTCTCCTTCTCTCTCTTTCTGTGTAAAGGTCTGAATTCTAGCAGTGCGAATTGATTACTTTAAGGCAGAAAGCACTTCATCTGGGGTTAAGTAGCTAATTAAATTATTACTAAGTAGGGATTAGTTTAGCTATTTTCATGTTGTCATTTTAAAGCCTTGTTTACTTTGTTTTTTTATAACCTGGAATGCCATTTCATTTACTGGCTTATTATTTGCTTTACTCACAGGTCACTTGTCTATCATCACTAGCTCCAGAGCAAACACTAACTATACAGCATGAATAGCAGCTCTTCTTTTTGTAGACACACCTGGTTCAAACATTTAAGACAAATGGGAGTGACTTTCAAATTCTCCTCTTCTGTGCATAGTAGCAGAAGTGTGTTCTGACCCCTTTCCATTGCATTATGTGGAAGAACAGCTCAAGGGCACTCACACAGGGAACTATCACTTATTCAGAAGCAAGGTACATTGCTGGGACAAGGTTCTATTTAGTAAGGTTCAAACACTTCAGTTGAAGGCATTCCTTTGGTTAGAAAAGATGATGAGCAGTTGTACTGCCCAGATTTAGCTAAGTCAGATTGCCGCAGCAGTATTGCACTCTCTAAACCTAGATCTGCAGTTACCCTACATTTGGCCTAGCCAAATATCCTTTAATTTCTCAGGTGAGCGAAATCCTGTCCTTGCCAGTAGAAGGCTATACTATTTTTGCAGTAATCTTCCATCCCATCCATTCATATTTGAGTCACATGCCCTTGCTGCTGCAATCCTCGCTGGTCTTCCAGCCTCGACAGTCATGTTTGTTTATGCCATTGAGCCTCTGTAAACAAGGTGATGGGTGCTCTTTCAAAATGGCTGTTTCCAGTAATGGAGACTGCTGGGCTTATGCTTCCTTGGCCCAATGTGGCCCTGTTGGGATGGCCATAAGCATCACTCCTCCTCAAGAGGACACTTATTTGCATAAAATATCATTATATCCATTTTTATGTACAAATCAAAATAGAAATACTATAATTTAGATGGAAATACAATATGTTTAGCTATAGTGGGGAAGACTTTATCTTTGAACTGGTCTTGGACTGGATTGTCCTTGAAACAGAAGATATTTTCAAATAGTCTGCTTTTAAAGAAGGACACATATAAAACTTGAACATACATAGTACTGTTAGCAATCATGGCATCTGGGGAGCTTATCTATGACCTTTAGTAAAGTTGATGGTGGTAGTAGTAGAGAGGGAATTGGTTTTCTTTTTACACTTACATTTGTGAAGTAGGGATCTTGGCCTAAGAAAAACTGGAAGCAAATCAATTTAAGAAAAAGTCAGTACACCAAACTAGGAGTAAATCAATTTAAGAAGAAGTCAGAGAAAATCTGATTTTTTTTCATTCAATATATATGCACAGCCTGGTAGATACTTCAAATGTTAATTGTTTGCAATTATTTTTTTTTAAAAAAATGTCTATTGTATACTCCAGCCTTCCCACCCTAGTCTATTAAATAAGAACGAGAAAATATACTTTTTACACATCAAAATAGAAACAAATGTTTCCAATAAAAGCAGACTTCATAAGACAGTAGTAAAAATAGCTCACCCACACCAACATAAATCTAGGCAGATGTACCGTGTCTTGAATGACAGAAATGTATGACTGAATACTGCCACGAAATATTGCTCCTCACCTGCAAGTTCCAATCAGGTGTAGACAGAAATAATTGATTTTCCTCTCAAGGGAAAGAGCATCAGGAAAGCAGGAATGTGTTGTGTCAGTTTGCTGGCTGGCTTATGCAGGGATTTTAAGCTCAGTGGATGAAATCCAATGTGGCTTTCTAATTCTGGTGGTACTGGGAAGAGGGACTGGGAAGAAAGTAAGTTGTGTTACCCCTCTTCAGCTCCTGTATGCCCTTGAAATCTTTTCTAGAAGGTTGAGAGACACCCCCTCCCCTGTGCAGTTTATTTCGGGTAGAGCCACAGAGGAGAGAAGTCTTACAACTCATGTGATTGAGGGTTCTGCCCATTGGCCACTCCTCAAAGGTACTTTTAAAATTTTCTCTGTTCCCACTCTGGTACACAATACTAGGTACAAAAAGAGATTGTCATACAACGCTCTGAACAGGGCTTTTTTTTTTTTTTTGTCTGTTAACCAAACTGACAAGACAGATTTTCTCCCCAGTCACATAACTACTCTGGAGGTACTGGACACCCTGAGGAGATTGGCAACAAATGTGAAAAGTGATGTCTCAAATGATATAACCCCAGTTGATCACAGTGGCAAGGCAATGTGGGAAAACAGAATGGAAAAAGAATCAACACTGGTGAACTACAGGATGTACCAAGAAGGTGCAAAGCAGTTTTCTAGACTGGCCATTCAGGGCTTTGGGACTTGAGGACAGGGAGAGTAATCAGAACCACAGATTTGGAAGGGGCCACCTTCCAGTGCAGGAATCCAGAGCTAGAGCATCTCTGAAAAGTGGTTGTCGAACATTTGTTTAAAGACCTGTAAGTGAAGGAGAGTCTATCACCACCCTGCAAGGCAGTCTATTCTACTGTTGAACAGCTCTTGCCATCAAGAAGTTCTTCCTAATGTTTAGTTACAATCCTCTTGTAATTTGAATCCACTGGTTCAAGTCCCTTTTATAACAGAAAACAAGGTCTCTTCACCTCCCACAGAGAAGGCATCCCTTTAGATACTTAAAAGTCTTTGGGGCTTTTCTGGATTCCAGACTTGTTGCTTTGGGACTTGGAGCTTAATGCTTCAGGACAGACAAAAGTGGCCTGAAAAGGTACGGCCAGATATGACAGAAATAGTCTAAGCACTGTTTCTTGTTTAGACTTAGGGGAGGTTCAGGCTCATCTAGCAGCAGGGGCTCTCCATCCTTGACCAAATCCTCTTTCACAGAGCTCCATTTTAATCCATGTCAACAGACGTTGTGGCCCTACCCAGTTCATTGGGATGTGGATCTTTGTTCTAGCTCTCTGCACAAATAGGCATCCATAGCTGCTCAATAGAAACATCTTAATGAGAGCATCTTCTACTCCAGTCCTATTTGCATTTATTCAAAAAGAAAGATATCTCAGTGATTTTAGTGAGACTTTGGCCCTTTCCACATGTGGTTATTAAGGCGGGCCATTGCGTCTTGCCATGGAGGTCTTCTGCACCTTGGAGTGGACTAGGTTCAGTTTATTTACCTTTGTTCTGCACGTAATTCTGACTAAATGCACCCCCATGTGGTGGTAAAGCGTGCTATTTGAAAACCAGAAGAAATTGGTTTTCCAATTTTCGAGATCGATCCAATATGTACTTTCACTGTGGTGCAGAAAAATACATTCGTGCCAATGATAATTGGTGGTCAGGGGAGTGCTCATGGGAGGGGCCAGGGGGTAGTACGGACTTGTGCACGTATGCATGTATGCACGTACGCAATAACATACTAAACCATGCACAAAAAAAGGGCCAATCACAGCCAACGGGGCGGGGTGAGAGGAGTAGCGGGAGTGGCCAAAGCAGAGGCAGTGTGGATTCATGAACTCACACTCCTCTGAATCAGAACGGAACATACACAGTAGCTGTGTGGAGGGAAATGAGGGAAAGTCCGCCTTGTTTTGAGCCCAGAAAATCTGATAAGAAACGGCACAAACCGATTCACCAGCCTCGTGCAGAAAGGGCCTTTGTTCCAGATAAATGTGCATAGGATTGTGTCCATAATAAATCAAACATTTATTATAACCGTAATTAGGAATTGAAACTCACTTGTTGAAACCAAGAGATTACAGATGTTGTTATAAAACATTTACTTAATTAATACTTGGTTAACATTTAACTTAAAATCCATATTTTTCCTTATTCTGTCATAAAAAGGAAGTAAGCAAGAGTGATGATTACTATGTAACTGTAATCTCCAATGGTTCATGCACATTGGGACAGAATACTGTCTTTTCTGCCAATTGCCTTGGTAATTATTGTGCCAGATGAGGAATGGATTGGTGCTTAGAACACTCCAGGCAGGAGAAAGGAGGGGGAATGTTGATTATCCAGTGACCAACTCAAATCCTCAAGGGCAGATCTGTGGGGAAAATACCTCATTGCAAGGGATGAGGACTGAGAAAAATCACTTTGGTTTTGTGCTGTTACTGGATCAGAGGCTTTCTGTGGGTGTACAGAGCCCTTTTGTCTACAGCAGATAAATACTAGATTAAAGTCATAGTAAGCATAGCATCACCACAGGTTTAAAATTAACTCAGGATCCAAACTTTCCATTAAAAAAAAAATCATACTATGTTTTAAAAAGGGTTGCCAAGTGGTAACTGGAGAGAGCTCCTCTACCTTTCACGATTGTGTAGAAGAAGGAATTTCAGCAGGCGACTCTTCTCACATAACCAGGTAACAGCCAATCCCTGATAAAATTCTATCTTCTAAACAAATATTAGAAGTACAGGAGCCTTCTCTTGTTTTCACCCTGGCAATGTCAGTTTTAGTTCAGACACATGAGCTGAGTGCCTATCATGATGAGTTATTTGTTGGCTGGTTTGGCTGAAAGATAGTAAGTGAACCAAGTTTGTCCAATAAGCTTTGTCACTGAACAGTGTATGACATGTGTTTCATGTAATTTATCTTGACTCAGGGTGCAGGCAATATTTATATAGTGCCAGGTCTGGAAGTGTCAAATGATATATTGCTGCCACAGCCAATATGACCCATCTTCATAACTCTTTTGTGCATTTCATAGATCACACAATGATTCAGTTTTACTGTTAGTCAGACATCCTTCAAGTCCCTGATAGGCGTTAATCTCTGCTTCTCCATCACCCTCCATCCTTGCAAAAGTTCATCTCACAGCCTGGGCCCAAAATGTAATGAAACTGAATGACTTTTGGCTGAGTCAAGGTTGAAACCGAGCATGAAGAAGTTACCTTTTCTTTTTTTGTGTATCCACTCCCAGAATGCTTCAACTAGGGTCCTTTCTGCACCTTACCTTCTTCCAGTGCTGGGGTGCGGGGATTGCATGAGCAGCCCCTGGTGAGAGGCTCTCGCATCCAGGGTCCTTCGGCTCTGCACAAGCTGCCTGCTCGAGTGAGAGCCCCGCCTCTTCCTTCTGCAGTGCAGCCTGGGACGGAAGCATGACCGGCGCGGCTCCAGAGGCTCCACACGCCAGATAAGTGTGTGCGGGGCCTGGGAGCAACATGCTATTGCGCACCATTTTTGGCTTCTAGCTGAAAATGAAAAGGTGCACGATCAACGCCTGCCGGCCCCTGGAGCATCGTGAGATTGTGAGTGCGTCATGCAGATTGCTCCTCACAATCGCGCGATGCTCCAGGCGCCCTTTTGCATGGAAAATGCTGGGCGAAAAGAGCCTAGCACATTCAGTGGCTACACTGGCTGAGATATTATGGGAGCTGTTGTTGTTGTTGTTGTTGTTGTCATTGTTGTTCTGTGCCTTAAAGTCATTTCTGACTGATGGAGATCCTTCAGGTCATTTCTGAGTTATGGAGACTTAAGGTGATCCTATCACAGAATTTTCTTGGAAAAATTTGTTCAGAGGGGATTGGCCTTTACCTTCCTCTGAGATTGAGAGTGACTTGTCCAAGTTCACCCTGTGGGTTTCCATGGGTAACTGGGAATTGGAATCCTTGTTTTCTGCCTTAATCCAACATTCAAACTACAGCACTACACTGGCCCTCATTCTGGGAACCATAATCCCCTCCAAATTACTTTTCCAAGCTGTGAGTCAAGAATAGGGATGAACAAGAATCAGTCTATCTAGAGTTTGTGTCAATTTTGCTTCTCATTATATGAACAACATTCCCTAATACCATAGTATTCTTCTACACAGTTTACTTCAATATATGTGTTTTGTATATAGAGGTTGAGAGTGGCACATTAAAATCTGGAGAAGTAAACAGTCTGAAGGATTACTGTGTGCCAAAGCTTGGATTTCTCTGGGAAATGCATATTAGTTTGGTTTGCCAAATGAAATCCATTTAATCATAACCCAGCTGATTGTGTAGCTACAACCGAAACAAGGAGCAAGGCTAAGGCCCAAACCTTTTAGTTACATGTAAATCAGCTTTTGAGGCCCAACTGATTTTATTCCATTTATACATGTACTATGGCTTATGTTATTTTAAATTGTTTTAACTGGTTTTAAATGGCCTTGTGTTAAGTGATTAAATGCTTTAGTATGCTTTTGATCTTTTAAAATTATAGTTATGGTTTTAAATTCTTCTAAATTAATTTTATTGCATGCTGCCCTGAGATCTTCAGATATATGACAGTATATAAATATATAATACATACGCAGATACAGAGATACATACATTGTTGTTGTTGCTGTTGCTGTGGGCCTTCAAGTTGTTTCTGACTTATGGCGACCCAAAGGTGAATCCATCATGGGGGTTTCTGGGGGCTGAGAGTGTGTGATGAGCCCAAGCTTGCCCAGTGGGTTTCCATGGCTGAGCAGGGAATCAATTCCTGGTCTTCAGGGTCATAGTCCAGTGCTCAAGCCACTACACCACACTGGATCTCAGATATATACAGATACATATGTATGTAGATGCATATGTACATATAGCTATTTCCATTTCAGGACAGTTAGTGGTAGTATAATACTAGCTGACTACAAAAAGAACTGCTGGAAGAGAAAAAATACCTCTGTCTACAGCTATCTTCTGAACAAAGGAGGTGATTCATATATCATTTCCTGTTATTTACATACAGGAAGGGTGTGTGTGTGTGTGTGTGTGTGTGTGTGTTTTACCTTCTGCTGTGAGCTGCTTTGAATCTCATGTTGGGGGAAAGGCAGGCAGTGATGTATTTGAGTCTTTTACTCCAAGTGTCAAGTTAAGTTTCAAGTCTCTACCTTCAAGTCTCGAGTCAAGTCTCAAGTCTGGGAGCCAACTTTGTACCCCAACTTGTATTCCAGAATTTCTGGAGAGATTCAAATAAAGTCAGTTTTAACAATTTAAATAGAGTCAGCCCTCCACTTTTGTGATTTTTCCATCTGCAGCTTCAGAAGTGGGGAATAGGATCCTTCTTACTTCCCATTTGCAAAGCTTGCCTTCTGCTCTTAGGAAAAGTTTTAGAAAGTTCCTTCTATATGAAGCAGGGACAGGCTGCTGAGCAGACCTCAACCCCTCCTCAAGCCTATTTGCTGTTCCCTCTGAGAAATGTGTCTGCACTTTGGACTTGAGACAGATTTTCATGTGACCAGTAAATTGTAAGGTTGCTGGAAGAATGTGTTATGTTACTGAACCAAGGGCAGCAAGTCACTCACTAAAAATATGCAAGTCTCAAGTTGAGTCAAATCTGTAAGTAATTTTTACCAAGTCAAGCCCAAGTCAAGTCACTCAAGTGACTTAAGTCTGACTTGAATCCAAGTTAATTGACTTGAGTCTACATCACTGAAGGCCAGATATGAAAGAGAGGAAGGAAGGAAGGAAGGAAGGAAGGAAGACACTTACAAGAAAGGAATATAATAGACCTTGCAGCTCCTGAGAGACAACTGACTCTTGTCTTTCTTGAAACAGTTAGCTACAACTACATGATTTAAAGGGACTACCTAGTCCTTGCAACTGTGAGTGGATAATGACAAAGCAATCATAAATAGATTGCAATCCAGTTAAAGAAAATGTAATTTCTTTAAATAGGTACACTTGAATGGATCAACCTATCAACTGTCCACACATTTGAATACTAACTAAAATAGCCTTGAGGGATTTACCTCTTCTAAAGTAGCATCTACCACTTTCATAATTGGTAATTGCTGATATTAAAACTTCCCTTTTTTTAAGAAAATGCTACTTTCTTAATCTGGGATAATCTTTTAAAGTTCATCAAACAAATGTTGAACTTTTAATAAAACCCATTTATTGCTTAAATGCCACAATTTAGATATTTTATAGCCATGAGCTGCCTAGTGTGATGTGCTATTGTTGCATAACATATTGATAATAAATACACTGCCAAAGTGTTGCCATTTTGTGGTTTTCAGTGGCATATCATTGCTGACAAGTTATATAATCTGAAGTAAAGTTTGATGTATTCCTCTGTGCATAGCCAGGGCAGAAGATGTTGCTATCATGTTCAGAGGGAATATTCAGCTCTGGACGTGAGAAACTTACATTTGCTGACATGTATAGAAATTCTCTTGAGGGAAATGGGATGCATGCAATATATAAGTCATACTCCACTTCCTTAAAGCCTTAAGCTAGCTATACACAATGGCAAACAAACCAGAGAATAGTCTGTCATCCATACTGGGTGTATACTCCTGCCATCACAACTGACAGTTTGTGCCATGGGTGTTCTTTAGGAAATTCTTTCCCAGCCCTTAAAATGCCCATGAAGCAAGCTAAGACATGAGTCAACATCAAGAGCAGAGTCAACAAATCTACATTCCCAGATCCTTTACTTTCCCCTGGAGAATGTGGAATGCTGGCATTGTTAGGCTAACAGAATCCTCTCCCTTTCATCTCTTTGTCCATTTGAAAAATGAATGTCATGCACTTTGAGATGCCCTGTTGGATCACCAATACAAACACAGGTACTAGATGCATTGCAGGCCTTAGCTGAAAGTGTAGGTGCATACAAACCAACGAAGAGAGCAAATTATATTGTACACACCCATATATCTATATTGAAAGATATTTATCTTTGGATGCTGTTAATCTTCAAAGCAGTGTCATCCTAAACTGGGCAAAGAATTGAAGGTAATACCGATCAGTTTATTCCTATCACAATTCTCCATTTTAAAATAAAAGTAACTACAAGGGACCAGAAGCTTTGGAGCCTCATTCTGATTTGGGCATGTAATTCCCCATGTTTCTTTCTCATACAGAGCATTAGAGAACTCCCTTATGGTTAGGGAACTCCTTAGGAAATCTGTACTGATATCCTGTGATGGATGTTAATACTCCTTTCACTTAAGCTTATTGGCAAAGCTTTATTTGAATTAGGTAGTTCTTAGTTGGCCATCTTTTGGAATGTATTTTGCACTATATACATAAATAAATAAGCAAATAGAAAACAAGTATGTACTACCTGATTTTCTAAAAGATGAACATGTAGTTTAAATGTGGTTACGAAATGTTTCATTGCTCTTTTGCATCAATTTGAACTATTTGTGTGTGAGTTGACTAGAGGATGGAAATATCGTTAGGAAGGGAATAAATGGACATTCAGCTGCTGATATGTTCATATGTGAAAGGAGATTGTGGAGTTGTACTACCCATGCAGTAGGAACATGGAATGTGAGAAACATGAATCAAGTTGAGCTAGATGTTGTAAAACAAGAAATGTAATGCATGAACATTGCAGTACTTGAGGTGAGTGAGCTAAAGTGAGCAGGAACAGGACATTTTCAGTCAGATAATTACACAGTGTTTTACTCACCAAATGAAAATCTAAAGAAATAGGGTGGCATTAATAGTGAGGAGGGATGTAGCAGAAGCAGTCAGGGGATAGAATGCAAAGTCTGACTGAATAATATTAATAAGAACTCAGGGAAAATTAATCAGTATAACCATAATCCACATTTATGCTCCAACTAAAGAGGCAGAAAAGGAAGAAATTGAAAGATTTTGTGCTGAAGTTTAGGAGGAAATTGATCACATGCCAAAACAGGATGTACGGGTGATTGGAATACAAGAGTAAGAAACAATAGAACAAACTTCTTTGGAGAATTTCACAGGAGAAGGACTTACTGAATTTTGTAAGGCCAACTGTTTGTTTGTTGCAAACACATTCTTCAGGCAGCTACATAAATGGCTGCATATGTGGACTTCGCCTGATGGCCAATATAAAAATAAAATGGACTATGCACAACTGGAAGCAGAAGATGGAGAAATTCTGTATGCTCTGCAAAAGTAAGACTAGAGCAGACTGTGGCACATACCATGAACGTCTAATATCAAAAATTACAGTAGAGCTAGAAAAGAACACTAAATCAATCATCGTGCCAAAATACAACCTGAAGGACATTTCTGTACAAAGACCATATAAAGAATACATTTGCACTATTAAGTCTAATTGACCAAGAGCCAGAAGAATTCTGACCTAAAGTCAGGGACATTGTTATGGCATAATACAAAAATAGACTATTTTCAGCCTAAAACAAAGAAAAAGCCTTATTATATGACAGATGGAGCATTTTAAATAGATAAATAAAAGGTGACAGAAATAGGGCATCAGAACAATTTTGGAAACTGAAGTCAGCCATGTAGGGACGTGGGGGTGGGGGTGGGGATTCACCCCAGGTGGCAATGTTTTGGGGGTGTCCTTCCCGTAGCCATGCCCCCATGCCCCCTGGCCATGCCCCCATGCACAGTGGCCATGCCCCTCATGCTGTAGCCCTGCCCTCTCCTGCTTCCCCTCCACACACTCCAAGCTCCACCACTGACTGAAGTGCAAACTGGTCTTAAATCATTTGGGATAAATAAATTACCTTGAACAGATGGCATACTAATAAATGTGTTTAAAGTTACAGATAGAATCTACTCTAGTTCTAACTAAAATCTGCTGACAAATATGGAAAACAAAAAAATGATGTACAGATTGGAAATGCCCAGTATATATTCCAATCCACAAGAAAGAGGACACCATGGATTGCAGTAACTACTGGACCATGACATTAATTGTCCATGCAAACAAAGTCATCTTCAAAATTTTATAACAAAGACTTCTACTAAATATACAATGAGAAATGCCAGATATCCAAGTTGAGTTCAGAAAAGGAGATGAAACTAGAGATAATATTGCAAACATATTGGCTAATGTTGCTCACCAAAGAATTTTGGAAGAAAATTAGTTTGTGCTTTATGGATGACAACAAAACCTTTGACTGAGTAGATCATGAAAAACTAAGGAAGCCCCCACCTTTTGATGCCCTGTTATTTGACACCTTGTTCTTCTTTCTGGTGCTTCAAAATTAGGGGCAAGTTCCATTAATTCCATGGGGATTCCACTCGTTCATCATTTTTTCTTGCCTATGGAGGTTTGCTTTGAACTGCTTGCACACATCTGCTGCTTGCAAAGTGAGCTGGGGTGGGTGCAGGTTTTAAGCTTGCTGAGAGACTTTGCAAGCAGCACAGGTACAGTTGGTCCCAAGTGGGCCTCTGTAAGTCCTTCATGTTCTCTATGGGACAGTACATGGGTTCTGCTTTTCAACAAAATTCATTTTCTGACACTGTTTCAGTCCTTAACTAATCAGATAAATGGGGAAAACCCCTGGCTAGAATTCCCTAAGGCAGTTATAAATGTGTAACCTAGATGTACACATTTGTGACTAGTCTGTATTCGTGACTCCTATGTATTCATTACTTTAGGGAATACACAGGGACTGTGAAAGTCCATCAATCCCCACTTACGGGGCAGTAGCCAATGCAATCAGTGGGGTCTCATTCCTTGTTGATCAGGAAGCAGCTAACAGTGTAGTGCGGAAAGGCCCAGAAAGGGCAGCTAGCATGAAGGAACTTGACAACATCTTCAAGTATAAAGATATATAATGGAATACCAAAGTCAGGGTTGTCCATGCTTTTGTCTTTCCAGTTTCTATGTATGGTGGTGAGAGCTAGATAGTGAAGAAAGCTGACAGGAGGAGAATCAGCTGATCTGAAATATGATGCTGGAGAAGAGTTCTATGAATACCAGGGAGTGCCAAAATAACCAATAAAGAGGAATGGGAAGAAATCAAACTTGACTTCTCTTAGAAGCCAAAATGACCAAACTGAGGCCATTACACTTTGGACAAATCATGGGATGGCATGATTCATTAGAAAAGATGATAATACCTGGTAAAGTGGAAGGGAGTAGGATAAGAGGAAGATCAGACCAGGGGTGGATAGACTCAGTCAAGGAATCCACATCCTATACTTTGCAAAATCTTTGCAGGGATGTAAAAAATAGAGCGTTTGGAAGGTCTCTCATTCATAGGGTTACCATAAGTTGAATCTGACTTGACAGCAATTAACAACAACAACAACAACAACAACAACAAAGTCTACTTGTCAATTTTACAGTGCTTGGACTTTTAGCAGACCCAAGGTCTGTAATGTAAGTGAAATATTCAATAATTCTTAGGATCTGGGTCTGAGTATGACAGCACACATTAACTTGCTTGCTGCAAGTCCCACAGTTTCACTTTTGTTTTCATTAGGATCAAGTTAAGAACATGTTAAACATGTTAACCTTTCATGATGATTGGTTGAGATCTCCTATTGCCTTCAGTTCTTCCTTAAGAAATTTGCTGTCTCTACCGGGCAGTTCTAGGCAGAGAAGCCAGACCTAGTTTGTATCAGTGAAACACAGTTCTCACTGAGGTGATAAATCTGCTCCTAGCCATACTGCTTGGGGGAGTATGGAAACTGTGGTTAAAAAGGTAACCATTCCCATGCTCTGGTCTGGGTCTGCCTTTAAGAATGCACATGAAGGCTCACATGGCTGAATGCTCCTCTATACAGAATAAACAACATCACTGTGTATACAGCCAGTAGTGGTTAGAAGTCACTTTTTGCTCAACCACAGCATGGAAGTTTGGGGGGATTTTCCAGATGTATGACCTTCTATTATTCCCTCCCTAAGAATATTTAAATCTTCTGGTTATTCCTAAGGTCAACAGCCCACTTGTGGCCTCTCTCTCTCTTTGGATTAAAAAATCATCACTGAGTTATTTCTCATGAGCTGTTCCAAGTGCCCAAAGACCAAAGGAGGACATAATCCTCTGGCTCAAATTAAATGTTTCATCGATTAAAACAACAATAAAAAACATGATTAATGCTCTTTTATTTTGAAGAAAAAGATGCTTCTCACCCCAAGCTAGTTTCCTGTGAAAAATCCTCCTCAAAATTGTTATTTGCTCTTAAATCCTGAAAACCAGGATTTGAGTGGCAACTTTAAGAAATCTCTTCTAGGACAACTCAAAAAAGTTATTTTTGGCTTTTGCTGTAGGAACAGAAACATTTCTTGATGTTCTTAATTTTTTGGATAGAGCAGATAGAGCCGCCAGTGGTAGGGTATGCCACAGCTTTTGTGTCAGAGGCTGATCAATGTACAAAGAAATCCAAGAATAGCTTGGCCATCATTCTGTATATCTGCTATATTCCACTTCCACTCGTGTCTCCAAGTGAGTATGGTCTTCTCCCATCTTGTCTTCACCGTAACCCGCTGTGAAGGAAATTTGACTGAGAGGGAGGGTATATGGGTGAGGGTGGATTGGAACCTGGGCCTCCCAAGTTATGGCCTGTCATTCTGCTTATTGCTCTTCTACCTTAAGGGGGAACTTGGAGTGTGTGGCTTTCCGGGCCTTAATTCTAGTAGGAAATCCACCTCAAGGAACTCACTGCTAAAATCTCATAGCTCAGTGGTGAGGATCTGTGGGTCTCCAGATGTTTTTGCCGTACAGCTTCCATCAATCATTGACAGCATAGCTAAAGGAGAGGGATTATGGGAACTGACACTGAAAAGCATCTACTCAAAGTAGTGGTCCCTGGACCAGTGCTAGTCCCTGATCCATTGGCTGTTGGCCCCAGTCAAGTTTCCAGGAAGGAAAGCAACAGTTCTAGTCAACATGCAGAAAATAAATAAAATAAAATATATACCCCAGTCTCCCACATCTGATAGCTTGAAAATTGCCATTCTGATTGAAGCTAAAAAGGGAAATTAATGGAGAGAGAGCACAAGAGAGAGAAAGAAGAAAGCAAGAGAATTTTGAAAAATTTTTTTTAGCTACGACTGACTATATAGAGTTGTCCACTCCATATCTTCTATCAATTTCAACTTGTGGCCCCTTGTCTCAAGGACTTTCTCACCTTCAAAATGCCCCTCCATCCATGTTTAATGAAATCTGAGGGTGGAAACAAGCATCTTGTTTGCTCATTGATATAGTTACAAAAGAAAGTCATCAAAGTGTATGTGCTGCTCTCTGCTGTCTTTTCCTTGTTGTTGATATTGCTATTGACAAATTTCTGTGTGGCCAAAAGAATCATGAGCAGACTGAAACTGCTGGTGTGTGGTGACAGAAGCAGCTATAAAACATGCCATCCTGATGGTATGCACAGGGTAAAATGGAGGGGTGATGATGGATGATGAGAAGAATAATATTCCTCCCCCTCCCCACTTGACATTATTTGAACAAACTACACTCAAATGAATGAAGTTTTTCATGACTCAGTTGGGCACGCTCCATAGACAGCTGTACGACATGACAGAACAGACTTTTAGATTATATTAGTTATAAACGGGTTGCTTGAAAGCCAACATTAGGACTTGCTTTGTCAGAACTTGAAAGATTTTAGATTAATCTGCTGTTGCTATTTATCAAGGAAAGAGTTGTTTCCATGAACCTGGAGCTGCTTTAAAACACTAAAAGATTTTGAGAGTAAGCTTTCTGAATGGATGTCAGGTCAGCTGAGCAAGCCCTGTTATGATTTGAGGTAGATGACTTTGTTTTAGTGCTTGTGTGCTTTACTATGTAAGTTGGAATGACTGGATCTGTTGATGGCTGGGTGAGCTAGGAGCATTGGAAATATTCTTGTAATGACCTATGATAAGAGAGTAAACAGGCATGGCTGCAAGGTCAGACACTTGGTAAGCTGTGTAGGGAAATGGGAGACGGACAGAAGACCTGGGATATGTGTTTGGGTAATCCATCAAATAGGATGTTCGCATATGCTAATTTTGGAATGTAATGGCTTATATAACACTTCAAAGTCAATATTCCTTTAGTCTTGGCAACACAAAGGTGTGTTGCTGTTTCTTCAGTGTTCCCGAATAAAGCTTTTGAAACCTCTAAGCTCAAGTCTTTGAACTCAGAGCTACATTGCACATCACAATGGGCTACACTGCAAAGTTAGATAATGGTACTTCATTGTTCAGGCTAAGCTATGGCAAGGTCAATGCCAACCTCTAATAAAACTTAAGAGCAGGAATGGGGAACATGTGACCTTCAAAATGTCACTGGATTGCAACTCACACCATCCCTTGCCATTGGCAATACTGGCTAGGGATGATGTGAGTTGTCTTCCAGCACTAGCTTGACAGCAGTGAACACCTGGAATAAGCCTCAGGTGGATTAGAATTACTGGATTCCTCATCTTTTGCTCAAGATCATTTGATTTTCCAGAAGGTACTGTTATTCAGATTAGCAGCCCTGTTTATCACATTTGTCTCTGTCCCCATATAAATGGATAACTGATGCTGCACTGATCACCAGTTGGACTGGATGAAAGGAATGGTTTGTGTCTTTCTCTCTTCCCGAACAGATGTATAGCATTGTTGAAGGTGATGCTAATAATTATCTTATAACTGGTGTTCCTCCAGAATGAGTGCATTATCTGTGTCTCTCCAAACTGCGAGGTGTGGTACTCTTCCATCCTCCACACACTATCTTCTTAAACATGTAGAACAATCTGCATTTGCGAATCTGTTTCTACACTCACATCGCTTCCAGATTTGCCAGATCCGAATGATATGCGTGTGTCTATGTGTATGTGTGTGCCTGTGTGTGTCTTCAAGTCATCTTTTGACTAATAGCGAGCCATGAGTTTCAGTCAGAATGACACACTGGTCAATTTTGCATAGACATTGTATATGTAGTTGTGTGTGTTAGTGTGTGTGTGTGTGTGTGTATACATATTCTGGCAGAATCCTGTTATCAGCTTATACTTAACTAAATAATTTCTCCCGGCCTAACCCCTCCTCCAACCTAACGGACAACATTCAATCATGCTCTGATTGTCATCAGAATGACTCTCCTTCTCCTCATACAGCTGATGTCCATTGAAGTAGGTGTGGGAAGAGTTTTAATCATTGCAATAGTGTCAACCTTGTGACTAAAAAGTGATCAGCAACACAAAACAGTTACAGCTAGTCAACTGTTTCATATACATGATTGCTACTTAGTCACAATTTTGACATTATTGCCATGATAGTAACTTGCCCCACACTTACTTTATTGGATATCATCTGCCTAGAGAGAAGCAGGGAGATTCTGCTGATGATCAGATCATGGTTGAATGATGTTTCTGTCAGTTTTTTTCAGGGGGGTTCAGGGTCAGGCCAGGATAAATTAGTTAGTTAAGTACTTAGTTAAGTATAAGCTGATACAGGATTCCAGCCTGTACTTGTAGGTTTCTGTCCTGAAATATTTTCTTTTGGTACATATCAATCAAGTTGAGGCTATGTGTGAAATCTAGGGCTCTGATGCCCACCACATTGTGGTGGAGAAACTGGAGACTTCCCTGTCCCCACTGGCTCCTGATGGCAATTTGATGACATCTTTGCTTCCCACCAGAAGTTTATTGAGATTTGTAGCAAATATGACTATTTGACAAAAGGATAGAGTTCTAGCAAACTGTCAGGAGCTATGATGACTAGAATTGAGATCTCTTCTCATTAGGCTGTGTTTCCCCTTGTGGCAAGTAATCGAGGCATTGGATCAAATATTTGCAGGGAGATAATATCACCCAAAATTCAAGGTGACTCCTTAGTAGCCCATGATTTCCATTGAAATACGAAGGTTTCTGAGTTAAGTTTGAGTGCTGTTTTGACAACTGTCAGTTTGGCCCTGTTTGCCTGCTTGCTATATTCATCCAAAGTCCTAGTATCAAGGACTCTTGCCTTCTACTCTCCTTCTGTGGAGAGTAGCAGCCTGTGGTACCATTCTGTACTAGTTGCATCTTCTTAATGCTGTATACTTCCAGGACCTCATAAGCATGTGAAAAAATTTCCACAGAAAAATGCCTACTGCTTATCTTAAGAATTCCTCACACAGAGATGGGAAATCTAAATGGGGAATTATATATATAGTGGAAGAATACTAGAAAGTGAATAAATAACCACTGACCTTAGACAGAGAGGAAAGATAAATAAGTCAAAAACATTGCCAAAGAGTATGTAGTATTCTTCCAAAATTATGAACCTTGTAAATTTTCACAGCATTGCTAAAGCTGCAGCAGTAAAGCACTGATTTCAACTGACCGAGCAAGTGGAGCACCTGCAATTATTTGAAGGCATAGTGCCAAGCATACCAGATCTCTTTCCACCAGTAGTTTGTCACTTTCCCCCTCCTTAAGCCAAAAGCTGGGCTTGTAAGGAGACGGCATATTTGAATGAATTACACAATAGGTTCATTCTTCCATTTAGCCCATCAGGTATTAAGAAAGTGAAATGTCCTAATGACGTGAGCAGTTGAATGCCAGGCTTATTTTTAGTTATGGGCTTTTCCTTGCTCTGTAGTTCTGATAGCAGCTTAGCACTATTAGTTCAGGTTCACTACCAAGAGGCTATGTGCTGCAAGGTGATTTGATGCTGAAGAAGGCAGGGAGAATGGCATGAATGATGCACGGTGTTCATCCAAGGAGATAAAAAACAAACATCGGAGGCACCTGTCTTGTAGGAGAATGGGATATTAACCTCTCATTTGCCAGTAAACACACACACACACACACTGTAGAAAGGCCTCTGATGATTTACTGGAACTTGCTGTGAGATCTAATGGTGATCAGGAAGGGAATGACTACTTCCCCATGAAATTGTTAAACCATTAAACTTCTGGCACATGCCAGTTAGTGATAGATAGCTTTCAGTCAGAACTTGGAAAAGGTCCTCCGCTAATGGTTATGGGAGGACAATCCTTGGTGCACTTGTCTAACAAAGTATTTTTCCCCATTCTCTTCTTTCAGCGTTTGTCACCCCGATGAGAAGGGTGGATAACATTAATGATAATGGAAGACCAAAGGTAGGGGTGGGCAAAGTGCAGCTTCATGGCCCTTAACCCATCCAAATTCCATAGGTGGCCTTTTTCTTCCTTCCTCAGGAGTGGATTGCTTGTTCTGGAAACTCTGCAGTGGCAATTCACTTTAAAAATAGGTTGCAGATTCCTCTGCAATGTTTAACATAAAAATGGCTGATTTGTCAAAACTAGAAGTGGCTTTCTGGCCTGTTCTGGATGTATGACATTTTTGGCAGTCCATGGCCCCCAGTGGGACACAGGGATAGAAAGCTGACCCTCAGATCCACCAAAGTTACTTGTTCCTGATCTAAGGGCTTCTCAGAACATCATGATCTACCCATACTTATCCAAAGCATGGAAGGGGAGGCAGGACACCATCATCCATCCATGGTTTCTGCGCAGCCAGTGTAATGTCTGCAAAATGGAGTCCATGCATATACAGCAGTGGGCATGAAACCTTTAGTGGGCAGGATTGGTCAGCCTGGTCAGATAGAGAGCCTACAGACTTAAAATTGCATAGATTCCCCTCTTCAGATGTCACATGGAACATGTGGATGTCAGGGAACTGACCTGGGAAATGAATGAGCATTGGGAGGCAGAAGATGCTGTCTCATTTCCTCTTTTATGCATTGAATATATGTGTGAAGGGTGTTTGTGTGTGCATCTTCTGAACAGCTCCTAAAAATTTGTAACACACTATATTCAATCAGTACTTACAGATTAAAATCTGTTGGTGTGCTTTATAGTAAGAGTGGGGAACGTTTAGTCTTCCAGATGTCTGAGAACTTTTATAATCCCTAATCAATGGCCATGCTAGATGGAGTTGGTGGGAGCTGTAGGCTGAACATCACAAAAGCCAAAGATTTCCTACCCTGTTGTAGAAAAATCCTGCAGACTAAATTTCCAGCTTATATCTTGCTTCATGCCATTGTTTTCTTGTACAAATAACATACTCAGTTTCCAAAAGGTATAATTGTTGTTATTGTGTGCCTTCAAAGATGTTTACAACTTATGGCAAAGTTATCATGGGGTTTTCTTGGCAAGAATTATTCAGAAGGGGTTTGTCTTTCTCTGAGGCTGAGAGAGCATGACTTGGCCAAGGTCACACAGTAAATTTCCATGGCTGAATGGAGATTCAAACCTTCATCTCCAGATCTGTAGTCCAGTGCTTAAACCACTATACCACAATGGCTCAAAAATAAAAGAAAAGAAAAAGTATAATTACCTGTCTGCTTTTCATATCATCCATTCCTTTTGGTAAATAAAGCTGTGTTGTATTTAAACAAAATGATTAATTTAGAGAAATCAGTCACTAAAGAACAGTGTATTTTTGTTTTAGCCTCAGCAGCTACACACGCACACTTAATGGGATACAAAATTGTACAAAAGGGGAATAAATTGCCCTTTCCTCAAGTATGGACAACTCATTCACTTTTTTGCTTGTGTCTTTGGATTTCTGGTAAAATGAAAGTCAAGTTTTACAGAACATGAATATTTGTTTATAAATATACTGTTAAGTTTCTAAAACCTTTCCACTTGCACATTTTCCAGTATTTAAAAAGCAAAATAATAGTGATCACTTTAAATCAACATTTTATTGCGAAAGATTGGTGGCTTTCTTTCTCTCCTTTCTCCAAATAAAATTTAAAATGCAAATTAAAATAGATACTTCTGAAGCAATATTTTAACTTAAGGTGGGCAAACTCCATTGTGTGGATCCTATGCTATGTAGGCTCCATTCAAATAAAAGGATACTGTGCAACAAATAATTCCCCTCCAATATAATGGGACTTGCACAGTGAACCTTTTAAACTGAAACTGTAAATAATTTCGACAGGATCTATGGGAAGATGTATGAGAGATTCTTCTCTGCTGTGGAGCTGTAGTGTGGAATACCCTTCCCTTAGAGGCTTGCTTGGTGCCAACACTGGCGTAATTCTTGTGCTGAGTCCAAATGTGGATTTTAGTTAAAGTCTTTGGGGCCTAATGGATTTTCCCCAAATCTGCATATATGTTCCAACTTTAAATATTTTAAAACTGTTTCAATTGATTCTGACTGTCTTGTTTTAACTTGTTAATGTTTTTAATATGCTGTTAGTGTATTTATTTTTTCTTTCTTTTTAACATTTACATTCATTATACTGATTTTAGTGTATGACACCCTGTGATCCTGTAATATAGTGTGGTATATAAGTATTTAAATAAATAAGTACATGTATACACGCATCCAAGCAGATTATACAAGAAACCAGTAATTAATTATAACTTATTGTTTTTAGCTACTTGTATTTAGCTACTTGCAAATTGCCATTTCTATATCAAGTACACTGTAGTTTTTTTTATGTGTACTCTATCTAATGTATGTATTCCATTTAAGGTTTTGCTTCCTCTACCACGCTTAGATGGAAGCAGTTGTATAAAGCACCACATAGAATGGTAAAGCACACAGCCACAAGCTGATTGTTACCTGATTATAAACAGCTAACTAGCTGTATGCTAAATAGTAGCTAGAATTAGAATTGTAGAATCATAGAGTTGGAAGAGAGCATAAAGGCCATTGAGTCCAACCCACTGTCATGCAGGAATTGTCGGATCTTGGAGCCTGGCCCTTCTTCTCCAGTCTGCAGGCATTGGAAAGGAATCTTAGGGTGAGAGAGCTGCCTTGAAAAGTGTGCACAGTAGGTCCTCCACATTCAAGAGGGTTAGGTGCACAGAACCCCTGCGAATGTTAAAAAAATCATGACTAACTCCCTCCAGTGAGAACTCCCTCCCTTCCTCATTCTTTTGGCTGCTGACACCTGGGGGCAAGGCAGAAGAGTGAAGGGGAAAAACCTTACCCCTTCCAGTCTAATGCTTGTTGCCCCCATGCCCTGCCTTGTTTTTACACTCCCACATGGGTGACAAGCAGGAAAGTGAAGGAGAAGGAAGACTTTTCCCTCTGCACTCTCCTGCCTGCCACTCATGCTCCCTTTCTTTCTTCTGTGTCCCTGCATGGGCAACGCGTAGGGGAGGCAAGGGAGTGAAGATCTTCCTCCCTGCACTCTCCTGCTGGTTGCTGCCAGCATCATTGCGGAGGTGATGGGCAAGGGAGTGCAGAGGTGGGAAGATCTTTCCCCTTCCTGTGCCTGGTCAAAAGGCCAGGGAATAGGAGGGGGAGAATGGGGGGAGGCAAGCGGGCAGCTCGCGGATAATCAAATTTGTGACAGTGAAACCCACAAATGTGGAGGGAGGACTGTATATGTATTTTCTTCATTTGTTATACATGGTGTTCTTCATTTGAATGATGCACTCTGAGTGACTGGGGTTGATACTTAATGTATCATGCCTACCAGGGCTTCTCCTCAAAACATCAATGTTGGAACATTACCAAGGCCTGCCCTCTGTGACAGTGTAAGTACTTTAGTCTCAGGTTTGGTTTTCAAAATCTCAGGGCTTGGGAGAGAGCCAACATAGCAACCCAGCTGCTATTGGAGGACATACAAAAACATCACAATATACTGGACACACAAATGATGATTTATAAGAACTAAATATAAGAAGTTGTCAATTATTGGCCACTTGGGCCAGTGTAATGGTTTGTTATATTGGTGTAAGGCGCTCTTTCAAGGGATGTGTCATGGCAATGGGGGGATGGCAGCAAATGCCATTTCTGTTAAGAGAGAAAGACACCCAGGAGCCGATAGGCCAGTGTTTTATCCTGATGGAGATGGTTTTTGCTCCCATCTCCCCTAAGCTGCAGTGCCTGCAACCAATTTACCCCAGTCTGTAGGCCATTACTTAACTTGCTGCGGTCTCCTACATAGTTACACTGGCCAAATGGTTTGTGGCCAATGACAGATAAATATAAGATAGGGTAATTAATTAGAGGTTGTACCAGGAGCCATACCACTTCTTTTATTTAGGTTCAAGTAATCTACCATTTCTTTATCTATCTTGTATGAATTATTTGTGTGTGTGCATGTATACCTGTAGTTACCATTTAGCATATTGCTACTCAACCAGCCACAATTATCTGAAATTAATTTTCCCTCCTGGATTGGATTTGTATTTGTTACATATACACTTTGTTGGCCAATTTACAATTGAGTGTTTTGAATTTTGGAATGGTCATTTTGTTTTCTTTTGCATTCTTTTTTTTAAACCCTCAATTTATCCAGCCTCACTTATAAAGATATTTGAAAAATTTGTAAAAAAATATCATGAAGTGACCAAAATTCTTACCAGTCTATATCAACCAAACGTTGTAAGCACAGCTACAAATAGAACAGAGAGGTGCACAATCTACTTCACTACCATACAACAGTTAAAGGTGAGGAGCCATTCAGGAAAAAAGAGGTGGAATAGCTAATCGAGAGGGACAAATGCTGTGGCCTGTATAGGTTATTACAGGTAGAATTTTAAGCAAATTCAGTCCCCCCCCCATATATATAAAATCTTTAAATATCAAGATTTTCTTGTCTTAATAAAGAGATCTACAAATTTTGGTAATTTCTTATTATAAATGAATTGAGGAAAGCTCAACATTGCTGATGAAAACAAACTCATATAAAATTTTCACTGATCTGTAATCTTGCCTATAGTTCTGTATTCCTAAGCATGCTCTGAGTAATTAATTCTCAAACTGCATTTTACCTTTTTATAGTAGCATTAAACTGCATTTTACCTTTTTATAGCATATTTCCTAGAATACTTTTTATGAAATAACAGAATACTTTCAGTGAAATAGTCATGCCTACAACCCTCCCTGTGAGTGCTTCTGAAGAAAAACGTTTCTTTCAGCACATTTGTATTTTCTGGAAATATATCCCTCTGCATTCAGAAATGGCATATTTCCTGTCTGTAGAGGTTTGGTCAATTTTTGGCTAAATTCGTATTCTTAGCTTGTTTAATATATTGAGAGAGAAGACAGTCTACAGGAATTGCTGGTTCATCTCCTTTCTGCCTTTGTTGAACTGTACATTAAATGCAGATGCTCACACTTTTGGGAGGAATGAAATATTCCTTCTGCCTATCTTCCTTCCAGTACGAATCTCTGTTTATTCTTGTCTTTGTCTCTTGAGAAATTGGAGTACAAGGAAGTGTGCCTATCATTGATGTGAGCTGAATAACAATGGTAAAATTCCCTCATGCTCCAACTTGAATTCTTATAATGTAGCGTTTGGTAGGCTCAGTGGTAGAAAACACACTAGGAACAGATTTTCTTTAGGAGCACAGTATATAAGCTAAATGATAAAGTAGCTTTTCTTTTCACATTTCTACATTTCTTAATAAATGGCAAGGGTTTCTTAAAATTTATCCCTATTGCAGATTTTCTTTCCTGGTTGTAATGTTTGCACAAGAATTTGGGTGGTTTCAGTCTCGGTTGTTCTTTTTCAGCTTCCATAGCTTTCATCATCCCGAAACATACTTTAAAAATACTTCAAGTTCTTCTGTGAGCAGGAAAAGTCTGTTTTATTTAAGTTAAAAAAACCCTCCTGAAGATTCTTTACTTATACCTTATTTAGGGAACAATCCATCCCAGATTAAACACTTTAAGATTGCAACTTGATATACACGTGCTAAGAAGAAAGCCCAAAAGAACACAGAAGGTTTTCACTTCTGAGGAACCATGCACAGGAATGCACTAAAAGTCCTACTGTTTTTTTTCAAAAACACAAATGCACATTTAACTCTCCCATATGGAATTAATGGGATGTGCAAGGTAATCCTGGGCATGTTCATTATTTATTTATTTCCTTTATTATTAATATTTGTATTATCTTTTTGCTAAAAACAGCAACAACAAATCTAAAATAATGAGAAGTAAGTTTCATAAGATTTATTCCTAGAGAAGTGGCCATAAGGTGCACGATTGGCCCAGTATTGTCCAAAGCAAAGGATCAGATGATACCCTCTGCTTCAATCCATGTACAAAAGCCAAATGGTCAAATTGTTCAGCCTTACTGGTGACAGGAGAGCTTCTTCAGTGCTGGTTTTATCATTAAATGGAGGGAAGTGGTGACCTCAGGCGACAGAGCACCAGGAGCAGCAAAACTGTTGCTCCTTCTCCACCCTTCCCTGGAAGGGCTCCTGCCACTTTGGAGAGCCAGTTTGCTCTGTGCAGCTTTCCAGAGCCATGTACTTTCTTATCTTCTGAGGGGTCCTCATAGTCAGGCATTGGAAAGATTATTGTTTATGCTGTGCCACAGGCAAACTTCAACACTGACACCTGAGACTGGGCTTAGAAGCCAATTAGAGTTCTGTGAATTTTATGTTCCATTCTCCTGTTACTTACTCCAGTTAACATTGGCATCCTCAGATTGTTCTTTTCCAGGAATTCTTATTTTGCCAGGTGGTTTCACCCTAAGTTTGCTAGCTGAGGTTATTATTGTATGCAGCTTCCTAGATGAGTGTCTCTGACTCTATTTGAGTGGTTACTCATGTTGAGTTTGAGTTCTAGCCTATTCTATATAAGGAGTAACTGAACATGAAAGGAAGAGAGTGTATTTGCACCATCTCCTCACGTCCAGATTATGATTTTATTAGCAAGAAAAGTAGCAGATCTGACAAAGAATGTCTCATATATCAGTGGAGGCTTCAGGGTTTAGCCTCATCTGGAGAGCCTCCATAGATAAAAGAGGCTTTCTACATTAAACCTTTGCTTTTCATGTGAACAAAACTAGTGCATTCCTTTTCCTTGTGTATTTTGGAGAATACCTGAACAGTGTCTCTGTGATTTACTATTTTACACACACAATCCGTGATTAGATAGAGTAGTCATGATGGGATGAGCAAACATGAAAATGTGGCCCTTGGCTGAGAGATGAATAGCTCAGTGTGTAAGGAAACAGGCACATGCTGGCCTCTTTCTACTTCTGCTAAATGTTACTGCATGTTACATGCATGTTACTGAGGAGAGACATCTAGCAAAGAAACCTAGCACTGACAAAAGGCACCTTTTCTTCTCTGATATCAGTGATCGAACATTTACCCCATATCCTACATCCTTCAGCAGTAGGGCATTCAACTACAGATATCACCTTAAGTGAGCCTAAATCAAACCTGGATTCTGTTGGAGTTCATGATGCCCTGAGTACTGTAAATGTCACAAGTCTGCACAGAGGGTCTGCAGAAGTGACAGAACATTGTGAGAAATTGTTTTTCATCTGTTTCTCCAATAATATTTTTACATTTTGTGTTATGTATGACTTTGGGGATCCTGGTGGACAGGGAAGAAATATACAAATACTATTAATAAACAATAAATGATTGGTTTCATTTTGATATTTTCCAAACTGAAATAAATATCTGTGTAAATGCAAAAAATGAAGCAATGGAATGATATTATCATTTCCAATGCTGGCAATATTTATTGGTATATAATTAGAAACAGGACTGAATTATGTTTCAGATTTGTGGTTGAAAATGGAGCTGGCAGAGAAATTCTGCTGCAGTTCTGAAACCTCAGAGAAAAGCTCACAGAACAGTTTTAGAACAGAAGCTTGTATTTGGAACAAAAGTTGTGTGTATGTGTGTGGAGGGAGAGAAACTCTTCTCTTGCACTAATACAATTAAAATCTTTCAGAGATGAGGCTGTCAGGAACATGATTTCTGGTTTCTTGAACAGTTGGGTATGTTTGGAGTAGGGGAACTGCTATGATCTGGTGGGAGAAGCCATGATTGTCAGTTTTCCTATATTATCCGGATGTGGGCCATTTCCACACTACACTGTTATATCGCTATTATTCCACTTTCAACATCCTATGGAATTCTGGGGTTTGTAGTTTACTGAGGCCAAAGAGCTCTTTGGCTGAGAATTCTAAATGCCCCTCCCTAAACTGCTAACCCCAGGATTCCACAGGAGGTTGAAAGTGGAATAATAGCACTAGAACAGTGTAGTGCGGAAAGGCCCTTGGGTATGGCTTCTTTTGGGACTGGCTCGATTCTCCATTCTCTGTACTCATATAATTATTGGTAATGGAAAAAAGAGCCCGTAATGGAAAGGCTATGGGTCTGTCTGATCTAACAGAGGTCATCCTAATGGTGTCCGGAAAATTGACAGAGAGTGCTTTGCTTGAAGGGGATTGCACTGATGTAGAAAGTACAAAGTCAAAGTCATGTTTGGTGGAATCTTGGGTCCTTAAATGATCAGGGAAAGCCTCTTACAGTAACAGTAATTCACTGTTAGGACCAGAGCAAGATATGTTTAAGTTGATCCCCACAGAAAAGGTAGCACTGTAGAGATTCATATAGGATTATATGAATAACAGCTCCATATTCAGTAAAGATGATGTAGCCTTACTTTAAGACTATGTAAATGCTCTCCAGGCCATCTTAACAGCCCGAAGCTGGATTGGGGAAAGAAGGTCTATTCAACTGCTGATCAGGGCACTGTTACTATAGCCAATAGCTCTCTCCCAGGGTCTACAATTTATTAATTCACCACATCAAATTGATATCTCCATATGGCTAATATTAAAAATCATTCCATGTGTCTGACAGGGTCACTGTAAGTGCATGTAGGCAGGAAGGCTGAAAGGTGGAAGTGAGGAAAACTTTGGTCAAGCCAAGTGACTCAATCTGTCACGTAGCCAGGGACGCCTCTAGACATTCTGACCATCAAACAGACAAAGGGCCCTTCGCACTGGTATGGCAGCTCAGTAGAATCACAATCAGCCTGCCAAGTGAGGGCAATTTCCACTCTACCTATGCCTTTGTCTCACTAGGGCAGAGTCATTGACATGACACTGAGGAACCTTCAGCCGGAGATGTTCGCCATTGAGGGCTTTTGAGCTAGCCCTCCTTGCTATTGTTCCCCCCAGGAGAGAACAAGCCCTCCAGGTATATTTTTTCTATAAAAACCCCATGTTTTTAGCTGTTCAGGGGTTTACTTACATTTTCCTCCCAAATTGCTGTCACTCTGTTTGCTGAGCATTCCCTTCAGCCCCCCTCCCCCCGTGCTGAGTTTCACTGCTCTCAACCCTCTGTTTCAACTTTGACTTCCTGGGAGTCAGGATCAGGTGAAGTATTATCCTGAAAATCCCTCTCTAACATCCCCCTATCAATTTTCCTCCCTTTTATTTTCTTTTAGGTTCTGTGTGTGTGTGATTGCTAACGTGAGTGCGTGCATAGGGACTTACATTTTACAAAGAAACAAAATAAGAGAAATCATTTAGTACACCTTTAGCCTGGTTTTTGACCTGACCTGACCTGGTATACATTGGGCTTTGAGATCCTGCAAGGTTACCCTACCTCTTGTGTGTGCTGGGCGCATGCCTAGTGCAACTTGGAAACCCCCTTAAAATTGGGGTCAGACTAGGTGTCCTTTGAGGGATCCCAGGGAGCTTGGGCAGTGACAGGGACTTCCCTGAATCTGGTGACAGAGACCTCCCTGACTCAAAATAATTAATCTAGTGGCCGGGACTCCCAGGACCCCCAGAAAATTAGGTTAACAGCACAAGGAGGAGGAGGTTTCCAACACTCTTCTGCAATTGAGGCAGAGACAGTCAGAAGAAGATCGATGTCACTATTACTCATCATATCCTTGCTTGCTGGTAGGATACACCTGGAAATGTCATCTTCCTTGTACCCTAATTGTCAGGTGAACAGTCCTGGTCTTCCTGCTGGCTTGACTTGAGAGGCCGGGCTAAGAGATATGATCTGACTGTCACCTTCTACGCCCTTAAGAAGGACAGCTTCTTCTGAGAAACAGGCAAATGATCAAGACGTTTCTTGGTTCAAAGGCGAGGCCAGAGGCCAGATTTATTCAGTACAAAAGTATAAAAGTATACAAAACAGCTGCAGCCGGGTGCCAATGAGGTTTGGAACAGAAGGTAGGGGCTTGGCAAGGCCTTTTTATCCAAGTAAACAAAATACACACCCACTACAGCATTTTTCTACCAATTACAGGTCACCTGTCCCATATTAGGTAAAGTCCAGAAACTTCCACCCATATAAGGAGATGTCCAGGAGGGCAGGTGATGTGAAATTTTGGGAGGTATCCTCCAATCACAGACTACTTTCCAAATAAGGCAATGTCCAGAGAGAGGGAGGTGCTACAGGTGAGGTAGTCATGTGAGAGTAGACGGGAGGGGCTAGGACTCCTGTGTGTATGTGACTTCCTCCCAGTTTGTAATGGAGGTTGTCTTTCCTTCACTCACATGACTATGTGGTAGAGGAGGAATATTGTGTGATTCAAGTTCTGTTTCATGCTACTAACTTGTGTTTTGCCTTGGGTGTTGAGGTAGACAGTGTTTTGCTTCACAGACCAGCATCTTGAAACATTTAGTTGGTGATTTTCTTTTTTTGGAAATTAACTACAAGGATCCAGACATGCATGAATAGCCCTGTTGACTATAAGATAAATTCTGAAGTCCATACTTTTATTAGGCCAATAAAAGTGCAGAAAATTTTCTATATTTATCTAGTGTTATCAGTCCCTCCTTCCAGTGCATGGTTTTTTTTTGTTTTTTTTTTAAATACTCCTCATGGAAAAGAATTTAGTTTTCAAAGCTTGCATGAAGATATTTGTGCCTTTTTTGGTTAGCCTAAAATGGTATTACTGCAATACAGGCCATTTCTGCACCACATTGTTATAGTGCTAATATTCCACTTTCAACATCTTATGGAATCCTGGGGCTTGTAGTTCAGGGAGAGGCCTTTAGAATTCTCAGCTAGAGAGCTCTTTTTCCTCAGTAAACTACAAACCCCAGAATTCCACAGGATATGGAAAGCAGAAGAATAGCATTAGAATAGCGTGGGACAGAAATGGCCACAGCCTTGGCAAAAGTAGCTATTTGCTCCTGAGAAACATGATAGTAAAAAGATGCTTTTGAAAACTGTAACTATAATCATAAATAATTTCTTTAGGTCCTTGAAATTATAACTGTAATGATCTACTTTTAAAATGTAAGCTCTTACACCTGGCCTTTCTATCAAAGAATGCCATTCCTTCTTTGGACTCAACTGAACCTCTATTAAAAAAAACACAACAACACTACTGTGGGCCTTATTTGCATATTTACTGAACTGATTACTCTGCTTGATCACATCTCCAGCTTCTAAAACAGTGGTACTCAGTCTTTGGTCTTCTAAATATTTTGGATTTCAGTTCCCAGATGATGCAGCCAACATGGTCAATGGTAGTAAGGGACACTGGAAACTGAAATCTGGAACATCTGGAAGGTCAAAGGTTACAACACTTCCATAAATGTAATCTGAAATACAAGCATTTAAGCAAAGTGGATTTGTGTACCATAATCTGAAAGAAACATTTTAACCTTTGGTTTGGGACTGCAAAAGTAAAATGCAATTGAAATCCTAGCTGAATAGCCACTTTTAAGAATTTCGAGGCATTCATTTAAGTTTTCTACAACAGCAGCCTTTGCTTGCAGCAGAAGAGAAAATGTATTGTGCAACAGAAGGGTTAAATCAAAATAACAAGGGTGATTTATCTAGTAGCTCTGGCTGGCTATTCCCAAGGGGCCCAATCCCAAATCTACCTATTTGTCAAGTCACTGACAGTAGCCTATTTCTTTCTTGCTACCATATGCTTTATTAAAGAAACACTTGACCTACCTGTCATATCAAGCGGCTTCCTTTTTCCAAAACAGAATAATATAGACATTTCCCTTAAGGGAATCCTGATGCAAATATGTCAGGACAGGTTGCCAATTTGTTGAGCATATTAGGGTACGGCAAACTGTCAAGGGAAACAGCTGTAATACAGAGAGTTCTAACAAGCTCATTTTTCCTTTTCTCCCCAGCCGCACTTTGGGAGTCTCTATCTCTCTCTAGTTTATATCATACCATTTATCCAATATATTTTTATGGACAGCTGTCAGATGCAATTGTCTTTCCCCCCTCTGTTGAAAAGAGACCACTTGGAGATTGTTTGGCATCTTTCTTTCTCTCTTTCTCTCTGCCTTTGCCAATAACAAATCTTCCAGCTGCAAAGTTACGGTCGTGAATTTTTAGAGCAACCCCCTCCTCAAAACCAGAGACAGTGGGCTGTGATTTACAAGAGGCCTGTGCTTTCAGATGAGTCTTTGCAGATAAATTTCCCATTTTTCATCTGCTTGCTTGTATATCACAAAAAATTGTTGATCTCTATCACTAAACATTTACAGGACCAATATACCTATCTATCTATCTATCTATCTATCTATCTATCTATCTATCTATCATCTATCTCTTTGACATTGCACACCTGGTTCTGAACTGTTGTGTGTGAAATGGGGGGACAGAAGAAGCCAAAAGTGAGAGCAGGAATACAATATCATTTAAAGATTTAGCCTCTTGGAAGAAAATTGCAGTGATTTTAAGGACACTTTTTCCCGTGTATGTCTGGGCGTATTGAGCCTGGCAGCTGAAAGAATGGATATTTTACATTCAGTAAAATGACTAGGCAGCAGAGTTTAGAGCTGAAGCTTGCTTGTTTGCAAATCCTTCCATCTTTTCATCTAATTTTCAGCTGCTTTAGACTTAAGATGTCTTGGAAGCATGCAACATTTAAGAATTGATTGGCTATTGCACCAGGATTCAGTTCTGACTTGGGGGAAAACATAGAGACTACACGGTGCAGCTGCACGGAACAAAGCACAGATTAAGACATTGGCTAGAGCTCAACTGTAATCAATACATTTATAGCAGGGATTAATTTTGCCTGCTGCATTTGTTTACATATGTGATACTGTAGACTGTTTGCTGAACAAGGATGGTTGGGTGAGAAAGATCAAAAGTTCAGACCAGATCATGATAAAGCACAGCCTGCAAAGAACTAACTAACTAATAACTAATGAACTAAATAAACACATTAGTACCAGCAGGAGAGGAATGGCTATGTTTGGTCTCTGTTTCAATTGGTTCTTGTTAGTGACAATCAAAAAGGCTGAATAGTACATGACTTTTCTCAGTGCTGTGGCTTGCCATTCATTAAACCTTTTCAAGCTGTGAATTTTCAGCTGCTGAGGATTTTAAAAAGCAGCAGAAATTTGTCCTTTTCTTCATTCATTGATGGCAAGGCTATGGAACATGCCACTTAGTGACCTGGATTCAGCCCATCAGCCACGGCTTCTGGCCTAGAGGTTATGGCAACACTGTCTCCATTTTTAAAGTCCTAGGCAGAACCAAGAGGACACAAAAACAAAAGGGAAATCTGTCAGATCAAAGTCTAGTCGAGCGTTCTGTTTCCCATATGTCCAGAGGAAGTCCCGAATGGGACATGTGGGCAATAGCCCTCTCTTGTTGATATTCCGCAGCAGCCAGCATTCAGAGGCATCAAGACCAGCCCTTCAGTTAGGGAGAATGAGGCAGCCACTTCAGGGAACTGATTTTAGGTGTCAAGACAGGGCAGCGCTTATTATTGTATTTCTCTTGCCAGGAAAGGCAAGAGACGTTTGAAGGAATTTCTGCTTTAGATTCTAGGGTAACCTGACAAGGACTGTACAGCTAGATTTAAGGTGGTGTGTGTGTGTGTGCGAGAGAGAGAGGGGGGGAGAACATTTAATGTTTCAGACAACAAAAGGTTTCAGGGTAGCCCAGCCAAGCATTACTATCTCTGGCTTTGGAGGTAGCATATGGCTATCAGGCCAACAGCCATGCAGGGGTGCCTTAATCTCTAGTTTGGCTTAATAGCTGTCTCCACATTTTATACTAATGAATTCCATAGCTTGATTAGATGCTGTGCAGATGTAATGCGTTGTAACAAATGGCACTACTTACAGAACACTGCTTTTGGACAGTAATGGGAACATAAGTAATGGGAACCATGATAGGTTCACCTCAGAGTTGCCATAAATTGGAAGTGACTTGAAGGCCATACAATATCATCATACTAGATTGATTCCATGAACAGCTCTTCAATATAGACACTTAGGGCCTTTCTGCACTATACTGTTATAGTGCTATTATTCCTCTTTCAACATCATATAGAATCCTGGGGTTTGCAGTTTAGGGAGGGGCCTTTAGAATTCTCAGCCAGAGAGGTCTTTGGCCTCAGTAAACTATAAACCCCAGAATGCCACAGGATGTTGAAAATGGAATAATAGCACTATAACAGTGGCCCTTTTCGCATGGTGTTTTGGAAGCGAGAGGGCCCCTTGAGTGTCGTGTAAATGTGAGGAGCGGTCTGCATGATGCACTTACATTTATGCAACGCTCAAGAGCCTGACACGAAGCAGGCACTGATTTTTTTCATTTTCAGCTTCAAGCCAAAAATGCTCCGTGCTCACGCATCACTCAGGGGCCTGGGGTGTACTCACCTGCCATGCAAACTTCCTGAGCAGCGCGGGTCACACTTCCTGCCCTAGCGCAGCCTACAACTCCCAGGCTGCACTGTGGTAGGAAGGGGTGGGGTGCTTGCGCAAGCAGGAAGAAGCTGTGGAGCTGAAGCAGGAGGCTTGCGAGAGCGTTCCTTCCAAGCATTCTCATGCGAAACCCCCAACCCAGCAGCGTCAAAAGGTAAGCGAAAAGGGCCAATGTCAGGAGGAAAGACCCTCAGCCTCTTTGTTGTGACACACTTGCCCAGTTCATGGAATGGTGATTGAACTCATTCATTGTTAGAACAATTTCTCTTTTGGATGACCTTTTGATTTCATCCTTCTCAGGATAACCCTGAGTATTATGATCAGGACAGGGACAAAATACCTCTAGTAGTAAACAACTTTTGGAGATTAGTATTGTAATACACAGCAGTTCGACAGAGAAGTATTTTGAAGTTTCTAGTTATTTGCCTCTTTGGGCGGTTTGACATTCAGAGCAAAATGATCCTGGGTATTTCCTTCCATTTCCTTCCTATAGACTTTGATTCCAGAAGTGTGTTCTTTCCATTTCATCAGGTTTCAGTTGTGCCCACTATATTGATGCCCTCCTTTGAAATCAGGACTTGAACATCCTCCAGCTCCTCCAACTATTAGCATGTAAAAACCTTCAGTGGTGTGTCTCAGGTCTTCCTTAGGCTCTTTGGATGCTTAATATATTCTATCATAGGCTTTCATTTCAAGGGCAATCCATTTCAAGGATACCTCCTATATCGAGTCCACTTTTCCTGAGGCATCTGTTGAAAGGTGCCCTACTTGATATTAAATCGTCACAGTGTTATTTCATTTTGATTCAAGTGGAGCCTATTCATTACAATTTTTTTAAAAAACTTATGTTCTAGTGAGGCAAATGTGTGTCCTTACTAGCTTTCTACTATAGAATAAAGTGCAGTAGCCTGAAGAAACAGTGCACATAGCAGGTGTTACTCTGGTGCAAGAAATGAGCTAGGCACCTTTGGTCCTCCAGATCTTCAGGACTTAGGTTTAAGGTGCCCTGGCCAGCATGACCAGTTGTAAGAAATTATGGGAGTTGTTGCTTTCTAAAACAACTGGAGGGCCAAAGGTTTCCCAGTTCTAGGGTAAGGGTATTGTTGTTGTCCTGGGATGGGATGGGAGAATAGCTTTTGGACCCAAAAATACTATGTAAGGTTGGTCAAACTTTTTGACCCTGTCTGCTTATGCCTTCATTTTGTTAAGAAGTTTACTGGTTAAATGACTTTTTGAATAGCTAGAATAGCTGGAACATGCGGGGGGGGGAGAGAAAAACAATTCTTCTGGTTGCATCATGTGACACAAAAACTGCATTTCTATACATTCTTATTTAAGACTGAGCTCCCTTACTTAACTTAGAAGGTGCTTGGGGTAAACAAGTTAACATTAATTAGGCCAGTTGCTGGAAACAGTATGTGCAAACCATAGAAAGCTAAATTTAAACTGTCTCTGTCCGTTTAAATTTTTACGTAAAATGCAAATGGAATGTAAAATGGGCTAAAATTACTTTGTGCTTTCATCTTCACTATTTCAGTGAAATCTTTATTAGTTTCTGAAGTGCTACTTGCATGAACACAGCACCAATAATACACTAGAATTCCTAATGTGGAATATTCTCTCCAGCCAAAAGACATCTGTTGTCCATGCTATATTTTTAACCATTCATTATTTAGTTAAAAAACAGGTGGGGCTAAGACTACCTCTGTTTCAAACTTTGCTCTCTCATGGATGTTATTAGTCTTACAGTCTTTATTAGTCTTACAATCAGATCTAGTTCCTGCCAGATCACTGAGGCAAGGCATTGGAAACAAGACAAGACTGTTGAGAGAGAGAAGGGAACCCCTGGTAGGAAATAACAAACACATTGGGCCCCTTTCCTTGTCAGGGGAGAGGTAAATCTACTCCAGGTTTTAGTCTAGACTTAATTATATAAAATGCAGAACCATATCTCCCAGCACCTCAGCCAGTTTCTTTAAAGCTATCTAAAATCTAGAGCAGATTCACCACCCCATTGACATGGAAATCACTAGCTGCTACTGGGGCAAAGAACATGCTTGACTCCTAGTTTTGGTAGGGCTCAGGTCTTACCACATAGCTGTCACTGGGCAAATATTCATTTGGTTTCTGCTGCTGCTCTTCTCTTTCCCCTTTCTTTTTCTGGTTATTCATACTTGTCTTTTCCCCCAGAACTGAAGCTTAGGGCAGCTTACAAAAATTAAGTCAGATACTGGAAAAAAGGACATATAGTTAAAAGCATTCAAAAAGTATAGTTAAACATATAATTAAATCATCCACAGAGTTAAGAACAATTTAAAAAATCTCCATGTAAGCAGTATGGCAATTAATTAATTAAACAGTTTTGAAAAGCCTGCTGGATTTTTTTTTTTTTTGAAAAGCTCACCACATGCTGATGGAAGGAAAGGAAGGTGAAGGCATATTATTTTTTATTTATTAATTTGTCTCTGTATCATTCCTTTGGGCCCACATTTTATTTTCTATTCTGGTAGAAGAATAGACAATACATTGCACCAGGAAAGGAAACCGAGGCACAAAACTGTGAATGCAAGGCAGTGAGAGGGATCCGCATGGCCACAGAACAGGACTCTTCTGGGCACTCCCTTGGTAAACCTGGCTTTGGTGCTTATCTGGGATGCAAAAAACAGGGGATGATTCTGATCATCATTACCTTCATCATCATCATCCCTCCTCCTCCTCCATACGCCCATGAGAAAACAATAACATTGTCTGTCTGTCTATCTATCTATCTATCTATCTATCTATCTATCTAATTATATTTATATATAAAATTAGAAGCATGAACAATCAACAAACCATTTAAAAACACAATATAACAACCAGAGGAGAATTTCAGAACTTTACAAATTATTATTAAAAACAGATTTCGAATCTGATTCAATAAAAGAGTCAATGATTAAGTGGGCTCAAAATATAGGTTGTCCAATTGGACTTCCTGTTGCATGGTGGTCGTGAAAGGCAGCTCAGAGTGATAGCTCCATTCTGAGTTGCTGCACGACGTGGATCAACCGGTAGATTTTCCATCAATTAACTGGTTATCGTACCCCCCTGGTAAAGGGGGTCCAGAGGGGTTCGGAGAAGTCCAGATTCTGGCTCCTAGACTTACATTAGAATCTTGTAAGAGTGGACGGAGAATGAAGGGACTGAAGAACCATCCACGGCCACATTGCTGTCGCCGGCAGATCAGCACAGACGCTGCCACAGACTTTTAAATTGAAATGTCAAGAAGCCTCAACTATACAAAGATCCTTACTAGGGCAAGTAACATTTATGACTCAACATTCTTGGTTCCTGAAACAAATCGCAGAAATAGACAATAAATCGTAAGCTATCCTAGACTTTAATATATATATATATATATATATATATATATATATATATAATATACTACCACCTCAACATAAGGCAAATGGCTGTAAGCCAAACGCAACTGAATTTTTTTTGAAGAAAACTAAAATGATTGGCTTCTGGTTTTTCCAACATTTCTAAAATCGTAAGTGAGCTCTTGGATTTAACTTTTTATTCATTGGACAAAACAATTTACTTGGACATATTAATCTGTTCTATCTCTTGGACATATCATCTATTAATTAAAGAACTTAGAAGAGTTAAAAATAAAGAGGAAGCTTACTGAGGGCAAAAACTTGATCCGGACTGTTTACTGCGATCATGTAGCATGACTGTTTGAATTTAAGACAAAGGGAACAAGCTGAAATAAGTTTGCTTAGAACTGTCGTAAAGTGCCGTGAAGCAAACTGCCTGAAGAGTCTTCAGAAGTGAGAGGAGAGCAACGTAGATACCGCGAGTCAAGGAAGATCTTTACAACATTTTATAACACGCTACAAATAAAAGCTTAAATATTCGAGACTATCAACTGACTGTAGAAATCAGAATAGAATGCATCAAGAATGGACAAATCTCTTAACTTTTTTAAAGGAGATACTTGAGCCTGGAAAACACTAATTGATGGATCCAAGAGAGTCCAATCGAAGACTCCCACCCTCTCTTTCTTTTTGATAGACTGCAGCAGACTTTAAAAATTACGCAAACATTGGTAAAAGCATAAGGCATCAGATCTCTCTTATTAATCATTTGCAAGCTCTTTTTTTTTTTTTTTTTTGCTGTCTTCACTTCTAAAAATACAGAATGGGGAGAGTGGATGGCTGGTAACGACTTGGGACACTTTAAGACTTCATAAATATGTAAATATTTCAAGCACAGAGCTAACTGAAATTTTTTTGCTTTCAGTATTCTCCATAATCTAATTAATTAATTTAAATTAAGTTTAAGTGTAACTGAGCAATTAATTTAAATTCATGAATTCTAATTAATGTGTTAGATTTCAAATTAAGAAAGCATACATTAAGGATCATATTGTCACATGGTTATTGTATATATTATTTAATATTTACTGTTTTGTACAATACAAATAGAGATTGCTTTAATTCCAATATAAGACTAAGCTAATTAAGTGGTACTTATACACAATAATCTATATTTGATACTTTACTATATTATAATGAACTAGATGAATTTAGAAAATTGATTTCATGAACTAAAGGGATTTAAACTGTTTTTGGAATGAACTGAAATGTATTGTGGCAGATAAATATAATAGGACTGTTTGGAATTGAATGATATTATGAAGAAACATATACAGGACTGTATGTTTGGATAGAACCTGAGATAAGATATGTGGGCATATTTGACCTCGGTTTAGATATCTGTTTGTCCTTGAAAGAAAAAAAAAAAAAATTAAGGGAGAAGGAAGAGAAGGCAAAGGAAAAGGAGTGAAGTAGAAAAGTAGAGTGAAGTAGAAGAGAAAAAAAACCCCTCTTGACTAAATATTGCTATCTCTGTCTGACCAACCAATTTACGCATCTAATCTGTTTGAGAGAACAAAAGATATTGCAATTGATATTGAAATTATACCTTTTGAAGGAGCAAAATTCTTTAGATTCTAACTGCTTGCAATTGACTATATTGTTAAGTAGTGGTAATACTGATTAAAACATTAAGCATATTGTATACTATTTAACCTACATTGTAAACTAGATTAATAGAAGAGAACAAAAATGGACCCACGCACTAGAAAAGGTTCAGTGAATGCAGTGGCTGCAGCCAGTGCTACTTAATCTTCAACACATACATCTCAAAGAACTTCATCTAGATCCACGGAACTGATGATGCAAATGATGGAAGAATTTAGAAACTTCAGGGATGAGATCAGACATGAACTGAAAGAGACAAGATCCAAAATGCATTCAGATATGAAGCAAGAACTCACTATTATAGGAAAAAAGATAGACAATATGACAAAAGACATAACTAAGTTAAAAGGTGAAACTAAATCCTTAAAAGAACAAATAAGTCAAGTAGAAGAATCAGTCGCGATGCTTAAACAGAAACAAGAGGAAGAAGAATATTGGTTAGAATCTCAAGAACTTCGATATCGAGACAGATGCTTGAAGCTGAGAGGTCTACCTGAGAATGCTTCAGAAAATTTATATGAGAAACTGATACCTGTACTGGCAGAGTTTATCAATTTATCAGAAGAAAGACTAGAAGCATCAGTGGACCAGATTTTTAGAATCACATCTAAAATTGCAAGAGAGAGAAATTTGCCTTGAGATGTGGTTATTTGCCTTACAAGAACAATGATTAAGAAAAAGATACTACAGACAAACTACGAGAAAAAATTTCTGGTGGGTGATAATGAAGTGAAATTTTCTAAAGACATACCTTATCAGATCCTCAGGAAGCGAGAAGAATATAAACCCCTGGCTAATTTCTTAATGAAAAATAAAATCAGCTATAAATGGGAAAAACTTGAAGGCCTCTCATTCTGTTATAGACAAAGGAGATGTAAGATCAACTCAATACATAAAGCAAAAGAAATGCTGGAGAGACTGAAGAAAGATTATCAAAAAACTATGGGACCTGATAAAGAAGAACAAACAAAGGAAGAAACCAGAAAACAAACTCAAGAGAAATTAAACCTGGAACAGGATTTAACAGAAGACGAACAAGAGGGAGAAGGAATTCTGAGAGAAAGTGAAATGGGAGAATACGAATCTGAGGGAGAGGTGAAAGAGACACAGGAAAAAGAAGAAGAAGAAGAACCATAAAGCCAAAATGACTAAATAACTCAAAAATTTTATAAAACATTATCAGGATGATTATCAAGATACAGTCTTGGAATGTAAAAGGATTAAATTCTGAGTTCAAAAGACGGCAGATATTTCACTTTCTTGAAAAACAACATCTGGATATAATCTGTCTGCAAGAAGTGCGCCTTCGCACACAAGATCTGAAATATGGAAGAAACCCTAAACTTGGAAAATGCTTTGCTTCAACTTTTGAAAAGAAAAGAGGAGTATTAATATACATTAACAACAATTATTCAGCACAAGAAATCTTTAAAGATGAAAATGGACAATACATTGGTGTGGAAGTCAATATTTTACATACCAAATTATTGATTGTTGGAATTTACATGCCTAATGGTGCTAAAGGAGACTTCTTCCTCAAACTGCATAATGGGATAATGAAATACACTCAAGACTCCAATCAAGACAACATTATACTTTTGGGTGACATGAACGGGGTCATTAATCCCATTACTGATAGATCTTAAAGAAAAACAATGTGAAACAGTGGAAAGCTCCCTAAGAGCTTCTTTTCTATCATGGATGATTTTTCTCTATTTGATGTATGGAGATACAAAAATGGAGACACACGTGGTTATACATTTTTTTTCTGACTGATACAAGACAACGTGTAGAATTGATTTAATTTTAGCATCCAAAAATCTTATAATTAAAATAAATAAAATGGACATTCTACCAAAGCTATGAATCACAACCCCACTCAAATAGAGCTGAAACAAAGAATAATAGAAAAATCTTGGAAACTAAATGAAGATATACTCCAGAAAGAAGAATATATTCAAAAAGCATAAACTGCAATTACTAACTATTTCAAAGAAAACATTTCTTCAGAAGTCCCAATGAAATGGGTTTGGGATGCAAGTAAAGCTGTACTTAGAGGCTTTTTCATTAAATGGAGTTTGGAAATAAGGAAAAAAAGGAATGAAAATATTCAAAAAATTCTGGATCAGATGAAGGAAATAGATAAACAATTAAGGAAAAATCCTACAAATGAGACCACTATTAAGGAATTTAAAAATCTTCAGATACAACTAAACGAAGAAAATCTGCACAAAATTGAGCATCAAATTAAAAATTTTGAACAAGCAAACAAACCATCAAAATGGTTAGCTCACAAATTACGGAAGGGGAGAGAAAAAAATTTTTTAGAGATCAAGAAGGGTAGCATCAGGATTACACAACAAGAAGGCATTAAGCAAACCTTCCTAGACTACTACAAAAAGCTTTTCAATGCAAACTCAATCTCCCAAGACGAAGAACAAAGAATACTTTTGTATCTAGAAAACAGTGATATAGCTAAAGTTACAGATGAACATAGAGACATTTTAAATCGACCAGTAGCTATGGTGGAAGTTATGGAAGCAATTAGAAGACTAAAATTGAATAAAGCTCCAAGCCCCGATAGATTCTCAGCAGGATACTACAAGATGTTTGAACATGAACTCTCCCTTCCTCTGCAAAGGACAATAAATGAAGCTCTCAATACAGGAATACCAGAGACTTGGAATAAAGCCAATATAACACTGATCCCGAAAGAGGGGAAAGACCACACTGATGTTAAAAATTACCATCCGATTTCTCTATTAAATGTTGACTATAAAATCTTCACGGCCATATTAGCAGACAGATTTAAAAAATCCTTCCAGAAATAATTCATGAAGATCAAAATAGATTCCTACCAAAAAGAATATTAAGGGACAACATAAGAACAGTTCTAAATATAATAGAACACTACAAAAAACATAATGAAAAAAAGCTGGCCATGATCTTTGTAGACGCTGAGAAAGCATTTGATACGCTTAAATGGCCTTTCTTGAAAGATGTGCTAAAGAAGATTGAAGTAGGCCCTAAATTTATGTCCTGGTTCGATGCAATTTATGACCAACAACAAACTCAATTGATTGTTAATGGAGAAAAAACAAGACCCATAATATTGAAGAAAGGGACAAGACAAGGTTGTCCTTTTCACCTTTACTGTTTATAACAACAATGGAAATATTAAATAATGCAATACATAAGGATTATGCAGTTAAATGAATACAGGTGAAAAAGCACCAATTTAAATTAAAAGCTTTTGCAGATGACTTAATATTGTTCTTAGATGACCCACTAAATAGTAAGAAACATCTTATTAGAATGATGAATGAATTTGGTGACCTTTCTGGATTTAGAGCAAATAAAGATAAAACAGCAATACTGACAAAAAACATAAGCAAACAAGAAGAAGAGGTATTAACTGAGATATCTGGTTTTAATATAGTCAAAAAAATAAAATATCTGGGAATTTGGATCTCTAATGCGACAATGAACTATATGATAACAACTATGAAAAGAAATGGGAAGAAATAAAAAAAGAATTGGTCAAAACAACGACTTTCTCTTATGGGAAGATTAGCAGCAATAAAAATGAATATACTACCTAAATTAGTTTTTCTATTCCAAAATTTACCCATTATAACAAACAGAAAGCCATTTGTACAATGGCAAAAAGATTTAACTAAATTTATTTGGGAAGGACAAAAACCTCAAATTAGCTGGAAAACCCTTACTGACTTAAAAACTAGAGGAGGAGCTGGAGCACCAGATTTATATTCTTATTATGAAACTGCCTCAATGACATGGATTGCGGATTGGATTAATTTATGAAATGAGAGATTATTAACTTTAGAAGGTGCAAGGCTTGAGAATGGGTTGGCACGCATGTATCTGTTTTGAAAAGACCAAAGTGGATAAGGACTTTACACACCACTATGTCAGAAAAGCACTCCTGAAAATATGGAATAACCATAAACGTACGATTATCAGTTCAATTCCAATGTGGGTCTCTCCTCAAGAAGCCTTCTATGGCAGATGGAAAAATACACCTAATTGGTTGAGATATGAAGACATAATTAACAGATCTACATCAGGACCACCAACAATCAAAACTAGAGAAAAATTGGAGGAATAAGGGATAATTTTAAATTGGTTTCCCTGTAGACAACTAACGGAAAGATTTCAGATAGACTTGAAATTGCAAGGATTTGATATGAAAGAACAACATGAAATAATAAAAATTATGAGGGAAAACCCACCACATATGATGGCCAAACTTTATAAGATACTTTTGCTACAAAAGAGAGAAGATGAAACAATTAAACATACAATGATTAAATGGGCACAAAATTCTGGCCATCAAATACAATTGGAACACTGGGAACACAGTTGGAAATTGACCCAAAAATTCACAGCTGCTCAGAATCTAAAAGAAAATTATTTCAAGATCTTTCATAGATGGTATATGACTCTGAGCAAGTTGTGAAAAATTTATAATTCAGGTACAGGAAAATGTTGGAAGTGTCAAGCCGAAATTGGTACAACCTATCATTTATGGTGGACCTGTAAAAAAGCTAAAAATTATTGAAATGATATACACAAAACAGTAAGAGAAATCCTACAAATTGAATTTGATAAAAATCCAGAAATATATTTACTAAATATACTTCATACAATAGATCAAAATATAAGGAAAAACTACTCAAAGATCCTGCTTTATATGATAATTGTGGCAAGAATAGAATATGCTGAATCTTGAAAAAAAGAAGAGACACCAAGATAGAACAATGGATTCAAAGTCTGTCAGAAATAAAAACAGCAGACATCTTGTCACAAAGACTTAAAGGTCTGACAGACGAGAAAATAAAAAAAGATTAGGTCCCCTTGAGGCAATTTCTTCAAAAACAACATAAAACATATAGACAGATATATCTACTGAGTGAGAGATGGTATGGATATGTTGAAATGGGGTAACAAATGTGTAATTAAAAAATGTAAAAAAGAAGTTATTATAAGACTTAGTAAACTATAAGACTTAGTAAAATAGTAAAATAGTAAACTATAAGACTTAGTAAAATAGAAAATAGTTTGCGTATCAACAAATTTAATATACAAAGTATGAAAAGTATACTTAAGGGCATGATAGATAGGATTAATCAGGAACAAATATATATAACATTTTTCTTTTTATAGAGTTACTTATTTATGAGACATACATTAATAATTATATACTCTGGTAAGGATGCGAGGAAGACATTATGACACCAAATGAGCTACAATGGATTGTGTAACTGTATTTTATTTAATATGTACTTTTTATTTATTGAATTGTTAACAAAAAGTATTAAAAAATATAGGTTGTCCAATCGAATTAGATCCCTGGGAAAAAGTATGGAAAACAGACATAAAATTTACTCCAAATTTAAATTTAAGGGAAAACTACTATAAAATGTTACATAGGTGGTATATGACTCCAGAAAGACTTCAAAAAATAACCAAAAATGGAGATGCGAAGTGTTGGAAATGTGGGCAAAAGGTGAGAACTTTTTTTCATATGTGGTGGACCTGCCCAAAGGCTAAGAAATTTTGGAAGGGAATTCATGATGAAATTCAAAAAAAAATTATAAAGTTAATTTTGAAATGGTACCAGAATTTTACTTATTGAATATATTAGGTCAGAACTGGGAGATTAGAAAACAACAGAAGATATTATTGTGTTTGATTACAGCAGCACGTATGCTGTATGCACAACACTGGAAAGATAAAACAGATATTCAATTAGGTGAATGGAAATTAAAAATGTCAGACGTGGTAGAGACTGAAAAACTAGCATATTCCCTTAAGAATAAAATGGTTCAGAATTTTGAAAGAGAATGGAAAAGGGTAATGCTTTGGTTAAATATGTAAATATTTTCGGATCAAGTATGTCGGGGTATTTGACAAAGATTATGTATAAGGGAGACGAAGGATTCAACTGGATAGTTTTAGATATATTGAAGCAGGGAGGGGAAAATGGAAGGATTATAATAATGATAGATATATTTGTGTTTATATATGCTTTTATATATTTTGAAAATTAATAAAAATTCCTTAAAAAAGATAATATAACAACCAAATAGTACTCTATTCCGTTCATACTATCATTATTAAATGTTATATAAGCTACAGTGCCTGAATATTGGGCTGTGATCAGCTTTGTGGGTTGCAGGAGGTTCAGGCCTGCTGTACGGAAAATAATAATAAAGTTTACTGCCATGGCAAATCAGAAGAAAAAGGAATGTGTCTTGAAGGATGTGTTCAGTTTGTAGGTGTTCATGATTTGAATCTGGCTGGAAAATTGTCTTCAAATTTACTGGTTCAGCAACAGCAATATTAATTAGACAAAATGACATTTTTTTTAAAAATGCTCTCAAATGAAACTTACAGAGTAAAGGCTGATTAAACAAAAAGTCAGGAAACATCACACCAGAAAAATGAGGAGCTGCTTCTGAAAACGAAAAGAGAAAGAAAATAAAAATATGACCATAAAACAAGTGGAGGAAAAGAAGAGCTCAACAGAAAGACTCATGCGATGCAAATGATTGAATATCAAAGGCCAGCCTCGAAGAGAAATACAAAACCCAGTGATTGCTGGAATTATAATCCTTCTTGAGCTTTCTTCACAAATTTGGAAACAAAACCCCTTTCATTTCAACTCTCACCCAACAGATCTCACAGTAAGATGGTTTTAATAGCACAGGGAACCATCTAGCTGACGTTTTGTGTGTTAAACAGCATCTCCTGATATGTTACTCATTTGGTTTTAATTCATTCTGCACCATGTGGTTACAACAAGCTCGGCCTGTTTTCATTCCTGCTTATTTTTGAGCTGCTTTCGGTTATTTCCTCTCTTTTCACTTCAGCTTGTGAATTTCAAGGTCAGGCTGAAGTCAAACGTTGCCATTTTAGTGATGAAATGCAAGCAGATGTGGCCAGTTTGTCTGACATTGTCCACACCCTTCCAGTGGAATTCTTTTCTGTGCGTGTGGTGAGGGGCAATCTGAAGAACCTCCAATCCTTTACAAGATCCTTATTTCATAGATTCAGATTTCAAAGCCCATGCCCGTCAGGCTAATGTTTACCAAAGGACGTCTGAATAGGGAAGTTAACTTTTCAATTAAGCAACACTTTGTTGATTGGTTTAGGCAAACAAAACAAAACAAAATACCCCACCCTTCATTTTTGGTAACCACAAGCCCTCTTAAAGCCCATTTGCCCACTAGATGTGGGTTGGTTTCTGTTTTCACTAAAGGATTTCATCTCCTCTTGCTCCGTAGTCAGTGTTATTTTGTTTCAAAGCCTTAAAGCCCCAGGCAGTGCTTGGAAATATATGTTTTGCAAGGTTACATGGTAACTTCCCAAATTACATGTGTTTTTTTGGAGGGGGTGGTGGAATGAGAATGCAGCAAAGGTACCTTTCAAAAATTCTAAGTGGGCATGAAAGTTATGGCTGCTGGGTGTGTGTATAAAGAGCAATGTTTTCTAGTTACTTCTCTTAGTTATTTTAAAAGGGCATTTCGGAAGGTACTTTGAGTGGAAGTTTTCAGGGTTTATATCATTCTCATCAGTCTCCAACATTTCCATCCCCTCAAAAAAGTGATCAGGGCAGTGAGTCATTGTTAACACTGCAATACTAAACTGAAACAGCGACAATAATGACAACTGCAATGAACAGTAGGAATAAATTACTGAAAAAGTAATTTGGTTCTGGTTCTAGAATATTTCAGGTGGCCATTCTGCCTACTTCTGCATCTAAATGACAGAGGCTGTTGGCTAATAAATAACTTTTTTGAAAATATAAGATGAAGTATATGTGTATCTTATACACATATGAAGGTGGTACATAGAGGAGTGGAAGTGGACTCCCCACTTCCCAATTATCTCCCCATTATCTATTGCCACAGGCACTTTACTCTCATTGAGGCTCACCTTCTGTACAAGTTGTGTGTGTGCATATATAAGTGTGTGTGGGAAGGCACTTGTGTAGTGGGGTGCAGAATCACACTCTGGGAAGCGATGGATGTAGTCCCCCTCCAGTTGTGTATCTATTAAAATCAGAAATACTCATTCTTGTTTGTTTGTAACCAGGGAAGACGCAAGGTTTTGGCCATTTCCACACTCTACTGTTATAGTGCTATTATTCCACTTTCAACATCCCAGAGAATCCTGGGGTTTGCAGTTTAGGGAGAGGCATTTAGAATTCTCAGCCAGAGAGCTCTTTAGCCTCTCTAAACTAAAAACCGCAGAATTCCACAGGAATTTCAACAGGCTGTGGAAAGTGGAATAATAGCTCTATAAGAGTGGAGTGCAGAAATAGTCTTAGTTTTTTTTAAGTGGTTAATAATAATAACAATTATATATATATATACATATACACACACACACACACACACACACACATATATATAAAATAAGAATATAAGGAAACCTCTGCTGGATCAGACCAAAATCCTATCTATCTAGTCCATATTTTTGTTCCCACCATTTCTAACCAGATGCCCCAATGATAGGCCCACAGACAGGACACACAGATTCTTTCATCTCATGTTTCCTAGAAACTGGTATGCCCTAGCTTACCATCTCCAGTACTGGATGTAAGATATTGCCATCATGACCAGCAGCCACTGATAGACTTCTGCAGCTATCACATCTAGTTTAATCTTCTTTCAGCAAGTGGTTTTGCCAATGATTCTTAGTTGTTTGGTCTATTGTTTGTCCTCCTGCCAAGATGTTTCCACAATGTAGTTCCTAGCACTCTTTGCTCCTTGTCTTACAGTGTGATGTGTTTTCCCAATTATTGCTGTATCTTAGAGTTTTGCAGTTGCTTTCTATCCGAGAAAGGCAAGCCTCCCTCCTTTTAATTAGATTAAACCTACCTTTCCTGAATGGAAAGGTAGGCACAAGGTTTCCCTCTGTTGTTCCCCCAGGATTACACCAGTACAGAAAATGAGTGTTATGCATCCTTATTATCCCTGGTTAGGGTCCTCCAGCCTGCTTTAGATTAGGATGATACAGATGCAGGAGAGAGGCATGGATCCGTGAGAATAATGGTGCATGTGTATAAAATTTCTCCTCCATTTCCAAAGGGTTTCTGGCACTCTGGAGAGTAGCAAAATAGGAACGGAAGACCCAGTTTTACAAATGCTAGAGGGGGGGAATATCTCATTTCCATAGACAGTGAAGTGTCACTGACTTTTATGGGCTTCATTTGGGGATGAGGTTAATCATATGCACATGTATGAGCAGCTCCTTGAAGCATAACACTGTGCAGGGAAAAGGGCCCCCACTAGGAGGATAATTCTAAGTGTCTGCTGCTACGGAGAGAAAGCTGTTGGTTTATTTGTGCAATTGGCTGTATTTCCTTAGCTTTATTTATTAGGAGCCTTTAGGTTCGGGTGCACAGGGACTTTACAAGGAATAGCTCACTCTCTGTTGAATCTATATGTATCAGCTGTGAATCTGACACATCTGAAACATCAGCAGTCCATTTAGTACAATTACCCTACCTATAAGGAATTAGAGAGAGGTGTCAAGACATAAATTGTCTCTAACAGTTGATTTTCCAGATTTGTTTTGATAGGTTCTGAGGAAGGCAGTTTCATAAATTTTTAGCTAAATTATCCCATTGTTGTCTGTATTTGTTAGGACTGTACTTCTATATCTATGTATGTGCTTACACCTTAAAGAGACAGCTATTTCTGTTTTTCAGTTTCTGCACTGATAGCACATAATAGCCATTCCCTAATTTCTTTATGGTGCACTTATTGAAATGTCTACATCTAGTAGATCAATATACTCCCATGAAATCAAACACTAGGGATAAACAGTAAAGCAAGGGTGGAGAACCAGTAATCCTCCAGATATCAGTTTCACTCCAAATCTTACCACCCCACTAGAAAGAGAAGATGTGGCTTGGAATTCAACAACATTTGGAGTGTTGCAGGTTTTTTGCTTCCGTAATAAAAGAAATCCCTCCCCTTCATGTTCTTCTTTTGAGCTTGCAGTCACATCATGTGGCTAATTGCTGCTGGAACCCCAATTCCGAACTTCAGAGTAACACGGCAGATCAGCCTATACAATCTTAAATAATAGTTTCATGAGTTTCATTGGGAGGGAACATTTCCTCCCAATGAAAGGAAAGATGTGGGGTTTTCAGATGACTAATTGTTAATTTAATATATCCTGGGCATGATAGGCAAGAGCATGAGAAAGTAAGCTTCTGTTCTACACCCACTTATCTTAGAGTAAGCTTTATTGAACCCAATGGGGTGTAATTCTGAGTAAACATGTCTAGAGTGCTTTGAGGATCTTGTTGAAACCAAAGGGGTTTGCGTCTTATCAATGACTAGACTAGTGATCACGTGGATGATTCTTTTGTATGTGTGTGCATGAATGACTCTGGTAAGCTGGATGGCTAGACCAAATACAGCTTTATGACAGAGCTCAAGCAGTAATGCATTGAAAGTGTTACAGTTACCAGTAACTAGTTACTTTGTGGAGTAACAAGAGCTTAACAAAGCCAAATTTCAAAAATAACATAAACATACGCCAACATTACTTTAGCTGAATAACGAGTAATAGTTTTAGTTACTAGTTACTTTCAAATATAACTTTTAAAGGGCATTCTAAAGATTTGTTTTGATGGTAACCTTGATGGTACTTCTCTTATGAACCCGAAGGATGATCAAGAAAATCATCCTCAGGAAAACAGCAGAAAGTTATTTAGAGAAGTAATGAGCAGTACAACAAGCAACAATAAACACTGCAGTAAGAAACAGAATGATTTTTTTTTTCAAAAAGCAGCTTCTCTAGCTTTGCTTTAAAGTGAAGGCCATTTTAAAAAAATTATAATACCAAATTGATATGCAATACCTCCAAGCTTAGGAGACCAAAAGCTAATTAGCAATAAATCAGAAAAGAGCATTATATATAAGTGAATTTTAAGGGTTAAGAAAACAGAAGAAACGGTGTACATAGGCAAAATTAAAATAAAATAATTAAAGGGGAAAATCAAATATAAATTAAATCAAAAGCTAGAGGAGTATGCCAGTGCATTAAAAGAGAACCAGCGTAGTACAGTGGTTTGAGCACTGAGCGTACTACAATCTTGGAGACCAAGGTTTGTTCCCCACTCTGCCATGGAAACCCATTGGTGACCTTGGGAACATCCCACACTCTGAGCCCCAGAAAACCTGTGATAGGGTCACCATAGGATCACCATAAGTTGAAAACGACTTGTAGCCACATAACAGCAACTATTAAAATGGGATGATGATGATGTTGATATCAGTTGTTATGATGCTTGTCATATCTAATGGAAACTTAAAATGATGTAAAAGTTTTTTTTTAAAAAAAATAAGTGTAAAGAAACCCCAGTTCATTAAATGGAAATAATAAAATAATTTTAAAAATTATCAACTGAAAATACTAAAATCAGAGAGTCATGGCATAGTTCTCAAACTGTGGGAAGGAATTGCTCAGATTCTGGTTTCAGACATAGCTCCTAAAATGGGTGGGCCATTATACAAGGTCTGTGGGCTGCAGATGCCCTTATATCAGAATTAGAGAATGTGCTTCATCTTAAAAGTGCCTCATCTTAAAGGAAAAATGTAGTTTGTTTGTTGCTTTCCTGCTGTCGAATTACAACAGAATTACAAGAGAAGCCACAAAACTATGGCAATCCATGTGCTGGCCATCTCCTAAGGCTGAATCTACACAGGCTAAATAATACATCCTTATCTCAGTCCCAGTGCTGTTGGAAAATGCAATGTTCCTCTCCTCCCAGTGTGAAAACACTTCCTTTTGATGCTTTAGGGCTTTAAGGTGATTTTTAAAATCACCAGTTTACTTCACTGTTTCGGGGAAGAATGTGGATTTAAAAACATATGGTTTGCCCCGTAATTAGGATCACAGTGGAATTGAGGGATGGGGGAAGGGTGAGGCCAGATTGGTTGGTGGTCATCTAGGTTAGGTGGTCACCAAGGTCACTTGATTGTTCCTGCCACAGAAATGTAGCTCCCTGTTGGCATCTGGAAAAGGCAGTGTTATCTTTTCTTTTCTTTTTTGTATGCATGTGTTTGCAGGTTAGCAGTTTACCTCTCTCTTCTCTACTGGCTTCACTTTGTAGAAGTGCAGGTTGGCAGTCAGACTGAAGGGAAAAGAAAGGCTATTTAATTAAGCAAATAATCAAATTTGTGGATGCATTACAGAAATCTGAAAGAAAAACAAACCAAAACACCAAACCCCAGACCCACAGTTGCTGTGGCTGTCTGCCCAGACATAGATATGGCAAGCATATGCAGACAGTAGAAATGTCACTTTGCCCCACTGTGGCTACGTAAGGGGGGTCCCAGGTGGCTTTCCAAACCAATTTCAGTTTGGATTAAAAGAGGCAGTAAAGAAAGTCAAAGTGGGACAGGGATGCTACACATAGGATACAGCCCTTGTGTAGATTAAGCCAGGGCATATTCTCTAATGAAATCAACTGGAGGAGTCACATAGGTTCCATGTGACTCCCACTGATGTCAGTAGGGCTTATGCTAGAAGACTTCCAGGTAGGCCATCAATGAGTTCCTGCACCACAGGCTTAGATGCACAACTTTATGCTGATGAAGCTACATTGATGCACAACTTTACTTTGCAGTGTATAACTTTATACTGACAAAGCTACACCACTGATATAATGCACAACCATGTTAGAGAACAGTGATGAAGCACAATGGGGAATCATGCAAGATGTCTCTTTGCACAGTGGGGGCTCCCATTTGCACAAAGAGGCACTATGAAAAGTGAGGACATTTTTCTGGCCAGGTGTAAGCAAGGAAATCCTGACTTTCCACCATCCTCTGTTTGGGATTATCAGTGCCCTGTGATTCTGTTGGAGGCTGTCCCTTCCCCGCTCCTTGCACTGTCATTGCATGAGGGTACCCTGTCCCACAAAGTGCTGTAGTGCTGCAGGTTGCAATGGATGTGCAATATCCACACTGCTTGCTCTACCACTTGTGCAATGATCCTGAGGGAGCAGCTATGACAATACTGCCCTCCTGGGAGTGCCACTGTGCGATGTGGCATTTCTAACCTGTGCCAGAAGTTGGCTTACGATGTCATTAAATCCCAACATACTTCCAGGCTGTGTTTCAGCACTTGAACGCCTGTGTTGTTTGCCTGTGATTTAGGAGCTAATAGAAGATTGCTGGGTTGCATAAAGATGGTGGCTTGCCTTTTGCTAAGATAATTAATTATGGGCTAAACTTTATCACAGAATTCCATGGTGCTGGGGCAAGATTCCAGACATGTGTTTGCAATTCTTTGCCTATTTGGTCTGTCTCAGTCTGGAGAAATTGTGCCTTTTTTGATATGTCTACCCAAAGGATTTTGCACTTCTTGAAGACCCACATTTGAGTTGTTTTGATGATAACCACAGTAGTTGAACTCTGGTTTCCAGCTTTTCTTCCAGCAGGCCTTCAAACAACCTCCCATCCTGAAGTATGAAGACATGCACACAGGCATTTCATTCTCCCTTTCTTCCTTTATATGGGCATGAAGGAGGAAAAAATTCAAAATATTTTCCGCTGTGAAAATTCACATTTCCCCTCCTTGTCGCATTCTTGAGCAAGTTTTCCTTTTCTTTCTTTTGAATGAACTCCATCAGGAGTGACATGGTGGAAAATCCTTTGTTTATCATCTCTGTGCTCCTATTACCTACCTCTGCAAATTTTACAGACTTTTCACAAGGTGATGCTACCTGTGTGTTATCGAAAGTGAACGCGTTCTGATCTTTGAGGGGAAAAATAAATGTGGGTATTTTGTTTCAGAGAAGATAGAAAGATTTATAGCACTGTGTTCCTTTCATTGATTTCTGCCTCCACATTTATAAGTACTTTTGATTCTCATTATTTCTCCATTGCCAAGAGTATAAAAACCATGGACTTCCAATTACTGATGCCTTTTATTGACAGACTAGTTTCAGTCATGTATATTTTCTCATACACAGGGTCTCTCTTTGGCAAAATACAATTTATCTAGAGGTATGTGGATTTGTCTCATCTCTCCCTTAAAGTTATCCTCTTTTAAAGTCTGTTTAAAAGACTTTGTTTATTAGGATACATTTATTAATTGCCTTTCAGTGTATCTGGTTGCCATAAACAGGAACATGGTAGTTAGGTTAGAATAAGTATCTTTGGCCTAAATCCAGTTGGTGGTGCCAACTAGAGCTGACCCATTGAATCAGTTGCTGAAGTCAGCTTTTATACAAAATCCTTTGATTCAATGCATTTCTTTTCTTTTTGCCTCTTCCATTTATATTATTACAAGTTTATTCTTAGAAATAAATAAAGGAGAAGCAATTTACTGAGGAAATGTAAAGTCAAAGGCTTTCACGGCTGGAATCCATGGCTTGTTGTGGATTTTTCAGGCTATGAGGCTACGTTCTAGTAGTATTTTCTCCTGACGTTTCACCTTCATCTGTGGCTGGCATCTTCAGAGGAGGATGCCAGCCACAGATGAGGAAACCTTTTTTAAAAAAAAATTCTAAAACTATAAACAAATGAAGAAATTAATATGACCATAACTCTTCCACTAACCAAGTTTAGCAAGCATCATGTTCATGGGGAGAAGAAATGATGATCAGAGCATAGCTGAATGATATTTCCATCAGGCTCTTTTGGGGGCGAGGTGAATCAGAACAGGATAAGTTCATAGTTAAGTACTTAGGTCATTTGCTCACTACACTCTTATAGAGCAATTATTCCACTTTCAACATCCTATGGAATCCTGGGGTTTGCAGTTTTGGGAGGGGCCATCCGGCTCCTCCCGAAACTGCTAACCCTGGGATTCCATAGGATGTTGAAAGTGGAATAATCGCGCTATAAGAGTGTAGTGCGGAAATGGGTTTAGTTAAGTATAAGCTGATACTGGATTTCAACCATTAGTAATAATAATTTTGGAAAAGTAATTTACTGAGAGCACTTTTTTAAAAAATGCTTTAACTATAAAGAAATGAAGAAGAAGAAGAAGAAGACAATGGTGATGATGATGATGATGATGGTAATAATAACAATAACAATAATAATTTTATATACTCAATATATTTTATATATTCAAGAATCTCAAGGTGATATATGCTAAAACAAGTTTAGAACAGTTTACAATAAGAATTTTTTTAAACAACTAGAACCATCTAAAAGTAATATAAACTATTCTCTTGAATTTAACTTCATTTTTATTTAATTTATATACCTCAAAATAAACTTTAACTGGGGCTAAAAGCATCCATCTGTTTATTGGATTAATATCGAAATCCTTATCCAGATTAAAAGTGTAAATTGACAAATATATTTCTGAAAAAATATTTGAGAGCTTGGAAAAGCATTGGGAATTGGGAGTGGTCTGGAAGTAGGTAGCAATATGGATTGGCTGATTAAAACATGGCAAGGCCAAGGACATACTGAAGATGACAATAAATAAATTGCCTGAAGGCAATAACAGCTGCCATCCTGGGTGTGTCTACTTAGGAGCAAGTCCCATTGAGTTCCAGAAGATGCTGTTTCAGTTATATCTGCACAGTGAAATCCTAAACCCAATTGAATTTAATAAGCAGCTATGGGTGAAATTCCATGTCCTCTTACCTGGGAGTAAGTCTGGTTGAACTGATGGAGCTTACCTCTGAGTAGACATGCATAAAAGTGCACTGTTGATTGATCAACTCTGAAGTCTTCATGGCTGCATTCTTGAATTTAAATGAATGAGCCATTCTTAAGGTCTCCTCTGTGTCTGATAATGTTGTCTGTGTCTGCATCATTATCTCTTTGTCTGTGCCATTGCAAAACAGCCCTAAGCCGAATCACATTAAAATGTTCCAGAAAAACAGATGCCACTTCACTTTATCTATATCTAAATAGCAAACCGACAGGGTATGTGTGGCTGCAGTGTTAAGGCTCATACTAGTGAGGTACAGACTTGAATAAGGACTTAATTTCCTTAATTTAAAGATGGAACATGTTTATTTTTTCTGAAATTGTAGTGGGGAGGCAGCCCCAATCCTCACCTGTCAGTGGGAAACAGTGTCCAGACTTAGCTGATCGGTCACCTTTTCCCCCCAGTGAATCTGCACAGTGATTATGCTGCCCTTAGGCATTGCTGACGTACACTGAGTCAGGCAAGCACAGAGCTGGCCTTTGCTTTGACTTTGCCTGTGATGCAGCAGGTGAGATATCTAAAACTTTGCGTCCGCTACATGCACAGAGATCATTCGCATATTGTTTATGCACATAAAAATTCCATGGAGGCATTGGTGGCACACTTTGTGTCAGGGGTCTAATCAAGTCTGAGAGCCTATTTTCTGCTCCTAGGACCCTCTGAAGGCTTCATGGATTGTCAAAAATGGCAAAAAGAAAGAACTCAACAGTAATGCCAAGTCTGTAATTGGCCTTCCAATAGGGACTTGCCCATGCGGACAAAGCCCCCCCTCCCATTTTTGTAACTCCATCTACCTTCATGTGTCCTTGCAAAGGAGTGGGGAAGAAGGTATGACAGATGCTGTGTACTTCTATCAGCACATTTTTGACAACCTCTCATTTGTACTTAGCTGTAACCAGCTTCAAAAGCCCTCCTACCTCTGTGGTCTACTGGGAAAACATTGGAGTAGCAGTCAGCCCAGTGGGAAGGATTGCTCACTGTACTATAAGACTTTGAAATGTATTAAAAGAAAAAAATAGCCTCAATGAGTTATCTTTGGATTGAAAATTAAAGCACTGGAAAAAAGAGAGTCAGACCCTTTGGTTCATAATACCCAGAAATATTTTGGTAGACTGAGAGCCAATATTTGTACAGAAAGCAATGACACTGGATAAGAATGCTACATTTCAGCCAGCTCTTGTTCTTTAGATGAGAGGGGAAAAAAACATTTTTGGCCCATCTTTTTGTAAACTAAATAGAGAAAGTAATTAAAATCCTGCGAGTTTTACAAATTTATTGCAATATTACAACTACTTTGTAATATTGGTACAATTATTTATATTACTAGAAAACTAACATTTTGCAGAATGAACAGATATTGCAAAGGCTGATAAAAAACAGATTGCACAACTGATGTGTTAGTGTATATACAAAAGTTGCTTATATTTTAAAAGGGAGAACGATGTAAACATAATTTAATTCCACTCTAGAAATGATTTTGAAATAGTTGGATTTCTGTCAGAGATGCTATAAGTGTACCCTGAAAGTTGATGTTCTCTGATGATGAAAATATGGCTCAAGGAAGCTGATTTTCACATCTAGAAATTTTAGCAGATCTCAGGGTCTTACTACTAGCTGGAGTAAAAGGAGATTCCATTGATGTTATCTGGGAAATTCTTAAAGAGTTAAAGATGTTTGTAAAGGCAAAGTAAACTGAACTGGCACAATGGAGCCTGATCAATGCATAGTTGAAGGGAGAACAATATTTCTGAACCAGGTGGCCACAAAATCCACTTGGGTAGAAATACTAATTGTGTAGTGACTATTTCTAAGATAGCATGAATTTGGATCTTTCATCTATGGCTCCAAACCGAGTAGATGAAAGTGCAGTTCTCCAAGGGAGTGTTTTGTAACTTCAAATGGAGAAGGCAAACTATCTGATGTTCTATTGCCTTTGTTCCAACTAAGATTATGGCCACTTTTTATCTACACACACCTCTTATAACATCTGAAACAGAATGCAGATAGTATGGAGACCACAACACTGTTACTTTGTTTCTCCTAGATTCTGTTTCATTATATATACCATCTCTGCCTGATGAAGAAGCCTGTGAAGCTTCAAAGCTAGCAAGATGTATTTTATGCCCTTTGGATGACCCAGTAAAGTTATTACTACAGGATGGATTTTGGATCTGTTTGCTTTTTTGTTTTGTGGGCAATATGGCTGAACTTGTTGTGTTTCTTGATCTATGCTGTAGATGAGCACATATAGAGCTCATTTTTGCTCCAAATTAAGTCAATCTGACATGAAATTTTTGAGATCGTATTTTATAGGGCAGGATATAAATATTTAAGAATATTTTAATTTTTTAAAAAAATATATGCCTGTAAAATCAATAGAAATCAGACACAGCAAATTAAACAGCACATTTCTCTGCCTGATCAGTGCAAAACGAGTTCACTCATGGTAGTAATTTACGATGATCCATGATATTCATAGCTGCATAAAGTGCAGCATGTTGTTGTGAACCTCTGTCTTTCTTTGGTTTCAAGCAACCCATGGGCTATTGTGGAGAAAGGCAGTCTGGACACTGCAGCACCATGGATAGCTCCAAGTCAGTAGCTTGCTTGGTCAACGTCCAATGCCGGTTCAAAGCCTAATCTCTTGGCCTTCAAAAGTCCCTCTGCTTTTTTCTGAGGGCTCATGCCTGTGTCCTGTGGTTGTTGCATCTGAACCATGCACTGTGTGCCCCCTGGAATTAAGAGTGCGGGTCCCTTGCAGGACTGAGGATGAGGGGCAGTAATCTCTTGTTTGAGTTCATGTTGCTGAGGAGCTCCAGCATATTAATTCTGGGACCCCCTCAGGGTCTTGTGTTCAAGAGTCTTTGGTTCTGCAATTGTGTTCAGGCATACTGGTCTATGACCATAATAAAATTATTGATTGATTGTGTTCAGGCCCAAGGCTTCTCCTTCAATTTCTCTGCTTCTTGCTTGTGTTTACTCTGGGGTCATGAATCCCTTGCATTTTCATAAAAGTCCATTGTATGTCTTGTACCCACATTTGCCCATTGGTTCTGTATTGTACTTAAAAGATCAGAAAACAATTTTTCTGCATGTTGTGTCTGTTGGGTGAAGCAGTGCTAAATTGTTTGACCTTGGCAGTGGGATAGATGAAGTTCACTCCTACAAGATGGTAACTTTGTGAGCAGAGGGTTCCTTGTTTCAAGAAAGTGGGAGATTCAAGCTATTATTGATTGAGTTATATTCCCTATGAAAGTCTGGGACTGGCTTAGTTTCAGATATGATTTGTTTTTTGAAATCAGGTTCTTTCCATCTTGTTTACAAAGCAATTTTGGGATATTCTTTTTAGTCAACACTCTAAACTCAGGTGCAGGTCTTCTCAATGGTGTGGAGTAATTTTTACCAGTTTAGAATGCAATTCTAGCAGACCCAAAAGGATAAGGATCTGCTGATGCTGTGCGGAATTCAAATGCTCCTCATATTAGAGGGTGCTATAAAACCCCTTAAGACTCCCTTCTCCCTAGCATAACGTTTTGTTGGGTTTCAGAAGGTTTCTGAAGATCTATAGAAACTCAACAGTTCTCTTGCCCAATCTTGTATATGCCCCTTTTTGACTGTTCTTCTGGCATATTTTAGTCAGCAGCATGGGTCTGTTGGTTGCTTGCTCAGTTGTGTTAGTCTGGAATCCCACAGAACCTTTGAGATGAAGAAAAAGAAATGTTTGGCATAAGTTTTCATAGACTCCAGTCTATGATGCATCTGATGAAGTAGATTAGAAATTACAAAAGGTTACACTAGAATTTGTTTCTAGACTTAATAGAGGTGCTGACTTTAATTTCTAAAGTCCTTTATGATTCCAGAGTCAGCTGCCTTGAGGACCACCTTTTCAACTTGCCCTGGTATTGAGATCTTCCACTGTAGCCCTTCTCACACTGCTACCTCTGTCAAAAGCCAAGTGCTTAGTAGCTAAAGATGGGGATTCTTCATCTGAAGTGTCCTGATGATGGAAGATCCTCTCAGTGGAGGCTCGATGACTAATTTATCACCTTACAGACAGCAGGTGAAGATGCTTCAAGCATTGTAATAGAATGGATGGCATTGTCTTAATGTCTTAACATTCTAATCCAGAGTTGGGCAAAGGGAAGCCCTGAGACTGTATGCAGCTTCCCCAGGCTGTTTTTGTGGCCCAAATGCTCCCAGACTGACCTCTATTTCTTGGGGGGAAAGGGGTGAACTCCCTCTCTTGGAATCGTACAGTGGTGGTGATTCATCTTTCAGGCCACCCCTGAACTGTTTTAAATCTTAAAAATGCTCATACTTCTGGATCCTTTCATACATATAACAACTATAACTATAACTATTTTGATAGCCATGTTTAAATATTTGAAGGGATGCCATGTAGAGGAAGGAGAGGGCTTGTTTTCTGCTGCTCCAGAGACCAGAACAAGGAGCAATGGATTCAAGTTGCAGGAAAGGAGATTCCACCTGAACCTCAGGAAGAACTTCCTGACAGTCAGGGCTGTCCGACAGTAGAATGTGCTGCCTCAGAGTGTAGTGGAGTCTCCTTCTTTGGAGGTTTTTAAGCAGAGGTTTGATGGCCATCTGTCAGGACTGTTTTGAGGGTGTTCCTGCATGGCAGGGGGTTGGACTGGATGGCCTGTGTGGTCTCTTCGAACTCTACATTTCTATGATTCTATGATTCTATGAGTTTTTGGGAGATTGTGCACACACTCTGGGAAGACCCAGGGGCAGAAAATTGGCCTTGAACCTGCCCAAGTTGCCCAGATCTATTCTAATCAGTCTGCCTAGAATCATAGAATTGGTCAGAACCCCAAAGACCATCCAGTCCAATCCCCTCCCATGCAGGAATACACAACAACAGCACCCTTGAAAGATGCCTATCCAACCTGTTTTTAAACACCTCCAAAGAAGGATAGTCCACCCCTCCCCAAGACAGTCCTTTCTGCTGTCAAACAGCTCTTACAGTAAAGAAGTTATTCCTAGTGTTTAGGTGGCATCTCTTTCCATTCTGCAATTGAGGCATGACATTTCAGGTATTATTTTGTGATAGGGCATCTGCACCTTCCAACCACCTTCTGTGGTTATGAGATTTGTGCTTTGGCCCCTATCTTGTTCAAAGCATAGCTTCCAATTTTAATTTTTGCCCAGGCCTAGTTTTTGAATCACCTCTTTCATAAAATTATAAGAAGTGTTGTCAAAAGCCTTCTTAATGTCAAGAAACCCCATTGCAAACTTACTTCCAGGTTTTTTTTATCATAATATTCAATGCAGTTCAAGACCCTTCTGATGTTTTGTTTGATGCTTCTACCAGATAAAAATCCTATGTGATCTTAATGAATTACACCCTGGAGAACTTTTTTCAATCTTTTTGCCAATATGGCTGCAAATCTCTTATAATCGATGTTTAATAAAGATATTTGGTCTATAATTCTGAATATTTTTCAGGTCTTTCCCTTTTTCTGGATCAATGCAATATCTGATTCCCCCCGCTAGTGGGTCTTCCTTTCTCTGATATTCTTTTAATCATTGTATGAAGTGGGACTAACAGTTTATCTTGTAATTTCTTGTAATGTAGTGCTGTGAAGCTAAATCGGCCTGGAGATTTTCCTGTTTTCAAGTCCCTGATAGCTTCAATTATTTCACTTATTGTTATCAAAGAGTTAAGCAATTTCTGAACATCACTTGAGATTTTACAAAAATTTTGATTTTTAAGGTAATCTATTATTTTCCCACATTGCTGAGGCATAGCATTTTTCTCTTGGAATAAATTGGCATAACATTTCTTGAAGATTTGTTTTATTTTGTCTTGGAATGTATAAATCCTTTTCCCTTCTTTTATTTTGCTAACTATATTTCTTTCTTTTTTCTTCCTTAACTTATAAGCAAGCCACTTGCCTGCTTTATTAGCATATTTAAAATGATAGTGTCACACTTGCTTCAATTTCTTTTCTTTTCTTCCAGCACCTGACCAGCAGCTGCCTTTACTTGATGCGCAAGAGACAGCTGGCTTAGGGTGCACACTGCAGGAGGAGGTAGGGAAGAGAGGGACTGAAGTCTCAAGTTGCTGTTATGATCCTTTGCCGATGGGGAGTGGGGGGCAAGACAGAGACGCAGTGTCCTCTGCCCAATGCTTCTGCCTTTAAACTGTGGCAGCGCTCCTCCTTTGTCACCCTCACCTTCACCCTCATCTCCTCTTCTTCTTTCTCCTCCTGCTCTGCTGTCACTAAATCTTGGGCAAGGCTTTTTTGCAGCCCCCTGGCATTGATGCTTAGGGCACATGTCCAATATGCCTCACCCTAGATACACCTCTGCTTATGTCTATTAAATTTATCTTTTAGATCTGTTTTAACTTGCAGATCACCTTTAATATACTTTAGTTTATTGAACTTAGTTTTATTGTTTATTGTTCAAATTGTTTTAACTGTTTGTATTGATTTTCATTTGTATGCCACCTTGAGATCTTTTGATACTGGCTAGACTAGACACATTTTAGCAAACAAACAAACAAACATCCAGAGTCTTCCCACTTGATGTGGAATGGTAGGTACTGTAAGACCTTCTATTTCATTTTATTCTTAACAATAATCCTGTCAGTCAAAATGGCTTGTGAAAGAATATCTGGTCCATGGCCACCCAGAGAGCTATATGGATAAGTGGGCATTTGAACCAGAATCTCCCCAGTTTGTTTATACTGTTCCACAGAGATGTCAGCCAGCTTCCCTCCTTTTCTTTGTTATTTTTGCTGCTGTTGCTGCTACAGTTATTGGGGCTGGCAAAACAGGAACAAATAAAGGAGGAAATGTGGCAAAAGACCTGCAGTTTTCCCTTCATGTCTCATTCCTTTGCTTCAGGATGTCTGAAAGGAAAAAAATATAGGCCTTCCAAGACCGTACAGGCACAACAATAAATATTGTTTTATAGAAGAATGTTGCATGCCTGATGTGGAAGCTTGAGGGGAAAAAATGTTAAACACATATACACACTCCAGTCTATTGTCCAGGGCTAAAATAAAAAATAAAAATAGAAAATAAAAATATGAAAAACAAAAACTTTTGTAAAATATTTTCTTTTAGAATGGTGAGTGATTAGCCTTTTAAAGCAGATTTTTTTTAAAAAAACCCTATTTTTAGACAGTGTGTGCTGCTGCAAAGAGATCAGAGCCCAAAATGGTAAAAACGTACTTCTGGATTACTGAAAAATCAGCTTCATCTGGATTTGATGATTAGAAAAATACTAGAAAATATTGCAGAATACAGAACATACCTGGAGAACCATCTCAGGTAGTGATTGTTGGGTAGTGAGAACTGGCTGTAAAATCTTGGAGGACAGAATTATGCATGCCATGCAGTATGCTCTGGCCCTCTAAACTTGTCTTCTGTGCTCAGACCCTAAAAAACCCCAGATCCTCATGTTATTGTTGGCCACATTGTAAAAAGAATACTCAGAGGAGGGGCATCATCAGAAAGTTGGCCAGGCCCTACTGTTTGGCAGAGTGAGGCAGCCACCTCAGTAGGAGATGTTGGATACTATGACAAGGCAGCAACATTTTAGTTACTTTGTTTATTTCACTGCCGGACCTGGGGAGAGATTCTTTCTGGGTTTTTGTCTTTCATATGCCAAAATAACTTGGCTGGCTTGAGGTACCATGTGCCTTGAACTTGGGTGACTGAGAAAGGGTGATGTGACACATCCTTCTCTGCCTCAGGTAGCAAAACATCTTGGGATGTCTTTGCCTAAAAGCAAAAATGTCCTTTACCCTTTGTAGCAAAATGTTTTGTTGTCTTTAGGTGGCCTTCCTTTGGCAGTGATAAGAGGACCCACATAAGGTGCCATAAGGTAAAAAAAAAAAGGGGGGGTATGACAAAATGGCAGCATGATTTTGGCTGAGGTTGCTGGTGACACCTCTGCCAAATTTACTCTTATTCCTTGATTATATATAGATGTTGTCACTCTTGCTGCAATCCTATATGTAATTTCCTGTAAAGAGATTGAAGTAGAAGTTATTTATTTATTCTTTTATTTTTATAGACTTTGCTGTTGATTTTTTACATTTCTTCATGTTCATGTTGAGCTCTGTATGATGTTTGTGGAGGGAGATATTAGACATTTTCCTTTTTGATGAGTTCTGCTTTCGGCATTCATTTTATGTTTTCCTGTTTATAATTTCAAAGTGCTAAAACCCAAAGATACCATTATTTTTCTTGGGATGCAGCAAAGTCAATGGAAAAGTATTACACATATTTTTACATTCACACTCATTTTTGTTTATTGCTGAAGAAAGAATAATGGGGTGAGGAGAACATAAATTTATTTCCTTCATTGTAGCAAAGAGGAAATGGTATATCTTTGATCATTTCCTGCATTCAAGCCCATGGTATCCGACAAACCTAGTTGCTTTTATCAATCTGATTAGTTTTAGATAGCTTGATCTTCTAAGCTTTACACAGTTGAATAACTAAAATCCTCTGTGTTTAATGTCATACAGTGTGCTGAGTGACGTAGTATCTTCCTGGAATACAGACCTTTTACTGTCATTCTTTCTGCCACACATACACATCCCACACTACTCCAGCAGTAACTTTTATCAGTCTTTCCTAACATCAGGATTATCCATTAGCTTCTCATTCTCTTTTCCTCTTGAGTAAAATTTCTTCTGCTCCAGCCTGTAATAATATAATGTCATTGCTTCAATGATTAATACTTAGAATAAAATGCTTTGCTGAGCAGCTTCATGAACTCATTCATGTTCTGAGTATATAAGCCTGGTAACCCTTGTATTCATTTTGAATAGGTTGGACCTAAACAACCACATAATTCTAACAACATTCTTCAGCTAAATCTCAGATTGGGGACAGGGAATGTTCAGGTAAGTCTAGATTTCCAGGCATCATTGATTTCAGCTTAAAAAGTGCTAAGCAGAACCTAGTTCATGATGCCAGTAGGAGATCTCTGAAACCAAGAAGTTGGAAGCTACTTTCCAAGAATCAGAACTCTTTGTCAAAGTTGGAAGCAGCAAATGATACCACCCCAGAACAATTGACTTTGACATCAGGCTCCATTTTGTGAGGATGTTGGCCTGTGGAAAAGCCTGTGGCCTGTGGAAAAACAGGTTCTCTAAGACTACCAACAGCACACACAAAGGATATCAGATTGGTTTTCCCAAGACAAATGACCAAACAACTTGACTTAACTAAAGGTAGTAATATCTGATACAAACGGCCATTTGGGGACACATTCAGTGTACTTGGCCTCACAGTCACCCACCTGAAGTGATCTCCATGTCAACATGCCTATTGTTGAAGTGCAGGTGTGCAGCTGTAGATGTGTCTCCATGCTTAATGTCCAGTTGTTTGCCTCCTGCATCATGGGACTATTCAACATTGAAGAGATATATTGTTTTTCAATTATATGTTACATTTCTGTAATTTTCCCTGGAGGTTGATTTGAAAATCAGAGAAAGGTTTCCTTTCAGTCACAGATTTAATTTTTCTCTGTGCTGTAGTTGACAAGATTCCAGTTTAACCAGCAGTCTCATGGGGTATATATCCACAAAATCTTAGCAAGGATATTGTATAGATACTGGCAAGTTGGCAGCATAATTGAAATGGGTTTGTCACTACTACTACCCATGCCACCACTCAGACTTGAGCTACAGTAGTAATAGTAGTGGCAGCAGTAGCAGAAATGTTAAAATACATTTATTTAGTTATAAATTTATTCATTAATATTGATGTTCATTAAGGCAAGCTGATGAACTGTGGGGCTAGACATTCAGATGGATCTGTAATTAGTTGATGGACCAAATCCAGAGAGTGCTTACCAATGGCTGCTCTTATCCTTATGAATGACTTAGATAATGGAATAGAAGGCAAGTTTATCAAATTTGCAGATGACACCAAATTAGGCGGTATAGCAAATACTCCAGAGGACAGGATCAGAATTCAAAATGACTTTGACAGATTGGAGAACTGGGCCAAAACTAAGAAAATGAATTTCAGCAGGGATAAATGTAAGGTTCACATCTAGCCAGGAAAAATAAAATGCACATGTATAGGATGGGTGACACTTTGCTTGAAAGCAGTATGTATGAAAAAGGTCTAAGGGTCTTAGTAGACCACAAATTAGCATGAGTCAACAAAATGATACAGTGGCCAAAGAGTCAATGCAATTCTAAGCTGTATTAATAGCAATATAGTGACCATCATGTCCAGATCTAGAGAAGTAGTAGACTACTATATTTTGATCAGGTCTAACCTGGAATATTGTGTACAGTTCTGGGCACCACAGTTCAAGGAGGATATTGACAGACTGAAATGCATCCAGAGAAGGGCACCCACGATGATCAGAGGTCTGGAAATCAAGTTTCATGAGGAACAACTTAGAGAGCTGGAGAAGAGAAGACTGAAAGGTGACATGACAGTCATCTTTAAATACCTGAAGGAATGTCATGTAGAAGATGTGGAGCCAACTTATTTTTTTGCTATTCCAGAGACTAGGGCATGAACTAATGGAACAATAGGGAGGGGGTTTCCTGCATAGTAGGGGGTTGGACTGAATGGCCCTTGTAGTCTCTTCTGACTCTATTATTCTATGAATAGTCTATGAACTTCTTGACTGTAATTGCTGTTTGACAGTAGAATGGCTTTTCTCAGATGGTGGGCTCTCTGTCTTTGGAGGCCTTTAAGTAGAGGCTGGATGGACATCTTTCAGGAATGTTTTAGTAGTATGTTCCTGCATGGCGAGGGGTTAGACTAATGGTCTTTTCAGTCTCTTCCAGCTCTAAAATGTTATGATTCTAGTCAGATCAGTTAGAAAGGTGCTGGGCAACTTTAGCAGGTTCAGGACCAATTTTCATCCCCCTGGGATAAAGTGATTTATACCCTGCTTTTCCTCACAAAGAGCCCAGAACAGCTCTTCATGTTATAATAGACCCTCTCTTACAACACAAAAGTGGGATGCAAATGTACTAACAAAACCTATGTTATACGATAAAAACCACCACAACAGCACCATCAAAATTACAAAACAAATGGATTCTCTCATAATCTTAAAGCATAGACAAATTGCCAACTACTGCTAAATTTCAAGGACCCCCAACAGAGTGATAATAATTAATAAAGTAATTAATAAATTATTAATAAAATAATTAACAATATTTAAAAATCATTTTGAAACCATTTTAATTGCCATGACTTCTTCCTAAAGGAACCTAGGAACTGTAGTGTAGTAAATGTGCTTTTCCTCCATGGAAATCCTTGTCTATCATCAGATGACTGCTCTCAAGGTTCTCCAGGAGGCAGAATAACAAACCCAATGATAAGCCTCCAACAGGTGGACATCATCCCTCTTATAGTGGAAAAAAAAGTCTTAAAATTCATATGCACAAAACCATCAAGAGCATCCATGGCTCTTTCAGCAGCTTACTTGCTGCTGAATCCATTCTATGGGGGATCCGGGGAAAGCCTCTCCCAGGAGGGGAGTGCAACAGAAGTGCTCCCCTCTGCACCGGCGGTCTGCTCGACAGGAGGAAGTGTGATGACTCCTCTCCTCCCTCCTTTGCGCAGCACAGCCCAGCAGTTTCCAAGGCTGCTCTGGGAAAGGAAGCACAGCCATTGCACTTCCTGCCATTCTGCATGACAGGTAAGTGCAGGAGGGAGGTGGGAGGACTCCGCATTGTGTGTCACTGTTGGGAGAAACTCAACAAAGATTTAGTTTGTGATTGCAATGGATTGCAGGGGATCGCCACAGGATCATGATGACATCATGCAGAACCGCTGTTGTGATCCCATGGTGATTCTGTGGCCATTGCAGGTTGGAGGTGGTGTGCAAAAAGGGACCATGTTGTTTTCACTTGAAGCACTTCTCACGTAACACTGATGTGGAGATAGGATAGGCAGCACTGATTTATCTCTGAGTAAATCCACATGTGTAGTTTTTCAATCACTGTGGGGTAATCTTAATATTCTACTGCAGCTGAAATAATGTTGAATATACACTGGGTTTTTGCCACTGTGAATTTGCAAAAAATCCCAAAATGAAATGTGCTTAATTTGTTTTTGACCAGAAGGAATTCCAGTGTATGTTGAACTCTTCTCATGGCTTCATTTTATTCAGTTTGGAAACACAAGATGAATTTTAAAAGGCCACCTTAAGTTGTAAAATATTACTGTGAGTTCATTTGTTTATCCTTCCACATGTTTTCTCCCAGTTTCAGATGACAGTTTTCCCACCCAGAATGTCATTTCCTATGTTTCTGAAATATACCATTCTCAAACAAGATTTAGTACCTGTATTCTGACAGAGCTGGGGGACAGATGCCAAAGACGTGGTGGGGCCCATAGGAAAGGCTGTTTGTGGCACCCCACTGATATATCTGCTTTCAGAAGTGGTATAATAAATAGCAGCATCTGCCTTGGATAAATGTTTCCTCTGAGCAAACTGTTTTTCATGAATTTGGGGCCTGTCTCCAAAAATACCCAGAGGATACTTCTGGTGTACAAGTGTTTTTATTTTTTTAAAAAAACATAATGTGCTAGAAATGCCTTGTTTACATTAATGGTGAGCAAAGGGTCACCCTCCAGATATTGCTGAACTGATGAGGAATGCTGGGAGTGCATGTTGAACTTCTACCTAATCTGTGGACTAACACAACTTATGGATTCATGCCACCATATGAAGACGTCCATGCCTTTCTTGGTGCTTGAAGGTGTCTTCGGTAACTCCATTTTCTGGTTACACAAAACATACTTCTGCACCAGGCCCTTGGGTCCTTTGGCTGCAGGTAAGAAGACTTTTGAGTCTTCATTTGTTGGACTGTCTTATGGTAGGCATTGCCTCCTGTTGACTATGTAAGATTTTGAGTTTTAATGCTAATATTTTAACTGCATACAGGCTGGTACGATTTGTATACTTCTAACAATCCTAAACAAAAGCAGAGGCAATAAATCAGGCATCCAGTGTATAAGTTTGTAGAACTTTATAAACATTAAGAGGTTATAAAATGTGAAACACATCAACAGAAAAAAACCAAAACAAAAGCAAAACAGTTTCACTCACGAACTTCCTGATACTGAAGCTGGTATTTTATGCTGAAACATTTCACATTTAATAAAGTTTTTACAAACATATTCTAAGACCTTATAAACTGGATGTGTGATTGTTATTGTTATGTGGGCAAAACAATGAAAACTAATAGAGAAACAATGTTCTTAAAATGCCTATATTTATTAAAAATGCCCAGTACATTTCACAAAGTCTGTAATTCCTCTATAAGAGGCAGGCGAATACAAGAATTTGTGCAGCCTGGAAGCAAATGAAAACAACTGAACTTGTTCAGATCTTTGTTTCTCTGTTGGCTTTCTGTGTTGGATGTCTAGTATGTTTCCCCTGCTTTTTCTGTTAGATTATTGGGAATAGCAGAAAAAACAGGGTATGGGAGTCACAATGGTGTGGTGGTTTGGCTGTTGGATTAGGATTCTGAGTGGCCATGGATCAGATCCCTGCGTAGCCATGGGAGACCACTGGGGCAACTTCAACAAGTCACATTCTCTCAGCCTAAGGCAATGGCAAACCTCCTCTGGATAAGTCTTACCAAGAAAGCTGTTACGGGATCAGTTTGGAATTAGAATCAATTTGAAATCACATAACTCAAGTTGAAGAGGGCACTATAACAATAGCAACAAATTATTGGAAGTATCATTTAAAAAAATAATGTGATGTATTTTATTATCACTCCTATTTGTAAACTGCTTCATGATATAATCGTAGGCTAAGTATATAAATAATCAAAATAATATAAAGTAGCACTCCCCATACCATGTAGGTGAGCAAGATGTCTAAACCTAATAACTGCCATTTGGAGCATTCCCTGCATGGTAGCTTTTTTTGAACAAAAGGACAATGTGTATTCTTGGCCTCAATTTAGTAATTTCATTTTAATGAAAGCTGTTTCTGGCTGGGAAATTATTTAGTATGAATTATAAATAACACCTCTGAGACTATTCAACAGAATATTTGCCCCTTGAGCTTTCATATTGTAATGTGGGTGAATATGTTGAAGTTGAAATTTGCTATAGAGATTTCATTTTGAATATGGGAAACAGCAGTACGTACAGGATGTCTTCAAACTCAACATTTGTTTGTAGTGACCTACTGAAACTCCGAGCCTTTGCCATTTGAAATGTACATAAAGAATTCAAATGTACAGTCGTCCCTGGTCACTTGTAGAGCCAAATAGTCCTAGACTTGACTTGAAATCTGAGGAGGTGACATAGTTCCCCACTAGTCCAATTGGTTTCTTTTCCTCAAAGTGGAAGAATTCCTTTTTGTTCCTTTCACATGGCATCTCAGCATTAAAACTTCCTGGGCTTGCCTCTTAAAGAGATAGTACCCAACCCTTCTCTGAGTTCAATCATAAATTTAAAGCAAAATTCCACCATATCCCTTTTTTTCCTCTTGTAATCTTTCCCCTTTTGTCAATCAAGATCTAAGGCTGAGTGTTCTTAGCAGCAAGTCATTTCATCTGCAGCTGACCAACAAGTATTTTGTTGTTATATAACCCAGTTCAAAAGTAATAAATATGATCTGTGGTCACATATTTTAGACAAATCAGTTTTCCTTAAATATGAAGGGCACTGATTATATGAAGCTTTGAATCTGATGGCTTTTAGATGAAATCCCTTGTGAAAATCCCAAAGAATGGTTTAAAGCAATTCAGATTATGCGGCAATGTGAAGCATGCCGTGCTCCTACTTGATGATCTGGTTTCTGTTAAATGGCTTCTTGCCTTGCATTATCTGTACTATATCTTCTAAAGTAGATAATTGCATCAGTGTGATTTCTTTGTTGCTATTGCCATTTCCAGTGGTAACATTAACAAATGCCTTATTGTTACAATTCTCTTTTCAGAAAGCATCCCAGACTGGCTAGCCACATGAGGCAGTGAAATAATACTGACTCACTGCTAAATTTTACACCAGGCAGTAGAAGTAGAATTGTTATCACAATATAGTAGCGATAGAGTGGCCACTTGTCCTCTTTTATAGAGGACAGTCTGCAGTTCGAAAGGCTGCAGAAGATAGTGTGCTGGCATCTTGTTGGGAATTTATGACATCATAAGCCAATTTATGATTAAGCAAGTTTGGAATTGTGGCATTGTGCAACAGCTGTGACATTGGGATTCATTGCACAAGCAGAGTGAGCATCATGGCTGTTGTGAAATGGTCACGATGCACAACAGTATGGCACTTTGTGGGACAGCTTGTCTTACACAATGACAACACAAGAACCTTCACAGGGTTCTTTAAGTGTCACAGGACATTGATAATCCAGAATGAAGAGCAAGAGAAAGTCATGGATGCCCTGTATCAAGACCAAAAAAGTCCTCACTTTTCATGGTGCCCTACTGTGTAGGACATCTTGCTCCAAACCCTGCTGCACACGGACACAGTTCTCTAAGATGATTGTATATTCTGTCAGCCACATGGTTCCATCATTATAAAATTATACACATTAACCTGTAATGCAGGATCTTGGCCAGTCCTTTTTAAAAAAGGTGTCCTCTAGCTGAAGGGCTGTTCAAGGCTGACTGAAATATGAAAGACACATAAGGAGGGAGAGCAGGAATCTTAAAGCTACTCATCCACAGTTATTACCTGGACAGCAGACTTAATAGGTACACAGGTTACCTGGCCTTCTCCACTCAGGTGTATTGTGACCCTGTTTGTTTTTTTGGGTATTTATATCCCACCTTTCAGCCAAAAAGTCTTCCAGAGCTGCTTACAAATTGTTTGTTCAATGGTTCCCTGTCCTCAGGCTTGCAATCTAAATAAGCCATGACACATAAGGAAAGGGGAATGGCAGAGTATATGGGGGAGGGATTAAATCTAGCTGATACTGCCTGTTCTTCTCTTCGTCAGAGGTCACAGCAGTGGCAGTTGGGATGAAGGGAAGGCCTTGCATCACCTTCTAGGGCCAAGATAAGCTGAAGTTGTATCTGTTTAATTTATGAAAATAATACCTACTTTGCATTTGTATGTATAAATTAACACATGCAATTTATGCAAATTTGAGTTCTGTTTGTTCTTTTTGTGCAATATGTAAATAGGAATGTTATTAGTGTCACTGAACACTGTACGATTTACTTCTAAGTAAAGATGTGTAGGATTGTGCTTCAAGGAGCTTATTTCAAACATAGCTGCTTGAATTCAGGACCAACTTTTCATGCATAGAAAGGGCATGGCTCATAGGAGATACCAAAACCTGATTTTCCTTCACTCCTCAGACCTTATGTGTAGTATTTTTTTTTACAGCATGGAGGGACTAACATGAGAAGGTGGAGACAAGAAAATCTGCGTCTTTTGGCCCAACCCTAAATATGGAACCACACCACTATAATGATGTACATCTAGTCTAACTTGATTTTTAGACATGGGGTTGGTAAAGGATGTGAAATGATTAATGTTCATGATACACTCTTGCTATCTCATGCAACAATTTCAGCCTTATATTTTTGCCCCCCCCAAAGGTTATCCTGTGTTTTTTCTTAAGATTGCAAGCTAATTTTTTCCTCTCAAACATACACTTTCAAAATTGAAGTAAAACTGGGAGGTTGTACTAACACTTTTGTCTTCACAAAATAAATAAATAGATAAATAAATACATATAGGTTCTGTCCACAGTAAGTATTTTTGACAGAGATCTTGAACCTCCATCAGTGAAATCTAATTGTACTCCAATTATTCTTTACATGGCTTTTCCTTTCTGACTGCTATTCTATTCCCATCTTCTTTCAACTCAAAAATGCCCAATCTAGATCAATTTCATAGCTTCTGTTTGTCCAAGAGAATCCTGGAAACATGTTATATTCCATGACAAACATGGAAGCATAATTTAATAGGCAAACATAAATCATCCAAATATTTTTAATATGCATTCCTCCCTCTCCTCTGCCCCCTCCACTTGCACATGTGACTTTTTTTTCGCCTTGGCAAAGAATTGTGATTAACAAGGTTCACTATGGAAGTAAAACGACTTCAAATTCAGCTTGATGGGGAGAGGGAAAGAGATGGGCTGAATATAGTATTTTGGGGGGGGGGAATCACTAAAAATGGGGAAAAGAGAATTATTCCCTGCTCAATAACATTTTGATGAATTAATAAATAAATCCCACAACGTCTACTAGGACAATAGCTTTATCTGCCTCTTGTTATGCTGTATAGTTCGTTACATACTGATGGCTATTCAAAATGAGGAGAGTGGCCTGAATCCAACATTGCATTACCAGTTATCTGCTAAACAACAAGACTTTCTCTCAGCCTCTTCCCACAGTAGCCTTCCATGCTGCCCAAAAGCCTACCCCGGGGGGTTTTCCAACACAGGGAGCTACACAAGGATGTAGCTGGGGGTGAATGGGCAGAGCAAATGAGGGCATTGCCCCAATAAGAATTTTGCTCTCTCATTGAAATTTTCCTCCTGTCCCCAAACTTCTAGCATTCCAGAGAGCAAGATATTGAAAATTGTTCCCAACTAGACCTCTTGTATTTGCTGTGTTTGCATTTCCTGGGTAACTTGGCCTGCCCATTTTCTTGGGATACATAAACTGTACCTCTAAATGCTCAACTGAAATTTTAAGTTACTGCAACGCTAAAGGAAAATTTCATTTTTTTGGGGGGGGGGTGGTTAGGTGGGCAGAATTCTTGATGGGCAATGCCCTCATTTTCCCTCCCTCCATAGCCACACCCCTGCAGCTATAGTAGGAAGAAGGGGATGTCACTTCCCTTTCTAGCTGATGGAAGGAGCTGTCAGCAGAACAGCCCTCTTGGATCTGGGCCAGGATAATTTTGCCCTCACAGAACTGATGTCTATTTTGGTGTATGCCCACACCTGGTTATAATTTTTCTTGGAACAGAGAGCATACATGTTGGAAAAAAGTTAATTTTCGCACTTGAGTTCAACTTCTCAGCATAGTGTAATAAGAAAGCAGGCATGACTCCTGTTTGATAGGTGAGAAGAAGGGGTGCTAAGGAGTTAAAGGAACCTGCCGGAGGGTATATACAGAGGCACTCTCAGGATTCAAAGCCTAATTGTAGCAATGTAACCAAAGCTCCAAGAAAGTATACATTCTGATGGTTCTGATATCTTATGCTTGTCTTATATGGCAGAAAAGCTATGGTGCCTACAAAGTAGTTGCTTGAACTAAGCATGCCTACTTTATTTGCAGTGGAAATGTTAATGAACTTCACAAGTTAACACTTTAGCAGTGATACATATTTGACTTTTACACTTGCAAAAAGGGGCTGCTAGCCAATTCTGTAATTGGAAGTACTTTCTGAAATGGCAAATACTATGGAAGAATTCATTCAAAATTCTAAAGAAATAAGCAAAATGCAGAATGCTTGCTTATTTTATCACCTGCTCTGCATTTGGGACCTCAAGTGTTCACCTGAGTTCAGAGGAGCTAGAACTCTCTTTTGCACTTCCTCCTCGCCAACTCCCTATATTGATTTTTAAACAAAATTATTTATAACATTTGCTACCTGCTTTTCATTATACAAAAGGATCCCAAACAATACAAATAAAGCATAACAATGCAAACAATCAGTAAACACTAAAACAGTTAAATAGGAGAGAGCCTTTGCAGAGTTAAGTACTGCTTTACAAAGCTCAGCAACACAGATGCTGTTGAATGCCTTGGAGAATAAGTAAGTCTTCGGGAGATGCTGAGGTCTGCAACACTCAGTGCTGACCCAATCCACGAGGACAAAGCATGAGGCAGTTTGGGTGTCTGCATTGATAATGCCCCCACTCTCTTTTTGGTGCAGATTGAATCTCTTAACAAATACAGAATTGTCAAGAGGGAATCTCTGCTATATACAACCAAGGTGCTCCTATTCTTTGTAGGGTGTATGTTCTGTCAGCCTTGAACTTGGCTTGGTGCCATACTGGCAGTAATGGAATGTTTATAACATGTGTGTAAATAAGTCAGGAATGACAGTACAATTTTTTTGCTTGCCAATGGAGTACAGCAAGTAGGAGACCAGTTTAGGCTTCTTAGGAAGGGAATTCCAGAGCCTGGAAGCAGCCACCAAGAAGGCCCTTTTTCATGGTCCCACCACATATGCCTGTGAAGGTGAAAAGAGTGAGAGAAAGGTGTCTTCTGAAGATCTCAGTGTCTGAGCAGGATAGCTATCAGATAGTCTAGACCTGTATGGGACTATATTGACAAATTAAGCTGTATTTGGATTGAATCTAAGACCATTTCTGCACTGGGCATTTAAAATGGTGCAGAGCAACCTCCTACGGAGGTCTTCTACACCATAGAGTGAACTGGGGTGGACTACTTTTTGTAGTTCCACACCTCAGTCCAGTTCTGCATGACTGGAACTGGTTGCGCAGTGTGCTTTTTAAAAACCTCTTTTTTTGAGGTTTTTAAAAAGCACGGAGTGGGCAACCCCGTCCCTCTCCGTCGCCACACTCCAGAGCAGATTTGCAGGCACGCACAAGTGCGTGCCTGCAGATCTTCTAGGGGTGTGCTTTCAGCCGGCGAGCTTCTCCGGTTGGTGGAGAGCCTCCACCAACCGGAAGCCGGCATTTTGGATGCTGGAGAACTGTGGAGCACCGAACTTGTGCTGCTGCAGTGAGTCCCATTTCTGCCTATTTCTGCCCTATTCACACCCCACGTGCAGAAAGGGGCTAAGTTAGTTCCCCAGAAACCAAATGATGGTCCAAGTACTGTTGGCTGTGTGTGCATGTGCACATATGTAGAAAAAGGCACATGTATGGAAAAGGCACATGTAACTGGTCACAGATTGCAAAACATCAGAATAATTTGATTGTGTCCTAAAGGTACGACTCACACAGAACCATAGGCACTCATGCAAACTGTGCAGCAAGGGGACTTGGTGGATTATGCTTCCAGCTGTCAAAATCAAAGTTGTGAATCTGAAGTTACCAAAGCAAATTCAGTTTAGCAAGCTGTATCCAAGTGAATCACTTAATCTCAGAAGGTGCTAGTGCTAAATCAAACTGGAGTGTTTCTGCAAGGGTATAAGTTCTTCTGTTTGATGTATGAATTGTAGAAGGCATGGCAATTTGATGTATTAATTGAAGAAGGCTAAAGAGGCAAGAGTGAGATTTTTCTTCCCTAAACTTGCGGAAAAGTAGTCTTTCAGCCTTAGATCAAAACGATCAATCATCGTCCACAAATCTTCACAAGATCCTGTGGTATTTCCATATGTCCCAGTCACGCTTATAGAAAGGCCAGAGAAGAAGCCTTTTAAGACTAAAGTCAGGAAACTAAATAGCTTCAGCTCAAAAATCCATTCCAGAGTGTGGGATTTAGAGAAACAGCAGCTGCCAAGCATGCTGCCTGTGTGGCAAATGGGTGTTGTCTTTGGGGCTGGCCCAGAGTCAGAAGAACATGTGTCTTTCAGTAGACACCCAGAGAAAGGGAGAATGATATATGGGGAACTCTTCCAGCACCGTGCTGCTTTTGGAAAAAGTCTCTGAAGAAGATGCCTTTCCCAATCACATTTCAGAGGGGTAAAGAGGCAAAAGGGACAGAGATAGTTCGATGCCTCCTGTCACAACAGACCCGCACTTTACATCATGAGATTTTGTTGTGAGAAGCCCAAGTTCAAAGCCCTGTTAGGTCACAAAACTTCTGTCATTGCTATGAGTTGAGGCTACTTCACAAGTAACTGCTATGAAGATATCTGTGATAATCCTCTCCTCTGCAAAGTGCATTTTTTTTCCCAACATGATAAAATGGGTCAGTAACTATCAGTGCCAACACAAATTGGCACATGGCAATGTGCTATAGAAATGGCATGGAACTGTAGCTGGAAAGTGATCCCTGTTCTCAGTGTCTCAGACTTAGGGTACAGAACATTGTCTGCTGATAAATACTTAGTGGTAAGGGCCTAACTGATACATGTGTGTGGCAAGGGAGAAATTGGTCAATTTTCCCTTGCCCATAGCTTCCCCCAGTGTTTCCTCTTCTTACATATGTGTAACAATCATGTGCCTTGGACTCACAGCTTGGAAAATTTACTTTTTTAGATAGATGACAATTCCCAGAATCCCCTAGCCAGGAAAGAAAGTCTGGGACAAAGCTGCTGCTGAAGGACAGTGCAGAGGAAAAAACAAGGATGGGGGAAGCATAAGCACTTTCACCTACCTGCTGCTTCTCTTCCCCCATATGCCCCCTTCTCCACTGCTGTTTGTCCAATAATGTCACCTATGATCCCTCAGCCATACTGAATGTTCAGTCAGCTGGTTCAGAAGTAGAACAGAAATATAACTTTGAATTCCTATAAGGTCCATTTTAAGCATCATATAAAATCAACAGAACAGTAATCTCTCTCTCTCCCTCTCTCTCTCTGTCACCCGCCCTTAAGGCCAGATTTCTTACCCTGACATTTTCACGGCCTTTACAGCTTTGTGAATGGTCTTTTGTTGCTGCCTTTTGATTTTTTTTAAAAAATTACATTTTATTGTGGATAAGTATTAATGTTGTGTGCCTTCTAGTCATTTCTAACTTATGTCAACCCTAAGGTGACCCTACAATGGGGCTTTCTTGGCAAGATTCATTCTGAGGAGATTTGCCATTGTCTTCCCCTGAGGCCAAGAGAGTATGAATTGGCCAAAGTCACCCAGCGGGGATTCAAACTCTGGTCTTCTCGAGTCTCAGCCCCACATCCAAACTACTATACCACATCAGCTCTCACATTCTGTTTCATCTCTCAGTATGTGCTCAGTGATCTAAAAATTTCAAAGTGCCAAGAAAGCACTTCCACTATCATCAACATCAGAACAGAGAACAAAGCAAGAGTCAGGCCAAAGGCAGACCTATTACCAAGTTGCATTAAGTATCACCTTTTTTTTTTTTCTTCAGTGCACGTCATCCTGAGACTTATATCTAAAGGGAAATTTCTAAGTTAAACAAATAAACAAATTAATGTGGAAAAATAGTAACTTCACACTGTTTTTCCCCTCCTGTTGGGGACTTCCTTCATAAATGCTGGCATCCCTTCTTTCACTTAAGAGGCAAGCATAGAGCCTAACCCCAAAGTCTTTTGCTCTCTGTCTTTTGCTTTCTGTTCCTTAGACTTCCTCAGCCATTTCTCCCTAGGTGGTGTTTGTTGACGGACATGTTCTATTAAAACAAATGTGCTTCACAGGCAGCTTGTCCCTTCCCCACCTAACAATTTGATCATGAATATGCTGAACAGAGAATGCTTCTCAGTGCCTCAGCTTAGGGGAAATGAGGTAACTTCTGTGGTCACTTGGGGTCTTTTTTTCTTGATGTGTGTAGGGAAAGAGTATCCAAATATAAATAAAAAGACTTCTCTTTATGGCAAGAGTGTCCATAACCATCAATTCTCAAGCACTTTGGGATGGTAAGAGACCAGCTCCTGCACGTCAACACTCACTTCATCATTTTGAAGAGGAGAATTGCCTGCCTTCAGCTTGACTGTTCCTTTGTTTGTTGCTGTGAGGTTGATAATAGGAGCAGAGGTTTCTTGTAGTTTGGAATTTGTAGATCAGCAGGAGATGAAACTGAATGGCCTTGGAAACATCCAATACTGACATATGAAGTTTCATTTTAAATAGCATACCTGGAGAGTGAAACATTTATTCTTTTATCATTTGACTGGCTGTTCATTACCTGCCTATGATACAGCATTAAAAAATGGACTGAAATCATTATGCAAGTTCTAGTCAGGCAATGGATGCTTTCTTTCTCCTTTTCTCCCTTGCATCTCTTCACACACACTCCAAATCTACTCTGGAGGCTCCTGCAAACTTCAGGGAGTAGATCTGCAGACACACTAGAATTTATGGGTCTGAAGGAATTTGGAACCAGAGAAGTGTGGTAGATTGAGTGTTGGACTAGGACTCTGGGAGAAAAGGATGTAAATCTCTGCTCAACCACACTGGGCTTTGGGCAGGACACCCTTTCTCAGCTTCAGAAGGAGACAGTGGTAAAGCTCCTGTGAATGAATTTCACTGGAAAGGTTCTATGATGGGGTTGCTTTAAACGGGAATTGACCTGAAGGCACATAAGAACAACAGGGGGAATTTGATCTGCCAGCAGCATTCATTCTGGTGGAAAAGAGTTCCAGTGGATACTCTCTTATAACTGACATTTTAGCCAGCTAAAGTGTAATAAAAAGAATAACATTCTTAAATGAAATAATATAGAGAACAGAAGTTAAATATGAGAAATTAGATGAGAAATTAGAAGATCTTAATGAGAAAACTAAAAATTAGGAAATTAAAACACTGAAGGAGAATATTTAGTACATTGCCATTATTTACCGCATTATCTATTTAGTGTTCTCATCAGATAGGCAAATAATATTTCAATAAAAATGAGCTGATCGAATCAGTATGTGGAATTAATTCAATGGGATACAGAAGCAGAAGACCAAAGCAGAGAACTCATATGTATTTCAACAATTTGAATGTACAGATTCTCAGAAAATCTTGATCTAAAATCGGTTGGTTGGGAAGCACAATTTTTGTCAGCCTTCTTCCAGATAATCTTATGGAAGAGAAGATAAACCAAAGATTTTTTAAAAAAAATCTTCACTGTGGTTTGATCAGAATCACTAAGCCTGGTATGTTATCAAACATAGTTGTTAATTGCTATCCAGTTAGCTATGACTTACAGTGAGCCTATGAATGAGAGATGTTTGACAATATGTTGCCAACCACCTGCTCAGATCCTACATACTCAAGGTTGTGGCTTCCTTGATTGAATCTGCCCACCTACAATGTGATCTTTCTCTTTTCCTATGGCCTCCACTTTAGCAAGCACTATTGACTTGTATAATGAGTCATGTTATCTCATGACATGTCCAAAGTATGATAGCCTCAGTTTGATCATTCTGGCTTATAGGGAAAGTTCAGGCTTGATTTGCTCCAGGGCCTATTAATTTGTCTTTTTACCAGAACATGGTATCCATAGAACTCTCTTCCAGCTATACATCTAATGAGAACAAAACAAAGACTGTACTGAGGTTTTGGCGTGATTAATCAACTACTTCAGGGATCATCTGAACAAAAAACTCTTCTGAGTTTCTGTATTTTTTTTTGGTAGTTTTATAGAAGACTTATTTATGAACTGACCACACTCCACATTTAGGTGTAGATTAATGTCTCAAATATTTTTGTGTAAGTATGGGACCAATTGGAAAATGTTGGCTGGAAAGGGATTGTTGCATTTTGTCCATTTTTACAAAGATGTGGTACAAATTTTAGGAACTGTGAGTACTACAAGTCAAATAATTGTTTCATTAAAATCATAAGCAAAATCATCAATATCAAACTAAGCAATGCTGATGGGGAGAGAACAACAAATATGTGAGTCCTATGGATAATTTCAATTAGACCAGACCCATTGAATCAAATATTGAGTCATGACTGAACACTTACATAAGTCCCACTGACTGACAAGTATTCTTTGCATCTGTGTTATATTTATAGAAACCATATTTATAAATAAAATAAAGTTTTTGACTAAAAGTTATATGATTAAATAATTGTGTTTAGGAAAAAAAAAGTTTTTTTTTTGAATAAAGAAGATATTTTTAGGAGGGTAAATATATACCTTTCTTTTTCCAATATGACTGATGCTAATAAAAATGCACTTTTGTAGCACTTATTGAGATGTGATCTGGGACAATTCATCCAGTCCCCGTACCTTTCTAAATTCAATACATGTTGACAGATGTAAAAAAATCTAATTTGAACTTTGGTCATAAAGTCCATTTGATGTGAATGGGAGATTATTAATTTTGTTGATATTGTTGTTCCAAAGAGAAAGGTTGACATTGGCATTACAGTCCAAATGAACCTGACAGAATATTAAATACATTCTTAGAAAGAAAAACAGTATTTTCATAAGCTCAGTATTAATTAATTTTCAAAACACTGGTCACATATAGTAGTTTACAGATTATTGAATATTTTGTCATCATAAATAGAAGAATGTCATGTATTATTCCAATTTCCATTAGTTATTCTAGAACATGTTATATTTATACCTTTAGCATTTACAAAAAGAAGGAATGATAGTACAGTCCTAGGCATATTTACTCTATTGAGCTCAATGGGATTTATTTCCTAGAAAGTTGTGTTTAGCATTGCAGCCTCATTTGATTGCTAATCCTCTCCTTTCAGCAAATCTGTTTTAAAAACCTGAAGATTAAGCATTCTCTTACACTAATGAGAATGTTAGCATCTACAGTAATCTGACAGAATGCTTTCCTAACTCTGTTATATCATGCAAGTCAGATGAATGATCTGAAATGCAAGCAAAGCTTTTATATGGAAAACTATCATGAATATTACTTTATGTAGAGCCAAACACATCAAAAAGAAGCTAGAACTGATGTTAAAAAAATAAAGAAGTTAGAAGCCCTTGATGAACTTTAACATTATAGAAACTAACTAGATAAGTATGCATGAAACCTCAAAAACGTTCAGTTTCTGCCAATAGAGGCCATTTTTGGGACGAAGGAAATAAAGTACAAAAACTGATGGCTAGAAGGTTATCAGGTGAATCAAATAGGCAAGGATGTTGGCTGGTAGCTCCCATGTCACTGGAATTCCAGTGAATGGTGGATCTACCCTAGGTTTTATTCAGACTTCATAGGAGCTCTCTGTGGTGCTGACCCTTATGCCCCAAACAGGTTTAGCAGCTAGGAACTTTCAAGTCCCAGTTCCAGAGTGTATTCACCATGCCACTGATATGGAAGCCATGAGCCTCCTCTATTGGAACTCAACCTTGCTGTGTTTAGCACAGAACTCATACTAGAAATTGGGTCATTTTATAGTAAATTGTACAAGTTGGAGATAAAGATATTCCAGAGCTGTGAAGTATACAAACTGTTTCCTAAAAAGCCACAGAACTATACAGAAATGCACAAAACAAACAAAAAGAATGTGAAAGCAAGTCATGACAGGTTTCCCTCAGAATCCTGTAAAAAACTGATTTCTTTGCACTGTTAACTAATCTTTTTAAATGGATGATTGTCTCAAAAATCAAATTCCTGCCACATGAATGGGAGCTTTGATGTAACTTTTTTTTTTTAACAAAAAGGAGTACTTTATTATTTTAACAATTAAAAGTTGTTAACTGCCATCAATTCAGCTTTGACTTCAGCAATTCACTTAAGGAGTGACCTCCAAGATATCCTTTCATCAGCTGCCCTATTCATGTCTTGCAGACTCAGGGCTGTGGCTTCCTTGATTGTGTCTGTCCACTTGTATCACAGTCTTCTTCTTTCCTTGCTATCTCCCACTTTACCAAACATTATTGTGCTTTCCAATGAGTCACATTGTCTCATATGTTTAAAGCAGAGCTATCCAAACTGTGTGTTGCAACACATTAGTGTGTCAGCTGCAGTGTGTAGGTGTGTCACATGAATGTAATAGGTGGAGGGGCTGCCTCTCCCACCACTACCACCCTGGGCCAAGGAAGACCCTGGCAAGGGTGGCAGCAGGCCAGGTTCAGGTGGAGGGGCTGCTCTCTCACCACCCCAGGCCAAGGAAGACCCTGTCAAGGGCAGCAGCAGTGGTGGGCCAGACTCCCACTGCCACCGCAACTGCCCTGGGCAAAGAAGACCCTGATGAGTGTGGCAGTCGTGGCGGGCTAGGCTCGGGTGGAGATGCTGCCTCCACTTACTGAATTACTTACTGAATTACTGTGTCACAAAATGATGCATGTCTAAAAAGTGTGTCACCAACATGAAAAGTTTGGAAAGCTCTGGTCTAAAGTATAATAGCTTCAGTTTTGTCATCTTTGCCTCTAGTGAGAGTTCAGTTTTGGTTTGCTATAAGACCTATTTATTTATCTTTTTGGTCCTTTATGGTGTCTGTAGAACTCTCCTCCAGTACCACTTTTCAAATGAATTAATTTTCTTCCTGTCAGTTTTCTTCACTTTCCAGCTTTCACATGTAGATGTTGATGACATGGATGATCCTGACTTTGGTATTCAATGATATACCAAATTTACATTTGTAAATGATTTGCGGCATGATCACGCCGCTGGGAATGGGAGAAGGACAGGACCATGATGGCATCATGCATAAGCGTTGTTGCAATCCCATCCTTCTCCTCTCCCTATGGAGGGTTGGGAGGGTGAAGTGGAAAGGGCTAAAGTGTTTGTGTGTGTGCTGCATGTGTGGAGGTGTACACACATAGCAAACCACATCCTTTCTTTCTTTATAATGCCCCAAGTCAACTACAATGTTGTCATAGCAATGAAAGAAGCAGTACATGAATCCCTTTCATACTTCTTCTTTCATGCAGTCATAGCCCTATGATTCCACTTTAACTGCCATGGCAATATCCTATGACATTCTAGAGTTTGCAGTTTGGTAAGGCACTATGGCTTATTGGCTGAGAATTCCAAATACTCCTCCCTAAATTACAAATCAGTCAGCATGGTTTAAGCACTGGATTCAGATTCTGGGAGGCTAGGATTTGAATCCCTGTTCAGTCACTGGGTGACTTTTAGGAAATCCACATTCACTCAGGCCCTTTCCGCAGTAGCCTCCCATCCTAGCTGGTGGACAGGAGAGGAGCGGGACTGCAATGACACTTCTGTATGATGTTGTCACAGTCCCACTCCTCTCCTGTCCCCAGGTGGTGTGATCACAAATTAAATCATTGACGGGTTTCCCCGTCAATGACCCATGATCACACCACCATCTCACACTTACCTGTTCTGCGGAAGGGCAGGAAGTGCAATGGCAGCATTTCCTCACCAAGTGCAGCCTGGGGAAGTACCTGGATGTGCTGCGGAAGAAAGTGGCATGCCTGTTGTGCTCCCTTCTGCAGGGATCTGGTCCAGTGTGGAGGGGAGCACTCCCATTGCACTCCCTTCCCGGGCAGAGCCGCTGCCAGGATTGCCACTGGAAGACCACACAAGAAGGTAAGGTGCAGAAAGGGCCTCAGGTGAAGGCAGTGGCTAACCTCTTGTGGACAAATCTTGCCCAGAAAACCCTAGGATAAGATCATCATAAGTTAGACCTGACTTCAAGGCAACAACAAAATATACACAAGCCTGCCCAGGCCCTGAGATCATCAGGAGAGTCCCTTCTTTCAGTCCCATCACTATTGCAAATGTGGTTGGCGGGAATATGTGGGAGGGCCTTCTCCATGGCAACCTTGAGCCTCGGGGACTCCCTTTCCAGGGAGGCCAAATGGCTACCTCCTTGCTGTCCTTCTGTTGGTGGGTCAATCCCTTTTTATTCTGACAGGTTGTTAAAACATAAAGTTTTTTTTAAAAAAAACAGAGTAGGAGGTGCTCTAGTTAACCGTTTTGAACAGCTTTTGATCTTTTCAATTGCATTTTATTATTTTAACTGGAGGTTTGAATTGTTTTAACAGTGTGTATAGTTTAATTTTATTTTAATGCTCACTTTTTGTATGGTTGCCGTAAGTCAGAAGCAACTTGAAGGCACACGACAACAACAATTTTGTACGTTTTAATTGCATTTTTAAAAACTGTAAACTGCTTTGAATCCCAATTTTAGGAGACAAGTGGGATACAAATAAATATTATAACGACAACAGCAACAGCCTAGCTACAATCCCCAGGATTCCATAGAATGGAATGATGGCAGTTAAAGTGGATCTAGTGTTATAACTGTGTAGTGAGAAAGAGCCCCACGGGCCGGCAAGACTGGTTCCCCAAACAATGTAAGATTGTGCCTCAGAATCCTTTATAATATATTTGTGTGTGCGTATGTGTATGTGTGTGCGCGCGCGTGTGAATGTATGTTATGTAAGTTTTTCCCCCAATCGCATCTCAGCTCAAGGAATTCTGTGGTGATGTATAGCAAACGAAAACAAATAAGACAAGTAAAAACAGGCCATAATATTATATTGCAGTCTATTTTCCATTGCATAATGGAACTCTGCTAGGAAATTGTGAAGATGTGTGTTAGGCCATAGACAAGAGTGTCCCAATATACATTGGGCTCTACTGAACTACATTGGCACTCACTAGCTGATGTCCCAATGCCCTATAGCAAGTCCTTGCTGAATATAGACAGTGCAAAACTGCTCAATTCTGTCTTCTGGGGATGTAAGTCCACTTGCATAGATGCAAATCTCGTACTGAACTCCTGCCTTAGTCTTTAAAAAGAGACTAAATACAAGAGGCATTTTTAATAAGGAAAAACCACACACACTTAATCTGATAAACTTGGTTTTGAGCACCAAAGGCTTGTACAAAATCTTCATTGCTTTCCAGAAACTTAAGAGGATCGATATCCCTTAATAGGGGGTTCCAGAACAAGGATGCTAATCTAGAGAAAGGTCTGTCTTGTACACTCACTGATCTAGCCTCTTTGGGCAATTGGACGTGCAACAGAGTCTGAGCAGAGGATCTCAAATTCCAGGCAGGCTTAAAGGAAGAACATGTGGTGTTTCAGTTATGTGTGAGAAGATGAGTAGGGGTATATAAATGCATTTTTCCCTCTGTGTATGTATGAAAGAGAAACGAACAGGGATGGCTTTGTTCTTTTCAACTTTGTCCCTGGCTGCTTTTACAGGTGTTCCACCCACTTCTGGATTGTGGCCCCTGGAACATTCCCCAGAATGACATGTGGCTCCAAGCTGAATAAAAGGTTCCCCACCTTAAAGTTTTGCAAAAGCAAAACCGACTTAGGCCATTTTGTTTTGGCAAAGGGGAGACGTTTCACTAGCAGGAGGATCTTTGTGAATTTTGCGTGTAGAAATATGGCAGTTCAGCCTCTTACTGGTTCTCACCGAAGTCTTTTTTTCACCCTCAGTCCCTAATAATAAACAGCCCTGCATGAAAAGATTGTAAAACCAGATCAACTGCAAAGGAAATGATTATTTCTGGAGCTGTAGAAAACCTTGTGGGTTCAGGTCCAACTGAGACTAAGGCTAAACCAGTCTTCCCATCTTTGACTGGCAGGCAGATTTTCTCCAAGTCCCTTCATTTCAAGGCAGTGCTTTTCAACAGCTTTCACCATACATTCCTTCAGTATTATTCTCTGAGCAGAGAAATGGCATGCAACCGTGGGCTGGTATGTTATTGTAGGGCAGAGCTAATAAAACATCTGGCTCATTCTCAGGAAACTTTCAGATTTCAAAATACTCTCCTAATCTTCAAGGTTACCCTGTTATGCCTTTTCACCTTTGGACTATATGGTTTTGCTTTAAAACCTTTCATCTTAAGAACCTTTTCCGCTTTAAAACTTTTGTAAACTTAAATGAGAACAAAATATTTCAGGTTACAATAACTGGTTAATGCTTTTAATCAACTTGGCCTAATGTGTGTTCAATTTAGATGTACTCAGAGAGTTATTAAGCATTAAAACCCAACTGATTTTGAAAACAGTAGCTACCACAAGCTATGCATCTTCAAAGGGTTTAAAACTAAGACTTTATTCGCATGGCAATATAGATGCTTATGCAAATCAGGGAACTGAATGTGCATTATTTGATCTCTTGTTCCTTTGCTACCCAACACATGGTTATTTTCTGCTGAATGTGTGCACCATCTCACTTGGAAAACAATGTGTCTGTCTTGTTACTGGAGGTACAGAAACTATATCTTTGGTTATTGGTCTGCAGTGGCTCATTCATGCATGCATGCTGCTGGATGATGCTAAAACCAAATAATAGAATCATCGAATCACAGAGTTGGAAAAGACTACAAGGGCCATCGAGTCCAAACCCCTGCCATGCTGGAATACACCGTCAAAGCATTCCTGACAGATGGCCATCCAGCCTCTGTTTAAACACCTCCAAAGAAGGAGACTCCATCACACTCTGAGGCAGTGTCAGAGTGTGTCAAACTGCTCTTTCCATCAGGAAATTCTTCCTAATGTTAGGATGGAATCTCTTTTCATGAAGTTTGAAGTCATTGCTCTATGTCCTAGTCTCTGAAATAATGGAAAACAGGCTTGCTCCATCTTCCATATGACATCCGTCCATCTATTTAAACATAACTATAATATCCCCCTTAACCTTCTCTTCTCCAGGCTAAACATACCCAGCTTCCTAAACTTCTCCTCATAAGGTATGGTTTCTAGTCCTTCTCCCATTTTAGTCAGCCTCCTCTGGAGATGTTCTAGCTTGTCAATATCCTTCCTGAACTGTGGTGCCCAGAACTGGACACAGTATTCTAAGTGGGGTCTGACTAAAGCAGAATAGAGTGGTACCATCATTTCCCTTGACCTAGACACTATACTCCTATTGATGTAGCCTAGAATCTCAGTGGCATTTTTAGCTGCTGCATCACACTGCTGACTCATGTTCAGCTCATGGTCTACTAAGACTCCTAGATCCTTTTCCACATGTACCGTGGTCAAGCCAGGTGTCACCCATCTGATATCAATGCATTTCATTTTTTTCTGCCCAAGTGTAGTATCCTACATTTCTCCCTGTTGAAAATCATTTTGTTAGGCTTGGACCAGCTCTCTGATCTCCTAACATCATTTTGAATTCTGATCCTGTCCTCTGGAGTGTTAGCTACCCCTCCTAATTTGTTGTCATCAGCAAATTTGATAAGAGTGCCCTCTATTCCCTTATCCAAATTATTGGTAAAAATGTTGAATACCACTGGGCCCAGGATAAAACCTGTGGCACCCCACTAGTCCTTTCTCTCCAGGATGAAGAGGAACCATTGGTGAGCACCCTTTGGGTTTGGTTGGTTACAAATCCACCTAAGCAGTAACTTTGGCTAGCCCATATTTTACTAGCTTGGTTGCAAGAATATCATGGGGTACCTTGTCAAAGGCCTTACTGAAGTCAAGATATGGTATGTCCACAGCATTTCCTTCATCTACCAAGCTAGTAATTTGTTTTTGAGAAACTCATATTGACTTTCAATGATCATAGTTTTCCTTTCTAAGTGCTTACAGACTGTCTACTTAATGATCTGCTCTAGAATCCTTCCTGTTCTTGATGTAAGACTCCTTGGGTGGTAATTGTTTGGGCCTTCTTTTTCTCCCTTTTTTGAAGAAAGGAACAATATTGTCCTCTTCTGGTCTGCTGAAACTTCTCCCTTTCTCTAGGAATTCTCAAAGATTATTGCCAGAGGTTCTGAGATTACTTCTGCCACTTTTTGAAATATCCTTGGATTTAGTTCATCCTGGAGACTTGATCCTGGAGACTTGAATTTATTTAGAGTTGCCAGGTATTCCTGTACTACTTCTTTACCTATGCTGTGCTGCATTTCCCCTACCACATCATCTGCTCCATTTTTGCCAAGTAGAGCTTTGTTTTCCTTTTGGGAGAAGGCTGAGGTAAAGAAGGTGCTGAGTAATTCTGCTTTTCTCTGTCCCCTGCTAGCATTTCACATCCTCTCCACAGAGGGGCCCTGCCATTTCCTTGTTCTTCCTTTTGCTATGGGTATAACATCATCAACAACAACAAAAGCCCTTTCTACCTCTCCAGCAAGCCTGAGCTCATTCTACACTTTAGCTTTTTACTTTCTCCCTACACTTGCTGGCTATTTGTTTGAATTCCTCTTTGATGATTTCCCCCTATTTTTATTTCTTGTACATGACCTTTTAAAATCTAGATCCATTGAAAGTTCTTTAAATATCCATCCTAGATTCTTTAGACAGCTCACATTTTTCCTGCTCATTGGGATTGTTAGAAATTGTGCCTTCAGTATCTCACTTTTTAAGGAACTCCCATCCATCACGAACTCCCTTCTCTTTAAGTATCCTTGACCATGGGATCACTCCCAATATTTCCCTAAGTTTATTGAAATCAGCTTTTTAAAAGTCTAGAATGCATGTCTGATTATGCTTGGTCTCTCCTTTCTGCTGTATAATAACCTCCATGAGAACATGGTTACTTCCATCTAAGGATCCTGTCATCTCTACTCCATTAACAAGATCATCATTGATGGTTAGCATCAAATCTAAAATGGCTTTCCCTCTTGTTCCCTCTTCTACCTTCTGAACAAATGTTTTTTTATATATTTGTGGACTAACCTTTGAAAGTGGTTCAGGAATCCTTTGCAAGACATCTTTCTGATTGCAGAACAATGACATTTGAGCCTCTCCATTCCTTTTTAAAGGAATATTTCTTAATATCATGAAAAATGTCAAATGTTGCAATTCATTAATTCATTCATTAATTCACTGACTAAATACCAATTTATTGTTTTTCTTCACTTACTTCTACTGCAGCATTTTTACTATCACTAAAAAATCCTATTCTCATCATACAAATATAATACAAATTTATAATAAATACATCAACCATATTAACCTAACATTGGTGCAACCCCTCCTTCTACAGTTGTGTTGGATTGCATCATTGTTAAAGTGATTAAACAAGTGGTTGTTCAAATGATTGTATAAGAAGAGGTTGTACAACAGTTGTGGCAAACACAATAACCTTTTGCACAACTGCTTGTGCAACCAAAATTGTATAAAATGTCTCTAACTCTGAAAATGCACAACTGGTGGAACAGCCATCCTAGGGCCCTTTCGCACTACACAGTTATAGTGCTATGATTCCATTTTAACTTGCATGATTGCATCTTGTGAATTGTAGCTTGGTGAGGCACTAGAGCTTTCTGCTGAGAAATTTAAATACCCCTCCATAACTGGTAGATCCAAGGGTTCTTTAGGTTGTTGCTATGTCAGTTAAAGTGGAATTATAGTGCATATCCTACAGTGTGGGGACAGTCATCATTCTTTTAAGTGCCTTCTTTACACATTACATTTTTCAGCACACAGTTAATACATTCTTGGTTTGGATTCCTGAGTATCTGGTCAGGGATGGAATTGTAATGTCAGAAAACACAGATTGTATTTCATAACAGTAGAAGGAACTTGGTGAGTTAGAGGAGAAGAAACCTTAACTTAATGGATGTCATAGTAAAAGACCCAAGATATCCATCACAGAGTTTACAAAAGTTATGTACTGGAAGAGGACCAAAATATGTTGAGGGCCAACCATAGTGATAGGCATATGACAAGTTATAATAGCAGTAGGAGTGCCAACATACAAATGAAAGTGTTTTTCCTTCTATTCATGCATTTGAGAGACAGAATGTGTCTGCAAAATCTACTGTACCTCATAAATTCAAAGCCATGTAATTTGTCACATAGAGTAATTACAGCTCAATAAATGTATATTTTAAATCAACAGGCATTAAAAGATAATCAGCCACAGTGGAAATAATCTCAGAGTTTGGTACAATTTGAGCTTGCATTTGGAGTACTCAAGACATGTCCTGTGGTTTTTAAGTAGGTGCTGCTGCAATATAAATGGTTACATATTGGTTATTTAATGAAGTACTTGCTATGGAAGTAATCCAATAAATTACACGGTCTTCACTCTAGAAGCTACTTCAATTTAACCAAGATAATGTCCCATTGAACACGATGGGACTTAACTTTGCAGTAGGCATGTATAGCTAGGCTGTAGTCTTAAGCATCTTTTTCTGGTAAGCAAGTCCTACCGAGTTCAATGAGACATAGGCCATTTCCATACTACACTGTTATAGTGCTATTATTCCACTTTCAACATCCTGTGGAATTCTGAGGTTTGTAGTTTACTGAAGCCAAAGAACTCTCTGCCTGAGAATTCTAAATGTCCCTCCCTCAACTACAAACCCTGTGTGTGTATAACAGTTTAGTGTGAAAATGGTCTTATTTCCAAATATACCTTTACTGGACTGCACTGTGTTGGTATCCTATGAGCACTTCAGATATAATATAGAAGCTTCATAGTTTGATGAGTAAGTAGTGAGAGCATTCAGAACTTGGAAGTAATGTGTTAAAAAAAGAATATTGCTCATAACTTTTTGGAGTATCTGAGAGCAGCATCATTACTTGTAAACATTTTAATGACAACAGTGTTTCTGTTTGATTTTTGTGCAATGAATAATACTACTTGCTATTCTAAAAATATTACTGGTGAAAGATTTGGGGTTTGTTTGGTGACTATTTTTCTTTTTTAGTTTTGTTTTGTTTTTTGGAGTAGAAAGAATAACAAAAAGTGGAACTCAAAAATAACATGTTACATTGTTCCTCACTCACAGGCAAGAAGGAGGAAGTAAAAAATAACATCATACTCTTCTTTTAAACAAAACCACTAATGGAGTAGGGAATAATGATGAGTCATACACAAGTAGTGTTGCTTATGTCTTAAAAAGCCCTTTATGGCTTATGTCCAGACTATCTGACCAACCACATCTTCCCCTATGAGCCTGCTTGGGCCCTGAGATGCTCAAGAGAGGCTCTTCTCTCAGTCCCACCATCTTCACCAGGCACTTGAGTGGGGTGTCCTTTGGCTGAGAAATTTTTCTTCCTAGAAAGGCTAGTAGAGCCCTTCCTTGCTTATATCAGCAGGTAAAGGATTTTTATTTTTTTTATTTGTTTGGACAAGCTTTTAGGGAAAGAATGTTTTAAAAGAAGAGCTTTTGGTAGGTTGCTATCCTGTTTTTTAATTGTAATGGACAGAATCGTGAAGGCAGTTATAAATAGGTGATCTGGAATCACTGTTATGTATTCACAGTCCTAGCTTAGGGGTTATGCAGGGACTGTGCAAGTCTCCCAATCCTCACTCACTGGGAAGTGGCTGCTGTGATTGATGGGTGTGTGTGTGTGTGTGTCAGTTCCCCTTGTGATTAGGAAGCAGCTGTATGATAGTCCCACCTTTTCTTGGGTGGGTGATCTCTAGCATGAGGAGGAATTGCAAAGGGGTCCCATTTCTGCCTGTTTCATGAAGATTACTCATGGTAAGGGATGGAGATAGCAGCCAGGTGCTTCCCCATCGATTGCAGTAGCTATTTTCCAGTACATGGAATTGGGAGGGATTGGGCAGGGATTCATTGCGTAGTGTGATAACCATGGTGATTATGCATATGTAAATCTCATACAGGATTCTGTTTTTAAACTGTTTTTAATGTTATTGATAGTTCAATCACATTTTGGTGTTAATCATTTAGGAGTTATGGCAATATTTGTTTTAATTTTGAGGTTTTGAATCTTGATTTTGCCCATAAAGGAAGGATATAAATAAAGATAATTATAAGACATTTTTGGAGGAGCAATTATGAACTCTGCTTCTGTGTCACTAAGTGATGAAGTTTTCCTACATCTTAATGTAGGTTAAAATAAAACTTAGAGAATTGCAACCCATTATCTGTGTCCTGTCTTTCCATTTCTTTGTATAAACATGAACAGCTTGATCTATGATGTGTTCTGAAGAACAGCCAACAAGCAGCTAATGCATTGTTTCTGACAAGTATTTGTTATTAATTCAGTAACGTTTACTTTTAAAATGTTTGGAGAAGCGGGGGGGGGAGAAATCAGTCTTTGAATGAAATAGACTTCAGGCATCTACAAGCAATCTTTGGTTCCCAATTAACTTGTAATTTTTTTCCCAATGAATGCCTTATGAGATTGGTTTACAGGTACTTCTTCCATTTCTTGACCTCTGCAGTCTGCATTTTTAAAGTAGAAAAACAAAAAAGTAAAAGAGGAATGTGATGGTATCACATTAGATATGTAGGCTGGCATCCTGTCAGGCAGTTATGATGTTACCTAGGCTTACAAACTTGTCACTGTTTTATATTCAGATTTATGATTGTAGGACCATTGCCACAACTACAAATGTCTCCCAAACCAACTTAAATTCCAAGCAGTCAAACCAAGTGATGGTGTTCTGTGGCAGTGGTGAGTGGGGTGCTGAAGGATGATGCATCCAGTCCCTTCCTGCCAGTGAGTGGCAGAGCATTGAAGAGTTGTGAGGGGACTTGATAGGTGTCCCTACTTCTGTTTGTTGCACTGTGTCTGTGGTGGGAAGGAGCTGGATGACTCATTCTTCATTGCTCTACTTGTTAATGTTACAGAAATCCATCCCTCAGTACAGTGTCTGGATTTTAAGGTGAGTTTTGGGAGTTGGATTGGGAGATAGAGCATAGCCACAATATTTTATTTATGTGTCCAATATAGGATCTCAGCTAAAGTTTTACAAATATGAGGTCACTGTGGTTTGGTACTCTTGCACCACTGTTGCAGCAGCCAAAAGCAGAGTCCTTGTTGCAATTCCTCTGCTCACTAGAGATTGCTGGAGGGATTGAAATGGGAATATCAGTCTGCTGCATCCTGATTTATAGGAGAACAGATCCCTGTTACTGGCAGTGGCTGCTGGCTTGTAATTCAAAACTGAGGACATTTACAGTCCTTATATATTTCCGATACTATTGCCACAATCATGAATACATCGGGATCATGATAGGAACAGTCAGTTATGAACATTTAGGTTGTGCATTCATAACATGATTCATTGGAAAAACAATAATGCTTGAAAGTGAGAAGCAGTAGGAAAGTACAAATACTTCATTACAGGTGGATAGACTCAACCAAGGAAGCCACCAGTGATGTATTTAAGTCTTTTACTCCAAGTCTCAGGTCAAGTCTCAAGTCTCTACCTTCAAGTCTCAAGCAGAGTCTCAAGTTCTCGCAAGATACTTTCAAGTCAAGTCTCAAGTCTTGGAGCCAACTTTAACAGAAAAATGGTGGTGGTGGTAGTGGTGATGGTAGTGGTTGTGTGTATGAGTGAAGTTTCAATAACTAGAAAATCAAGAAGATGTGATCAAAGGTAAAAAAAAATCATCACAGGTAAGTTCATCAAAGTTTTATTTAAACAAAGCTGTGCTGTTAATCAAATTTATCAAGATTGTATTTTAGAAAAAACTTTTTTCCCCCCACAAGATTGGCCCCCAGCATGCTGTGGCAAGGTCTGTTGCCTAACACATTTACTGTTTCCCTGTAAGAAATGAGCTCTGAGCTCTGAGGGACAGCAGCAACCATGGTGTAGAGTGGCTCCAGAGGTCATTCAAGGGCTGTTCTGATGACCTTTGGGGTGGCAGGGGAGGTAGAGCTGTAGCCAGGAGCTGTCATGCCATAGGAAACTACAGTAATGGCTTGCATAAGGGAGTATTGGAAAACTCCTTATGTTGTTGTGTAGCTTCAAGATATTTCCAATGTATGGCAACCTTAAGGTGAACCTATCATAGTGTTTTCTTGGCATAACTTGTTGAAAGGGTTTGGCTTTGCCTTCCTGTGAGGCTGAGAGACTGACTTGCCCAAGGTCACTTAATTAACCAGTTTCTATGGTCAAGAGGGGGATCTGAACTCTGATCTCCTGAAGTCTTAGCCTGACCCTCAAACCACTATGTCCCATTGGCTTTCTTACCTGCATATACAAATGTCTAAATAGTGCAAATACCAGCATTAGAAAACTAGCAAGGAGATGGCTAAGAAGGGCTTTTCCTCTCATGTCTAGTTTTCTGTGCTGCAAGGAAGTTTTGTTTTTTTAAATATACACAGAAATGTTTGATCACATGGTTGCTCTCATCAGCAGTTTAAAGTAATGTACTTTAAACATTTTATGTTTAAAAGTAATCATTTTATGCCCTAGTTTGTTGTTTTTGATGAGGGGTGATCATAAGGAAATCATAAGCCAGGGGAGAGTCTGAATTGTCAGAACCCACTACTCTTTCCCCTGCCAAACGCAGGTTCTTTAGTAAGGAGAAGAAGTTGCATGGAGCCCACTAGCCATCTCTACTACCACCACTGCACACAACTGGCCTCTGCATCATTGCTGTAGATCATCTCCTTGCAGAAAGTGGTTTGTTCCCACATGACATCATTGCCATTGAAGGATCAGGTCTGATAGACTGCACCTAAGAAAATCTTTCTAAGAAATGCAGAAATGGGAAGGACATGTCTGAGTTTAGCTTCAGATGGTCAGTATGATAAGCTTTATTATTTTTTCATTAATTACATATTATATTACTATATTTCTTTATATGAGATTTGCCTAATGTCGTGTCTCATATTAAGGTTGTGGGTGTTTTTTGTCTGAACACAAGTTTTTCTTTTTAATTGCTACTGGCTATGTTACAAATTATTTCTGTTAGAGATGTTTGTTTTGCCAGAAATGAAACAACACACACAGAGCATAGTTTCCTTCATGGAGCACAAAAGTAATTTTAACTGCTGTTCTTGCTTTTGCTGAAGATAGCTTGCAAAACAGGACACTTGACTGGTTACTGTAACCCAGATCCAAATAAGTTGTGACTCATCAAACAGGTCATGCTGTACCACCAGACATGCATTAATGGTGGCCATGCTCATTTTTTACTACCACCACCACAAACTCTTGGTTGTTGTTGTTGTTGTTGTTGTTGTTGTTGTTATGTGCCTTTAAGTAATTTCCAATGTACAGTGACCCTAAGGTGGACTAATCATGGGGTTTTCTGGGGCTGAGAGCATGTGATGTACCCAAGGTCACCCTGTGGATTTCCATGGCCAAGTGGGTGATTGAACCCTGATCGCTAGGGCCTTAGTCCAATGCTCAAACTCTTACACCAGCTCACACCATTACCCCTTTGTTTTTTGCAGTTCCATACCTTCCAACTGCCCCAATTTGTTTTGTTTTTAAAATGTCCTGGTTTCTCTCTTTTCTTCTCACTTTTCTCCTTTGCCCACAGCTAACTTCAGTGGCTACAAACTGAGTTCAAAGTGCAAAAGCAGTTTGCACTCAACAGAACAAGAGGGAGAAGAGAGGAGAAGTGGAATCTTGTCCTTCCCAGTACAAGCAGACAAAAGCAAACTGCTTTACTGTCTCCTAGCTTGTGTGTTCTTCCTCCTTAATAGGTTTTGACATCTTGACCACACTCTGATGTTGCCTGACTTCTTATATTCCAGGTTTTCTGTGTGTGTGTGTGAAGTGTTGGAGGGTATACAATTGCAGTGGGGCAGCCAGACAAACAGGCAGTCAGATAGACAAGAAAAGAGAGGAGATTTGTGAAGCAAATGTGAAATGCCCTTCAGTCAGACCAGCAGGCCCACAATATGTGCAGACCTGCTTCTGTTAAAAGACCTCCCGCAAAGCACACGGCAGTAGAGGGACAATATTCCTAAGGGAAGAAAGGTACTACTGCCCATGGGTGTCTGTTCTCTCTTAGGATGGCAGTCATAAATTTGATGGTACAACAAGGGCAACAATTTCTAAAATGGCATTGGCTCTGAAGTACCAGGGCTTTTCCTTTCAATAAGCATGGTGTGCAGCAAGGTTTGCCTTCCAGCTTTAACTGTCAAGCTTTTGAAGCTGTTCCTTTCTGGTGACAATTGACTCTAAAACTCTTGTTTGCACTGGTGGTTGACTCATCTTAGGTGGAATTATGTACAGAAATAAGTCAATAGTTCTCCATTCATTGTGATCCATATACAGCTCAGGCTGATGATACAATGCAAAGCTCCTGTATAGACAAGATTCTTGTTTATTGTGTATTTTTCCAGGTCGCTTAGCACGTTGCTCCACAAACGTGCTTTTAGGAGTGTAAAGCCTGGTGTGAATGGACTTGGAGTTTATGTAGAGCAATTCACCCTTGAAAACTAGCAGAACTAATTTTTTAAAATTTGCACTGCAAACACATTAGGGATGAGCTAAACTATTCCCAGAAAGCTTTGGGTACCTCCCAAAATCTCAGGCTATTAGGAGATGTTGTGTTTGCTTTTAAGGCTGTACTATTATTCCCCACTTTGCAAAGAGGTATATCCAAGGACTGTCATTCTTGGAAGTAATTCATTTTAAAAAAATGCTTACAAGAAAAATATTGCTGTCAATGGAAGTTCCTTTTGGAAAATTTTTCCAGCCCCCTCTCACCAACAGTTCCTAATACCCAATCAAAGTATTGCCACAATCACAGGCACATTTCTGTTTGGGAAAGGTGTCAGCATGACATAAGTTGGCTGAATTTTCCAAAGAATCTTGGAAGTAAAAAGGAAATTCAATCTCATTTAATATCAGTTGTGCACATTTGCTAAAGAAAAGAAAAGATTCAGTTTCAATTCTTATTCTTAAGGCATTTTGCAGTCAGTTGTATATTGGGAAGAGTGTGGACATTGTTGCGGCTCAAGATTTGTATGCCTAGAATTAAATGCTTAGTATAGGTCTAGGACAGATGGCATCATACACTGTGGTCTTGTTCCAGAGATTCTCATGTAGAGCAGAAGCTGAGAGTTGATACAGTTGTGCCAGGGCAGGGGTAATAAAAATGCCATTCATTTTATTTTATTTTATTTACAGGGAGCTCATGGGTCTGTTGTTGTTAGCTGTTGTCAAGTCAACTCCAACTTGTTGTGACCCTGTGAAGGAGCGACCTCTAAGTCACCTTATCATCAACAGCCCTTCTCATGTTTTGCAGTCTCAGGGCCATGGCTTCCTTGATTGAGTCTATGCGCCAGGAATGTGGTCTTCCTTTACTCTCTACTGCCTTCAACCTTACCAAGCATTATTATCTTTCCCAGTGAGTCACATCTTCTCATGATACATCCAAAGTATGACAGTCTCAGTTTAGCCATCTTGGCCTCTAAGAGAGTTCAGATTTGATTTGCTCTTTTCTTTTTTCTTTTTTCTTTTTCTTTTTGATAGTCAATGGTATTTGTAGAGTTCTGCTCCAGTTTGGGTGACTGTGATTTGGGAGAAAAATTTCATGCAGGGAGAGGGTGCCCGAGAGTTTTGAGTTTGTCCTGTGGACCTGAAGAAAGAGTTTGGGGGCACATGCAGCCCCCAGGCTATACTGTCTACAACTCTGCATCCAAGGCAAGTACTTGGAATGAGTCCAGTATCCCTGCCCCACATAATTGGCATTGTTAGGCCTGACAGTATCCACCATATGTGGAGGCACATATACATTATAAAGGCATCTCATGCACAAGCCAAGATGTCAGATTTACCCTTCCAACTACCCTCCCCTCCCTCCACCAGCAGACACTACACATTTGTATATGTGAACACAACAAGTTAAGGTAAGCCCTGCTAGATTGGACTGGAGACCTATCTGGTAAGAATTATCATGGCCTCTGCGTAACCCATCAGCAGCAATGCAGCCCAGGCTGGAAGATGGGGTTGAGAATTCCAGGGCCCTGCAGCTCAGGAAAGGAGAAATGACCATCATGAGGGTCTAGGTGACCCCTCAGAAACTGGCAGATAATGAGGGCAGTGTCAGACAGGTCTAGTGTTGGAATCTGGACCTAATGCTGGTCACTGAATCTCTTCCTTCCTTCCTTCCTTCCTTCCTTCCTTCCTTCCTTCCTTCCTTCCTTCCTTCCTTCCTTCCTTCCTCTCTTTCTTGAAAAACAAGCTTAGAGTCAGGAGACAGATGACTGGGTATGTACATCATGACAGGTGGTCATTTCATTTTTTAATATGCGACACACATTGATTTCATTTCATTTCACTTGCCCCTTTCTACAACAAATGGGAGCTTACTGCTAAGTAAACAGCCTGAGCAAACTCCATTTTACATCATGATAGTGTTATAATTTGTTAATTTGAAATAGCAGAACTGCACATGCTCAGAATATTTATTCTTTTATAAAGGTTTCAAATTGTCTTTGCCTCCCCCCCCAACACTAGTATATCACTTGAGAATATACAAGTAGTATGTGGTGTGTGTAGGGAGAGAACTGAACTTAGAAAGTTACTTTAAAAAGCAATTAGTTACCAGAGTGCTTACTTACCATTATAGATGTAGCATGAAAAAGTAAAATTTTACTTTCCTCCTCCTCAATGTAACTACAATTGGTTGTGTTTATTAAAAAAAAATTGGAACCATGAGCTTTTGAACCATGTATTGCATTTGGACCACGTGATATTTTTGAATCTTGAATAAATATTCTTCCTCCTCAATTTAATAAGGCCACATCTCTGCAACTATAAAAGTAACTAAAAGTTACTGCTATCCTACATTGTTTCCTTTTAACATCACCATCACAACATAGCTTAATTATGCCTTTGCTATTGCAGAAATAAATTAATTACAAGTGGCTTCTTATTTGTAACTAGTTATTTCCGAGCTCTGGGACAGAAAGGCCAATAGTGTGCATTACAACTGGAAAAAAAAAGTCCTGGCTGTCTAAAGCCCCACGCCTCCATAAGGTCATTAAGGCCATGAGCTAAAATTATCTAGCTGCATGACATGACCATGATAATACCTTCCTGCTCATACCCCTGCACTGCTGATATTTAGAATCAGAATGGTTGTGGTCCTGTACATAACAGAGATAGGTTTGTACTCAGTAAGGTTTATCATAGATAGTTTTATCCTCAATGAATTTGTCCACTACCCCTTTAAAGCCACCCAGGCTGGTAAACATCCCATCTTGTGATAGCAAATTCTTTGTTTTAACCACAAGGGTGTGTCTGTGAGAAAGCTTTTTTCTGATATATGGATCTATAGATGGCATCTTTAATGTGAGGCACCAAAGATGTTTCTGTACCAGTGCCTTCAAAATAAAATTTCCCCCTAGTTTTGCCCAAGGCTGGTACACTGGCACATACAGGGAGATTTTTCTACTAGCGAAGACAAGTATGTCAGTGCAGTTGTATGGGTGGTGTGCTGATTACAGAGACAATTTAAATGCAGTTTTAGGAACTGCATTTAAGAATCTAGATTTAGGAATCTAGCCAGGGACTGTCAACTCTGATTGGCAGCAGTGGTTGTCCGAGGGTACAGGCAGGATTCTTTCCTAGCCCTACTCAGAAATACCTTAGTGTTCCTGAGTGGTTTGCTATCAAGATAGTAACCAGGGATGATCTTGCTTAGCTTTTGAACTCACACAAGAATAGGTGTGTTTTGAGGTGAGTGAGTATATTGTGGTATGTTTGTTGATACAGGAATAAAATATTTTCCAGTCAGAATGTGAAACAGAATAGATAGACTATTTTAAGGAACCTGAAACCAAATATGTGATGATAAAGCTAAACAATAGCTAAACATCTTCCTACATTTCCACTGACCTCTTAAATTTTTACAACAATAAGGGAAACTTCCTGCAGCATTTGGTGGAAGAAATGAAGATTTAACTAATGACATATTCCTGCTGAAATTTTAGTCTGGATTATATTTATTACTTCTTCATGTGGTTTTAAGGCACTTCTTTTGCAGAAGATCATAGGATGGAACAAATCAATTCTTTCATTAGTGCAATGCCATGAAATGTAGTGTTATATGAGGATCGTCATCCAGTTTTCAAAAAATCTAGATTCAAAGTTTAATAAATCAAAAAGCATAAACATTCAATGAAACAGGTTGTCTACCTCCATAGTTCATATGAATCTCCAAAAATATTTCTGTTATTTTCTGGATCAAGCTAACATTAAAACAATTTACTTGGTGACAGGTAGGCGGGTAGATGAGAAGGAACAGGACTAACAAGCTATTTGTAAAAGTTTGTATTATGTTTTATTTAATCATTTGTGCATTTCACCTGAGAGTTCATATTAGAATTTTTTAGTCACACATATTTTATGTTTCTTTTATATTACTACAACATTTTATTGCTATGTGCATACTTTAGGGGATTGTGTTAGAAACATACCCCCTCCTTTTGTTTCCCACAGTCTTGATGCCAGTCTGTACAAGTACAGTACGGAATAGCAAACATGTAACTACTAACACACCTTCTTTGTGTGTGCTGAAAGGTAGTTCAACTGCTGAAAGGACTGCTCACAGCCCTGGAATGTGGTGGCAGGCCAATAGACTACATGGACTTGCAACCATGCATGAAAAGTAATGTGAGTTCAGGAAAATTTGGCTAGGAATATATGTGTAATTTGCTTTATCTCAGCAAACCCTTTCCCTGCTCCAGCATGGATGAATGGAACACAGAGGTTATATGAATCACACATAACTTTTTTACATTCATTTGAGTCTCATATTACATCTCATGTACATGGTGGTGGGTGTGAACAATTCTGAATTCTGAACAATTCTGCCACACCCCTTCACATGAAGCTTATAATGTGAGGATGCTCCCAGTGTTTTCTACTCTAAGTAAGCAGTATCTCTCCTTGTAGGCAGAAGCTATTGTCAGCTTGCTTTCCGAAATCCTTCTGCTGTGCTTGAGGGACCCTAAATGGAATCACATCTTGTGTTCCTCTCCTTCTGCTATGCTTGAGGGACCCTAAATGGAATCACATCTTGTGTTCCTCACTGTATCTCCATATCAGTGTGCTACAAATAACCACTTAAGAAAGGTGGAAAAGCCATTTGGCTCTATCAGTACCAGTGATAATTCTTGATAGTGAAAATATGTATTAACATGTATCTTCTAGGCCAGTGAGCACTCTACCCAATCCCTTACTGTAAAAGTGCAATAAATGCAGTGGCTGAACTGTTGACCAAGGTCACTTACAAGGAGTACAAGTTTACCTTGTTATAACAGTTTGTTTCTGGGAACAATTCAAAGTGCTGATTATGACCTATCAAGGTTTATATGTCCCAAGTCCAAGGTATCCATAGGACTCTCTTTTCCCATTTGAGCCTGCTTGGGCACAAGGGTGTGGAGGAACTGGATGCAATAGAGGACCTTGTCAATGATTGCTCTTAGCCCGTCTTCCATGGTTCTCTTCCACAGCTCCCTTCCATGGCTAGCTAGACTGGCCTACTTTTTGTTGTCCTTTTGCTGATAGGCAAAAAACCTTTTTAAAAAACCAGGCAGGCTTTCAGAAACTGAGTGGCTATTGAACAAACCTTAACAGATTGGTGCTGTGCTTTTCCTTTTTTAAAAATTTATGTTTGTTTAAAATGGGTTGTTACCCAGTTGTGTTTTAATGGAATGCTTTGTTAGTTGGCCTGAATCCTGTAGAGCAGATCCATTGGATCAGTGAGATTTACCTGTGTGCTGATTGTTTTTTCTCTCTAGTTGATTTTTTAAAAATATGATATATAAATATATATATATACATACACATACATACATACATACATATACATACATACATACATACACACACACACACACACACACATACATATTTTAGTTGGTTATTTTATTTTGTCAACTACTATTTGCTGGCATATAAGATACACTGGAGTATAAGATGCATCTCATTTTCAAACAGTATTTTTCAGGGGGAAAAATGAGTCTTATATGCCAGCAAATACAGTATTTCCAAGCCAGAATGTAAAACAAAATGGAAAGAATATTTGTATAGAATACTAGTGTATTTACCTGGCATTGCCCAGGATTTTATTTTCTCATAGGTAACACTTATTAGAAATACCTTAGGAGTTACCTTACCGTACCTTACCTTACCTTACCTTAGGAATTAGATGCAGTTGAAGTACACAGGTTTGAGATTCGGTGTCTCTAATTCCCCAAACTGCCTTGTCCAATACTAATAATTTTTTCCCATATCCCCCAATCCAATCTGTATTCAGAGTTGTCAGCATACAGAGGTTCAGTTTCTAAGGGAATACACTGGCCTTCTCCTTGCTGCTAGGCCTCATCTCCATAGCAACTGGCCTGAGACCCAAGAGCTCTTTGAGAGCTCTGAGAATTCTTAAGGCCCTTTTCTAAACTGCCAACCCCAGGATTCCATAGCAGCTTCAGAGGCAGCCAATCAAATGAGGTCTTCTCGCTTGTCACAGCCAATCATATGAGATCTTTGCTTACCTGACATAGACAAACTCACAAACGTTGACTTTTGTATATTAGATTTTTTTTATAATAAAATAATTTACCACATTATACTATACATATAAAGTAATTGTAACTACTGTATATAATAAAATAATTATCATATATAGAATTACTATTTATTATATCTACTATATAAAAGGCAATGTTTGTCTGTGAGTTTGTCTGTTTGTCTGCATCAGGCAGGTCAAGACCTCATATCCTTGGCTGCGTGAGGTGAGAAGACCTCATATGATTGGCTGGCTGTGAAGATTCTATGGAATCCTGGGTTATCAGTTTAGGGAGGGGCCTTTAGAATACTCAGCCGAGAGCTCTTGGGTTTCAGACCGGTTACTATGGAGATGAGGCCTACCACCAATAAGGGTGCCAGAAAACATTTGGGGGCATATGTGAGAAAAATTAAAGTGACATTCACAACATAGTTACAAAGTCTTCTCACCTCACACAGTAAATTGTACGGGTTCCATATGTGAGGAATCTTAAAGTTGAAGTTCAAAACAAAAAATGTTTCTAGAAAAATGTAAAGCCATTGCACAAATTCAACAGAAAGCAAAAAAAATCAAAAGGCAGTACATCAAAGTTGCTGGAGAACACAGATTGGATTGGGGACTATGGGGAAAAGCTACAGGTACTGGAATAGATCAGTTCCTATGGAGATGATGCCTAGCAGCAAGGAGAACAGTGTATTCCTGCAGGAACCCAACGTCTGTATGTTAACAACTACAAATACAGATTGGATTGGGGAATATGGGGGAAAGTTACAGGTACTGGAAAGGCTGGTTGCTATGGAGATGAGGCCAAGCAGCAAGGAGGAGAGCAGTGCATTCCCTCTGGAAACCAAACTGTGTATGTAAATAACTCTGAATACAGATTGCATTGGGAAATATGGGGAAAAGTTACAGGTACTGGGGAAGACAGTTGGGTGAGTTCTTAAGAGGAAAATAAAATCCCAGGCAACGCCAGGTAGAAACACTAGTACATAATAAAATAACTAAAATAATTTATGAATGCTAGGGAACAACAGTAACATTTGGGAAGATGTGGTGCTCTTGTTCTTTAAACCCAGATTTCCGCTAGCAGAGAGACTGGAACATATACTATTTCCAGCTAGTGAATACAGAAACATTTCCTTTTGAACACACCATTGCTGTTTGTTGAATTTGCTACTCTTTAAACCTGTTATAGTCAGTGGTATTTGAGGAAGGCCAGGCTCTCCAACGCTATCTTTATTACATCTGCGGCTGGAGTGGCATTGCTATTGTCAAGAGGATTATGTCTCAACTCTTTCTCAAATATCAGAATATTTCAATGGCTTAAATGTCATTTGGTGACATTATGACATAGGTTTACACCCACCTTCTGGCTGCTGTGCAGTACTGTTGAAGATTCTGACTGTGATTGGAGCATAAAAGAGGGCAAGCTAATTAACGATATGTTTTGTTTTGTTAAGATTTTTATCAGTCACCAGGCATTCACAGCAAAACACTTTAACTACATCTGGCCTTGTCTTCACAGTAGTGGAGGGGGAGGGTGGTGATGGGGGAATCCAGCCAACTCCACTCATTATAAAGTGATAGATTTGATATGGAAGGACACTGGGAAAATTGGCTGCTCTTGCAACGCAGTTGATGTGGATTAGACAGAGGTGTGATCACAACCAGTACTGTTTATTCTAGGCAGCAAGGACAGATGTTTATTTCTTTCAAGTTAAAGTTGCACTTGTATTTTAAACATGGTACTTTAAAGATATTTCTTGATGATTTAGCACACTGATTTATGAAGCAAGACATGGCTACAATAACCTGGGCCAAAACTTCCCCTTGAGCAAAGCTTTACCTTTTCCAGCTGACCTCTGTTTTTCACAGCAGGCTAGAGTGAACGTGGAGTTGTGGCTTAAGTGTTGAACTAGGACTCTGGGAGACCAGGGCCATTTCCGCACTAGACTGTTCTAGCGCTATTATTCCACTTTCAACATCCTATGGAATCCTGGGGTTTGCAGTTTCGGGAAGGGCCGGGTGTCCCCTCCCTAAACTGCAAACCCCAAGATTCCATAGGATGTTGAAACTGGAATAATAGCACTATAACAGTCTAGTGTGGAAATGGCCCAGGGTTTGAATCCCCACTCAGCCAGGAAAACCGATTGGGTGACCTTGGAGAAGTCACGCTCTTTCTACCTCAGAGGAAGGCAATGGCAATACCCCCTCTGAACAAATTTTGACATGAAAACCCTACGAAGGATCATCATAGGTCAGAGCCAACTTGAAGGCACAAAACAACAGCAGCAGCAGCAGCAACAACAACAGCACCACCATATTCTCATGAGTAGCTTTTGTGGAGAGTGAAACAGAGGGCCTGCCACAGAAAATTAGGATCTAAGTATAAGGATATTTAAGGATATTTGACAGTTGTTGGGTAGTAATTTAGCGAGGCCTTAGAATTATGTGGCTGAGAATTCTAAATTCAATTCTCCTAAACTGCAGACCCCAAGTTCCCATGGCAGCTGAAATGGAATATAACACTATAATTATGCAGAGTAAATTGGACCAAGCTATATGTTCCACCTGTCTCCTTGGCTGTAGTAAGTGGTCAGAACTTTAGAGCTTGCAATTGCTCCACCACGGGATCTCCTCCTGCCCCAACCAATAGGATTGCTCTTTTACTACAATCTCCTATCCACATATCCTTGAACCGGAGCTCACTTCAGCATGGACAAGCATGGATGTGCACTGCAAAGTAGGTTTGCATGACTTATGATACACCAAGCTAAATGCAACCAAGAAATCAGGGATTGTAGCCCTGTAAGTATTGAGGGGAATGCAAAACTAGACATGTTGTAAAGAATCTGGGAGCCCATAATACATAACTTGTGGGTTGGACACATCTGGCTTGGTGAATGACATAGATTGTGTTTTAACTTTTGTACTAAGAACTTATAAAATTGTACTGCGTTTTCTTGAAGATGCTGCATGCTGCCTTGAATCCCTTATGGGATAAAGATGGGATATAATATAATATAACAAACAAACAAAATAGTTTTGTTATTTTTAACACTGGGCTGGGGCAAGTAGGGCGTCTTGGGCTATATGTGTCCTATAGGGCACCCTTCCTTTTAAAAAAATACTCAAAATGCCTCATACCTTTTAGGACAGGCATAGGTGACTGTCAGAGGTTGGGGTGGCACTTAGCACCCCTTGCGTCCTGCACCCACCATTGCTGCCCCACACCTGAAAACAAATATTTCTTTTAAAGAACCTTTCACACCAAAATGCTTCCAGTGTCTTGCAAGGTCTTGGGAGTAATTCTGGCACATTTTTGTCACCCTGGAAGGTCAAATTCTGGGTCAATTCCTGTTAGGAAAAAACATTATAAAGCAACTGGAGGGAATGAGGTGGAATTGCCTCCCAAGCTCTCTAACAAAAACTCCTTTTGGGGGTAGAAGTACTGGGGAGCCATAGAGGTTACAAAAAAATAGATTGGGGACCACATGTGGCTTACAAGCCACCCTTTCACTGCCCATGCTTTCGAGAGTGTCAGGAACAGTTTTGCCATATCTTTGCCAATCTTTTAGACTCTTTTTCCAAAATAGGCTATTTCTTCTGCTTACTTTGTTGTTTTTAAAAGGTCTTTTCTGTGCCTAAATGATTCCATGCTCTTTGAAAAGCCTGATGAAATTACCTCCATGCTGACCAAGGAGAGCTGGGGGCCTTTTGTGTAATATATATTTTAAAAACTCTAAAAATTATAGACATGGCAGGGCAAGAGGTAAGCTCCCCACCCCAAAGTCCAGACTTCTGGTAATTTCCCACCCCTGTTGTAAAGTATGCTTACAGCAGGCATTGTGAGGGCATCATAGATTTTTTTTTAAAAAAAAAAACACATACAGTTGAAACATAAGCCACAAGTATTCACTGTATCATGTGTTTACACATGGTTAAATATTAAGAATGTACTTGTGCTGCATGAAAGCCATGGTATTTAGGCTGTAATCCTGTGCACACTCACCTGAGAATAAGTCTTGGTAATACCAGTAGATGTACGTAGACTTGCATTGTCAGTCACAAGTACATTACCATTACCTGTATTCATGGTGGTGATGGTGGTGGTAAAGAATTCTGGATTTTGGGAGGTTTGAGAGAAATAATTCCTTCTAATACTGATTCTGAGTGGCCCTAGCCCAATCATTTTGGAAGTGAAATAGGTTCACTCATGGTGGTGCCAGTCAAATAAAAGCCAGTGTTTTGGGGGTCTTGGAGGACTCCCTTAGTAGGCAAAAGTTATATGTGCTTTTAAATTAAAACAAAAATGAATTGTTAAAAAAAAAAAGAGAGAATATACTTGTGCTAATGTGTTAATGGAATCACCATATCAATCCGGAGAGCAGCAAGGCAAGAATCTTATTAATTGACTTGTGGTTTGCAGTTCCCTCCCAGTTATGGACCCTGCTAGCCATCTATAATTGTCCCACAGACAGCATAAGCTAGGCAAATGCTTTTATGACCCAGCATCAGCAACCATTTACAATTCTTTAATAATTCACCTGGACCTTGGAAAAACATTTTTTGGACTACAGCTCCCTGAATCTACCAACTTACATGGCCACAGTGGAGCACTGGTCTAAATCCTGTTGTTAGTCCTGACTACATGAGTTCCACAGAATAAAACAGATTTACCTATGTGTTAACCCACATTCTACAATTAATTCAATGGGTTTATTCTAATCGGAACTGATCAACAGGATTCCAGTCATGGTCTCTAATATCTGTTTAGAATTATTTATTATTTATTTAGACTGTGATTCCAGGAGCCCGAGATGCTGCCCCAGAGACTCTAGAAAGGAAGAGACCTCCCTCTCCATGGTCATCATTGACCTCAAGAATGTTATCATGATTATTATTATCATTTATTTATGTAGTACCATCTAATGCTTTGACTTGATAGGGGAATATACTATCTCTCTCACTCCCTTCCAGTCATGGTTGGTGTATAAAAACAAGAGAGCCTTCTAAGTGGCTTCTCCCACACTTTGGAACTCTTTCCTTAGAAAGAGTAGAATAGTTCCTTCCTTCCTCTTCTGCTAGTAAGTGAAAATGTTTGTATCTCATCACACTTTTAGGAGTTGCCCATAGTGGTCTTTTAATACTGTGTTGTTTTGTTGATTTTTTTTAAAAAATCTGGTCTTTTAATGATTTTTAAATGGCTTTAACTCTATAGATTGATTGCTTTTTAAATTACATAGGCCTTTTCTGCACCTTACCTTATCATGTTGCCCTCCGGTAGTGATCCTGGCAGCGCCTTTGGTGAGAAGGGAGCATGACAGGAATGCTCCCCCCTCTGCACTGGATGGGCTCCTTGAGAAAGAGAGTGTGAAAGACACACCTCTTTCTTCTGCAGTGCAGCCGGGCTCTTTCCCATGCTGTTCTGGGGCAGGAAGTGCCTCCATCACTCTTCCAGCCCCTTCTGCATGGCAAGTAAGTGTGGAAACATCGTGTGATCAGGAGAAAAATTCATCAATGATTTATCCCACTATCACCCCAGCAGGTGACACAAGAAGGACAGGACTGCGACAACATCTTGTGGAAGTGTCGTCTTGTTCCCGCTTCTCTCGCATTCCCATACTGAGACATCATTGTTGTGTGGAAAAGATCATATATGATTGCTATTTGTGTGTGTTTTTATCTGTATTTGTTGTATTCATTTGTAAGACTCCTTGAGTCCCATTATGGGGGAGAAGGTAGAATATAAATGAACAAAGAAGCAGCAGTGGCAACAGGAAAATCCCTGTTCTGGACTCTTCTTGAACACTGCAGGGGTTTACATGGTGATCCAACCATGCAAGGTCAGAACTCTAATTTTGAAGGACAAAATAGGACAAAGTGTCAGTGAATCCATTGGATCCAAAATCCTCCCAGCTTGACCATGCTCCCAGTGGGGAGAGAAATTTAGATATGCACTAGAGGATGTCTAATTCCTTCTCATCCCATGACTTGCAGTGGGAGGGTTTTTCTAGTTAAAGCATATCCTGCAGGGGAATATGAACTGAAAAATGGGCTCCATCAAGACCTCCCAGCAAGAGGGATTTGGACATGTTGGAGACTTCTGGTGCCTCCTAGTAAAAAAAAATCTCAGGAAATGCCATGTACAATTCCTGTACAAACCAATTTTATTTTGGAGATCCATATGATGCTTTCTTCATTTCAAAGTATTTCCTGGGAGCTCCTGGCATGACCAAAAACCTCTTATTTCCACTCCTCAGGTTGATTTAAATTAGCCCAGTACTTTCCAAAATAAAACATACTGGCTACTTGGTATGTATTTCTACCCATGTAAATGGAGCTATTTTTTCTAGAATACAGATTCAACAGAGATCAGGTGAGAAAAGAGGATTGTTAGCACTAACTCAAAATGATCCTAGTCCTTTAACTAGCATAATATTGCTAAAGCACTTTAGTGCTTTGATCATAACTCCTGGATTTTTTTTTTTAAAAAGGGCTTAGTGGAAATTGGTGACAATCCATTTCTGAAATGTTACATGAGACTGGACTTGACATATGATCAATGGAAGCGGGAGGGGGAAGGACACAAGGAAGGGAAGGAGGGAGAGAAACTGCATATTTCAAGAGAGGGACAAATGAAAACTTGTGAGTATACAGATGCAATCAAATAAAAAAAGAATCAGAAACACTTAATACTTTGAGGCAGTCTGGTTTGCTCTTTCAAGTTGGTTTGATCCTTTTTTGCTCTTTTTTCTGATCGCTTCTCCCTTTTAGGATGACAGCTTTAGTAATTTACTGCTTTTCTTTATAAAGTATCTTGAGGGGCTCATGTGACAAAAACATAGTACAATGCATGCAAATTAATCCAAGATAAAATTAGAAAAATCCAACAGCCCAGCTTGCAATGTAACTACATCAGCTAGAGCAGTAAGAGTCTATGAGTGCCACAAAGCTGTGAATTCAGTATTCCTTTTATCATTATTTAATCAGTTGCTCAAATCAACATACTTTTCAGTTTGAGGAAATACTTACATTTATGATGGTTGTCAAGTTTTGGATAGGGGATTTGCTTAACAGCCCTCCAAGATGTCACAACTCTCTGTGGTGTCACCGTGTCCTAGATAATGCTTGTAGTTTACGACCAGTATTTTCCTGCAACTGAGCCAGGCAACTGAAAATGGAAGTGCAATTTGCCAAGCCAGAAGCATCCTGAACAAACTCCAAGCAGAGGCTAATTTGCCTGAAAGTTGGGTCTTATGCACAGTTCCAGCTCCTTGGAACAACTACGTAACACGTACGCACAGTACAGCTCTGGGATCAACATAAACCTCATAAATCCCCCGTGAAAAGGTAATGGGAACCAGACACATTTGAGCACATGGTGCACAAATACTCTGAGTTATATAAGAATTACGTCAGAGAGGCATAGACTTTAGAGAGGAAAACACCTATTAGCTGATATTCAAGTTAAGCCCATGTGGACCACCACAAAGTTATTTCTTATATTACTGTAGGGTTTTGTAGGTCAATACTTAATCCAGTTTACTGCCCAATGTCTAGTTAAGAGGTCCCAAGTAATGGGAATTCTACCACATAATGTACTGCATTATTCCCCTGTGGTAGCTTTAGGCTTCTTTAGGCCTATGTGGTTGGATAAGGTTTTGCCTTTTTCTGAGCCCTGACTATAGAAATCTGGCAACTTGCAGTACGGTTTTATACATATCTGGTAATGTTCCCATACTACAGCTGAGGAAGCTCTGAATTATACTTGAATTGATTCCTAATGGGGAATAGGATCAGTTCTGGTGAGTCAGAAGCAAGACAGATGTTCAGGGCAACCTGTCTATATTTGAAGTTGAAGGTTCTATCCTCCCACCATACCTTTGGAATGATCAGCCCCAATGATAAGTCACAGTTTTCTAGGACAAGGAAGGGTGGCAGATTAACTTCATTCCAACTTGCTCTGAACAAGAAATTAAAACCTAAATACAATATTAGGGTACTAATAAAGAGCCAGTGTGGGGTAGTGGTTTGAGCATTGGACTACAGGCCTGGAGACCAGGATTTGATTACCCTCTCAGCCATGGAAATCCATTGGTTTACCTTGACCACATCATATACTCTTATTCTCTAGAATACTGCGTGATAGGTTTGCCTTAGGGCTGACATAAATTGGGAATGACTTGATGGCACACAGCAGCAGCAGCAGCAGGATGATGATGATGATGATGATGATGATGATGATGATGATGTAAACTCTCTTCAGTGCCTTGAAAATGTCCAGACCCTCATCTCACTCTAGGATAGTGATGGAACAGGCTATAGATATGATTCTCCCAAGTGTCCTCCCTGGATATGTAAAGATTAATAAGCCTGCTGGCTTATTGGGAGTCTACAAGGTATGACACAGACAATGACTAGAATGCAAATGGTACAATCTCATCATGAGTATCAACTGAACACATGTGAAAATACATTATTGCTTTCTCTGTGGCAATGATTATGGTAAAATAGTTGTACTTCTTTGCTACCATTGCATCTTTTGACTAGTTGTCTAGTAGAACTTTCCAAGTAGCAAATAGTTTGTTGAAAGTAGATTTAGGTGAGGACACAGTGGAATTCTTGGTGATCTGCTGTGACCAGTTTGCAAGATACTTGGAGGATAACATCACTCATGTCTACACTGAACTTCATGCTGTCACTGAGGCTGTTCCAGTGGATGTGCCTGATCTGTTTTTGTGGGTTAAGTTCTGATCAAGGCGCCTGGAGGATGTAGAAAAAGTGCTAGACAAAGTGCTAGGAAAAATACAGCTGGCCATCAATATTCTTGATTCTTGTTCACTGTGGCTCCGAACAATTTGTACCTGACAGTAGGGAACTGCTTAAGTTCTAGAGATAGTATAATGAATGATCTTCCTGGTTGCATTTGTGCTTGAGCTGGGATGCTCACTTTGTCAGAATAGGTAGATTTGCTTTGTTGCTTTCTTACAGACAGCCATGACACCATAATCACCTTCCAGGGAACCTAGTTCATATTTCTTGGTCTGTTACTGAGGTCTGTCACCTGTGGCATGTGGGACCCTCTCTGACATTCTAATTTGTTTTCTCCTACACTGAGATGTGATACCAAGGCAGAGTTTGTAAAAATTATTTTTGGACTACAGTTCCCTAGTTCACATGGCCAGTGGCTGCTCTGTCTGGACAATTCTGGGAAATGTAGTCCAAATTTGTTGATTTATTTGTTAAATTAGCAAATCTACCTAGCTTCACTTGGGTTAATCTCGAGACCAGTCCACTAGGTATTTTCTCTCCCCATAGATTTTATGAGAGCCAGATTGGTTTGTGCATTGGACTACAACTCTGGAGACCAGGGTTCAATCCCACACTCAGCCATGAAAACCCTCTGGGGTGTCAAAGTTGTTGCTGGGCAGGCAAAGTTTTCCTATGAGTGGATGGCAGAAGGAAGAGGCGGTGTGGCCAGACAGCCAGGTGCAAGGCCAGCAGGACTGTTATGGATATGTCTTGTGTATTAGGGAAGGCCACATGCCAGAGCACTGATTGGGACACCCCACTTGTTCTAGGGTGACAAGGTAGCATAAAAAGGCTGATGTTTGCCTTGACCAGCTGCCAGTTAGATGCTTTAGCTGGACCTGCCACGCCACTGGTAGTATACTGTTTATAAAGGGAGATGCTGCCTGATTTTTCTCCATTATCTTCTGTTTTTCCTCTTTGTCTAATTGCTGGCAAGCTAGCGTGTTTTTGCTAGGTCTTATCTTAGAGTGCGGCAGTAAATCAGTACTCTAAGCCTCTGGAATTTTTTTCTGCTTCACTGGGACTCTCTGCTGCAGCAAAGCCTTGCTTCACAGATAGCACTCTGCTCATGCTCAGAGGAGCAAAATCCTGCCAACCTCGACATGGGGGACCTTGAGCATGCCACACATTCTCAGGTCCCAGAAATTCCATGATATGGTTGCCTTAGGGTCACCATAAACCAGAAATGACTTGAAGGCAAAACAACTATATGTTTCATGTATATCACGTAGCTTATATTGGGTGGTTTGGAGGGAAATTATTGGGTATCCCACCAGGATTTTGCATAGTGGATTTGGTATAGGTCACATAACCTATGTATTAAATCAGCCTATCTCAAACGTGTCTTAACAAAGTTGATGGAAGTTGTCAAGCCATTTTCTCATGATGTGTCTACCTCAGAAGAAGGACTAATCATGTCTGTTCGTCTCCAGATCTCTGGCAACACAGAAATGGTCGTGTTAGAAGGGGGTGCACTGCTGAAAACTAGGTTTTCAGGGAACTTTTGGTCATTATATGTGCAATCATTGCAAAAAAAGTGAATTGTGATGTTGTAAGGTAGACTTGTGGCATTGTAATTACTGACCAGAGTGTCAGCCATTATTTGTTGTTATAATTTTTTTACTATTTATATTACTATTTACTATTATAAGATACTTACCATAGCTAAAATAAAATGTTGATGTGGCATTCAAAAAGAGATGAAAACAGCTGAAAACAAAGCAAAATAAAAAGAACTAAACTGAAAACAAAACATTAAAAAATTCTACTGTTAAAAGGAAACGTTCAAATACATTTTCCAAAGAAACTTGCCTGGCCAGCTAGGAAATGTCTAGGTATAGAGGTAGATCCCACAAAGGCCTGAAACATATCACAGTTGGAGCAACCTAAATTCTAACAAATGGTTGCACACTTGGCTGACTTTACAGTTATAGTTCTGCTAGGGTTTCTCATGTTCTTCATGAATATACAAACGAGAGAAGGAAGATACAGAAATTTCTGCTTCTGAAACAGTCTTTTTTAAACAAATATACTTATGAAATGATATTTTGGGCCTTGTGCCCACAGGCTATAGCCTCATTGTTTGGAAAGTATATGGCAAAACAGGAGAGCCAATGTATTGCATTGTAATTAGATCTGCTAAAAGGAGAACTAGATAGGGCTCTTGTACTTTCAACGGTTGTGTACAGAAGAGGAAATTCCAGCAGGTGTTGCTTGCTACCTGGGCCATTTCCACACTAGTCAATTATAGTGCTGTTATTCCACTTTCACCATCCTGTGGAATCCTGAGGTTTGCAGTTTAGGGAGGGGCAAACTGCAAACCCTAGAATTCCATAGGATGTTGAAAGTGGAATAATAGCACTAGTAGTGTGGAAATGGCCCTGGTCGTATGCCAAGCAACATCTGCTGAAATTCCATCTGCTACACAACCATGAAAGGTAGAAGAACTCTCTCTCCAACATTCTTTCTGGCAACCCAAACTGCAATGTTTATTTCCCATACAATTTTTGCTGGTGTATAGTTTTCCATCTTAGTGCCCCACCTGTACCACCATCACGGCAATAGGCCTCTGCTTTTGATTAAGGGTGCCTATCAACCCAATGACAATCAGTAGGTTCCTGTATTCCTACAGAGCACGAAAGGAAACCAAGGGGAACTGTTGTGGTTCTCCAGAGTGCAAAGTAATCTTAAGCCTTACCCAGTGGGAGGCAGAGAGTTATGTAGCTCATTAAACCTTAATAAAGCAAAGAAAGAAGCTGCTTCCAATTATCAGGATGAAAATTAATGGCACAAGAAAAATACAGACAGGCTGCAGAATTATGCAATAAAAGCGACTTTGCTGGCATTAACTAGGCAGTGAGTAATATTTGCATGGTTCTACCCCAGGTTTGGGTTGAGCCATACAGTGATTTGGCACATAAAATGTATCCAAATTGATGGATGAGAAATCCTTGATAATCCCATACAATTTTGCAGTCATGACTAAGAACCACTGGATTGGGAAACCTCTCAAGAAAGGACAAGAGAATTTGGGTCTGATCATTTGAACTCTGAGTTAATACTTCTAAATATTTGTATTATTCCTGCTATAATGGAAAGGCAGGTAAACTGCATGACCTAAACCAAATATTATTACAGAACTAGTATGGTAGGATAAATTAAGTACTTAAAGTTTAAGTTTGAATTTGTATGCTAGTCTGTCTGGCAAATGTGATATATTTGTTGTTACTCCACTGGAAAAACCCTATCCCGGAGTCTACAATTTTGATATTAAACATGATTCCGTGTGCCTGAGAGGTCACCCGGATGAGCATGTAGGCAATCACAGTTGAATGACCGAAAACCAGGTCAGGCCAGTAAAATCCCCAGTCACATAGCCCCAGGAGACCTCAAGGTGTGTAAGTCCACAATAAACAAAAGGTCCTCAGCCCCGAGAAGCCAACTTGAGGGGATTAGCGTGTTTGCCCCAAGTTGAGCAAATATCCTATCAAGCGAGGACCATTTACACGAAGTCACACCACAAACAAATGCAGCTGAAGATCCTGAGACTTTGGCAAAACCTTGTAATCCCATCATACAAGGGAAGTTACCATTGTGGAGCTTCTTTCTCGTTGCAGCACCCATTGTTCTCCCCGGGAAAGGATTAGTCCTCCAGGTACTTTTCCCACTACAAATAGTCCCAGTTTTTGAGCGTTTCTTTGGACCACTCCCGGTCATCACAGCAGACCGTTTCTCTCTCCATTGAGTAATCCCCTCAGCCTTCTCCATGCTGAGCCCCACTTCTCTGCTGTTTTCCCGGACCAAGGACTTCAGGACAAAGGTGCAGTACCACCCCAGCTACAACCCCTTCAATATTCCCCTATCCAGTTTCCTCTCTATTGCTTCTTAATAGGTCTTGAGTGAGTGTGTGAGTGATTGTGTTGGTGCATGAGACTTTCATTCAATAAAATCATTTATTAGACATTTTTGTTTGGTTTTTGGCTTTGCCTGACCCCGTAAAAACTGGGTAAAAAGACCCCGCTAGGTTACCCTGCCTCTCACATTGCTATTGCTCATGCTCTGGGTGGTTTCCATTCCCCATCATGTGGAGCACATTGAAGTGTCCCCCAAAGGTCTCAGAAATCAGGGTAACAGTGTCATTGAAGGAGGAAGGCAAGGACAATATTCCTTGTCAAAATTATTATCCTATCAATCTGCATTATAGACTTTTCAAAGAGTAAAAATACCTTCTTTCATCCACAAACTAGTTTGATCCAAACTTAGGAAAAGCTAGACTTTAAATAGAAATGTCTGCTCCCTGTGATTAGCCAGTTTTTCCTTTCACAATGGAACTTCCCTGGATATACATGCCTCAGAAATCAGACATGTAAATCTGGCCTGGGTTTAACTCTTATTGACCAACTGCAAAACAAAGCACTCTAAATAAGGCATAGGTGATGAAAAACACATGCTATGAAAAGCTGAAGTTTTTCACCACTAGAAGTAATTCCTCTTTTAAATGTATATTAAAATTATTGTCTAGTTTAACTGTCAAATCCAGCTAGCTTCAAAGAACAAACTACCAGAGTCTCTTCAGATGGTGTGTTATTTCAGGAATGAGAAATGACTGCGATCTTTTCAGTGTTCCATCCAACCAGCTGTGGCCTCTTCCAGCCATGTGCTGGAAACTCTTCTACAGTTTTTTGTCCCCTACTCCCATGCCTGTAGCAGAAATTAAGCATTCTGCGGCCAATGGTCGTGCCCAGTCTTCACTGTACTGTTTGGGAAGTGAGTTATTTATTTATTTATATCTAGATTTTTTTCCCTAAATATGCTTTACTTATTTTCTCTGTGTTTGAATCCCTCTGATTTCACCTGCCTTGACTTTATTTATGGGATTCTACCTGTGGAACAGAGAAAGAACTAACATTTATGCCCAAATTGAAATATTTGTACTTTCCATTCTAATGAGGTTTTCTTCTGTATTTTTGCTATGTTCATCAGTGTGCCATTTTATGCCCTTTGCTGTGTGTCATACGTAGCTGCTTTGTCTGCAAGCAACAATCTAAAAATATGCAATATATTGCCATAATAGTATTGCTGTTATTATTTCTTACTGTTTATTCCTCCTACAAAGACAGAGGAAGTTTTGAACAGGGGAAACAGCACTATACATAGCTCCAGCCTACATCTCTCTCTTTTCTTCCTTATTGGAATTGTTTGCACCTGTGCCTTTAATAGCTCACATTTAAGAAACACACACAGAACATGAACTCGCTTCCCTTTGAGCAATTCTGACCATGGGATCTTGCCCAGTATTTTCCTAAGCCTCTTGAAATCATCTCTCTTGAAGTCCAGAATGCATGCTTGACTACTTTGGCTTTCCCTTTCTTCTGCATAGAGATTACAGAGAATAGATTAATCCTATTACTGCCAAAATCCAGTCCTACTTCTGCCTGCATGAGTTCCAACTTTTGCAGACCTATGTGCCCTAATTGCTAGTTAGCAAACTTCCTGTTTGCTTTTCCATTTGTATTCTCTTCCTGCATCACTCTAACCTGCAACCCTTTTCTGTTCCCTCTGTCTTCTCTATTAGACCATATTTGAATATAATTGATATTGGCAAGTAATGTAAGTAATGGGAGTTTATATTTTTATAAAGTAGTGGTAGTGGTAGTAGTAGTAGTAGTAGTGTGCCTTCAAGTCTTTTCTGACATACGGTGACCTTAAGCCAAATTTATCCCATGGTTTTCTTGGCAGAATTTTTTTGAGGGAGGGTTGCCCTTGCCTTCCTCTAAGGTTGGGAGAATGTTACTTCCCCAAGGTCACCCAGTGGGTTTCCATGGCTGAGCAGGGATTCAACCCGTGGTCTCCCAGTGTCCCAGTCCAACATTCCAACTGCTATACCATGCTGGCTCCCAGTCAAAGAAGACTAAGGCCATTTCCACACTAGACTGTTATAGTGCTATTATTCCGCTTTCAACCTCCTATGGAATCCTGGGATTTGCAGTTTAGCGAAGAATCTCAGTCTAGCGTGGAAATGACCTAAGCTTATTTCTTTCTCTGTAAAAATGTCTCTGTGTGAGTGGTCGATGGGACGGAATTCGTTGTTGTTCAGCTTCTGGCTTACCAATGATTGCTCTGCTTAAGAGATCTACTCCTGTCTCTCACATTTCCCCACAGAAAAAAGACATCCCACTTCACTAATGAAAACAGATAAGTCCACTCAGTGTCTACTAAGAGCAGAATGATACATAATCAGACAGCATACAGATTTGTGAATTAGGGTCTAGTCTGATGAATGTATATATGGGAAAGAAGGTCATATGTCTGTGTTTCTGTAGAACAAATGATATAAGCAGTCTCAACAAGGAAACAGATGTTTTTCGGTCCCTCTGTAGATTCTGTTGCCCTTGTTACAAAGAAGCTGTGTGAGTAATTCATCTCAGTTTGGCATCATGCTAAATCCTTGCACTGTTATCAGGACTGAAAGATGTGCTCAGCCACACAGAGGAAAGGAGGTTGGGTGAACTTTGTAACATAAAGATATATGAGAACTTCTGGAGATAATTTAGCACATTTTTAAAAACTTTGGACTGGATTCTCTATGTACAATAGACTTTGGTAACTTATGTAATTTTCTTTTTTAAAAAATCCTGAGTAAAAGTAGAAAGAATAGCATTAAATATACACACATATATATGTATAGTCAGGAAAGAATTTGCTTCTGAGTGCTCAAGGTACAGTAAACAATACATGAATAAAAATATTTGTTTGTACAGATAGCATCTCTACACAGCATCTGCCACAACCTAAATATTTATATTAAACAAATTCAAAATAATTTGCTCAGACATATATTAACCTCAGCAAGACAGCTTTATTACTGTATGGAATGTTTTAAAGAGAGGAGAGAATTCCATAATCACAGGATACAGGCCCTTTCCACATGTGGTTATTAAGGCGGGCCAATGCGTCTTGCCATGGAGGTCTCCTGCACCTTGGAGTGGACTAAGTTCGGTTTATTTACCTTTGTTCTGCACGTAATTCTGACTAGATGCACCCCCATGTGGTGGTAAAGTGCACTATTTGAAAACTGGAAGAAATCAGTTTTCCGATTTTCCAGATCGATCCGATTCGTACTTTCACAGTGGTGCAGACACGTACATTTGCGCCAATGCAAATTGGTGGTCAGGGGAGGGCTCATGGGAGGGGCCAGGGGGTAGTATGGACTTACGCACAAACGCACGTACGCAATGATGTACTAAACCATGCAAAAAAAAAAAAAAAGGCCAATCACAGCCGATGGGGCAGGGTGAGGGGAGTAGCGGGAGTGGCCACGGTGGAGGTAGTGTGGATTCATGAATTCACACTCCTCCGTATCAGAATGGAACATACACAGTAGCTGTGCAGAAGAAAATGAGGGAAAGTCCACCTTGTTTTGAGCTCAGAAAATCCGGTAAGAAATGGCACGAACTGATTCGCCAGCCTCGTGTGGAAAGGGCCACAGTTTGCCTAGAAATATGTGAACTTTAAGTACAGGCAACTACATTTACTCCAGAATAGTTAGCACTTATCTAGGACATCTGAATGTTAAGGACCAGAATGTGTTGTTCTCTCATTACTTTCTGATTAGACATCAGTCTTAGTGCACAGACATTACCATGTGATCGAAAGAAAGAAAGAAAGAAAGAAAGAAAGAAAGAAAGAAAGAAAGACTGGAAAGTGTGTATTTCTGAACTCAGAAACTCAGCACAATTTAAATCTGCACCTCTTCTTGCTCCCACCACTCCTTTAATTTTGTTCACTGTAAAAATTAAGGAAGCGTTACTGCTATAGCCATTTTAAAATAGACATGATTAGTTTTCAGTATAAAGGACTACAATAATTGTAAAGATCAATTAATCATTTGTTTAATGGCCTTTGATAAAATTTACTGGCTATTTATTTTCACACTTTTGTTTTGTTTTTAATTTATTTTTATTAGAAAAACAATAAGTTAAATATACATTCACATATAAGCATTCCTTTTTAAAACAAAAATCACAAATACATACTTTTTTTTAAAAAAAAAAAACCTCCCTCTCTTCCCTCCCATCATTCCTCCCCTTAATTATCTTCCATCTTTGTGTTTTTCATCTTGGTATTATAACTATTTAAGGACTATATTTAATCCTATTATATAAATATTTGAGTAAATATCACTAATTCTGGATTGTCAAATACATAACATAATATATTGTTAACCTACATGTTATATTTGTGATACATATATATTTCTGTATTATATCTATGTTATTACACTATTTTATATTATATACACGAATATTTAACAAAATATTTAACAAAATATAACTAATATATTTTATATATCCTCTTAATTCTTTTTTATTAGCAACATCTATTTCATCTTGCACTCAATAAAATCCAAGATCGGATTCCATTCTCATTGCAGTTTTTAAACTGATGTCTCTTTCACTAATGTTGTTAATTTTTCCATTTCAAACCATGTCCAATATTTTTAAAAGCCACTCCTCAATCAAGGGGGTATTTTTGGATTTTCATTTTTGTGCCAGATTTATTCTTGCTGACTTGACCAAATATAATATTAATTTGAATATTTTGGGTGGTCAGCTGTCATGTTCAATAAATATAATTCTGGTCTCATTTTGAATTGTATAGCCAGGACTTGCGAAACTAATTTGTATATTTGAATCCAATATCATTTAATTACAGTGCAAAGCCACCACATATGAAAAAAGATGCCTTTGTTTTCTTTACACTCCCAGCATAAGTCATCTTTTGTTTTATATATCTGTGACAGTTTAGCACTAGAGATGGGACGAATCCAGAATTTTCCAAATCTGAATCCAGATCGAAATCCGTGGAAGGTTCTGCGAATCCATGAATCTCGAAGCTTTCGAATCCTTTTTTACAAACGGGTAAAAAGCAAGGGACGCAAAACACTTCTACTGAAAAGTGTTTTGAAGCATAATTTGACATCTTTGTTTAATAAAAAACAAATTAAATAATAGTTTTCACTTCCAGGAAAACATACCTATATACATCTTGTTAAGAATTACATGTAATTTGGAAGTAGCTCCAGGTGTTGGAGGATGCTCAAGATGATGCCATCTGCTGGGTTGACTATTACAAAAACAACAACAACAAAAAAAACCCAAAACAAAATGGGGCAAGGATGATCTTGGGAAAGACACACTCTCTCAGCCTTAGCAAAAGCCTAGGCAAAGGCAAACCTCCCTCTGAAGAAATCTGGCCAGGACAATTGTCATAGTTTTCCTCAAGATCTCCCCAGATTGAAAATGACATGAAGGCCCTTTCTACACAAGCAGGAAAATGTGGATTATTGATCCCACATTTTCCTGCCTGTGAAAACAGGGCCACATACTACAGTACAGAGATAACCCAGGTCAAAACTGGATTTTTCTTTGCATAGCTCCTTATGGCATCCTGGGGTCTGTAGTTTGATGATGCACCAGCACACTTTGGCAGAGAAGGTTGTGACATCTTGTCCAACTACAAACCCCAGAACTGTGTATGAAAGAACTTTGCAAGGGAGCCATGCAAAGGAATCTTCTTCAGCTGTCCTTGAAATCTCAACACCGTACTTTCCAGTCAAGTCTCAAGTCCTGCAACAAGAAAGGCACTTTAAAAACACAAAAACACCAGCCTCTAGCCCAGTCTCAATTCTCTACCCTGGTGTCTAGTCTCTAGTCCTAAAATAAGGAAGGCACTTAACAAAAACAAACACCAGACTCTAGTCCAGTCCCAATCCATACCCCCCAGTCTCAAGTCAAAAGAACAGGAAGAAGAGAATAATTACCTTGTAGAAGGAGGCAGCCACAGGGGCAGGCAGCAGGAGTGAGCTTGATCTGGGGCGCTCGTGCCAGCTCAGGCCTCCAGGCATGCAGGAAAGTGGCTCTCGCTGTGCTGGGGCACCCGCGCAGGCCTGATCCAGGGTTCTCATGTCAGCTGAAGCCTCCGGGCATGCAGGGTTTGCCTGTTTTGGCCCAGGGATTTGGATCCGCAAATCTTGAATCCTTCCCAAGGATTCAAGGATTCGTGGATTCAGTTGGCCCATCTCTATTTAGCACTAATTTGCAGCTTCCTAAAATGTTTGTGGAATCGATAAAAATTTTATATTCACCATCAAGAGCATGGGTTTTGACCATTCTTTTCTTGTTTTCTTCCTCTCCTCCTCCTCCTCCTCCTCCTCATTTTACATTGAAGTGAGGTACAAGGCATGGATATCCACTGGCTTTAATATTAAGGTTGTGCGAAGAACCTTTGCCATGTGTTATTAGAGAAAATTCCAGGATCAAAGGATTTGAGCATGTTGGTTTAGAATTTATAAACACACTTCCATTATCTACAAATAAGTATGACACAAGAGGTTTATTGCAAGAATGGAGCAGAGAACAGCAATACCCAGTTTTGACTAATCAATGGCCATCAGTTTTTAATGTCTACAACCAGAATGACTGCAGATTTCTGACTATGTCTTATTCAGCAGAAATTACTCTTTTGGGTATATTGGTCGCCAAAATATCTGTTTAAGAAAGGGCTTTCTAAATCAGCAAATTGTTGGAGATGCAATACTGCTAAAGCTTCCTCAAAGTATATGTTTTAGAGTTGAACCATTTTGTGAGCTTGTGATCACATGAGTAAATTTGGAATTGGAAAGTTCCTTGATATTCATGGGTATGCATGTTTTTTTGCATTATTTACCCATTTCTTGGAAATTAACAAACAGCCAGTGGAAGTGAATTTTTCACACCCTTTTGACTGCTAAAAGATTGATTCTTCATTAATAATTTTTAGCAATAATTTTTCTCCATCTATGATCCAATGGATAGAAGACCTGCAACAATGTATGCAACATTTGAAGGAATGATGTATAGACAAAATTTACAAACGGGCTTATATTTAGACATTTGGTCAGTTTTTATAGAAACTTATGACTAATATGGTTAGTTTTTCTTCTTTTATGTTTTTGTTTTCCTGCTTTTGATATATTGGAACATGTAATGAGATAACTTTTGAATGTAAATATTTTTTTTTAAAGTTCAGTTAATCATTTGCTTAAGGATTATTAATAATTTGCAGAATACATCTACCATACACACAAACATGTGGTGGCGGTGGTGGGAGAAGATATCTAGGATTAATTAATTAATTAATATCCTGCCTTTCTTCCAATGTAGGATCTAAGGCAGGATACAACTTTTTAAAGGCACAATAAATTAAAAAAACCCCTCTTAATACAAGACTTAAAACCCAATTAAACTAAATCCCTATTAAAAAACTGAAATTAAAAATAGCATTAAAATAAGTTGAGAGCAGCATTAAAAGACACTTAAAAACATAATCAAATAAAAAACATTAAAATAAGTTGAGAACAGCATTAAAAGACACTTAAAAACATGATCAAATAAAAAACAGCTTTATCTGCTGCAGTACCTTGAAGAATAACATATATTCCAGCATAAGCTTTCATGGATTGTCATCCAATTCATCTTGAGATCTACATTGCATAGTTGTAGCAGTTTGATACCACTTTAATTGCCATGGCTCCTGAATCCTGGGATCTATAGTTTAGTGAGGTACTTAGAATTCTCTGCTAGAGAAATCTTGTACTGTAGTTTAGAGGAATTTGAGGAAGTCTTCAAATTACAGGTCTCAGGATTCCAAAGGAATGTACTATAATAGTTAAGTAATATCAAATTGGTTTACCTCTGCAATATACATTACACTCTATTCTCTGCTATCCCACTTTTTCCAGCTGCTTTTAAAATGTCACAGTTTCTCTCTTTTCCTTCTACTTTCCACTTTGTCTTCTGATTACAGTACTTCACTGAAAACTCAGTTCGAAATGCAAAAGTAGCTTGTATTCATTGTACTCAGCAAGAGAGGAGGGGTGGAGTCTTGTCACTGTGAATAGGTTTAGATTACAGCAGCCTGCTGCAACCTGTCCTTGATTGTGTGTTCTTCCTCTTTAATAACTTTTGTCCTCTTGACCACACACCACATAAGAAATGTATCTATATGGTAATACATTCCCTAACTGCTCTCACAAATGCAGTATTAAATGAATCATTCTGAGACAAGCTATGTCAAAATCAAAGTGATGAGGATGGGATCAGGGTTGTATTCTAATTCTATTTTTAGTGCTTGGGTTAGTCTGGAGCATGTCCTCTAACTATGAAAGAGAGTTGCTGTGAAGTAGCATGTATTCCCTTCACAAATGGAAAATTGCAGCCAGTCTGGGAGAAAAATTCTACGGATAGCCTGGACTGCTAAAAAGGCAAATGAATGGGTCCTAGAGCAACCCAAACCTGAACTTTCCCTACAACCAAGATAATTAAGCTGAGGTTGTTGTACTTTGGACATACTATGAGAAGACAGGACTCACTAAGAAAGACAGTTATGCTTGGTAAGGTAGGTAAGGTAGGAGGCAATAGGAAAAGGGGAAGATCACAGTACAGATGGAGAGACTCATCAAGGAACACACATCCCTGAATCTGCAAGACTGGAGCAGGGCAGCTGAGGACAGAGTGACTTGGAGGAGTCTCATTCAGAGGGATAATTTGAAGCTGACTTGATAGCAGTTAACAACAATAATTGAAGAGAGTAGGGCAGTTATTTATTTATTTAATTGATTAATTTATATCCTACCTTCCTCCAAGCACAAGCTTCAAGGCAGTGTAAACAGTTAAAAATCAATACAATTAAAAACCTCCTTAATACAAAAGTTAAAACACAAACTCATTTTAATTTTTTTTAAAAAAAGTTAAGAACACCAATTAAAAGCAGTATTAAAAAGACATAAATAAATACAAACACTGCAATCCCCCATTAAAAGCTCTATCTGCCATAGCATACTAAAAACCAAATGTCTCCTTAAATAAAAATGGTCTTTAGCTGCTGGTGGAAAGACAACAGGGAGGGGGCCAACTGGACTTCTCAGGGAAAGGAGTTTCACAACTTGGGAGCAGCCATCAGGAAAGCTCTCTCAGTTGTCCTTATCAGATATGCCTGATGATGGTGGTGGGACTGAGAGAAAGCTTTCTGCCCCAGATCTTGGAGCATGGGTAGGCTCATGTAGGGAGGAATGGTTTTTTTCAAAAAGTCTGGATACAACCAAAGCAAAATAGAAAAATCTTTTTATATTTGATAACCAAAGCCAGATTATTATTTGCCAAAGAATGGAAAAAAGAGAAAGTACCAGAAATAGATGGTTGGTTGTATCGGATATATGAGTTGATGCAAATTGACAAACTCACTCCCTTGTTAAAAGATAAATCTTTGAACAGATACTGAGAGGAATGGGGAGTTGTCTGTAATTACCTGGAAAAGAGATGGGGCACTTTGCCAGTAATTATGCTGAGAGATTGTGAATAACTATTACTGTCGAGTCTGGATCACAGAGTCTGGTTTATTTTATTTTACTTTACTCACCTTATTTCAGTATTGGGGATATTCATTAATGAGAAATTGATAATTGTATGTAATTCTTGTATTTCTGGTATTGTATTAGGTTGTATTGGCTTTTCTTTTTTATAATGTGTTTTCTTTGTTTTTTCTATGTTAGTGTTTGTAATTTGAAAATAAAAGAATCAGTCCAAGGAAGAAAACAAAAAGTCTGGACACAACCGATGCAGAGCTTTATAGTTCATTGCCAACACGTTGAATTCTGCCTAGCATAAGAGAAAGGTTATGGGGAAAAAGGACCATAAGTAGTTTGGTGGAGCTAATGTTTTGCATGTGAACAGTGGCAGATTCAGTTACTAACATGAACCGCTAAATGAATCAGTAGACCTCTACCTGACACCTAGGCAGAGCAGACAATAGCGAGTGAGATGGAGAAATCATTTGAGCCAGGATAACTAAAAGAGCTTCTGGTAATCCTGTGGAACTTCAAAGCATTCTTTTGGCCATTGATGTGTGAATTCCTGCAACATTCCCATATAATTACAGGATAATAAAATATACCAACTATACACATCTATTGATCTCAATAAGGCAGACAACAGTATCATTTAGGATTGGGATGATAACTTTTATAGATGAATGTGGATTGAATTGTGAGATCCTGGTGTCAGAAACCTCATGGAGCCAGGCTATATGAAAGACTGCTGTTACTTCGGCCCAGGCCTACCCGGTGATAGCACTCGATATCGTTTTTGATATCAAAACCCATTCGGCCTTCCTCTACCACCCTGCTCCATGTGTTTGCGAGGCCTCCGGACAAGCACGTAAACAGGTGCAGCTGGTAATTGTTGGACATTCCATTCTCCACCTAGGCAGGCCAAACTGAGCCAATCTGTTGCTTCAGGGACCTCTCCTGCAAACACCCTTTTGCTTAAGTGCGACACTAACAAAGGCGCCCGCTCTGAGCCGATAGTCTTACAAAGCCGAACTAAGTACTGTGCATTTGCATACTGGCTACACTATAGTTGATTCAACACTAAGCCGATCATGTTAAACTTGGCCTTTTCCAAAGCTTTGTCCCGCTCCAAACTCGCATTGTTCTCACCGAGTAAGGCATGGCCTGCAGTCACAATTCACCCTATATAAACCCCCTGATTCTGAGACCACCTCGGATCTCTCCGGACTTCCATCCCGCCCTGCTGCCACTTTGTCTGGCGAGCTCCCCTCAGCGAACCACGCTGAGCTTTCTTCCCTGCACCCCAACGAACTCAATCTTCAACTTCTGCAGGACTACAAGAAATGTGTCATATCACCCATTTCCCCTGAAAATCCTTATTTCCAACTCTCTAGTTAACTGTGTGATTATGGTGTCTTTACTGTTTGTTTGTCCTTCAATAAAACATCATTTTTGCTATTTTAAACAGTCTGATTGCTTGACTGACCTGACCCCGTAGACGCTGGGTTGCAAGATCCCTGCTAAGTTACCCTGCCTCTCGCTAGCTTTAGTGAGTGCTCCAGCTAATTTCCCCAACTTTGTCTTATGGTGTTTTGGATACTTGGGCGTCCCTCCCGGCACCCCCAGAGAACAGGGTAACACTGCCTCCTCTACTATGAGCCTGTGAAGAATCTGTGATCTTCAGTGAAGGGCTTGGATGGAGGCCTTCAACACAGTCCACAGCTGGGCTGAGAGACGAGACTGTTGCGCTTTTCCTGTAACAGCACGCTGAGTGTAGAACTCCCTCTCGACAGAAGTTGGATTGGTTTGGGGTTTTTGGCAGGCAGTCAAAATTGCATTGTTTTGTAAAACACAATAAAATGCATCATAGCTCATTCCTGAAATCATTCCTGAAAGAATTTTGGATGTGTGTTTCAAAGTTGCCATTTGTGGCTGCACCTTGTCACTACCAATGTATGCTCTTAAACAGTTCCCTATTTAGTGGAGTGATGCTGTTCACTACCTTTTAAAAGACATTTTAAAGCCATTAAAACTTTGGGTGGCATTATGATGTTGGTGTATTTTGTCTCTGTGCTAAGGGTCCTGTTGATTTCCTAAGTAGCAGCCACCCATTAGTCTTTTCACAACTTGCTCTTGCTTTTTAATACTTTCAGTCTCTCCAGGTGGCCAAAGGAGCTTTCAGAAGCAAAATCCTACTCTGACAGGGATTATGGAAGAAAGGGGAGAGAATAAGAGAGAGAGAAGGAGGGAGGGAGAGAAGGAGAAAGGGACCTCCTACTATAACAGCTATCTAGGTTTTCTGAAACAATAATTAAATAATGGTATTACTGCAGTTGGAGGCAGACTAAGATGTACAAATCAGCTCATACAACTTAGACTCTTAGAAAGGGTTTCTTAAGCATTTTTTGAATAAATACAGAAAAAACACACCTTTGCTTAATGACTTAGAGTCACTTAGTTTTCACACATACCAGAAATTTATGAGGCAAACAAGTAAAACTAAATATTGGCATGTGAAGTATTCACAACAACATTTGGCAAGGACTAGAAGGGATTTAGGTTTGGGACCTGAATGCAAAAACTGAAGAGCTGAATTTTCTTTCAAATCTGGAAATCTTCTCTCTGTATGAATGTATGAGTGTACACACACATATACACCATGTATGCTTTCCTAGCCTATTTGGACATCTTTTTTTAAACCACACAAGCCCTACACTCATCTAGTCTAATAAATTAGGGCCTGTTCATGCCATCTGTCTTCTAAATGACTAATATAAGCTAGGACACACATTGCTGCTGCTGGAAGGGCAGGGTTACTATCATTTGATGGTCACCAATGGAGAAGGGAGAAGTCAATACAAGTAGCTTTTTCCACCCCTGCAACACTACCATGCAAGAAAAAGTTCACTCAGTTTCTGCCTACTATAACAGTTGTTAAAGGAACAAGAGGATTAGTCTGTATAAAAAGGTAGTGATCTTGTGAAGGAATAGCTCTGAAGAACACACACTGTTATTTTGAGTGTGTGGAATCTCTCTTGAATAACACTGCAATAACAAGAAAACTCAAACTTGCTGGATGTTATGTTGTACAATTCTTAACAAGAAGAGATGCTCTGTGAGTACTATGTTATTGAAGGAAAGACTTCACAAGAGAATGGGAAATTAGTGAAACAGTGCCAGAATATTAGGTTTGTATTGGAAAGGTAAAATAATTGCATTTATTCTGAAAAGGAAACCATTATTGCACTTAATTCTAACTTGGGTGTTTACATTTATGTTGTACTACTGTATTAAAAGCCACACTAGAATGCAGGTGAAAAATCACATGCATGATTTTGTTCCTCCCCTTTCTTGTCCTCATTCTGACCTCTGGAAAACCCCATTTCTCACACAACCACTCACTGAAAGGGAATGAGGGAGGTTAAACATGCGGGGAGGGAATGTGAAGAATGAAGGAAGCAAAAACCTTGTATCTGTAAATATAAACTGAAAGCCATAGGTAAACAATCCTCATCAACAATACTTTGTAATAAAAGTCAAAAACTTACATACATTATAACTAGATATTACTTTTACAAAACAATAACCCAAAAGAACAATTCTTTTCAGTTGGAAATGTTTGGAAGAAATTGACAGTTCAACAATTACATTGCTCAATATTTGGGTGAATGGATGGTCATTATTCTGCTGCCATTCCACTCTTCTCCTTCCTCCAAAAGCTTGGATCATTTCTTTCCACTGTTCAGGAATTACTCTCTGGAAGTCAAAGGAAGGACGGGGTGGGGGTAGGGGTGAAATTCTAAGACAAAATTGGAAATAAATGCCCCTCACATTCACAAAATGCTGAAAATACCTTTGTTATACGAAAGCCAAAAGCAACCTAAAGGAAGACTCTAGTACTGAGCAAAGGTCACCTTAAAACATTGTTCCACATTGGCTGAGAAGTTTATCTCTGCATCCGTTCACACTGGGTGGTGTAAAGAGTTGCACAACTAGCAGGTCTTTCTCTTTTATAACTATTTCATACCCATACTAAGGTACCATGTATTGTACCGAAGAACTGACAATGGTGGCACTTCTTCAGTCTATTGCATAACAATAGAGCAGTAGCAGCAGTAGCAGATAGATAGATAAATCACTTTTTTCCCCCACCTGAATGCCTTTATTTCTAAAAATTATAACAATGATAACTTGGTCTTGTACTAAAATAAATTAAAATTACTATATTCATTTGCATTTTAACAAAAATTTAAATTAATAATTAAGCACTTGTATTCATGAATGATTTTAAACTGGGTCTATAGTGTTTTTAATCCCTATTTGCATGGAGTGGGCTATATTCGGCATAATTAATATTGCACTAAAATCCTCCTTTACTCCCATATCCCCATGTTGCTTTTAGAAAATACCCTTAAAGTTCTATTGAATTTCATTGAGGGGAAGTGCATCTTATGTTCTGGTTTGAGATGCATATGCATTTGTAGAAAAAAGTACTTAATGTAATTAATGTCAGTGTATTCTGGGCTGGACATTTTTGGTTCATTAACTCTAATGATACCAAGGCAGAAGAATAGGGCAATTGCGGTGTGAGCAAGACTTTAACAGAAGCTTTGACCAGAGCTAGCATGAGTCTTCATCCTCAAGTCTCCCATACTTAAGAAAGCCAAAATGACAGATGAAACAATTAACTGGATGTAAGCCCAATTCTTCTGATTCTTCTCTCCTTTTGTAAGAATATTCCATCCTCCTGTGCCTCCACTTGTTTCTGGAAGAGGCCTTGTGTCTTTCACAGCTAGGTGATAGGCAAATAGCTACTGAGATCTTTTGTCATCCAACTGCTTTGCTGACAAAGCTTTAACTTATAATTCTTTGCTTAAAGAGTGAGGAGCCCTGCCAGAAAAAAAGTGGCAACTCCACTTTCTACTGCAGATAGAGAGCTTGTGTGAAGAGTTTAACTTGGGTTTTAAAAGCTTATTTCAAGTAACTAAATAAATCAGTCAGTCTTAAAGGCACAGCAAGACTCCTTTCCCCCTTCCTTTCCTCCCCTTCTTTTTATTTCAAGTAGTCATACAGCTGCAACAGTCTGAAAATCCCTCATTAGATTTCTGAGACAAATAATACAACCAACACTTCTCTACATAGCCTCAATATGGGCTCTGTTGGAGAATATGAATCTTTATTTTGCTTCTGTGAATTAAGTAGTCTCTGTTGGGCACTTAACATTCATCTCATGTTCCAGAAGATGTGGCAAAAAATGAAAAAAAGTACTCAGAAATGTAGGTTTTCATGAATGATTCTTATTAATAAACTGTAGCTGAATAAACTGTATCAGAGTGACGTATTAAATACATGCAATTTTAAAAAAATGTTGACTTTTTTCCCCCTCTTTAAACACAAGAAGAGGAATTAATTTATCCAAGTTTTAAAATGTGACCTGTGGAGTAGAAAATAAATAGAGAGTCAAATGTTGTGTTTGAACAGGGCCAGCAAACCCTAATGAAGAAGGTGACTACAAGGCAATGTTGCAGATTATGATTACTTCAGGAAACACCAGTGTAACTTTACTGCTTTCCACAGCAGGGATGTCTGGTGTGACAGAGAGTTATGCAATTTTTTGTTTGCTTGGTCCCAGTTTCTTGGATATGTGTACATGGGTGTTCAAAGTTCTGCACATATACTTGCACATTTGATGCATTTGCTGAAGAAAACATTGAGGTAATAAAGCATTTCTATGCAGCTATTGTAAAGTTTAGCACTCGTTTAGGCCACCCTGGTCCAGTTAAGACCCAGGAAAGGCCCTTTTTAAAAACAGGAAGTGACTGGAAGTCACCTCTGGTTTTAAACTAGGCCTCTTCAGATCTAAGATGTTGATGTTTGTGTTCCTCCAAAGAGTTCATGGAGTTACCTCAAGCATCCTTGCCATAAATTTGTGTGTCATGTTGAACAGTCCAATGTTGGGGAGAAAAATGAGACTCTGGTGCACAAGAAGAGGGTCATCACTGCTATCATCATCATCATCATCATCATCATCATCATCATCAGTTTCACAGTCTACCAGATGTTACTTACAGGAGCTTTGAGCCCTCAGTGATTCAGAGTCTGTCTAAGAACCTAGGAGTTAGTGAGGTATCATCAGCTGATGTGGCACATTCCAAACAGGGCCACTTTTTGTAACTGTGCTCTTGTGATCCTATCTGTGGTGATTCCATTCAGATGTTTTGTCAGTCCATTAGGAATTGCTCCCACAGCACCTGTCACTATTTGAAACACAGTTGTTTTCTTTTTCTAGAAGCACTGACTCTCAATTTGCAGATCTTGATATTTCAAAATCGTTTCCCTCTCTTCATGTTTGATTTTGCTGATCCCCAGAGTTGGCACATCTATAATCCAAAATTTCAGTTTTTGCAACTACCATTATGTCTGGTATACAGTCGTCTCTCCACATTTGCTAGGGTTAGGGGCACAGGAAGCCTGTGAAAGTGGAAAAACCATGAATAACTCTAGGCCCTTCCAAACCATATTTAACACACAAAAGAAGTATGATCACCAAATTCAATCCACCAAATTCAATCTTTTCAGGCATCAGGATTCCTTCACAGGTCAGAAGTGGCTGGCTGGTAGGGCGTATTGCAACCTTCACTGCTGCCCCACACCATTTTTACCGGGACTTACAAGCCTCCTTTGCAGTTTTTCAGTCTCACAAGGCTTGCAGTCCCTATTAAAAATGGCATAGGGATGCAGCAGAGATGACAGCAAATAATCCGTGAATAATCAAATCTGCAAAAGTGAAATCCACAAATGTGGAGGTCTGAGTGTATTATGCTCAAATTGTTTGTCACTTAGACAATAATAAGAAACATTATTAGTATTAATATTACTACTACTACTGGCCAGAATCTTGCATGGGAGTCATGTCTCGTAAATGGACATACACTCACATGAATTAGAACTGGGGAGAACCAGCATGGTGTAGTGACTTGAGTATTAGACTACAACCCTGGGAGCCAGGATTTGAGTCTCCACTTGGCCATGGAAACCCATTGGATGACTTTCTGCACATCACATACTCTCAGCACCAGAAAACCTTTTGATAGGTTCACCTTATGGTTGCCATAAGTTGTAAACAGCTTGAAGGCACACAACAACAACAATAGCCCTTTTCACATGAGACTTCGAACGCGAAATGGCCACAGGAGTGACGTGGAATTGCGAGGATGGCTCCACATGACGCTCTCACAATCACACATTGCTCCCATAGCGATCCTGCAGCAATTGCACATTATATCATTTTCAGCTCTTTGTCGAAAATGATGCATAATTGCGCATTTCTCCCATGTCCCTCCCACACTTACCTGGCATGAGGAACCTCAGGAAGTGCGATGGCCGTGCTTCCTCCCCCAGTGCAGCCTGGGAAAGTACCTGGTTGTGCTGTGGAAGGAAGGGGCGGAGCTATCGTTCTTCCTTCTGTCCAGCACAGAGCTGGTGCAGAAGGAAGCACAGGGGATATGATTCCCTCTTGCAAGAGGCTTTTCATGTGATCCCCACGTGATACCAGCAATACCAGGTAAGGTGCGAAAAGGACCAAAGTTCTGTAAGCTCCGTATCTAGTAGAGGGCAGCCATTACATAACCATGTATGAGAGTTGGTAAAGTGACTAATATGAATGGGCATTGATGTGGTACAGTCCCCCAGTGTATGACAGAGCACCAATGAGGTGGTTCTGATGTGCACTGGGCCCTACAATGCATATTGGGCACTCTTATTGATGTCCCATTATGCATCTTTGCAATTCAGTAACAGGTTTTCAAGGCACTTCTGCTATGTAATTAAGCATAACTTAACTATCTTTATTATATCCTGCCTTGACCTTAAAACCGGAAGTCAAGACAGCTTTCCATAACTATATATTTAAAGCAAACAGTAAAATGGGATTAAAAATAAAATACATTTTACAAACACTGTGGATAAAAATATTAGAGTACCCTAACAAAAACTCTGTAAAAAATAGTCCGTTCTCAAAAGCCTGTTTAAATAGATGACATGTAGGTCGGTAGGTAGATAGACAGAGCATTTGCCTGCCAAGAGGAAATAGGAGGGCCTCCCTTTTAGCTTCTCTGTTCCAGAGTTCCAAGAAGGAAGAGTCTAGTGATGTCAATGGAGCTTTCGTTCTTGTAGCAAGTATGAGTTTCTGGGAGCTGGAGGAGGGGGAAGACATGGGGTGAACTGTTGAAATTCCCTCACCCACATAACTATTAAAGGTACAAAAGCCACACTTTCCTTTTTCATGTGGTCCTCCTAGGATGAGAAGATTTTAGATAGAATTATACTTGTTAAAAAACACAGAGTGATTGAAAAGGCCCGTTAAAAGTCGTTATCTAGTTTGGTCTGTTGGGAAAATTCCAGCAATCTCTCTCCCCCCATCTTGTTCTTAGAGCAAGTGGGCATAGCTAGCATAGGGTTACCTTTCTCTTTTGCATGCCGAAGCTCCACCATTTGCCTTTCTGTCATTTAAATGCATGATCATAAATACCTTTGGTGTTCAGGTGATGAGATCATGTGACCCAGGACAGTTGCGTGGGTCATCGGTCTTATAAAAGAAAGAGACCCCTCTCAGCTCCCTCTCTTCTCCTCCATTTTTGCTTCCTGTTCCTCCTCTTCGACCATGCTTCGCATCTCCATCAGAAGATGGTGAGTTAAGATGGAAGCTACTACTATTCATTAGCTAGTTAGGTTGTAGGCTCTCCAATACATATGTAAATGTAGAAGCCATTAGTAAACTTTTCTAAGTTTGTAATCTGAAGCTGCCTGCATTTGTTTTATTTCTTCAGTCAGTTTGAGATCAGAAAAGCCATACACAAATTTAGACATGTTTCTTCTGCTACTCTGCTAAAGGAGGCTGAATCCTGACAGTTTTAGCTTCCATAGAATTTCCCCATAGGGCTAACACCCTGTGAAACTTTTATTCCCAACATGGTCAAGAGTGATTGGATAAAGTTTATCAGAGGTGCTATAAGGATTCAAAGCTAGTGTTTCTCAGTTCAAATCTTATACTCTGTCCATGATATCAATATTTCTTATGCTATCTGATAAAGGAAACAGACAATTCCCGCCGCCCCCGCAAGGTACCAGTATCTTATTTGTGTTCATGGGCTACAATTGTTTCTTTGTCTACTGGAAACTTGCCAGGGACTGGCAGCCAATGGCTTGCAGATGGGTATTGTTCTGTGGACTGGCACTTGAGTAGTACTGCATTCTGGGTGTTTATGACAGTTTGAAAAAATGGCATTAGTATATTCTAGGAGGAATGTTAGACCCTGAGCGTAACTTGACAATAATGAAGTATATAGTATGGAGATGTGTGTTGGCCCCAGAAAAACTTGACTGAAGTTAAGCAACCTAATTCTACAGTAGATACAGATATGGACCTATTGATCTGGATCCAGTGGTATTCTTTGGCATCTTGGACCTGATGTATTGCATTTCAAAAATCAAGGTGCATGTTGTTTACCATGGTTACAGAATTTGAACATAGTCTGGGTAGTGGAGGTATAATAAGATGTGTGTGTAGAGGTAAGCGCTAGGACTATTGATCAAACCAATCTCTTTCTTGCTTAGTAGTATTGTAGCAAACCCAGAATCAAGACCATTATGTCACATTCCTTGTTGCTGTATTTGTCTATGGCAGTACCTTTATAATATTGGCTACAAATTCAATTATGTACTTCAGCAAGTGCATCAGTGTTATGAAAATGAAGTTACACTTGAACAGACTTTGGCACCATTATCACTTCTGCCACAGTGTCCATCTCCTTTCATTTTACTGCTCTCATATCTATTGGATAACTTGATTCCATGGGGGAGAAAGGGCACAATATGTACATTGAGCCTAAAACAACAAATTAATCAGCTACTAATTGCTGACTTGCCTTAAGCTGAAGAAAACTGGCACTGAAGAAGACCATGCTGCAATTGGAACAAATCTGTATGGATCACCATCATAAGGTATGTGCTAAGTGAGCGTGTATACAATTAAGCTAATTTAGCAGAAGGGTTAGGTGGGGGGTCAACTCTATTGTACCATCCTCACATTATTAGGCTTACTGTTAAGACCTTGCAGCAAACAATAGTTTATTAGTGGATTAGCAGTAATTACTAGTAGCAGACATTTTCCCCAAGGTTTAATAGACCAATTTGCTATGGTAATTGGCCTCTACTATTGTGGTGCTCTAGCTTCAAAGTTGTGGATTTTGGAATTTACACCTTGAGTCACAGTCATTTGCTAGAATGTCAACTCATGCAATCAAATTGTTTAGCTAGAACTTGTCAATGGCTTCATACAGTACTTTGCAACTAAAGGTGAGGTCACAAATCGCCACATCTGTTTTCTTAAGGTACCAGCATTTAGGTTTAATTACTATACTGCAAGAAAACTGAACATAAGAGGTACAGCCAAATCTATATTTGAGACATCATGCGGTTTTCAAACTGTGTGCGGTGTGTGTGCGTGCGTGCAGAAGTGATAGGCAAAGTGTCAACTCTCCAAATGTTTTAGGATATAGTTTTCATAAGTCTCCCACATCAGGTCAATAGCAAAATATTGTGTAGGTTGTAGTCCAAAACTTTGGAGGAAGGAATAGATTGCCTGTTCCTGAACCACACAAAGTCTGTTAAATATTGTTCTACTAGTTAGAGTTTCATCCATTTGGAAGAAGATTTGTACAAACAGCAAACTGAAGAGATAATTGCATGCTAACTGGTATTGGAAATGAATGGGCTGGATTTTGGATGGTGTTTAGATTTTACAGATTCAAGCGTACAGATGAGGGCATAAGGATATACATTGGGTGATGTGAGTCAGGAAAAAATATTGCATTGATGAGAACAAGTTCAGACTTACAAGCATCTCAGAAAAATGAATGACTTTACCCAAAATTTGAAGAGGGATATTAAGATGGTATTAGTTAGGATATGAAGATGGCATTAATTAGGAAAAATAAATAGATTTGGAGCTGCTACTCCTAAGACTCTGTGCTTGCAAAGTATGTTTTTAGTAGAAGGAAAGGATACATTCAGCTTGGCGTACAGGTTAAGATTTACATGGCTTCTACAAACATCTATAGATTCTAGAAAATATCAAGATGTTCCTTATTTTGTTAGTGCAGGGAGAATGTTGTGAGCTAGTCATTCCTGTTTTAATTGACAAAATCTGCTGCATAGCCCATGGTGACAGATTGAGTAGAGATTCCTTTCAGAATTCATAAAGCTGTCTGATAAATACAGAGTCACCTAACATTTCTAGCACAAGTCAAGAGACTCTTTGTACCTTGTTGAAGCTGTTTTGGTTACCTGAGAATGCTTTTAAAGGATCTGGCATATCCTTTGGAATTGTTAATTTGGACACTAACACATTCTTGCTGAATCACCAAAGAAATGGTGGAACTGTTGAGGTAATTTTGTATAACTAGTTACAAGGTATGTTAAAAATTCATTGCCCCAAACCAACAGAGTTGACATTCAATGATTTCAGCAAAGAACTAGAAAATTATTGTGGAACTTTGTAATAAGTTGGGATAACAAATTAATTTACAGCCAGCTGTGGGCAGATCTTAATAATTTGTTGATTGTTAACCCTCGTGACTCATTTTCTTACTATAAAACATTGTGATTCTGTTACTGCAGTCCCTAAGCCGCACTTGGAGTGACATTAGATATCATTTTGATAACAACAATTTGGCTCTCTTCTACCATCCCTCTCCATGTGTCTGTGAGGTCCACTGGACAAGCTCACAGTCAGGCTCGGCCCCTAATTGCTGCAATATTCCAAACAATACAGGCAAGCCAGAAATAGCCGTCTTACCACTTTAGGAGACCTCAAAGGCAAGCACTCTATTATGTATGCATGCTACTTACAAAGAAATCCCTGCCCCGATCAGGCAGCTTAGCAAGCTGAATTCTCAACTGTCAAGCACTGCGTATTTGCATACTGGCTATTCTATTGTCAATTTGGACCTAACTCAATCATGCTAAATTCTGACTTTTTGGAGGCTTTGTCTCCAGCCCTAAACTCATTGTTTTTCCCTAAGTATGGACTAGCCTACAGTCATATTTTCCCTATAAAATCCTCTGATTTTGAGAGCTTCTTTGGATCGCTCGGATTGCTCCGGACTTCCATCCCATCTTGCCGACGCTTTGCTTGGCGAGCCCCCCCCCAGTCCCACGTACTGAGACTACGCACCTTCGAACTTTTGCAGTGACCTGCCCGGGCTTCAGGACAGGTGTAGTATCACCCAAATCAACGATCCCTCTCAAAAATCCCTCTATACCTCTCCAACCTTTATTTTCTATAGTTATCTGTGTGAGTGTGTTGCATACACTGTTTGTCTGTACTTTAATAAAGATCACAATTATTATTTCAATCCTGTTTGCTCCTTGACTTGACCTGACCCCGTAGACACTGGGTAAAAGATTCCAGTGCATTGCCCTGCCTCCCGCATTGCTAGCTTGTGCTCTTTGACTAATTTCCCCAACTTGTTTAATTGTGAGCGCATTTAGGTGTCCCTCACAGGCCCCCCAGTAAACAGGGTAACAATTCCATCTAAAGGAAGGCTGGGATAACTGCTGCTGCTGCTCCAGGCTACTACTTGCCAGGTAGACTTGTGCCCAGTCAGTATCTCATACTCTTGCTCTTTCTTGACCCCTTGTTTGCAGGAAATGATATGTGTCTTTTGTGGAAGTTTATGCCACACCTCTGACAAGAGTAATCCAAACAGGAATGTCCTGTGATTTCCATGTTAGTAGGGCAATGATTCTCCTCTGGATTTTAGTTTGAATATTAAAGAAACTATTCAAGGTATGAAGCCCCACCTGGAAAATACATCTAGTATCTTGGATATATCCTTTAAAACGCAGAATGGATTTACCTCACCGCTGATGAGGAAGCCACCATCTGCTACTGCATCCAAGTTCTTGATTTGTAAGCATTTCTGAGCTTAAAAATTTAACACATTGAATATGCATAATACTCACTTGAATATGGATAACCAACAGAGAATCTGATTGTGGGCTAGTTCCAATGGACTTCTGTGCAAGGAGTACAGTGACAGAACTGAGATGATTAGTTCTTTTCCATAGTTCTCTAAGGCTCAATGTACACTGATGGTACTATATAAATAAGGATAATCATAATGATTCTCTAGATGCCCATGCATGAGTGTAATGTTTGCATATAATTTATGCAATAAATAAATAAAATCCTGCATACATAGGCTTATAGTGCTGAAATAAACTATAAACCTATATATGCTGGATTTTATATGTCTAGGCTTATGTAAATATTACACCCACATTTGGTCAGCCTGGAGATGGACAGTCATCTTTGTGGATGGGGTAGAAAGTGTGACTGCTTCCCCATTGCCTGCTTTTTGTACTTTTAGAGACATACATCTGAACAGTGCAGTTTCATTTTGTTTAGTAAATACAGATATAGTTACAAACATCCCTCTTTACTTTCATACACAGAGATCTTTTAAGAACATGAGGTCTGGGGTATGTACAGAAATCTTTTCAAAGAGGGAATTAGAAAATCCTGTCTACGCATAATTTTAATCCTGTTAGTGGGCCAGGTAAAATGATATTGATGGCTGTGATTTCCTTTCAGAGACACAGGATTTTCAGCCATTCACCTATCCATTTTCTTCTTTAAGGAGAGGATTTTTTTTTTTTAAAAAAAACCTGGCTTAATACTGTAAGTGAGTTAAGTGCTGCTCTTTCAGGCTTCTGTCAAATCTTCTAATTTGGAATAATTACTACTGTCAGGTTTGTGAGATGGGCTTGATGTTAAATCACTAACAGTCTGTACATACGTTGCAAAGTACTGAAGGACAGATAAAATACCTGAAATAGAGGAATGGGTTATAAAATTATTGGAAATGAGAAACTGTGATATTTTAACTCAATTACTAAAAGAGAACTTTAAAGATGAATGTGAGAGTGAATGGTCTCCAGTACAATTATATTTACAAGGGAGTAATGGGTAGTATATACATATTCGTAACATGCAATTTCTAGAATTAGGCTGATATGAGGAATGTAATAGTGCGGCAATGAATGTTAAGTGACTTATTTTATGCCTGCTGCACCATTTGTACATTACAACATGTTATGTAGAGTGTATTTAGTAGACTGGATGAACAAAACAGTGGGACATGAAATCAATATAAATTGGCAGAAAACAGGGAGGAGAAAAAAAGAAGAGGAAAAAGAGAAAACAATAACAATAACAACAATTATGTAATACTAGGGTTAGAGAGGTATCATGTCTTATTCAATGCTTTGATATAAACCTATCAAAAGAAAAGAAAGTTTTCGGAAGTATAAGTTTTTAGGTTAAGTATAAGTAGAGAGTACACAGAATAACAACAGATGATATCTTAATTTGTGATGTTTAGATTACTTTGGGAAAATATCCCTTCTTTTTCTTTGCTTTTTGTAATAATGTACATGTCATTTCTCAATTATGTTTGTTATGCATTTATTTATATATGTGACAACTATAATTGCTTTGTTTATATTATTTGAATTTTAATAATAAAAAAAAGTCTCAAGAAAATGCCTCCTCCTCAACAGGCGTCATGTTTTTAGTTATTATGGCTGTTTTTTCTTGATTGATTTTGAAACCTGCTACATGTCCGAAATCTTCTAAAGTCTGATTCAGACAGTTCAAAGAATACATTGGGTCTTCTAGTATTATGACCAGATCATCAGCATATGCTCGAACTTTCAATTCTGTTTTATCAATCTTAACTCCTCTTATGCCATCATTTTGCCTTATCTGGATCAACAAAATTTCTATAATAATTTTAAAAAGTAACAGCAAAAGAGGACAGCCATGTCTGGTATCTCTTTTAATCTCGCAAGGTTTGTTTTTTTCTGAATTAATGATTATCTGTACATTTTGTTCAGTGTATAGTGTCTTGATCCAAATTAAGAAATTACTTCCACAATTCATTTTTTTGAAGGATTGCCAACAAACTAATGTTTCAGGCCATTTCCGCCCTACACTGTTTTAGTGCTATTATTCCACTTTCAACATTCTATGGAATTCTGGGGTTGGTAGTTTACTGACGCCAAAGAGCCCTCTGGCTGAGAATTCTAAATGCCCCTTCCTAAACTACAAACCCAGAATTTCATAGGATTTTGAAAGTGGAATAACACTATAACAGTGTAGTGTGGAAATGGTCTCATTTTACTAGTGTATTCAGAGTGACTTTTGACTCAAGTGAGAATGATTTTAGCCCATTCTATAAAATGATCTCCGTTCACAATGGTAGAGCGCAGTGCCTCCTCCGGATCTTAGGACAGCTTTGTTCCTTCATATATCTGAATGTTTTTCATGGGTTAGATGAATCCAGAGATACCATAAAAGTCTTTGGGTTGGTATTTTCCTTTCAGTAAATAATCAAATAATTAACATAGCCAGTCCTGTCAGGTCAGAATGTTGGCGTGAGTATGCTGCTAAAGTACATTGCAAATCCAAGTTACTCTGCTAGCAGTGGCCATTATAATAAAGGTTTCTGTATCTTAAAATGATATTGGCACTAAAAACGCTGTGTAAAGCATTGCTTTGCACTCAGTGCCTGACAGCTGACATCTCTTTCCAGCTAATATAGTGACTCATTAAATCTGTATTGTAAAAGATGCCATTCTTGGGAAAAGTTAACAATAAGCTGATTATTGCTGTGTAGCTTTGCTTACTATTTTCACAGGTGGGTGGATTTCTTAAAAGTTGCATCAAGGTAGGAGAATACTCCATGTTTGTTTGGATAGGCAGGTAAGCCAGCTAATGGAGAATGGATTGGGCAAAAAGCTATTGGGCGTTTACGTCTTCTGTGTGTGTTTGTCTTTGTGAGCCAATATTTGCAAGAACAAATGATGGAGAATCCGTGTTTCAAGGGAAGCTGGCCAACCAATTCATGAATGGTAAGTGTAGCACATTGCATAATGTTTTGCACTTCTCCACCCAACTGATTTATGAATAGGAAGTACGATGTAAACAGAGAGCTCCCCCTTTTGACTAATTTGGAAAGCCACATAAACAACGCTTTCCCTCCCACTGCTGATGCCACCACCCTGTCATCAGGGGAGGGACCCATTCCAGGTACCTTTTTTTTGGGGGGGGGCATTTCAGCAAGCATAGCAATCAATAATTTCTATAAAATATTGCTTTAATCACTGTTCATTAGTGTGGAGTTGCAGCTTTTTTATGGTGGCTTTAAAAAGTACATTTTGAAGTGACCTTTCAAGTATGTTTTCAAACCACCTTTAAAATACATTTCATTGGACAAATCCCAGTTCCTGTTTTGGTTGATTTAAGTGAAAAAAACTACAAAACTTTCTATAGAAAAAACATAAAAAACCTCACAAAATATTATTATTTTTTAAAAAAATCAGAATCATTGGCTGTTAATGAATTAAGATGGCATAATTAACTTGCTTTCATAGTCATTGGGTAGGTCAGACTTCTGCAATGACCAAAATCCCCCAAACTTATCTTATGAGTAATCCCCCCACCCTAAAAGATAGTGATTTCCATGTTGTCAGAGAGTGGGGAAAGAGCAGGGATGTGTCCAGCTTTTTTTTTTTTTTTTCCGGTCATCTGCAGATACCTCCCAAAGAACCCTCAGAGGCCTCTAAAGATACTTGCTGTAGCCCAGTCAACTACAGGAAAAAAGCTGGACACATCCTTGCTTATCCCCCTGCCACTGCAATTGCTCTCTGGTAACATCGAAATTTTCATGTTGGGGGGCTGCATTACCTAAAAGGTGAGGATTTTTTGAGGGGGAAGCATTGTGAAACATATGACCGTTTCTGCACTACACTGTTATAGTCCTTTATTCCACTTTCAACATCCTATGGAATCTGAGGGTCTGCAGTTCAGGGAGGAACATTTAGAATTCTCAACCAGAGAGCTACAAATCCCAGAATTCCACAGGTTGTTGAAAGTAGAATAATAGCACTATAACACTGTAGGGCAGAAAGGCCCATAGCTAGGTGATACGTATATATCTCCTGATATAGAATCTCAGCCATAGTTTCCAGTTCTTCTGTATGAGAAATTACAGCTAATTAATCAATAATATTCAATACATTACAGAACTCTAAATTAATACCCTAAAATGAACACATCTAGTTATGTAAAACTACTTTGGTCTCCATCCAGTTCCTAGTCCCAGTTACAGCATACCCATAGAATCAATTGCTGACTGGTACTGAAACCCTTAGGTAAATTCCACTGATTTAATGAGATTACTTTAGTTGGAACTACTGATTGGATTTAGCCATATTTGTATGAGTATAGGTGATGACACAAGGCAGTGATGTTGCAGGGCAAAGTGAAATGTCCATGGGCACACAACAACAACAACATCAAAACAACAACAACAAAAACACACAAAAAAGCAACATCACCCACAAAGAGAGAGAAAACCAGAATTCCAAACAGAGCTGTGTTAACAGGGCAGATAGGACTCCACTTGTGAGCTGAATGCATGTGCTATCTTGTCTTGTGCAAAGTGTCCTTCCTCTGCAGTTTTCCATTACCAGAGTTTACCCTATGGAGCTCAGAGTGGGAACTACAGGAAGGCAGACAGATATAGCTCTATGCTATGCAACCTGTCATCTGTGACATGGCCTGATATTGTGGAGTTTACATATGGGTGTTTTTGTGTTGTGATTGAGTGCCATTTCTTCTCTCTTGAAGGCAGGCATGGCAAGAGGTGGCAGTGGGGAAATGAACTATTTCTGAAGTTGTTGTAGTTGTTGTTACTGCTGTTTTGCCTCTTGCTCTTGGTGGGAAAGCATTTTGTTACACCAGTTTGGTGTAATTTTGATTTTTTTTAAAAAATGAAAGTGGCTATGAAATGGATTGCTTTGGACATGGTGCCCATAGCTTGTTCTTTTCTAGGTATCTCTGCTGGCTTCTCCATCTCATTGGATCTTCTAGATGAGCTCTGGGACAACCAGAAGATGCTGGAGGAATCCAGATTATCCAACCTCTCTGGCCAGTGTACATTTTATATAGGACTGTCCAGGTTTTAAAACAGAGGGAGGGAATAGAAAAAAAGAGGGAATGAAAAATAACAGTTGTATGATTAAAAATTGCACTTCAGATGCTTAATTTTTTTCTTTTCACAGTCAAAAGCCCAGGACTAAATGAATAAAAATGGAATTGCTCTTGTCAAAGTATTAGAAATTTTCAGGTAGAATAACTTGAAAACATAAGATCAATGCCAAGGGAATTTACTTTGTTCAAAATTAATGCACATATATTTGGGGGCAATTTTTTTTAAAATAAGATCTCTATCATTATCTTCATAAGAAGATCATTAAGAGACTAATAAAAACATCATATTCCTTCTGGGAACTGAAGATATGCACAATTGTTTCAAATACATTCCTAGACGCTATACAGTGTACTGCAATTATATTTACCCAGTTATTCTTTCATTAGGTCAGCCTGATCAGGAATTCGTTATGAGTAGAGATGCTATGATACACATTTTAAATTTCTCATACACATGAGGGGCATTGACTTCAACGTGTATGTAATTCGGTAAAACAAGGGAAGGCTGAGGAAGTAGTCACAGGGTGACACCTGGCCTCAGCTGGACCCCTATCAGGTTGGTCCCCCATTCTTGCACCATTTCCATGCTAACACAACTAAAATAGGTCAGATCAAATAAAGCGGCCCTTGTTTTACCCAGTTTACTGTGTCTGATCTGGTGATTTCATGGCTGATCATCAAATTCAGAGCTGGCTGAAGACATTCCATTTTAAGATCTATAAGAAACACAACTTTGTACAGAGGGAGATATTCAAACAAACAGATTGCACAATTTGTTTTGGGCAAAAACAATGAAAAGCTCAACAGAGTCTTCAGAAAAGAAGGCTGATTTCCAGACAGATCGCTTCTTGTACAACAAGTCAAAAATCAATGTGTACCTATTACACTACCCCTTCATTGGTGAAGTTTCTGTGGTAACAAAAAAGATGGACTAAGTTGCACGGAAACACAGAAGAGTAATCAATGGAAAGTAATCATTGGGATCTACCTATAAAATTCTATGAGTGAGACAAGGCAATTACACTACAAAACGCTTATCAGGCAGCAACCACAGACATATAGCAGTGTGAAGGTACACTGGTTTGCTCTGCATGAGATGGAGATCTTGTGACTTAATCTGTATCTGGTCATTCCACAGAACAGAATTTGAAATGGTCCATTTCAAATCTGGTGTGGGTCTTTTGCAAGCTAGGAGTATTCAGGTGTAGCATCTTCAAAACAAGCAGTTAAAGTGGCACTCCTAAACAATCTTCTTTAGAAATAAAACCAACCAATTGAAACTAAAAAGACATGCATCCAAATAAATGTGATTACATTCCAAGTGTTGGTTAGGAATACGAAATTTAATGCAACAGCAATAGGTCTACTGAATTTCTTGTACATTTTTGAGGATACACACACAACCTGAAGTATGTTGCAAGTCAGGTTTTGATCTTCTTTTATTGGTAATGATTAGCTGTCACAGTAAAAAGGATACACTTTGAAAAATGTCAGTTTTTGCAGGTTCATATATAATTAAGTACAAAGACTTATGAAATGTATAGCTTTTTCAAAAGATAAATATATGTAAGGCTAGGATGTTCTAAACATATTATATTAATTGAAACAATTCCTCTAAGTGTTCCTAATCTTAACAGTCACTCAAACAAAATAACATAGGTTGGCTGTGAAAAGGATGCGTGATCAACCAGATATTTGGATGAATTCAGTGCTTCTTGAATGTTGTAGTTTTGTCTAGGACATGGAATTGCTTATGTCTCTGTATACATGAGCATTTTTATAAATGCAACAGGATACTGAAGGGAACTCTGAATTTTTAATTTTATTAAAACAGGTTTACATTTTATTAAAAATTCTTGCACTGTTGTGATTGATTTTTTTGCATTAAAATGCATTTAAATAATTGTCCTTCCCCATGGTTTAATTTTGAATGACTTCTGATACAAATTCTATATAGATTCTCACATCCTCCTGTTCGTTGGAGTGACATCTTCTTGCCAGTCTTTGTAGAATGCTTAGTGCTGAAAGAGACGAAGCTAGATAGATAGTATTTTCCATCTTTTTAACATTGTTACTCAGAGTCAGTTCCCTCATTTTGTAAGTGAATGGGGTGGAGCTCTTTGCTCCTAAATCTGATGGTCATTTCATGATAAGTGATAATGCTAATAATCCCCAGGTCCTTTCTGCCTTTGAAGTGAATGGTTTGTCTGTCTCCACCACAGTCGCCGTTTTGAACTGTCAATTTTAGAGGATTAGATACATGTTTAGGCTGGATGAACTCATGAATGAAAATATTTTGCTTGGCAGTTTCAAAAATGTGATTTACCTCCACCCCCCCCCCAATACAATTCAACTCCCCCCTTTCTCACTAGTTCAATGCTGAACCTTTTCGCAACAACCTGGTCTTCACTTAGCATACCACTGCCATTTTGGGAGGTCTTTTCCTGTAGGATAAACAATGGCATTCCCGTAATGCCATAAAAAGGGCTTCTTTGTTTATATTTGCTTTGTTGTCCTACATTTGTGATAGGATCTCAGTGGGTAAGGTCAGTTTCCTATATTGCTTCAGCATGAAATGGTGAACTTTTCAGGCATTTCTACCCAGACAAAAGGCAATTTGATTACTTCTGTGAAGCACAATTTTGTGTGTGTGTGTGTGTATCAAAAGTAAAAAAAATTTTTTAAATGTCCAACCTTTCCATGAGAAAGTGATAATTACCCTGTCTCTTTCAATATTACAACTGCAAAGAATGGTATGGTTATCAGTTTTTGTTTTTTTTAAAGAAAGAGTTGCCTTCATCCATCCCATTGAAAAAGTTCACATTCAGTTGTGTGCAATGAACTGTATGTTATCCTAACGCTTGCTAATCTAAAAAAAAATGTTAAAGGATTTTGCTTAGGAAATTGTCTTAAAAGTCACCCATCCAGTGCATGGTGATATAAGAAAATCAAACTGTTTTTTAAAAAAATATTTTTAATGTGTAAGAAGAGACTTTCAAGTGACGTCCTGATAGCTGCCTGTTGATATTAGGATTGGGCCAACTGAATCCTCGAATCCTTGGTAGAGATTCGAGATTTGGGAATCCGAATCCCTGTGCCAAAATAGGCTAATCGAATCTTTCGAATCCACCACCCAAACAGTTTGTTGGAGACCGGGATGGCTGAAAACCTGGGAGACTGGGATGCCTCAAAACTTAGGAGACCAGGATGCCTGAAAACTTGAGAGACTAGACACACAAGGGGAGATGGCAAGTAGGTGAATTTTTCCCTTGGAGTAATAATGGCCTTTGCTAACAATTTCACAAATTACATCTAGGGTTGTGTTCTAAGATATTTAAATTGAACATTTAATATTTAAGTTCAGCACTTGACTGGAAGTTACAGGCTTGAGATTTCAAGGACAGCTGAAACATTCCTTTGCATAGCTCCCTTGCAAAGCTCTTTTAGATACATTTCTGGGGTTTGTAGTTTTACAAGGCACCACAGCCTTATCTGCCAGAGTGTGTTGGTGCATCATCAGACTACAAACCCCAGGATGCCAAAAGGAGCTATGCAAAGAAAAACCAATTTTGACCTGGATTATCTCTGTATTGTAGTGGTCCTGTTTATACAGGCAGGAAAATGTGGGATTAATCTACATTTTCCTGCCTCTGTATTTCATGACATTTTCAGCCTGGGGAGATCCTGAGGCAAAACTATGACAATTGTCCTGGTCAGATTTCTTCAGAGGGAGGTTTGCCTTTGCCTAGGCTTTTACTAAGACTGAGAGAGTGTGTCTTGCCCAAGATTATCCTTCTTTCTCTTGCTTTTTAAACCCTTTTTAAAAAAAGGATTCCAAAGATTCACGATTCGTGAGATTCGTGGATTCCCAGAACCTTCCAGGGATTCGGAAAATTCTGGATTCATTCCATCCCTAGTTGATATCATACTGGTTACAAATGTCTGTTAATTAATGGCCAAAATAGAAAAAAGAAAAAAAAAGAAAAATGTATCTTGGCTTTGAACACAATGGTGTCATTTGCACCACAGTGTACACCATTCCTTTGAGTAAGACCAGTTCCACATGCAAATTCCTATGTTAGGATTTTTGTATGCTACAGGCATTCCGATTGCATTGCCTGTCAATAACATAGCTGTAAAGTATGTATTGCCCAGAGTACATTTATTTTTGAAATCTCTGTTTTACTTTCTTTCTTACTTTCATTCAAATGTTCGACAGCACAAGAGAAGCACTTAAAGGCACTCTAGTGCCAAATGTGAAAATATTACTAGCGGCAAGTAAAATGCTATGGGGCTAGTGCTTTCAACAATATATGATTTCCCCTAGACAGTAAATCACAAACTACATTTGTATTTTAAAGACCACTGAACTATTATGAGCACATCAAGCTGGACACAAGATGGTTTCCTGAAGGACCTGCTTCATCACTTTTATCATGAACGAAGATTTCCATTTCTAATCAATATGACAGGTTTCATTCATTGTCAGTTCAGTTCAAGCACGTAGCTACCTTTGATCAACCCAAGGCATCAGATCAGTAGCCTGAATCCAGAGGAAGTTTGGGAGCATCGCTGCCCACATGAACCCTATGGTCCGTTGATAGGAGGGAATGTTTGGGTTTGAGCCCCGCCTATTTGTAATATAGGAGCAAAGCTACTCATTACAAGGAGATCCTATTCAGTCCTATCATACCTCATTCTTTTCCTGTTTGTGGCTAACAGCAGCTTGGATGTGTGTGTTTTGTACTGATGTATTGCAGAACTTGGAACATTATGTTTGAAAAAATACTTAGTTCCAAGTGATCTCCATGCCAAAGCAGAGTTATATCCACCTTTACAATTTTTTAAAAAAAGTAATGCCAGTTTCGTGGCCTTCATTGCTCCTCTATGATATGTTGCATTTTTTTAAAAAAAATACAGCACCTTGCAAGAGAGTTTTTCTCTGAAAGAAGGCAATCAGAGATCAAAGTGAAGCATGTCAAACATGACAAATGATGGTAAACTCTGCTTCAGCACATTAGACAATCCAGTATTTTGGGCTGTTGTCAAATTTTAATTTACTAATGTGAATGCTGAGCTTTGAAGTCAAATTTTTGGCATAGAATTCCAAACAGCAAACTGGAAATTGCTTGGCTCTGCAGGTTTGGTTCTGTTGTATTTCAGAGTTTGGAAAAATGCATCCACATTTGCGAGTTTCTTTTATTAACAGACTACTTGTTGAATTTGTGAAGATGCCATAATATATTCCAAACTGAGCCTGACATTTTTTTATCTCTTTAATTTTTTCTATCCCATCCTTTTTGCAGAAATCACAGAGTGGCATGCAATAAAAACAGTATGAATAATATACATGATTTTCAAAGACTAAAAACATTAAATGAGTTAGGAAGTTAAAAGGCAGATTAAAGGGTTAGAATTAAAACTATGTGAATGTGAAGGATCTTTTAAAACCAACTAGGCCCTCAAATTTTGTGAACAACCATTTTTTCCCCAATTAGTATCTGAACAGCAAAGTTGGCACCCGTTGGGCCTCTGAGGGGAAGGTTTTTCCATAAATCTGCTGGTACCACAGCAGAGAAGGGCCTCCCATAGTATATTTCACTCTTCTTCTTATGTGCCTTGAAGTCATTTCTGACTTACGGTGATCGTAAGACAAAACTATCACAGGGCTTTTTCTTGACCAGATTTGTTCAGAGGGGGTTTGTCTTTGCCTTCCTCTGAAGCTGAGAGAGTGTGACTTCCCCAAGGTCACCCAGTGGATTTCCATGCCTGAGCAGGGATTTGAATCTAAGGCCCTTTCTGCACGCTGCTATTAAGGCGGGCCAATGCATCTTGCCACTGAGGTCTTCTGCACCGTGGAGCGGACTAGGTTTGGTTTATTTACCTTCATTCCACACGTAATTCTGACTACATGCGCCCCCATGTGGTGGTAAAGTGTGCTATTTGAAAACTGGAAGAAATAGGTTTTCCAGTTTTCCAGATCGATCCAATTCATACTTTCACAGTGGTGTAGACATGTACATTCGCGCCAATGCAAATTGGTGATCAGGGGAGGGCTCATGGGAGGGGCCAGGGGTAGTATGGACTTACACACATACACATGTACGCAATGACGTACTAAACCACGCCAAAAAAAGGGGGGCCAATCACAGCTGATGGGGCGGGGTGAGCGGAGTAGCGGGAGTGGCCATGGCGGAGGCAGTGTGGATTCATGAACTCACACTCCTCCGAATCAGAATGGAACATATGAAGTAACTGTGTGGAAGAAAATGAGGGAAAGTCCGCCTTGTTTCGAGCCCAGAAAATCCAGTAAGAAATGGCACGGACTCATTCACCAGCTTCGTGCGGAAAGGGCCTAAGTCTCCAGAGTCACAGTCCAACACTCAAACTAAACCATGCTGGCTCTCTTATGGACCTCTATATAATAAGGTTAAACAACTTGAAGCTGGTTGATCTATTTTTTCAAATCAGCCAGCTTAATATTGCAGCAACATTGCTGATGTCAACTAGGGTATACAATGTTTGTTTAAATAAAGAACTTCTTATTGATGCACCATGCGAACAATGGCTGCTTTGCAAATGCTCCCCCCACACAAGCTACATGTGAGGAACAAAGCTAATTCTAGACAAGGAAGAGTGAACTATCAGTAAGATATAAACAAAGTTTTTGGGACATGTGTAATTAAAATTATCATTAAGACAGATAAAGAATGATAGAATTTGGAAAGTGATTTGCTAATAAGCTCATCCATCATGACAATCATCCACCATTACAACTGACCATAGAATCTACCATGCTTATGAGTAATTTGTATTAATCAATATAAAAACTTTAATTAACGGTAACAATACTGGTTTTGAGCTTTTGATAATTTAAATCATTTTTTTGAAGAATGTACAGTATTATTTTGTTCATGGAAAGGGAGGAAAACAAAGAAACAAAGCTCTTATCAGGTTCTTTTTCACAGGAATAATAATAATGTCATCTAAAAGAGCAATTTTTCCCAGTATTGTAAGCTGGGAGTTTCTTTGTTTCTTTAATAAATATCCCACCTGTCTCCCAATAGTGGGATCCAAAACAGCTTCCAGCATTAAAACCCGGCAGAACTAAAAACACAGTAAATGATGCTATTAAAACACAATTAAACAGCTTGTCATATTAAAACAAGAAGTGAATTAAAATTCTTTAAAAACAATTTAAAAGTACCTCATGGGCAAAAGGAAAAAGTACAGCACCCTACCCTCACCAGGTTAAAAATTCCATCCTCAGCATCCAATTAGTTGTCCAGATCCTGTTGGAATGAAAAGGTCTTTCTCTATCTGTGGAAGGACAACAAGCTTGGGAGACAGGTCTGGCTATTTGTTAGATAGGCTAGATCCAGACAGATGAGTCCAAGGTCACATTGTCAAATTTATGGCTGAGCAGAGGTGTGAACAGAGGTCTCTCTGGCCTGAATTTCAGGACTCTCCTTGGATGACAGTGGCATGAACTGTAGCTGCAAGGGCTAGCTAGCACAACAAGCTCCTGCCCCACAAAAATTTATCAAAATTATCAAAATTGTACAACCCAGAATGCCCATACTCCTGAGAGTATAGCCTTGGGCCTCATCACCATTAGATGTTTTGCTCTAATTTGAAATATTACTTCCACCAACAACAAAGGTTCTCTTAATCTGCTTTCACTGCATTCTGTATTATCTAATTATATAATAGTGTATTAGAGGGAGAGGGTATTTTTCTGACAGGAGATCTTCAGTTCATTGCAACAAGGCATTCGGTGTGTGTGTGGATAAAACAACATCATAATTGCCAGCACATGTGAACAATTGCCATGCAGATAATTAACCTGAACTTGAGGTGAGCTCTGCTCCATTACATTTAATACTTCCTAATGATTGAGAATTAAAGCATGGGAGACTAACGTAACCTTGCAGTCCTATGCATGCTCATTCGCCCATAGTTACATCCTAAATGCACAAATTATTACAATCTTGACTTAAACAAAATTTGCTAATTCCCACTAGAGTTTTTTTAAATTTTTTAAAATATTCTGAAGTTTAAAATAGTTTCCTTCTTAAACCATGTGAGGGGTCAAAAACAACACGGGACTTTACAAATAATTCTAACATCTGATTAATTCTTTTCCCTGGTAACAAGAGTATAATGAAGTTACATTATGATTGTAATTTAAGTGATAGCTTCATTTGTTTTGTAGTCTGGTAAAAATGCCATCCTAATTTGGATGCTTCTAAGAGACATAGCTATAATTTTCAGTAAGAGGTAAGTAAGAAGGCAGCATCTTTGTGTGGTTTGCATGTAATACTTTTTGGTCCACCCTTGTGCTAAACCATAGTTTGGTGCTGAGTGTGTTGGAAGTACCGAATCTTCCTCCTCCAATTCTAGCATGTCTATGAAGAGCTTCAATTTCCAACTTATCATACTTATTCAGTACGTTCAAAGTGAGATCTGTGGTTAGTGTTAGCTAGGATTTAGAGGAACATGTCAGGATCATTAACCATGCTTGCGATTTCATTCCCATGGATCATTAACCATGAATGTAAGTGATTTGATTTACTAAACCATATTTAATGCTAAAGCCAAATCCCAACTGCTAGTTTCAGCCACTGTAGATGCATTGAATCAGTGGTATTTACATAAGTGTTGACTTACTATTTAGCAATTGATACCCTGGGTCTATTCTAAGCACCTAATACAAACAAGGAAGGAAAACAACCTGAAGATTAAAAATGGCAACAGTTAACTCAGAGCAAAACTGAGCCCTTGAGATCAGAGGCTGCCTAGTGGTAGCAAACCCAATTGCTGCCTTTAAAAGCAGTGCTCAGAATGAAATCCTTCAGTTAATAACAACAACAACGGTGATGACATTATTATTATTATTATTATTATTATTATTATTATTATTATTATTATTATTATTATTATTTCTTACCTGCCTCTCCCTATGGATTGAGGTGGATTAAAATATAGTACCAAATGGACACATAAATCAGCTAGTCTATATGTTTGGTAGGCAATGAATGCATGTGTCTTTACATGTGAAGAGAATATTATGATGATGATGATGATGATGATGATGTTAATTTGTATCCCGCCTCTCCATATGGAGATCCATATCATATGGATCGAGGCAGTGAACAACTTACAAATAGCATGTATTTCTATACATATTTCAATACATGCCCCCAACAAGCTGGGTACTCATTTGACCTACGTGCGGAAGGATGGAAGGCTGAGTCAACCTTGGAGCCCGGCAGGATCGAACTCACAACCCTGTGGCTTGCAGTACTGGCATTTAACCACTGCACCACCAGGGCTCCAATAAAAGACCATGTAAGTTTAAAAGTTTATACATTGATTTCTCTGACAGTGTGATGTTCCACACATGGTTCCTCCATCCTTGAATGTTTAAGTCTTTTGAGTCTTTCCATCTTTCAAAGATCTCTAGTCTGGCTACTCCAAGTACCCTGTTAGATCTCACTGCAGAAATTTCCCATTAGGACTTTTGAATATAGAGAGCAACACTGGCCCATTAACTGACCTAAGGCATATATCTTCCCAGAAACTGACTACTTTGGGGCAATGAATTCACAGGTGGGACATGGTACCCAATTCTTGGTACCCTCTCCAGCATGCTGGGGAGGTTTCCTTAACAGTCCTATTTAATTTTATTAGACAGAGATGGCAACTAGGTACACTGTCAATATCATCTCTTGATACTGTTTTGATCATCTCCCCTATTTCTAATCCACTTGTGTTCCATTCTGAATTATCATTCTGGTAAAAAACCATATGGACACTTCAAGTGATACAAAATGTGGTATGAAAATCAATGCAGTCCTTTTTAAATGGATAATCGACCATGTGCATTCATTTAAGTCTGGAATGTATAGAATAACTGGCATGAAGAAGTTATAAATCAACAACAGTACACATGTTAATTTCTTTTCAATCACTCTGAATAATATGTGGGGGATCAATCCATACTGGGGACAGGTGTAGAAAGTATGAGCCTTATTTTTCCTTCCACATATTAAGAATATTCATGAAGAGTGAGTGGTTATTTATTGATTTATTTATTTAATCCATTGAATATATCCTATCTTTCTCCCAAAATTGCATTCATTCTTATCTGCAAATATGTGATCACATGTCATAGTCTCTTGGTCCTTTTTTAAAAAAAAAATTCTCAAAACCATTCCTAAATTATAAAATATATCTGATTGTTAATAAATGAGCAAAATTCCATTGAGGGACATTTCCCTTTATGAGTGGCTCTTTTCCATAGTTAGAACGGCCTGGAAGGAGAGGCATAGAGATCAAGCTAAAGTCATACACTGGCACAATTAAATGGAATTTGGGAAAAATATTTCTGCTGAAATCACATATTTGACACCTGAGATGAGTGTTGCCTTAGCTCAAGGGTGGCAAAGGTATGAACTGTGGACAGCATGTGTCCTTAATTCTTTTTGTGGTCCCTGAAGGCCCAGAGACATATCCCAAGCCTCCAAACCCCCAAATTATGAAAAACAAACAAACAACAACTTTGGATGAGGTTGTTGTGAGTTTTCCAGGCTTTGAGGCCATGTTCTATTAATATTTTCTCCTGGTGTTTCGCCTGCATTTGTGGCTGGCATCTTCAGAGGATCTTCAGAGAACATAGCCTCAAAGCCTGGAAGACCCACAACAACCTATGGATTCCGGCTGTGAAAGCCTTCGATTTTACCTCAAACTTTGGATGAATTCTTTTGTCCCCAAAATGATCTGAAATCATTCCAAAGTTCTCCCCAAATCCAATTCCCTCAAACCCCCAAATTGGTATGACAACACTCAGAACTTCCCCCTCACCTTGAACCTACAAACTAGACAAAAATCACTCAAAAATGCGAAAGTTGAATAGGGAAGAAAATTTTTTGATGAATACTTTATAGGCCAAGGAATTCAATGGAAGCTTGAAGAAGGCAAGCCATAAGAGTATCTCTCTCTTTCTTTCTGAGAAGATTCTTTTTGTTATATATGCCGTAGCAAGGACTTTTGTAGTAATACATGGAGTGTGCCATAAAGCCATTGTCTTTGTTCATATCCCTGCTAATGGACTAGAATTTGTGAATATAATTCAGTTCAGTAGTTTCTCTTTCTAGTCTTCCTTTGTGATTTTTCTGTTCCTAGACTGTGACCTGTAAATCCCTTACTGTATGTCCAGGAAGGTTGAAATGTTCTGCAACTGGTTTTTGGGTATTGCTATTCCTGAGGTCAGATTTGTGTCCATTAACCCTCTTGTGTAGAGACTGTCTTGTTTGTCCAATAGAGGGTGTAGAGGGGCATTGCTGGCATAGCACGGCATATATGACACTGGAGGAAAAGCAAGTAAATGCACCATTGATGTTGTAGTATTTCTCAAACTGCAATGCCCACCTGAGGAGGAGAACAGGTGCATTTATTTGCTCTTTCTCCAATGTGACAGATGCCATCTTATGCCAGCAATGCCCCTCTACACTCTACATCGGACCAACAGTCTCTGTGCAAGAGGATTAATGGACAGAAATCTGACACAAGTCTTCACTACTGCACACATAACAAAAGAAATCTTCTCAGAGAGAATTCTGAACCCAAGGAAACTGACTTCTGGTAAGCAAATTTATTGCTTTCATACATCAATATTAACTGACTGCTGTAAAGATCTGAAAGACTTTCATCACCTCACCCAGCCCTTTGAAAAATTAGAGCAATGGACATGATTTGCATCTTTCTAGATCTTATTGAATTCTATCCCACTCCCACAATAGTATAAATATGCTTTATACCTGGAGCCTTAATACTACTCAGTGCTGCATGTGCAGAAGTGGGTTTAAATCCATGAAAGCACATGCTAAAATAAAAACCAGTTAGTTTTAAAGGTACAGCCAAATTTCTTTCTTGCTTCCCCTCCCTTCCTTCTTTTTATGCTGTAAGAGACTATCACAGCTACTTCTTTAAAAACTAAAGCACACGTTTTAGGACAATGTTTGAGTTCTACTCTGTGCAGGAACAAACTGTCTTGTGTTACCAATTACAAAAGAGTTGGGGGGGAAATGTATCACATAGTTTCTGTAATACTACTGGAAATATCCACTTTACACACGTCTTTACACAAGGTCAATCAGTCTTGCTTTCTGTTCAAAATAATACAGATAATGGTGGAAAAGCAATGGAACATGCTCATAGCTTAATCTTCATCTCCATCCTTCTACCCAAACCTCTCTATGTAATTTATGTTATTTATTTTGTCTTTACAAATATAGTTGAAGGGGGTGGGTGGAAGACAGGCTTGTTAAGTCCCCTCTTTCTCCTCCGCAAATCAGCATACAGGCTATCAAAGCAGCATTTTTTTCCCATGAACGATAAGTGCAATGACATATTCTGTGCAATAAAACCATGCACTTATTAAATGTAAATATTTAAAAATGATGGCAGTATCTTTGAAGGAAATTTTAGAGCTATATTATAAATGTGCACATCTGGATTGCCTTTTAAAAACATGATACCCCTAAGATGAATGTTTAGTTAGTATGTTAGAGTATATGTTTTTAAAAAATGGTTATAGTTTAATTTTGGTTTTTAATGTTGACTTTTTGCATTTTTTAAAACTGTTAACTGTTTAAACGTGCAAGCTACCTTGAGTCCCAGTCCTAGAGAAAATACTGGTTATAAATAAAAATCATCATCATCATAATCATCATTATCATTCTTATCATTGGTAACATTTGGCAGTGGAACAATTACTCTACTTGCTTCTTATTCTGCACTAGACTTTTATAGCACTATTATTCCACTTTCAACATCCTATGGAATCCTGGGGTTTGCAGTTTCGAGAGGGCCCATCTGGCCCCTCCCAAAACTGCAAACCCCAGGATTCCATAGGATGTTGAAAGTGGAATAATAGTGCTATAACAGTCTAGTGCAGAAATGGCTCTTGTTTCACTTTTAATTTCACTTTTTTAACTAATTGACTGATGCTCAAAGTCTGTGGCTGAAGCTAATTTATTCTCAAACATACAAGGTAAACAAAACTTGGAAAGTGAATATATTTTAGCATGAGTAACCAGTTACAGTTTGAATTCTCTAGTCCAAAAATATTTGATAATCTAATGTTGAAGCTTCTGAATTGGGAAGATAAAACCGGGTACACTAGTAGGGATGGAAAGAATATTTGAAAATATTTGGTAGGTGGTTGAAAACATAGTGTTTATCAAGTGCCAGGCAACCCTCATGAGGAGAATTTTGAACTGATGTGAACCTTTGCTGTTTGGGACTTATTCATGGATTTTTTGTGCAGAAAACAACTATTTTTCTGTGCAACCCCCCTACAGCATTTTTCTATTTTCTGCACAAAAGTACTGTTTGCTACAAAGAAAATGCTCTTTTATGTTCAAAACCCCAAAAAGAAATTATGCACAGATTAAATTCCAAACTGCAAATAGTATTCGAGAATTACAATTACAGTTTACAAAGACTTCGTGTTGCAGTGGGACGAGAATTGCTAAAACTACTTGTTTCTTTTTTAAAAGTGAAATTCGTGAAGAATTACACCCCTGTTAACACAATATTTTTTATTTTAAACCACATTCATTATGAATTCACCACCAAACCAAGGTATTTTTATAATATTTTATCCATGATTTCATTGTAATAATAACTTGAATAAAATGATTATTTCTGTGTATTTCATAGATAGCTAATTCCTCATACTTTCTGTTAAAAATGAACTTACAATTTGTTTGCTGCTGTTACTTTGGTAGCTAGTATTATTCCAAAAAACACTAATTGTAGCTCTTCTTGTGGGTAGTGGGGTGGTGAGGAGGAGGCTGATCTTCATTTGGACCGTGAGAAAAAGGTCCCAATCCTGATCAGTATATGCACAAACTTATATGACTATCATTTTTAAACCAAAACTGCTTACTTCTGAAACTTCTTCCTGTCTCTCAGTAATTTATGACCCTCCTTTCCCCCATGATTGGGATGGAGGGCAGCTTACAAAATATTAAACAACTTGAATAAAACACAGTAAATTATAAATCTTAAGTCAGCACTGATTTAAAATATCAATTAAAAACTTTATTGGAGCGGTTTAAAACACCACATTCTTTAAAAATGTTAAACATGTAGACCCAATTAATTTCATTTAGACCCAATTAATTGCTGATGATTTGTCTGAACAAAAAAGATCCTTGACTGCTAAAAGAAAGACAACAAGCCTAATCTCAGTGGGAAGGGCATTCCATGGAGCAGCCACTGAAAAGGTCTTCTCCCATGTCCCCAACAAACATGTTCTCAATATGTTGAGACTGAATGAAGAGCCCTTCCTGTAAGTCTTGATTCTTCTGCAAGTCTCATATGGAGGGAGGCAGTGTCCTTCAGATAACATGGACCCAATCCAACTGTTTAAAATACCAGCATCTCCAATCCTTGCTCATCTCAGCAACCATCTAGACCAAACAAAGTCAGTTATGCAAAAAAAAAAAAAAGGAAAAAAAAGGGCACTTTACAGTATACAGAGAAATCCTCCAATCACTTATGTACACAATAGTTTTTTTTCTTTTTGAAGTGATGTACAATTTTCTCATCTGGAGTTGAAAAGTGCATCACAGCCAGGGCATCTCAGTTTTAAACCTGTTCAGCAACAACAGCAATACTTATAAAGCATAGCTTTTCATGACCTTGTGCTACTACAGAATTAGTTGTGTTCATCATTAGTACCAATCTGTTGATGCAAGGCTGGTAGAGCCTGTAAAGGTTCAAGCACTCATACTTAATGTAGATTTTTTTCCCTAGCCTGAATCTCTCTTGTATGTATAGAAAAAGTCTTCTCTTAGAAGAAACATTCTTTGGTCTGGAGATAAGTAAGTAAAAGGCAAAATGGTGGCAAAATAAGTTTTGGAGATGTTGCCAATTCAAAAAGACAAAATTCAGATTTTGATTCTTCAGGGGGCAATATGTAGCATGCTTTGAAATACGTCAAGTACTGCATTTTTAGCCACATGTCACAAACACTGTGTGACACATTAATGCCTAATGCAACTTAGAGATTTACACTTGTAGGAAAAGGCTGTCTGTGCCCCTTTCCCTTGTCAGAAATATATATGTGCGTGCGCTCTTCTTTGCATATTCCAATAACTGGGCATAACACTATTTATTAACTGGGGATAGCACTGATTAGTGTTGTTTCAGAGGAGTATGGATTTCTTCCCCTTTCCAAACAGCTAATCAGGACAATTCATTGTCCTGACTGATTCATGGGGCTACATGGGCCTATGCATGTTGGGGTTGGAACCAATTATTGTGTTATTACTGTGGCATGATAGGGCTTAATAGGCAAGAACTTTCTTAATTTTAGACTCCTCTGTAAGGAAAATGATCCCATAACCCATGTTTTAGGTTGCAATCCTGTGCAAATGGAGCAGTGAGAAAAGCCCTTGCTCACCTTGGGACCTATTTCCAAGTGATCACACATAGGTCTGCAATACAAGTCTTACAGGTTGTCATGGAACAATTTGTGGTTTTGCTTCAAATGTTTAATGTAGTGAGTTTTCCAGTTCTTGCCAAACATCAAGCTTGGAAACATTATTTTGTGGAGTACAGTTCCTAGAATATGAGAGTTGTTATCCCCTCACTCTATGAAATATTTCTTCCAGTTTTGACATGAATAATAATTTTTGCAGTTTTTTATTTTGTTGCATGTCTTAAGTGAGCTGCATTTATGCTCTCAAATAAGCTAATGAACAATACAAAAACTTTCTTAAAATTGACATATTATTTGAATAAAAAATATTGAAATGTCTCACTACTTTCAAGTAAAGCATAACTTCATTACATATTATTTGCAGCTGATTCAGGAGCAATTTTTATGAATCACAAGTGACAAGTCAAGCAAATTGCATACTGCCTTTTTTTAAAGAAACTTTGAAATCAAATCCTTTGAATTATTCTTAAGATAAGTGATTACACCTGTTGCCTAATTTGTTGCATGAAGTTAAGATCAGAGGGCTGTAACTCCACAGAATGAGACAGAGAGAATGTGTGTGTGTATACACACAGAGAGTATAAAATATTCTGGCCTCAGTTCAGAGGATGTCCATGTTACTTCAGTTTCAATGAAATCAAGTGGATAAATTAAAGGGTTCCTTTTCACAGACCTGAATTTAATGCCAGCCCCATTGCATTAGGATAGGCAAAGGTCAGGTATTATGAAGGAGATGACTAAGGCCATTTCCACACCAGGCCGTTATAATGCTGTTGTTCCACTTTCAACATCCTACGGAATCCTGGGGTTTGCAGTTTAGAGAGGGACCCAAAGACAAGCATTATGATTCCATATCCAGATTGGCAAATGTATGTTTTATTACAACTGTGATAAGCTCTGCAACATACAGTCCACCTATACTTACTGATACTCAAAGGTCCCTGTCTAAACTACAAACCCCAGGATTCCATAGGATGTTGAAAGTGGAACAATAGCACTATAACAGTCTGGTGTGGAAATGGTCTAAAAGTCTCCCTCTTTCCTAATTTTAGGTTTTTTTAAAAAAAAAAAAACAGCAAAAATGTGTCAAACAGGCCTAGACACAGCTCTCCAGCATTATGATTCCCTATCCAGACTGGCAAATGTATGTATTATTACAACTGTGATAAGCTCTGCAACATACAGTCCACCCATACTTACTGATATGCACAGGCAGACAAACAATAGGTAATAAGACAGACAAATAGCAGGTGGAAGATGGGAAGTGTAACTGGAGAGAGGGATAGAGAAGGTGACAATTTAGTGACCTGGCAATTGTAAAAATCCATAATTATTCTAAGTTAATTTTTGTCTGTTCCAGGAAAGTGAATCATTCATTCAGACATTCCTTTTTCAAGTGTGGTGTGGTAGTGGTGGTATCTTTTTCCTATGAAATACAGCTTTTCTCTTTCATGGCCAGATTTGGAGAGATCTTCTGTCCAACAGTCTATGTATGATTTAACAGAGGACTCCCTACTATTGTTTTATAAACCTCTGTCTGTTTCCTAATAAGTCAACTTTTTTCATTAGCTAAATTGCTACCAACTCCACACAGTATTCTAAATGCAGCTGCACCATAACAATTATATTACAATTATTGTTCCTTTATAATCAAGTTCTTGTTAATGTTGGCTGTGCCATTCCCTTGCTGCAAAGTATCAAAAGCTGGGATTGAATTTCTTGTCTTCTATGGCACTCAAAATTTGAATCTCCATCATTAATTCATGCCAATGTACGTCGTATGCATAGGCACGTACGCTCTGGAGTATACTGAAAATGAAATAAAATGAAGCCAAGACGTGCCATGATGAGATGTAGTGGTTCTATCCATCTATACATCAGGCACACAGTCAGAAAGGCAAAACAGAGTGTAGAAGGCTGTACATATACCACCTTTTCTTGTTGTGAACAGCAGACACCCTATGCCACATCACAAGTGGCTTCCTTCATAGGGTTGTGGAGTGCCTGTGTTGCTGATTAAAAAAAAAGGGGGAAGATAATCCCTTATAATTTTGTAAGAAGAAAATGGAGTTACTTGAGGGATATGAAAATTGCATTTATTAATTTCAATCTACATAATCTACAATAGATGTATTTAAGGCTAACAGGTTTTTAAATTTGGAAATATTGTTTTTAAGAACATGTATGTCAGGACTACTTAGGATTCTAATATGGCAGCAGAAACTTGTGTGTGTGTACTCAGAGGTAAATGTGTATAGAATTGCTAGCTTACATTGAATAGGATGGAAAACCATGGCAACACTGAATTTTTTCTTTAATAGTTTTCCATTTTTTTAAAAAAAGAAAAAAAATCTAAATTTATTGAATTTGATAAAACCACTTTTTTGTTTATGTTAGTGGCTTTGGGCAGATTTTGAAACTTTCTTTTTAAAGGGAGGAATCGGTTTTTTTAAATAGAACATATCTGTTATTCAAATAATCTTTTTACATTTCTTGTTCTGGAATTTTAAAATTTTTCACTACATTTTTTGTTACTTTTGGAGGAGGGAATCCCCTCCAATTGTACCAATTCAGCAGGGACAATCCTGGTTAATCTCCTGTTGTTCCACTTTTCCTGCTGCTTTTACAATGTCCTAATTTTTCTCTCTTCTTCCCACTTTCCCTCCTTGTCCTCAGCTTATTGCAGTTGCTGCAAACTAGTTGAGATCAAAATGCAAAAGGATTTCACACTCAATTCAGCAGGGGAGGAAAGTGGAGGGGTGGAATCTTGCCCTTCCCAGTAGGCTCAGGCAAAAGCAAACTGCTTCAGCCCCTTCTAGCTTATATGTTCCTCCTAATTAAAAACTTAGGACATTCTGACCATGCTTTGGTGTTGCTTGGGCACAAATGTACTGGTTTTCATTTCTGAAATTTGCAGGGTATAGAAAATGGCCTGAAAGTAGAAAACAAATTACTTCAAAATGCCTTGCAAAGCATTTATTGCTTTGAAACAGAACTGAGAAAAAGTACTGAGTAAACGACATTTGTTACACTTCTAAAAAAAAAAAAGTGATTCTACCATTCATTACATTATTTTGCAAAAAGAAAATCATTAGTCATTTGTTACTTCCCAAAAGTAGAGCATTAGAGTCAACATCATTGCTTGTAGGTTCTGGTTTAGGAATTTAGCTTGTTTTAGGAATGGTCTCTAAAACATAGTTTTGTACTGAAAAAATGAAGAAATCCTATTGCTTATAATGAAATTTGTAGTATATCTCTTTATGTAGAATGTGAGGTTAGACCACCTTGCTGGGCCAAAATCATAGTTATCACCAGCCCCAATTTCCAGTTCAGACAAGGCCAGTTAATGCTTGTTGAAAACAGGTAAATGTTATTGAGCTGCTCCTCACAGCCAGATTGAGCAGTGAAGAGGAAGGGGAAGCACTTACGCTCAAGACTTTCCTAGACTTTTCCCATGGTACTAAACTATGGTTAACATTACAGACTGCAACTCTGTCACTTCTATATTTTGCACAGCACTTTCTACTAATATCACTAAATTGATGTTATATAGCATCAATATGTAGTATCAAAACCATATATAGCTAAATTAATTAAATCACTTGCATGTCACTTAGTGTGGAGATGAACAGTTTCTGGTTAAAAGAATTTTCAGATACATTTCCTGAAATATGAATAGAGATTCAACAAAGCACTTCAATTCATCACAGCTCTCTGACACATGTCGGAACTCTATGAAACATGTGTTTGCCACATTCATGCCTTGCTAGTCATATCATTAGTCACTGTAAGGTGCTCTAGGAATCCAGTGCTTTTGGGTGAAGTGCTATGAATGACTGAACAAACAAATAAATGTTTACACATAGGATTCCTTAGGTGTAAGGCTAAAAATGTTTTGCATTCTGTGGAATTGTGTCTCCACCTTCCTTGAGAAGATTCATTGCTGAACCACAAGATTCTGGGTTTGGGTGGGTGAGTAGGTGCTTCTAATAAAGATTACACCCAAATATAGTGAAAATAACATATTAACTGAATATATTGCTAATGACATTGTCTTCTGCACAACAAGTGCCAGAGGAAAGAGCTGACTTTAAAGAAAAGATGAGTAATTGATGTATTTAAAGATGGTCATGGCATGAGGGGCTAAATTCAGGTGAGTCTTTTCTGCTGCTTCTGGAAAAAAAAGTTATAGACTGCCCTGCCACCTGTTGGCAGCTTGCAGCTTTCTAAACTAAAAAATCGTGCATGATAAAGAGAAGGGTTGATGCTTTTTTGTTTGTTTTTGACTAAGGTAATAATAGTCTGCCATTTACAAATGAGGAGGCAAGATGAGATTGTAAATTGTGTTATCAGGCACATGATGGTACCTAAATGTTTATATAAATTGTGGCTTTGTGTATGTACTTTCCAGACAGATTATACACAAACACACCAGTATTGAGTAATTCACATTGGTGTCATGAGTAACAATTTCTTTGAGAATAATTCATCTAAAATCTGGTAAACTGCTGTGAAATGTGGTTTTTGGAGTTATGCTTAAGGCAGTGATTTTTAACCTTTTCTTTAATGGGGACCCCCTGTAAATATAATTTTTTGCTGGGGACTCCCAAGATTGAACTCAAGATTTAAATAGTTACATTTATATTTAAATATTCAAATATTTATTTATTAAGGCTTCTGGAGCCTAGGATTCAAATTCCTGTGACTGTGGGCAAGTCACATTCTCTAACCCTCAGAGGAAGGCAAAGGCAAATCTAATAAATCTTGTTAGATATGAAGTGACTTGCAAAAACAAAACCACAAAGTACCACTGACAGGGAGAGGTTCTTTCTAGCATTATGTCTCTCCCATTTGAAAACTGACTTATGGTGACCCAAAAGCAAACCTATCATGGAGGTTTTCTTGGCAAGATTTGTTGCTTTTCCCTTTTTCTGAGGCCGAGACAATGTGACTTGCTAGAGGTCACCCAGTGGGCTTCCATGGCTAAGGGAGGGGATTCAAATCTTGATTTCCAGAGTCATAATTTGTGCACACAAATGCACCTGCTGACATGTGCCTTTCATAAAGGATGCAGCAGTGAGGGGAGTGTGAGTGCTGAAACTGCTCTCTCATTTGTAAACAAGGGAGCAGTTTGGGTGCATGCACACACCTGCTGTCCTGTCCCTTTTGTCAGGAACACAGCAACAGGGAGTGTGGGTGCCAAAACTCCTTCTTTGTTTGCAAATAAGGGAGCAGTTTGGGTGTGTACACATGCCTGTCGCCATATCCTTCAGTGCCCACACCCTCTGCTGCTGTGTCACTGATGAAAGGGACATGGTGGCAGGTGGGTGTATACACCCAAACTGCTCCTTTGTGTGCAAATGAGGGAGCAGTTTCAGCACCTGACTCCCCCAATGCACACACTGTTGTGTTCCTGTTGCTGCCACTGCTGTTGGTGTCCAGCAGCAGGAATTCGGGGATCCCTTGTGAGGGATCTGCGGACCTGCAGATGTCCCTGGACCCCAGGTTAAGAACCATTAGCTTAAGGCTCTCCTTCTCATATAAACAAATACACACACACATATTTTTTACTGAACCTTATCATCCAGTGACTATACCTGATGTGTTTCTTAATTTCTTTGCATTCCTGCATAGCATTCAACGTATCTGTGTAAATGTATGAGACAGACAACCTATGATGTCTTGGATGTCTTCCTGATCTCTTGCATGATCTGAGTTGGCCGAAGACATTTTCCCCCTTAAGGCATGACAGCGAATTGCCAGACTGCATCTCTTTCCATCTCCCTGCATCATGATATATTGTACTCAAGGCCAGGCAAGTTATTTTGGCACTGGGGACAGATAACCCTATAGCTTCCTTTCCATGGCAGTAAAAACACAATCATAATGAATGAAATAAATACTTGCCTGTCTTTTCATGATGATCAAAATCTGTGCTCTCAGGCAGCCACTTCAATACACCTAAAGGTGGGGCCAGTACTGTAAACAAGCAGGGTAGTCCTAATGATAGCAATAGAAACTAAAAAATTCAATTCAGTTCAGTTGTTGATAAAGTTGAACACTTGTAAAAGGGCAATTTAATCAAGTTTATTTTTTTAACTAGGATGAGGGACTTAATTTGGATTTTTAGCATAAATAGTTCTCTATAATTAAATTATTAATTTAATTAAACAAAATTAATTAATTAATTAATTAAATGAGAAACCATTTTAAAGAGATAACAGGTTTCGCATTGTCTAGTTGAGTATTTCCCAAATCTAGTCCTTTTGGATTTTCTGTTGTTGTTGTGTGCCTTCAAGTTGTTTCCGGCTTATGGTGACTCTCACATAGTTTTCTACAGCTGAGTGTGTGACACGCCCAAGATCCCCCAGTGAGTTTCCATCACCAAGTAGGGAACTGAGCCCTGGTCTCCAGAGTCCTAATCCAATGCTCAAACCACTGGGGATTTATGATGTATAAGTCATAAATCTTAAACCATTTACTCAATGGTGAGATTAATTGTGTTCGGATACTTTGATTCTCAGTAGTCTCATTAAGCAGTTATCCCTTCCATTTCTAAAAATAATAAGAGGTTCATATTACTAAAACCACACTTTTATTTTTATTTATAAAGACCAGAAGATGTCTGAAAGTTGTAGAAATACTTGAAATCAAGGTGAAATAAAGACCAAAAAAGATAACTTTAAGATAAAACAATTTTCAGACCTCTTTCTCCTCAGCTTTATAAATACTTTTTGCCTGTCATGGAGTTTTCTAGAACTGAGAGTATGTGATGTGCTTAAGAACACTCAGTGAGTTTTCATGGCTGAGCAGGGAATCAACCCTGGTCTCTAGGGTTGTATTCCAGTGCTCCATGATACCATGCTGGCTGTCATAAAGAAGATATGAGTGCACTAGTAACTGCAAATGTAACCCTTTCTATCCAAATGGGGATTAGAAATGGTACAGACTAAGGCCATTTCTGCCCTACAGTGTCACGGTGCTGTTATTCCACTTTCAACATCCTGTGGAATTCTGGGGTTTGTAGTTTACCGACGCCAAGAGCTCTCTGGCTGAGAATTCTAAATGCCCCTCCCTACACTGCAAACCCCAGGATTCCATCAGATGTTGAAAGTGGAATAATAGCACTATAACAGTGTAGGGCGGAAAGGCCCCAAGTTAAGTAATCATATGTGCTTGGGCATATTATTAATTAATTATTCATTTCACCAAGATTAATTTTGTCACTGTTTCCTATAAGTATTTATTTTAGAAATGCATCTTTGCTTATTTTATTTCATGATTAGAGCCTGAAAGCACGTGGTCTTATTTGCATCCTGATGGTTCTTCTGTGTTCTACACCAGGCATCATGTAAAGGAAATGACCCTACATTGCACAGAAGGAGTGCACTCCTAAAGGGCCACAGAAGCTCTCTCCTCCTCCTTACAGAACTAGAGACGGATGCTCCCTGGGTACCTCTCACTTTCCCTTGGTTACTAAATAGAAGACTAAGGCCGTTTCCGCACTGGACTGTTATAGCGCTTTGATTCCACATTCAACATCCTATGGAAACCTGGGGTTTGCAGTTCTAGGAGGGGCCGGCCGGCCCCTCCCAGAACTGCAAACCTCAGGATTCCATAGGATGTTGAATGTGGAATCAAAGTGCTATAACAGTCTAGTGCAGAAATGGCCCACATCAGCCCTTTCAAGTTGCTTCCTACAGATGGGGTGAGGAAAATATTCCACAAGGAGGTATTGAATAACTCCTTCTGCAGGGTCCTCAAAAGAAAACATACTGTGTAACCTCAGGTTATGTAAGTTATGAAAGTGTGGCCAGAAGCTCCCTAACAGCCCCACAAAACTGAATTTTGAAGCTGTGAAACCTTTTCTGTGCTTGTACTTTTGCTGGAAAGGTGAATGAAAGAAAGGCTGGGAGGAGTTCAGATTACAAAGAAGAAGCAGGGACAAAAGAAGAGAAGAGGCTTCGTTGAAGGGGGAGAGCATAAGGAGTTTTTTTGGCATAAATTGAGACAGCTGTTTCTTTCTGTCTGAATCTGAAAAAAAAAGGAACAAGGAGAAGTGGTTGGAAAGAAATAAAATCATGGATGGGATTTTTCACCTTCCATTCTGGGATGGTGTTTAATGTAATAATGTAACACAAATTTAAATACCGATTTAAAATTTAGCAATTGTTAAAATGTGCCCCTTTCAAACTTAATGTAATGGGGTTAGATTTTTAGCAAGTTGAGGATTACATTAATAGGTCAACTTGCTTCCAATAACTTTGCTATGTCTGCCAGTGATAAGATAGCATCCTGAATACTCTCAAAGTGGAGTAATAAAGTGAAAGAGATCCAGGTGAGTTGGAGAAAGGATCAGCCACAGCCATTAACTAATAAGCTCTGGGAGCAGCAAGTCAGGAGTTCAAAGGTCTGCTCTTAGAAACCAGAAAAGTACCAGGGTTGTTCATTGATTTAACAGACAACACAAAAGGCTGCAGAACTGCCACCAGCTGGGTAACCAGACAGTAGATCAAATAATACCATGTCTGGCAAGGGTGCTGTTTCATTTCCCTCCCTGTTCCAGAAATGAAGAGCTATCTGAAAGTTGCTTTCTCTGGTGTTGTTCATGCTACAGATGCAGGTGGGCTGGGTTCGGTATGAACTTCAAACACACCTGACCCAGGTGTCTGCTGTCCTCAACACTCACTGGCAAATGGCCACCAAGCCACAATGCAGCAGAAAGAATCAGTTCTAATAAGTCCTCTGTTTGTATTTGGCTTCATGATGTTTACTCATCAAACCTCACCAGGTAAAGAATCGGGCAAAGTTAGTGTAGCTGAGCAGTGTGCTCGTGACAGGAGAATCTAGGATTGGGAGAAAGGCAACAGTAAAAAATGACCATTAGAAGCCAAGCTGTCTCTCCCTCTCTGTGAGAGAAATGTCAGAATTCTTGTGCTCCCTGCTTTGTTTTAATGGCTCAGTATTTCTGCAAAACTGCAAATTTATGGCATGCCTTCTTTTACGGAGATCTGTTGTAGTTAACCAGGAATAAACTATTTGTGCTGTTTTCTATCTGTGCTGTTTCCATCATATTTGTCTAAAGAAACAACATGTGTTGTATACTTTACACATCCTGTATTGTGGCAGTGTTCAGTTCTGCTGTGGGTAATCATCTGGGATTTCCTTGGAAGTATATCTTGAATCTAGTGATTGTGTACCACCTTCCCTCAGAATGGCCATTCCCAGCAGGACTAAATTCCTCTGCAAAGCACAATACCAGGGAGTTCTTTGACACATTGTAGCATGCATGTTCACAGCAAACTGGACATGGTATGCTAAACACGGCAGAAGATGGTGCATCTATTGTAAGAACCAGAAATAAGAAGGGCCATGCAAGATCAGACAAAAAGTCTAGTCTAGTAAAGTAATCTGCTCACACAAGATTCACACAAAGAGGACATGAACATAATAGTAATCATTGTCTCATGTTCTCCAGCAACTGGTACTGAGAGGGATACTGCCTCTAGGACAGCCAGTACTATCCTGACTGTTACCCATTGGTAGGCTTATTCACAACCTAATCATGCGTTAAATGAAACAGCCACTTACAGACCTATCATCCTCTGATCAGTCTAACTCCCTTCCCAAGCCATCCAGGCTGGTGGCCATCACTACTCCTTCTTTGTCTCTATGTACTATTTGAAGAACACTTCTGCATGTGGTCACCATGATCTGAGAAAGCATGTAGACATCCACTCAACAATGTTTTGGGTCAGGGAGTGTACATGCAGACTCAATCTAGTGCAAGGAGCAGATCCAAATTTGAGGTTGTTGTTGTTATTGTCCCATGGCACACTTCGGCATTGCACAGTTTGATCCATCAAGGCAACCATGTATAGTAAACTTCATTCATGCATCATATTTGGTGCCCTGGGAACTTCCATATCCTAGCATAACCAGATCTACCAGATGAATCAGACATATTCTTGTATCTTGATCTCAGATAAACCCATTCAGATAGAAATAAGAATATGTCTTGCAGATATTTAACAGGATGATGGAGCATTGTAGTGCACCCTGTACATTAAGGCTTAGATTCACTAGTTAATACCTTTAAATATACTTACACTGGTGTGACCATGGGATGATGGCACAAAGCTGCAATTGTATATCCATTTACATGGAAGAAAACTCTGTTAAAATCAATTAAACTTACCAGAGTGGGTAAAGTGCAGTCCAGGATCACATGTGACCCCAAGACTATTTTGTAATCCACAGTAGTCTAAAATTGCCCCCAAATAGTCTCTAGTGAGGTGGAAAAATTTTCACCATGTTTTAGGTCCAAGGAAGGCCTTTTTCTAAAACAGGAACAGAACGTCAATTCTAGTGGATTCACTTCCTGTTATAAAAAAGGCCTTTCCTGGTCCTAAAATGCCTCCCACACCCCAGAGTATGTTCTTAGACATATACCTAGAAATGTGCTGTAAAAGTGATAAGAAATAATTAATGATTCTACTTCTATGCCATCTTCTCTGAGCAGGTTCAGAGGACCAGTGGCATATCTAGGCCCAGCAGTGCCTAGGGCAAATGCAGAATTTGCGCCCCAGGTGCTGCTGCACTGCCTCTGCACTGGACCAGGAAGGATCCTGGTGGCAGTGGAAGGTTGGGGGGGGTGGCAGCTAGAAGAGGGGGTGGCGGTGGGTGCAGGTTGGCAGCAGCAGGCATGGGGGGTGACAAGTGGGTGTGGGGGGCAGTGGAAGGCATGGGGCAGTGGCAGGCATGGGGGGTGATGGGCAGGAGGGTGCACCCTGGGCATTGGTGCCCAAGGCACGTGTCACAGTTGCCCTACCCTATATCCACCTTTGCAGAGGACAGCTTGTGAAAACACTTGTCCATGGGAAAGGACTGCTCCTGCATTTCCTTTCTGAAGACTCCTTATTTAAATTTGTTTTTTAGTAGATCTGTCATTTGTTAGGGTTTAGCTCCTCACTAAAAGGACGTGGAGGCTCCCAGTGCACCATCCTACCAATGGACTGCTTAGCATCACATTTTCTATATTTTGCTTAAAAGTGTGTGAGGTGTGCCCGTCACGCTTCCTGGTTTTCTCAGGCAGCTGATGCAGAGGGGAGCACTCTATCACACCCAAGGTCTGAATGTGGTCACAAATCATTTATAAAAAGGACCACAGCTAGTAGGTCGCATAGCAAGACAGACTGTACTATCTGCCTGACACAGAATGCTAGGTAGTAACTTTTACACAAATTGTACTGTGTGTCATTGCAGTTACATACACATCCAATATCAGCATGTTATAGAAGTATTACAACTTGTGTAGGCATAATGCATATTATGACTCTTTTGACACTGTGGCCCTTTTGACACTATGTGTGACATACACAACCCGCTATGGAGACAAGAGAAAGACAGGATCAAGACACTGCTTATGCATGATGTCATCCTGGACCCATCCTTTTCCTGTCCCTGGGTGGTGCAATTGCATCACAAACGATTCATGGGTTTTCCCCATCAATGACTGGCAGTTTCACTGCCCTCCCACCACATGCCCTCACTTACCTTCACTGTGGAGGCCCTAGAAGCATAATGACTGTACTTCCTGTCCCAGAGCAGCCTGGGACAGTACGTGGCTGTACTGTGGAAGGAAGAGATGTGCCCATCATGCTTTCTGGTTCCCGCAGGCAGCCGGTACAGAGGGGAGCACTCCATTGCACTCTTCTCCTGGGAGAGCTACTGTTGCCATTGTCACCGGACTCCACTGCATAAGGGGCCTGTATTTTCACACTGGAGCCTTTGACACTGTCATTCCCCTCCACCCAGGTACTATGGAAATACCTTTGCAAGAATAATAGAGAACAGCTAGAAAGAAAAAGGGTTTTGAACCCAATATAGCTCTCCTTTCTCCGACCCCAATTACTGCTTGTGTTAGATGACTGATTTCCCTATTGTTTTCAGTTCCGTTCTTACCCTCTGGTCTTTTGATATCACACATCTTGCTTCCTCAGATACAATTTACATTGTTAAATTTAAAACATTCACCTGGCAATTCATGCCAGACTCTTCAACCTTTCCCCAGAAGCAGTTCAACTTCACCTGATTTGCTGTTCCTTCTTGCCCGGCACTCAGGTGATCAAGGGATTCCTTCAGCTGTTTTCTCCTTAACAATGTTGTGTTGTCTATTGTGCTAAGACTTTGGGAACTGACACTGTTTATGAGGCTCTGGGAAAAGTATCATCCTGATTATATGGCTTTGCAAATGCGAGGCCTATCTGGAGAGACATGTCCCCTTGCAGAATCACCTCCTCACTCTTTCCCATCTGTATTCTCTGTCTTCGCTGATGGAGCCCGGTTTCCATTTAGCCATTTGTAGCTTAGCCAGCACAGCATTTAAAGCTTCAAGGATTTTTCTGCAGTGACCTGTAAATCCCTTTCCTGGTCAGTATGCTGCCTTGCCATTCTGTATAATATCCTCCTGTTTTGGTTTGCTGGCCCCAGACTTATTATTTTGTGCTTCTCTACATTAATCTTAATTTTCCATTCACTGGCCCAGGTACCTTGAAGGCTCAAATCCCTTGTTCCTTGTTATTTCCCCCTTCTTCAATTTCCTACCATCCTCAAATTTTGATATTCTTGTGATTCTTGTTCCCTTTCTTATTATAAATGAGTTCAGCCCATTGGAATTCTCATCCAGCAGCTATTTCGAGGAGCATTTCTGATGGGGTGTGCAAGGGCTGGGAATATACTAATGGATGTTGCATGGAAAAGTCTTCTGTGTTATGTAGGCAGGAGATGGATGGAGTACTGAAATTCAATTCACTCCTACCTCGGATGAAATTAACAAGGATAAAACTTATAAAGTTTTTAACTTTATGAAGCATGTAGGCATTCTTGCAAAAACTTTTATTAAGGCAGATTCTGAAGAACAATTGAAGTGGTCATCAATGCGGTGAAGTCAACACAGGACAATTTTTATTTCCTGTGATAAATAGCTGCTGCAGTTCACAGAGATGGGATCATACATTATTGTCTCTAGGTAGAGTTCTAGTTTCAAACATTTCTGTGTGTGCATGTAGACACACACAAGGAAGGAAGGAAGGAAGGAAGGAAGGAAGGAAGGAAGGAAGGAAGGAAGGAAGGAAGGAAGGAGATTAGCAAAAATGATGAATTTGGGAAAATTACTTTTTAGACTACTATTCTCAGAATTTTCCAGCCATCTGTGACACAATCACTCATGGTGGGTTCGTTACCAATGCCAATTTGAGCCTAAATCCTATCGATAGACCAAACTAAATCCATCAGTGGATGATGAATCAAAACTTATATAAATCCAGTTGATTCAATGGGCTTACTTTAGCTGGGATTGCCAGTAGGATTTAGATCTTTGAGTGAGTATGTAGAGAAGTGCCACAAGAAACAAGGATCTTGTAATTCGTACATTGTTATGCCATGAATGAGTTGGATCTAAACTTATGCTTCTGCAGATAGTTCTGTTCATATAAAGGACTGGGATACAGCAAAATTTCCTCCAAGTGAAGGGGAGGATTTTTTTCCAGATTCCCATCTCTCCTTTGTTGCCTTCTGTACTACCACTCACATTACAATCCTTCTGTTCTTCCAAAGGGGGAGTACAATAAGGAGGAGGAGGAGGATTGATAGAAATCTTTGGGCCTTTCTGCACTACACTGTTATAGTGTTGTTATTCTAGTTTCAACAACCTGTAGAATTCTGAGATTTGTAGTTTTTAAATGCCCCTCCCTAAACTACAAACCCCAGGATTCCACAGAATGTTGAAAGAGAAATAATAGCACTATCACAGTGTGGGGTGGAATTGGCCTTCTTCCTCGCTTCTTCCAGTGGAAATGCTCCACATGTAGAGAATCAGCAATGGAAACTCTGGATCCTAGCCACTGTTTCATATGAAACATACACTTCATATGAAGAAGTGTCGCTTCTAGCATTTGGGAACCGTATATATATGAAAGGCCTTACTTTTCCAATGACAACTTACCCAACTGAGGACAGATTCTCACTTTTTGTATTTGACTGGGAAGAGTTGTTTAGCAAGAGAGACTTTTGGTCGTGCCAGACTAATATTGTTGACACTGACTAGAAGTGAATCTGTGAACTTCCAGCCCTAGCCAGAAATGCTGATTAAATTTGGGGCCTTCTCCATGCAAAGTAAATAGTTTACCACTGAGCTACTGTACTTCCCCTGAAGTATTATTTTCTGCTTTTCTGAGCCTACTTCTTGTGAATAAAAATCTGTCATCATATAAACTATCAATATGCATAATGTATACATAAATATAAAATGTAAATATGGATAAACAGGTGACATTGTTTCAGAAATACAAGTTTTTGATCATTTATATAAATTTTTTTATTTTGATTCAGCATCGCCCTTCAATTTTTTCTAGGATACAAATCTTTCTTTCTTTCCTTCTTTCTTTCTTTCCAATTTTTAAACAAAGCAAGGTACTTCTCTACTGGGCTGTGTTCCTCATTTGGTTGACTCCCAAAGTGAAAAGACTTAATTTGCAGATATTTAGAGAGAATTAAATCAGGGCTTCCACAAAGCAAGCTGAATCTGAATGTGAAACTTCTCATTAGTGAGTGAGATTCAAAGGGAACCTGAGTGGTTGACAGTGTACGTTCAAAACCTAATACTTTTCTTCCCAGACTTTCAATGTAAGGGGAAACACGACAACAGGGAGAGAGAACAGGGAAAGGAGGATGTATAGTGACAGGGCTGTGCTGTATTAAATAAGTCATTGTCACAGGGGAAAAAGAATAATGTAATCCATTTTCTCCCTGCTGCCAAATGTCTTTGAAAACTATGAATCCTAAGCAGTTTTTGAAGAGATCTTGCAGAGGAGAAAAAGTCTCTGGTTCCAGGAGAGTGGAAAACCAAGTGAAGATCAGGGAGGCTATAGCCTTCCACAGTCCTTTCTTAGCTCTCCCCACCTACAGCTGTGCAACATTCAGAAGGTGGAGCAGAAGCTGAGTGAGGATCAGGGAGGCTATACCTAGCTAAACCTCTCTGGACCAGAGGTTGAGGCATTGAGCAAACCCCCCTGGCACTTTGTGCAGCACTGGGAGATGAGGGGACCTTCTACGTAAAGAAGAAAGCATGGAAGACCCCTTCTACTAGCCCAACTGGACATACCTAAGTCTGGTTTCATCTCGTAGGCCTGAACAGCATTGTTTAGTTCTAACTTGAATAGATTCATTTGTTCAGTTGCTGAATGGTATATCAACCCTTGGACAAATCCAACTGATGAGACAAACAATGGTCTTTAGACCAAAGTGTATACGGTAAGAAAATGGAAGTCTCAAAAAGATGGTAGAGGGACTGGATAACAATGTAACCAGTGATATTAATGGATGAGTCGAACAATTAGTCCCCGTCCATGATGTTCTCTAGCTCTTACAGCTATTCTTCTCCACATTGGACAAAAGTTCTTTTTGTGAACTCCATAGGTTGTAACAAGTGTTTGATTCAAAGTCTACAATGTTTGCTTGCTATATTGGTATTTGTTTCTGTCTTTCATAAATTTTATCAGTCACCAAAATCAAACTTGTTAGAGCTACTAAGAGAAGAATCACACAAACAGTCCTTTAACCTTCCTTAGGATTGACAATCTGTATCCAATATGCACATATTCAACTCTGATAAACATATCACTCCCATTTAGAGTCAGAGCATAAATAGGGGAATTTTGCACAAGAATTTCAATAATTATTCTTCTCCCAATGTCACCCAGATGTGGTGCCCCATGAGGTATATATACTTGATGAAATTGTTCATAGCCAAAGTCCCTTTAATGTAAACTTGTAAGAATGATGAACTCTACCTTTTAAACATACCTAAGAAAAACAGATCCATGATAAGTTTGAAGCTATCCTAATTCAAGATGATCTCAGCTTTTAGAATATGATGGTATTAGTTGCATTAAGAGCCTATATTGCTGCCGACAAGAACTTAGCGTGCCTCTTCAAATTGCTGCTCAAATCTGCCTAACAATTGCCACATGTTGAACAAGATTTAAGGGTTATTAAATATAGATGCCCCTATTATGCTCATCACTTGAAAGGACTTTGTTTCTGTCATGGAGAATAGAGAAAAACACAGAATAGGATGGAAGCATCATAGCAGAAAACATTAATTCAACTAGAATCATATTGGTTCTCATTCAGGGACAATGGCCCCTTGTACAGCTGCATCTTGGATAACATCTTCTGGACTAGGTAACAAAATTATATTGGTATGACCAATTTTCTGCCATCAACTTTGTGCATAAAACAATCTCTCAAACCTGTGGATGCAATCAAGATTATAGGTCACAGAATATGTTAGGCTCTATGATCATCAATGAGATCAAAAACAATTTAGATTGAATACTTTTGTCTGCGGACTACCCATGTACAGTGCATGAAGAGTGATCATAAAATGCTATCTGGAAATCCTAGAACTTATTGTGATTTGGATCCTCTTGTGGATTAGGGTGGATGAGCTGACAGTAATAGAACATGATTGCTATTTCTTCAAAATACTATAATTATTGTGGAGTTCAAGGACAAAAAAAGAACAAAAAAAGGGCAATTATGAGACATTATGAGACATTCTGACATATTTTAATCTTGAAACCTCAAACATGAATGATGCTTTGCTGTGGCAAATCATCAGTGGTGGTTATTACTAGCTAGCAGTAGCACTTCTATTATTTAATGCTAGTAATATTGTCAAAGTTTGTTATTATCAGATTCAGAATGCTAGCATGCTTTGTCAGTCTGAGATATACTGTACATTGAACATCAGCTGGGGTAAAGAAGGACCTATGCAGCCTAGGGTTTGAGCACGCTTCAAGCAACTTCTCCATTATCACCCCAAACTGACAACAGACAGATTTAACGTATACAAAGCATTTTATATGTCATCTGTTTCCTGTTCCCTCTAGCTTGCATTATCTTAACCTTTATAGGTTATGGTGAGGTCAACAGTTTTCTTCCTGGAAGCCTTGACATGAAACAAAATATATCAACAAAATTTCCCTTCACACCTTTAACTGACTTGTGATTATTTGGACAAACAAGGCACAGCTTGAATGACACCATGTAAGGCACATTGCAATTCAGTTTAGAACTTTTCCTTCCATGCTGCCCCACCCACTACTACTACAACTAGAATTCTCAGATCCCAGTGCTGGGACCCTTCTACACTACACAATTATGGCACCATGATTATGCTTTCACTGTTATGGTTCCAATCCTACAGAATCCTGGGACTGACAATTTTAAGGGGAAGGGCATTTAGAATTCTGACCCAGAGACCTGCTCTGGTGCCTGTGACCAAAATACAAAGCCCAGGATTCCATAGGATGCAGCCATGGCTGTTAGGGCTATAATTGTGCAGTGTGAAAGGGCTCTTGCTTGTAATTGCTAGTCTAGTTTTCTGAGACTGAGTGGAAGTCACTCATCATCACTTGTCTGAACAGGGAGCACCACTGTATATTTAAGGTTTCTTCCATTATTCCTTCAGCCCTACATTTTCAACATAATATGGTCCACAACAAAAAACTCCTTTCTGCTTTTGCCCATTTGGGAGCATGTGAGTAGCTGTTATGATCTTCTGAACAGCACAGACACATTACGCTGCTGAAGAAGAAAAGAAAACAATCAAAGATGTATGTGCTATAATCTAGTATAATGTCCAGACTGTGATACGAGAGCAGTTTCCCCTGATGAGTGAAATTCCTTCATGCAAAGAATGAGGATGCCTAGATTCTGCATCTTTATTCTGTGAAGGATATTTTCACATTCCTGAACATGATATTTTAAGGCTTCCTTTTTACAAAACATAAACAAACCGCTGTCTCTATTATTGTACCATTGGGCTGGAATCAATGATCTTTGTTGGAAAGGATGTATCCAGGGGATGTGCTTCAGTAACAAAGCAGGGTGGCTGCCCATTTGTTTGGTTTAAAATTTCCCTCTTTAGAACAACTGCTATCCTATAATAACCTACAGGAATAGTTAAGCACTCAGTTAAGTGTTGTGTCTAAGGAGAGTTTTGATTTCATTGGTTGCTATTTTCTTTAAATGTTTTGGCCTTTCTAAATCACAGAACTCCTTTGTTCAGTTCCCCTTTGGTTTTTTAAAGGGCAATTAGACATAGAATGAGGGAAATCATCTCTCATTACTTTCAAAAGTCAGATGTATGTCCCAAACTAAAAGAAACATCACTGAATAACAAGGACAAACATTTAAAGAAAGTAAAGTCCCCAGATGAGCAAGAATAGATCGAACATCCAGATATTTATGCAAAATGTTGTGACTCTGATCTATAACCAAAAGTATCCCAGGGCAGACTGTAAATTGTCAGTGATAACAAGACAGTCCTCACCTGAATGTTTACAACCTGAAAACATGATAGAAAAAGAAAAGGGCACAGGGAGTTTGAGCACAATCTTGCTAAATGGTCAGAATATAGGTAAAACCTAGCTAACCAGGTAATACAGCAATTCAAAGTTTGCAGGGAAGCAACGCTGAGGTTTTGGGTGTGTGACAAGATGTGTACAGTACCTGAAGTAGTGGCCACCATTTTGACTGCCAACATTTCCATTCCCATTCTCACATCCCAGATGCTCCTACCGACAGTACGCGTGGTACATGGGGAATTCTTATTTTTCATGGGTTTTTTTGAGGGTTGAAAAGTGGAGTGGGTTCCTGTCCTTTGAATGGTTGAGTACAAGAAGGAATTTCAGGAGGTGTTGTTTGTTACCTAGTGACTGTTCTCTTCTCAGTTCTACAAATGATGTGTGTATTTAATGGAATATCACTACACGGCTGGAATAGGTAGATATAATATTATCTTGTATTTTACATACTTTTGTATCTTTTCTTTCTTCTTTTTTCTTCTTCTTTTTCTCTCTGACTCAATAAAAATATATATTAAAAAAAAGTAATAGAAAGTAACAGCAGAATAACAAGTAGTGTAACAAATGAAGTAACAAATTACTCTTTCAACATGTCAATGAATAACATCAGTGGGGCATCTCTCAAATGAATAACAGAAAGAAATCATTTTCTATAAAATATCTTTCCAAGTTCTGGATATCCCTTCCCATATTACCTAAATTTGTTCGTACATTTGCAGTACAAACCTGCTGCACAGCATGGAAGGACATCATAATGTATCAATTGGCTTGTTTGGTGGTCAAAACCTAATGGAAATGGAGAAATGTTACCCTAAGAGGTGGGGGACTTTGTGGGGGACCACCCACAATGCCAGTGTCTTCTTAGAATTTGGGGAAATTATAGCTCAAAGGAGGCCTGCAAGAGGAGGGGAATGGCAGGATCTTTTCACCTGTGTATACCAGTACTAACAGCAGAGAAGACTCCAGTTAAAAGTTAAACAGAAGGAGTGTGTGTGGACAAAGTGGTAATTGTTTTCTCATGGGGTTGACAAAGGAGTCTGGAATGGGCTGATTGTCTTAACTCTAGGTGACAAAATATTGATGGGAGTCATGACAATCTTGTAATGTCTTAGGTAGGGTGAATAGGAAAGGTGTCTGTAGGATAAGATTTTGGGGTGTTCTGTGATTGCTCACCAATTTGGACAGTTTGTCTTTCATTTTTCTTGGAGGTGCTCAGAGCTAGAGGTATTGAAAGGATTATCACAAACCCATTAATGCTGGATTTTCCCACCTAATTCTCTCTGAACTGATGACCTGACCATGTTTGAGGTCATCCTCACCTGGCAACATACTTCCTAGTATACTTTCAAACACGTTTGAAAGTACATATGTTCAATTATGAAAATAGCATGCCCCACAGAATGGGGGTGTAGCGTATGGTAACAGAAATATTCAATCACACTTGTACAACTTGTACAACTGACTATGATGTGTTGCTTCATTGTATTGTTTGCTCTGTTGTTTTCTCATTTATAGGCTATCTCAGGCCTGAATTAACTTCTTTCTACACCTCTCCCTCTTTTCCTGTTATATAGCTGCAAAGCTCATCTTTTTTCTTTCCCAATATTTATGAGGTGCTCTAGAAAGTGTGTTATCAAGGCAGTGAGACTGTGGAGCCAACTAAAGTATCTTTAAAATTTATAGCCTATTTAGGCTTTCAAAACAAGATATGACATTTCTTAAAAAAAGGGGGGGGAGAGGGAATCTATCTAGTCTAGCTACGTTTATGACTCTCCATCACTATTCTCTGTTTCAATGAGATGCTAGTATTGTTAATCAGAACTTAGGTCTTTCTGCATGACGATGGTCTCCCAACATGGGGATGCAAGAGGAGCAGGACTGCAACATATTCTGCATGATGTTGTTATGGTCCGGCCCTTCTCGTATCACCAGCTGGCATGACTGCAGGCTATATCATTGATAGAGAAACTCTGTCAATGACCACATGAGCCTTCCATTGCAGCCAGCCAAGCAGAAGGGCCAGAATTGCGATCTATGTGCTTCCTCCCCTACTGCAGCATGGAAAGAAGGCCTGCTGCAGTTCTGAAGGATGGAGTGCGTCCCTTGTACTCCCTTCCGCAGGCAGCAGGCTGTGTGTGGAGAGCGCTGCTGGGATTGTGATGGGATGACGTGGAGAGCATTGTGCAGAAAGGGCCTTAGATCTTGTTCACAGAAAGCACACGCATTCTTTTTATTCCTAGCTGCACAGTGAATTGTTATATTCCTTCAAGTTGTTTCTGACTTAGGGTAACTGTGTCACAATGTTTTCTTGGCAAGTTTTGTTCAGAAGGTGTTTGCCTTTGCCTTCCTCTGAGGCTGAGAGAGTGCAACTTTCCCAAGGTCTCCCAACGGGGACCAAGGCTCATACCACTACACCATGCTGGCTCTCTACACAATGAATACTATCTGTCTATCTGTCTATCTATCTGTCTATCTATCTATCTATCTATCTATCTATCTATCTATCTATCTATCTATCTATCTATCTAATGTGGCATTTCTATAAACACACCAAAAAAAGGAAAGTATTTTGCCTGCATTTAAGAGTTTAAAAATTTATTATTTTGACACTGGAATCATATACATATCTACAGAAATGAAAATCTCATTATGCCAATGTGACTTACTCTGCAAGATGCATATATTAGATATTACTAAGCATATGCTTCAGATTTTGACAAACCCAAAACAAATTGGGCTTCTTTGGGTGGATTTTGGGGATGTTTGAATGGAAGAAGGTCTCGTCCCAAGAAGACAGAACGTGAACATTCTCAAAGATATGTTAATAATTTAGGTTAAAGGAATCATATAATAGAATTGAAAGGTATGAAGTGAAAGGTCATTTATACCAACCTTCTGCTGACATAGGAAGTCCACACCTAAAGAGGCACTGAGAGGTGGCCATCCAATATTTGTCTGAAAACTTCCAAAAGAGGAAAACCCATCTCTGAGAAAATAAAGAGTATGTAGAGAAACATATAAATGTGTTCAAAATTTGATAATTTATTCCCAAGTTCTCTCTGTAAGAAAAACACTGGTGGGGGGAATAAATACATGACTGGCAGCATTAGCTTCTAATCACAGTGAATGATTTCACCTAGCCTCTTCAGTCTTGGAATGTTGAAGCAAAATACAAGGATGGATCCAGTCTTCTCCTACTTCTCTCTTCAAAGAACAGAGATGCTAAAACATTTTTGGTTAAGTATGGAGCACACACTTGGAGAGACCCAACACTTTGAGTGGACCATGTTCCATTAAGCACCTAAGCCTGTGAAATTACATTCAGTTATGACTGAACATGTATTTGTCATTTTTGTATTTGCCATGATAGGGAATGGGAGACAGATTCCCTCAGATTTCTGAATCATTACTTCTTTCAGAATGCAAGCTGAAGTGGACTGTTTCTGAATTGGCCTCTTTAATTTCTCTTGGAAAAATGAATTGAACTATGGAAATCCATGCACGCTCCTAACCAGACTATTGCATTGTTATGTATTGTACCCTCCAACTATCCTGATATGGCAGGGACAGTCCTGATTAGTCCTCAGCCACCCCACTTTTTCATCTGCTTTTAAGGTGTCCCAGTTTCTCTCTCCTCCTCCCACCTTCCCCCTTTGTCCACAGCTTACTTCCATTGCCACAAAGTGAGTTTCAAGTGCTAAAGTAGTTTGACCTCAATTAACTTTGCACCAGGACAGGAGAGGAGAGTCCAGTAGACTCAGGAAAAAGCAAATTGCTGTAGCCTCTCCTACTTTATGTGTTCTTCCTCATTAATCACTTTTGTCATCTTGACCACCCTCTGATGTTGCTTGGCCACACATGTCCTCGTTTTTATTTTTGACATGTTGGACATTGTATTGTAGGATTGAGGGTTTAACTAGGAGAAAGCTGTTCCAGAAGTACTATTGGAAATCATTACAATAATCCTGGTAAATCTGTTATGTACATTCCCTTTGTTAGAGGAATTGTATTATTGTTTTCAACTAAGATATGGTTGGAGATTTCTCTGGAAGACAGGTTTTCCAAATGGGCAGAATTTTCCCCAACCTTTGACTAAGGATGATGTGCAATTGTTATTACTGATAATTGTTGTTACTGAAAGCAAATGTTAGTCTAAACTAGAATAGAGCTACTGCATCAATGGTACGCCAATATTTATGTAAATCCAGTTAATTCAAACTTTAGTTGGGATTTGGGCCTAGTGTCTGCATATAAAGGACAACTATGGTTTGAGGGAGACTGAGAAAGCCAGGAGCAAGGACATATTGTGATGGTACTTCACAATAGAAAGGAACAGATTCAGTTCCTAGCATCTCCAGTTGAATAATTCAAGTACAAGAAAAGGTGAAAGAGGGGGAATGCCTCTGTTAGTCAGAGAAGACGATGTTGGGCTAGGTGGACCGATAGCCTCGCTTGGTACAAATTGGGTTCCTGGAAGGAAAGCTTTAAGTCCGCCTCCCTCCCCTTGATTAGCAGAAGAGTGTTTGGGCTTAAACAAAAGGAGGACAACTTCTTGGGATTGAGGGAATACATATCCTCCCTGGCCACCTCTGGGGACTGCACCCTTCCCTTGTCAAAGTCACTACCACAGCTGCCACTACAGAGGACATAGCAATTCGGCTGCTAAGCAGGGTGTGTGGGGAACATGGGTCCTGAGGGCATACAGAATGACATTCCTCGCAGCCTGCTGAGCAGCTCATTCTGCAGAGAAAATGGCTTTGTGGTGGAAGTCTTCTACCCACAGGTTCTATTTTGCTGGAGAATATGTGTGTATGTGTATGTGGCGGAGGGGAGAGTTTTGCAGGAACTGCAGATGCAGATGAAAGGGATGCATGAATAGCCATGGAGGGTGTCATGAGACCTGTGTGTTGCCTGCCCTTGGTTAGACCACACCATTGACTTGAGTTTATTAGCAGATATGGTATAAGGTAGTTCAAAGGGGCTTTCCAAGTTGTTGAATGCTCACCTAAGCAGTAAATACCATACCATAAGCCTTTACTAGTTATACAACCAACTGGAAATGGAACTCAGAAAGGAGTTTATTTATTACTTAGTAAAAGGCCTTCCTGAGAATGTGCAACCCACAGTGAGTACTTAAGAATGCACAACAGCTAGTATATCAGGTTAGACTTGATGGGTACACAAAAGTTGCGTAAAATCATAGCCTACACCTATAGCATTCTTGCATCTGATTACATCAGTTGTAGTTTCATTTCAAGGCAATGGAGCAATAAAATGAAATCAAGCTTTATTGGGACATTTTTCTATAGCTCAGGTGCAGAACTCAAGATGAGTATGGCATAGCTCTTAAGCTTATCGTTTGGTCATTTTGAGCTCAGTTGACAGAAGGATCATGGGTGTAGCTGTAATTGAAGTTTACAGTGTTTGTACATATTAGGTGACTTGTAGCTTAATGCCATAAGTATAGGGAAAATAAATTACCAGGTCATTAAAGGGCTTTAGCTATTCATACGACATTAAAGAATAATAAAGGGGACAGTAACATTTCTCAAAAAACACATAAAATCCACGTTTCAATTAAGAACATAATAGGTTCGCCTTGGCATTATGTTACAGTCTCCAGTGAGTTTCTAAGAAATTATTAGTGCAAGAGTCATGCTTTCAAAGACATGTATGGAGAGACTCACAGGGATGAGGGGTGGGGAGGGGAGTATCATAAATTCTCACAAGTAGTTTTAGACAGGAGCCCTGGAACTTCATGAAGGGACTTGGCAGTTCAGCGCTGTGAAAGGTGACCAAAGTCTTGGAGAAATGGGTATGCATGCATTTAAGTTTGGTAAGCCTCGCAGGCTAGACTGCATTTAATCAGAAACAACTGAGCAAATATGCCAGAAATGGAAATTAGTATCAGGGGCATAGAAAGGATTCCAGCACACTGAGAGATAGGAACCATTTTTCCTCAGTCATGCCTGGTTTTACCCATTTTGTACTCTTTTTGTCCCTCCTGTGGGAGGAAAGCAGAAAGTATGCTCTTGCCTCACAATTTCCCCCTCTCCTTTTCTATCTTATTTTCCTTCCAGGGACACCCTGTAAACAACAACATTATGTAGTCAAGCAACTCCATTTGTAGGGACAATTCTCATCTTCTTTGAGTGCATGCAGCAGGAATGATGCATCCTAGATTCTTCCTTTAAAGAAGTTAGAGAAAATAAAGAACAAAACTTTATTTAAAAGACATTGGATTATATAGGGCTACTGTTATCTTTAAATTCGCCATGACTTCAAAATCTCCTACAAAGTTGGATTTGTAATGTGGAAAACAAAACTGCTATATAAAAGTCAAAGTTGTCTGTGAGTTTGTCTGTTTGTCAGGCAGGCAACGACCTCATACAATTGGCTGCGTAAGGTGAGAAGACCTCATATGATTGGCTGGCTGTTAAGATTCTATGGAATCCTGGAGTTGGCAGTTTAGGGAGGGGCCTTTAGAATTCTCAGCCAGAGAGCTCTTGGGCCTCAGGCTGGTTGCTATGGAGATGAGGCCTACCAGCAAGGAGGAGGGCAGTATATTCCCTCAGGAAACCAACCTCTGTATGTTAACAACTCTGAATACAGATTGGATTGGGGAATATGGGGATAAGTTACTGGTGCTGGAATAGACTGATTGCTATGGAGACAGGGCCTAGCAGCAAGTAGGAGGACAGTGTATTCCCTCAGGAACCCAAACTGTTTATGTAAATAACTCTGAATACAGATTGCATTGGGAAAATATGGGGAAAAGTTACAGGTACTGGAGAAGACAGTTTTGGTGAGTTCTTAGGAGGAAAATAAAATCCTGGGCAATGCTGGGTAAATATGCTAGTTATGAATAAAGTCAGGATTAGCTTGCCCATCACTAATGGCAGATGGGGGGGGAAATCTCTCTGTCCAGTTTTGCCATTCTACACCCAACATAATTTTATTCACTGCTGTTATATCCTCACTCATTATTCACCCCTTCCTTTTTTTCCAAGCAAGCAAGTGCAAGAAAAGAAAAGAGAAAGAATGCAGGTGAAGCAAGCCCTTTCCTATTATTTGAGGCCTCAGAAAATGGTAGGAAAGAAATACAATGCCCATGAATTTCTTGAGTTCTTCCAGGTAGGACTGCTTCATCAGTCCTACCTGATGAAGGTAAATACAAAAACCAGTTTTGAGGTAGAAATGGGTAAAGTTGGAAGATGCTGTAATTATTAAGCGAGCACTTACATTCAAGCCCTTTGTTGATGGCATCGACAAAGGGCTAAATACAAAAACCAGTTTTGAGGTAGAAATGGCTCCATGGGTTGACTTATCACATTAGTAATCTATTCCACCTTTCCATATTAATATGAAGCATTCAGTGGATCACAATACAACCCATAAAACCATCAAAAATGACAACAGTATCCTGAAAAGGAGTCATAGGTAGGAAAAAAAATGCTATAAAAAGGAATATTTTTCAGGGCATAGACAATATATTAGCTCTGAGGTGCTGGTGCTAATACTGGTAGGGAGGAAGCACTCATTTTTGTTTGTCCAGCTGAAAATTGATTTTAAAAGTCACCTCATTGTGCCTTAAACAAAAGGTTTTTAAAATGTCTGTGTCATTTTATAGAGATACTCACATTCACACGTATCCTATATGGGCTAGAATCTTGCTGGTGATGTGCAGGTTTAACTGAAAATTTTGGTGGTATGTGTAGTGTTTTGGTTATGGTGGATGGAGGAATTCAATTCCATTCTCTCTGCCACCAGCTGTTTCCAGGCTGCATGCCTCCCCCCGCCCCCACATTCAAGGGAGCAGGAAAGGACTGAGAGAGATGGCCAGGCAGAAGCCCATTGTGTTCTTGTAGATGACTAGAGGAAGGAAATGGCATCCTCCTAGGCTTCCAGGTTAAACCTAGAGGTTCAGGAAGATGACATTGTCTTCCTGTGGCTACTGTCTGTCTACCTCCATCTTTGCCTGGCAACCATGACCTGGATGAAGACACAAACAGGTGGGAAGGAGGACACTTACCTATACTACACCCTGAAGACATCAAATCCCCTCTGATCTTGGAAACTAAGCTGAGTCCAGGCCTCATTAGCATTTGGAAAGGGACTGGCAGGAAATACCAGCTGCTGTAGGCTATATTTCTGATGGTGGTGAAACCCTAGCCAGAATAACTAATGGAGAGGAATGGTGGGAGTTGCAGTCTAGCAACATCTGGAGCGCCACATTGGCATAAAGCAATGCAAAGATTATTCCATTATGAGAAGATCAAGAAAAGTTTTTGAGCTACAAGAAGAAACAATGTTTCTGTTTTTATGTAAACTATATGTGACAATTATTATGATTTTTTTAAAAAGATGTGTTTCATCTTTACTTCCACTTATGAAGTGAATTAAGATGAATATTCACAAAAGTCTGGATGAGCTGGGTCCAGAAATGAGTGTGCTTTTTTAGACCTACCTACAATCAGTGACAGCTAATTTAGTCAGGATTATTCTGAATTCTGTTGATTTCAGCAGGTCTAATGTATGAGTACTCCTTGCCTAAGAAAACCCTATGAAATTCATGGTGTCATCATGTTAACAGGGACATAGGCCCTTTCCGCACTGAGGCTTCTAGCGCAAGCGGGGGAGGCCGGCAAGCGCAAGAAGGCTCGTCCGGGAGGCTGCCGCTTCCCCCTCCTTCCTTCTGCAGGCGAAGGAACCAGCGGGGAAGCGGCACCGAAGGAGGCTTGCCGCGCAAGCCGCCCTCCCCTCCCCGTGCGAAGCGGGAGACCTCGCGCCGGATTCCCACCCCGCGCGTGCGCCGGATTCCTCCCCCCACGCGTGCCGGATTCCTCCCTCCCTCCCACGCGCGCGCGAAGCGGGCGTCGTCGTGTCCCCCTGCGCGCGCGCGAAGCGGTCGTCGCGTCCGTCGCGCTACCTCCCCACTCCGCTCCTTCCTTCTGCAGGGGCGGAGGGAAGGAAGCGCAACCCGGCCGGCTCCCGGAGGCTCCGCAAGAAAGGTAAGTGCGGGTGGGCTCCGGGAGCGTTGCGCGAGCGCAGGGTGATTTTCGCTTGGACGCGAAAATCAAAAAACCCGCGCTCGTGCCGCTTCAGCCCCGTGAGCCGGGCGGAAGTGGGAGTGCGTCGTGCGGAGCAACGCTCCCACTCCCGCGAGGCTCACGGGGCTATCGCGCGAGCAAAGGCCTGTGCGAAAAGGGCCATACACCCACAACGTGTGCATTGGTAAGTCTGGATCCAACACTTTATGAGAAGGAGGCCATTTCCACACTATACTGTTACAGTGCTGTTATTCTGCTTTCAACATCCCGTGGAATCCTGGGGTTTGTGGTTTGGGGAGGAGCCTTTAGAATTCTCAGCCAGAGAGCTCTTGGGTCTCAGTAAACTACAAACCCCAGAATTGCATAGAATGATGGTGGAATAATAGTACTATAACAGTGTAGGATGGAAGTGGCTGGAGATTCCTCTAGAGGGGCAGAAATTACTTGAACAGTAGTTTCTTAACTCTGATCATTGCCAGAACTACTGGTATGCTATGTGCACAACTGGGGAAAAAAGTTTCTAAAAAACTGTGCTGCAGTACATAGTAATACCAATTAGTAATTATCAATCACTGTTTATAACCAGCTTAAATACAGTGCAATCCAGTGCAAATTTGCTTAGAAGTAAATCTCATTGGCTGAGATCCTGTACTGAGTAGGTGGAGTGTAATGCTCTGCCTGCATAGTTCCATGTCCCCCCTACACATACCTAGAAATTGTCAAGTGCTGGGAGGGCCCCTGCTGTTGTTGCTGCTTGCTGATGGAGAGGGGAGAGGAAAGGAGTGAGGAGGCAATTCGGGTGTTGAAGATGCAGCTGGTCTCAGACTGGGATGGTGGTCATGGGATAAATAAGAGTACATTCACAGATGGAATGCACCATCTTTCTTGTCTCCAAGAGACCAGAGCAGCCAAATCACTTCCCTCCCTGACATGACTCATTCTTCTAGCCTTTCCTATCAGGCTTTACTGGGGGTGAATGATCACCCCTCAGGAGTAACTGTATCATTAAACAGCTGTCTTGCCATCAGAGCAAAGACACCAGGGCAGGAATCTGGGGCAGAAGTTCAGGGCCCTTCTCAGTGGTACTATCAGGGTAGAATTTGGGCTCAGAACTCCATCCATGGAAGTAGCTACAGGGGCTGAGGCAAAATAAATATTCTGTCCCCAGAAAGGATATTTTCCTTCATTCTCCAAATTTCTATTTTAAAGAGAATGAGACACTGAAAGTTGTTCACACCTGGCACTCTTATATTTGCTGTCTTCTCGTTGCCTTGGTAATTTTGCCTTTTTCCTTGCTTTGGATGCGTAAGCTATATTTTTAAATGCTTCCGTGATGTTTTAGGTCACTGCAGTGCTAGAAAATAGCAAGCAAACTGTATCTTAATCTTGCAATTGGCATATATATGGCACTGTAATAACAGAACAGTGATGTTTGTCCTGTGGAATTTAAAGGATTTTTAGTACTCATTTGCCTGCATTAAGCATTTTGTAACATTCTCTATGACTATGATACTAATTCAAGGCATGTCTCTCAAAATGTGTACCTTTCTGTTCGGAGAAGAGAACCATCCCCACCAACCAAGGATTAGGAAGCTGATCCCATTATCAAGCAAAAGTGTGGAGTAAACTCAGAATTAAGTCCTATTTTGCAACTCAGTGTTCTCCCACGTGGTTATCTTGAACATTGTGATTGTAAATTGGAGTTTCAGTTTCACACCTACTGAGTGAAAGATGTGGGGACATTGCCAAGAGAGTAAAAAAAATTGGACATATCTACATGTTGGTCCCAAAGCGTGGAATCTTATCAGTTATTTCCAACTGGACATAAAATATTCATTATTCCTGACTGGAAACTGTTTATGGATTTTTGAGCAATAAGACGTTTAATGATGTAATAATCTGTGATTATTTGTGATTTTAGCAGGATTATTTATTTGGATCTGTAATAGTAGTTTTTATCTTTTCTTTTTTCTTTTTTACATTTCTTTTCATTACGGTCAGGATGGGGGAAGTCGGAGTCTTACTGTGTATTAGCTGTATGCCTTTTTTCTTTCTGTTTTTTTCCCCATTTTTCTCTCTTCTTTCTTTTTTCTTTCTGTTTCTTTAGTTTTTGAATATATGTTACTTCGATTGTAAATTAGGTTGTGTTAAAATTAATATATTTTTTTAAAAAATGCATTATTTCTCATTAAATAACAATCATACTGGAAGAACTAGACAGCAATCTGTAAAAGCTTATGCCCCTGCAGTACTTGTTAATATTTAAGGTCTTGTGTGTGCTATCCCTACTGCATTTCTAACATACCACAATGAACATATCATAGGGTTTTGGAAGGTAAGCAAAGTTAGGCCTGTTCAGTACTTCTGTGAGAGACTACCAGGGAATACTCTAGGCAGGAGTAGGAATAGGCTTGGCCCTGAGTCTCCAGCTTTCATGGGTCATCTTTAGGCAGGAGATGAAGGTGCAATTTCTCCAGGTGTGAGGGCTCACCTCCTGGCAAGATGAAAAGGCTGTGTATTAATCTCCAGCTCAACTAGGAGAGCAGGATATTGCTACCATTTCCAAGGATCATTGGTTGCTGCAACTTGAAAGACTCCTCAGGGACCCATGTAGTAGTTATTTAGTTAGCTTCTACCTTTCCTCCCATTCCTTGTGGCACAAGGGCTTACCCTCTGCTCTGCCCTGCATACACTTTCTGACTAGAAGCAAGCAGGTTAGATTAAATGTACCTTATTCCTAGGGCCTAAATATCCTAACAGTACCAGATCTCATCTGATCTTGAAAGCTGAGCAGAGTCAACCCTTTTAGTATTTGAATGGGAAACCACCAGTGAATACCGTAGGATATATTTCAGAGGAAGGAACTGCCAAAACTACCTTTGAGTATTCCTTGCCTAATAAAACCCTATGAAAATAATGAGGTTCCCATAAGTAGACAGATGACTTGAAGGCACATACACACACATCTATCTCAGACCCTTGGCTAAGATTTCTATCTTAATTTCCAAATAGAAAACCCCATTGTATGTTTTCTCTCTCTCTCTCTCTCTCCACACACACACACACACAATCCCTTTCTGTAGGTGTGTTTGAATAACAAGATGTGAGAAATACTTAATGCATAATACTTTATGACATCCCCAGATGTCACACCAGGTCTCAGGTTTTGGCCTGGAGATCTCAGGACCTGACAATCCTGACCATCCTAAGCTAGGAAGGAATCCTGTCTGAAATTCTGAACAGCCATCGCTGCCTGCCATAACTGCCCATTCTGATTAAGATAAACCAGTGGCCTGACTGGCACACATTTCAATTGGGGGATGCTAGGGATCACTCGCCCTCCTCCTCCAGCGCTGTGTTATAGCTAGAGCATGCATTTGGAGAAAAGATGGATGTCATACTCACAGTGGGTATCTATATGTCACAGCAGAGATGATGGAACCCTGGATAGTTTTTCATTTTTGGTTCACCACGTATTTCATGAGGCTTCTTCCTATGTCACAGTGCATTTAGTCCTTGTGTAGGGGAAGCAGGATTGCACCAGCTGTGCTCCTTCCTGCATGTAGCATAATTTACAGCCCATACATGTACAAACTCTGGGTACATGTATGGCTTGATGGCCATCTGTCGGGATTGCTTTGAGGGTGTTCCTGCATGGCAGGGGGTTGGACTGGATGGCCTGTGTGGTCTCTTCCAACTCTAGATTTCTATGATTCTATGATTCCTGAAAATATAGGCGCAGTTGGTACACTCAGAGATTCCTTCTACTGAGAACATTAAGCAATAGAACAAGAACGTTAAGTGTGATCCCACTCCTTCTCTAAAGTGCATTCAATATAATGTGCCTTACAATATGAACATTTTATCTGTGTGAGCTTTTTGTGTTCTGTTTTGCTCAGTTGTTACTTTTGCACTCTGTTGTTGTGTGCCTTTGAGTCCTTCCTGACTTATGATGACTCTAAGGCCAACCTATCATGGGGTTTTCTGAGGCTGAGAGTGCGTGATGCACCCAAGGTCATCCAGTGGGTTTCCATGGCTGAGTGGGGAGCTGAACTCCGGTTTCCACGATCAATGATCAAAGCACTACACCATACTGGCTCTACTCCTTTTTCAGTGAACTCGAAACAGTTGATATATAAGAACCCAAGAAAACCAATGCAGAACCAGACCAAAGTCTGTCTAGTCCAGGGGTCCTTTCACGCTACACTGTTATAGCACTATGATCCCACTTTAACTGCCATGGCAACATCGTATAAAATTCTAGGGGTTGTAGTTTGATCTGAGCTGTCTGGCAGAGGATTCCAAATCTCATTCTCTAGACTGCCAGTCCCAGGATTCCATAGGCTGTTGCCATGATAATTAAAGTGAAAAAATAGCACTTTTATAGTGAGAAAGGGCCCCTGCATTCTACACCTACAGTGGCTACCCAGGGGTGGGGAATGTTTAGCTCTTAAGACGTTTTGGTCTATAACTCTTTTATTTCCAAGGCAGCATGAACCCCCAGATCAGCAGAACTATTGCTTAGAAAATAGTAGAATATGGATTTTTCAGTGAAATGTAAAGGATATGGTGATGCCTAAGGAAAGTCTTTTGTCCATAACTTCTTTATTTAAAATTACTCTTAAACTGGTAATCAGTTTAATAAAAGTTGTTTGAAGTCTTCAAAATTTACCCCTTGGGCACTTTTCAGGTTTCTTTCTAAGCTCCTAATAGCCTAAAATTAAGCCCTCTCTGCAGTTAAAATAGTTGTGAAACAGCATTCAGGAGATTATAACTTTTAGTTTGGCTTATAGACACACCAAATAGAGTGTATACAATTGTGATGCAAATCTATAATCTCCAGAAAACATGTTTGCAACTGATTTTAACAACCTGGATTTAAGCAAGGCTGCAAGACATTTGTTAGGGAAGTGTCACGTTAAGGATGACCCTGTAAGTACACTTTTGAAGATGTTTTCATTTTAAAAGAGGAATATTCTTGGGGAAAAGAGGATATGGAAAAGCCCCCTGCCTGGCATGTGGGGAAGATATAAGCCATTCAAAAAGTTAGATGAGCAGAAGTCCCATGATTGTGCAGCTGTGGACTTAAATCCTGTGGTAACATTTTGATCAGCCTTCCAGGGACGTGCAAGAGAATGTTCCAATTCAGGAATAACAGAAAAGAGCCAGGACGAAGAGTCACAGTTGCGATGGATTGTGTGTGTGTGGGGGGGTACTGTTGTTTTGTGCAGACAGCTATTTGAATAGTTCATCTTACCATACAATGTGATTTATTCACCCAGCATTTGGGATTGCAACATGGGACACCCATCCCCTATTTTTGTTGATTACATTTGTAACTTGCCTTTCCTCTAGTGAGCTCAAGACGATATTGATGGCTGTCCTCCTGTTCATCTTCATTTTCATAACAAAAGACCTCTCTTAGACTGAGACAGAAAAGGAGCAAATGGTCCAAATTCACATAGAGAGTTGAATAACTCAGGGCCTTTCTGCCCTGCACGGTTATAGTGCTATTATTCCACCTTGAACATCCTGTGGAATTCTGGGGTTTGTTGTTTACAAAGGCCAAAGAGCTCTCTGGCTGAAAATTTTACACTACACTTGATCTTAGCCAAAAGGCTGAGAAGCAATCTGGCTGAGAATTCTAACTCCTGTCCACAAATTGCAGAGGGGGATTTAGACTGCAAACTCAGGCATTTCATAAGATGATGAAAGTGGAATAATAGTACTATAACAGTGTAGTGTGAAAAGGCCCTCAGTGTGGACTGCATGTCCTCCAACTGTCCCAATTTGTCAGGGACTGTCCTGATTAACCTGCTATTATTGCATATTTTCAGCTTCTAAAATGTACCAGTTTCTCTCTCTTTCTCCCACTTTCTCATTTTGTCCTTAGCTTAATTGGTACAACTAAGTTCAGAGAGCAAAAGTAGTTTGAACTCAATTAACTCAGCAGTAGGGAGAGGAGAGGAAGGGTGGAGTTTCACCTGTCCCAGTAGACTCAGGCAAAAGCAAACCGCTGCAGCCTTTCCTACTATGTGTGTTCTTCCTCATGAATAACTTTTGCTATCTTGACTGCACTCTGATGTTGCTTGGCCACATGTGTTCCAGTTTGTATCTGTGAAATACTGGGCGTATGGGACTGGAACCTAGGGACTTATCCCTCATGGCTCCTTCCATCCTTCCCGACACATCTCCTTCCTGCTAGTGATGCATGAGGCCAACCCTGCAGTTACCGTTTCACATCATTTTTCAAATACTTGTATTCTTCCATTCTGCCATAAAGTCTTCAAGGCAGCTTTCAGTTCAAAACAGCACAATTACAAGACCAACGGGATAACAGCTGTCTTAGAACAGTCGTTCTTAAAATATAGTCTGGAATTCACTAAGGCAGTTATAAATGCATAACTTAGAGTTACTAGTTTGTGACTGTTTTGTATTCATGATCCCTACATATTCCTTAGTTTAGGGGATACATTTGTTGCTGTTATGTGCCTTCGAGTTGTTTCCTACCTACAGCAACCCTCAGGTGAACCTATTTTTTTTTTTTTTGCAAGATTTCTTCAGAAGAGCTTTGCCATAGCCTTTCTCTGAGGTTCAGAGAATGTGACTCCATAATTCCCATGGCTGAGTGAGGATTCTAACCCTGGTCTCCTGAAGTCCTAGTCCAGCACTGAAACCACTACATCACAACCATGAAGGTCCCTCAGTCCCAGTTACTGAGCAGGCACTACTGTGGTTGATGGGGGGTCTCTTCCCCTGCTGGTTGGTCAGCAGCTGACTGATGTTCCCATCTATCTCTTGCACGAGTAGTCTTTGGTGCAAAGGGGAATTGCAAAAGAGACCCTGTTTCTGTCCATTGCACTTATAGGAGGGAGTAGGAACATTAGTCAGCCGCTTCCTGATGGATAGGGGAACAAACTGTCATTAGTCTGGGACATACTTCATAGCTATGTAACTGGGGTGATTAAACATTCATAACTGACTTAGGGAATTCTGGCTGTACACTACAAACTAAACATTAGCAACAGTAATGGAAAATAGTATATCATAATATGACTCATTTAAATGATGGTAGAGAAAATATGGCCCTCTGAATGATGGTGAACTACAGCTGCCATCATCCCTCACCATTGACTAGGCTAGCTGGGGCTGATGCAAACTTCAGCTCACCACTCTCTGGAGGGGAATGCATTCCCCAGCCCTACAGAAAAGTGGTATACAGTAGCCCCTCCCCTTTTGCAATAGTAGAAAAATTGTGAATAATTCCTCCTTCCGTGATTCTCCTTCAGAGCTCCTCCATTCCATTCTTTTGCCTCTGGTGCCAGCGTTGGGGCTGGGGGAGAAAAAAGACACAGTAAAGGGCTTACCAGTACTTTCCCCTCAAAGTTTCTAGATATTTCTGGTGGCCATCTTGAAAAGGGGGGGTAGGAGCAAAGAGAGCACCTGAGCAATCAGCAGACATTACACAGCAACCCCATGGAAGAGCCGACATGCTTCCAGTAGTGGGAGGCGGGCTTTACTCACCTCAAAAGAAAAAACAGTCATTTTGAACACAACCCTGGCAAGCCTGGGGTGAGGAATGCAAGAGAATGGTGGGAGAAACATGAGGTGCGGGGAGGCAAGCACATGCCTCAAGAATAATCAAATGCATGAAGGTCAAATCTGCAAATGTAGAGGAATGACTGTAAAAGTGTTTTCAACTTTGGGCAGACAGAAGAAGAAAGAAGAGAAAGTGAATGCCTATATATGAAGAGGCTATATGCTGTGATGCTCTCCTTAACTATGGTCAGCATTGTCTGATTTCTGAAGTACCTTTATGTGTAATCCCCTACCTAGTCATACCTGAGCAGAGTAATTAGTCATTTACTGAAAATAGAAGATTTTGAGGCAGCATACAACAATGATAAAACATAGAATACCCTCAATGTACAGAATTAAGGTTTATTATTTATGCAGCCCAGTAAACAGAAAATAGGGTAGATAATGCACAAATCAATAACTTTTCAACATTTGTCTAACAAGGGTTGGAATGTGCTGAGTTTCAGAGGGAAGAGTGTTCTGCAGAGTTTGAGCCACTGTACTGAATGCCTCCCTCCAAATGACTACAGAGTAGGTCCTTCCAGATGACCACAGGGATCTGAGTCTGTTATATACATAATGTAAATAAAATGTGATGAAGTAGACTGGAATCCACAAAAGCCAGTGCCAAATAATAAAAAAAAACATTAGTCTTTATGGTGCCACAATGTTCTTTGTTGTTTTTGTTGCAAGACATTAGCACAGCTGTTCTCCTGGGAATAATGTGAAGGCCAGGTGTCAACTAGCTGTTTGCCTTTCAGAGCTCTCTCTTCTCTCTCTTTAAAATTTGGTGAAAACAATAGTTCTTGAAATAGTCCAGGAAAAGCGATACCAGAACATTGATGCTGTATAACACAAACTTAGATATCTCTTTGCAAGCCTTTCTTTGGGCTGTCACTTTACAAGTTTCATTGATTTAAAGCTTAGCTTATTTAACCTAAAACCTTGTATTTACATTTAGCCAAGGTACGTTACCAATCACAAGTAAATCCTTTTGATCCTGGGGTGGACAGGGGTCGCTAGAGAAATGAGTCTGAGATATAACATTCTAGTGAGCTAACTATGTACAAAAGAATATATTAAATAAACTCCCCGTTAGAAGATCTCACCTATGACCACTCCAGTTTCTGTTTGACCAGCAAACATTGTGTTGGCTTCCCTCCTCCCCTTCTTGGTTACTGAAACTTCATTCTTAACGTTAACTGATAGAAATGCAGACCTTGATATTCTCGGCCTGATGAATCACTCTTGCTAGCAGTGCTGCATTTTGGAGATAACCTGGTCCAAATTCTGCAACAATAACAACAGCAATGAACCAATTAAAAAGTCTGGTCTGAAATTAAAATTATGAAACTGTGGACCACAATAGCTACAAACAGGTGTGGATATTTCACAGATGCCCTGTTGGTCAATGGAGGAGACCTTTTGCTGCCACCGTGGGATGAACCCCCCACCTTTTAGACAATATTTCCTTCACAGTGTACAAAATGTATCCACTGGTAGAAACAGCTCCATCCATAGAAGGGGTATACATCTATCCCTCTGCAGCCCCTCTGCCTCATCAACCCCCATGTGAGAGGATATGGGAGAGGGCCTTTTGTGTTGTGACACAATTATGGGGTGCCCTTGGAATCCCAGTTAGTGCCAATGCTGTGTCATTCTGACACATGGTCAAAACTTGACTTTTTATTAAAGCCTTTGGGACCTAACTAATTTTATCCAACCTGCACTTGTGCAGATTTGATGGTAATACTTCAAATACTTTTAACTTTTTTAAAAAAATGATTTTAAATGACAGATTATTTACTATATTTTTAGTGTCTCAACATTATTGTTATTTTTATTTATTCTCTTAATTTAATTTTACTGTGCACTACCCTGACACCCTCAGATAATAGGGCAGGATATAAAAATTCCAGTCAATCAGTCAATCAATATCTGCTCCAGAGGGTGGTGAAACCCCAGCAAAGATTTTTGGGGTTATACAAAGTGCTAGAGGGAAGAAGGAGAAAGTTCTGTTGGGCCCAGATAGGGGTTTCAAGGGAAAGGGAGAACACCCCCTCTTATGGTTCATTATGGACAGCACCCCCAACAGCCAATTAGTGGCTGGGGAATGGTGAACATGCTCAGGTGAAGAAAGACAACGTCATCCTCCTAGATCTCTATCAAGTATGCATGAGAATATAAGCGATCTAGGAAAATGATGACATCATCTCTCTTCTTCTGGTTGTAGAACCATAACTAGATGTTGCTGGGATGGCCTCTGCCCTTCTCCAGCCACTCATTGACTGTATGGGTAAGCTCCAGTATAGAAAGGTCAGCTGCATTGAGGGATGAATGGCTTGCACAAGGAGGCATCAGATACCTTCTTGGTCAAAATCCTTAAGGCAGATACCCAGGTGTAATGGGAGATTATGTCTGGATGTCACCAACAGGATTCTACCCACTAGTTGTTTCATTAACACTCCTAATGCTAACAATAATAACAATCTGCATTGTGAGGTATTTGATTCTCCCTTGTCCTTTATAAGAGAGCTATCTCCGTGCCCATCTTTTGACTCGAGCACAATTCTTAAATTTAAATATTGTTCATCTGGCACAGTACATAAAAACTCAGTGGATTCATTGAACTTTACTGGCTTCCTTCAATATCTGAGATTCACAATGGCCATCAGAAATATATGATGAGTGCCAGATGTTCAACTGTAGGGGATTACCAAAGAAAGCAAATACAGAGAGAATTCTTTTTAAAGGGGCTTTAAGATGTCTGGACTGGTTTACGTTGTTAACTTGCAGAGTTGAGTGAGGGCCTCCATTCATAGAGATGCACATGCAGAAGCCCTAAGGACGTCAAGTTATGAATGTTAAAAAAGAAAACTTTTTGGAGTGGGTGAGTCTCCAGATCACATTAATTATAGTCTTGACAGACTGAACAAGCATCACTCGAGCCTCTTAGGGGGATGATCACACAGATTGTGTAAGGAAATCAACTGCCATAAAGTTCAAGAGCATCGGGTTTGTTGGGTCCCATGCTGAGAGAAAGGTGGGATAAAATAAGATATAAATTGTATCTCTGCTTTTCATTTGCAAACATGTCATATTATAGCAGCTAAAATCCAAGAATGAAAAACAATTCAATTGAAGAACAACAACATCACATCTAAGACGACTACTGAAATGCTCTGAGAAATTAAAGATAAAAATATATTGTAGATCTTACATATTTTAAAATTATGAGTTTTCAGGGGTGGCCTTTTATATTTAAAGTTCTCTCCCCAGAGAATTACATACAGCCCATTTATTGTGAGTTTATAAACACATGTTAAAAACTTATTTGTTGCAATGTGTACTCTGTTAAAGGAACTGTGAAATGATGTTTCAGCTCCTTTAAACTGTAGTTATTTTTGGTCTATATGTCAATTCTGCTGCTTTTTGAATTTGCTTATGAAAGTTAACATATGGATTTTATAATAATAATCCCATTTATAGCAAAGAAATCTTGGGACTCTTAACTTCCTGAAGCTCCCAAAAATTGTCTTTTAATGATATGTATTCTTCTGCAAAGCACTGCATTTCCCAGAGCTTTTGGGGATGAGTTTTAGTCGATAGTTTAGGTATTCCTTCAGGGTTGTCTATAACCAATACTAAATGTATCATTCACTTTGTTGTTAACTGCTGTCAAGTTGACTTTGACTTATGGCAACCCTCTGTATGAGAGGCTCCAAGGCACCCTGTCATCAGCAGCCCTTTTTCAGGTTTTGCCAACTCAGGGCCTTGGCATCCTGGATTAAGTCTGCCCACATGTACTGTAGTCTTCCTCTTTTTCCTACTGCCTTCTACCTTACCAAGCATTATTATCTTTTCTAGTGAGGCATGTCTTCTCATGATATGGCCAAAGTCTGATAGTCTCAGTTCAGTCATCTTTGCTTCTAGGGAGAGTTCAGGCTTGATTTGCATTAGGACCCATTCATTTGTCTTTTTAACAGTCTGAGGTATCTGTAGAACTCTTTACAGCTCCACATTTCAGATGAGCTGATTCCCTTCCCTTCCTTCCTTCCTTCCTTCCTTCCTTCCTTCCTTCCTTCCTTCCTTCCTTCCTTCCTTCCTTCCTTTGTGCCAGTTTCCTTCATTGTCCAGTTTTCACAACCATATGTAGAAACTTGAAATACAATAGCATGGACAATCCTAACTTTAGTATTCAATTATATCTCTTCACACTTCAGGACTGTGTCTAGTTCCTTCCGAGTCCAGAGCCCTTTCCTCAGCTTACCTTTTTGCCAAGCTGGAGTGTGGGGACTGCACGAGCAGCCTCTTGCAAGAGGCTGTCATGTCCCTGTTGCTTCAGCTCTGCAGCTGCTGGCTGCTCATGCAAGAGCCCCTGGGAGTTTCCCAGGCTGCGCTGGGGCAGGAATCATGAGCCCCGCAGCTCTGGAGTTCCGCATGCACGGCAAGTGTGCACGGGGCTCCAGAGCGATGTGCGATTGCGCACCATTTTCAGCTTAAAGCCAAAAATGAAAAAGTGGATGAGCAGTGCCTGCCAGACCCTGGAGCATCATGTGATTCTGAGTGCATCGTGTGGACCATTCCTCACATTCGCACGATGCTCGAGGGGCCCTTTCACATGACAAATGCCCTGCGAAAAGGGCACTAGTCTTTTTTTTATTTCTTGACTGCAGTCTCCATTCTGATTAATGACTGAGCCAGGGATGGGAAATCTTGAACTATTTAATTGTCTTCATTGTCTGCTTTAAAGTTATGTAAATCATCTGTGATCATTATTTTTGTTTTCTTAATGTTTAACTGTTAACCAGCCTTTCATTTTCTTCCTTGACTTCTTCAGTAATGGTTACAAGTCTTTGCCATTTTCTGCTAGTAGTATGGTATCATCTGCATATCTTAAGTTGTGGATGTTCCTTCCTCTAATTTTCATACTTTCTTCCTCCAAGTCTAATCCTGGTTTACATAAGATATGTTCAGAGCACAAGATAGGATGATAAAATGCAGCCTTGTCTGATCCGCTTGCCTGTTGGAAACCATTTGGCTTCTCTGTATTCTGTCCTAAAAGTAGTCCCCTCTTTTGTATACAGTTTATGTGTGAGGACAATCAAAAGTTCTGGCAGACTCATTTCTTTAAGAATGACCCATAGTTCTTCATGGTCTACACAATCAAAGGCTTTGCTATAATCTACAAAGCTCAGGCTGGTTTTCTTCTGAAATTCTTTGGCGTGCTCCATTATCCAACGTATGTTTGCAATATGATCCCTAGTACCTTGTCCTGTCCTGAACCCAGCTCGGGCAGCTGGCATTTCTCACTCCATATGTGGTAAAAGTCTTTGTTCTAGAATTTTGAACATCATCGTGGTTGCATGGAAGAGTAATGCAATGGTCCCATGGTTATTGCCACCCCTAGTGTCCTCTTTCTTGGGGATTGGAAGGTATATTGAGTGTTTTCAATTTATGGGCCATTCTTTTGTTTTTTGATACTTGGTGACAGGTTTTAGTTAGAACTAGGGTAGATTATGTCTTGGTAGCCGAGGCAGCTCTATTGGTATGCCTGGTGATAGATACTTGGTGATCTATTTCTCCCAAGTCCTCTGAGTGCAGCTTTCATTTCCCTTTCCAAAATTGGAGGCTCATCTTCATATGATTCTTCCTTGACTAAATCTGTCATTCTTTCATCTTTTTAATACAGTTCTTCTGTGTAGTGTTTTCATTGTCTTTTTATTTGTACTTGGTCATATAATATGCTCCCCTGCTTGTCGTAGAGCATCCTCATTCTTCATTTAAATTTCCTTTTGATTTCTTTGATCTTGTGGAAGAGGTCCCTTGTTCTTCCTTTTTTGTTGTCATCTTTTATTTCTCTGCATTGATTATTATAGTAGCTCTTCTTGTTACTGCACACATTGCATTCAGGATTCTGACTATATTTCTTCCATCATTTACTTTTGCTTCTCCTCGGGTTTTAACTGCTTGAAGAATTTCATCTGTCATTCATTGAGGCTTCTCTTTCTTTTGGGCTGCAGGTAATGTCTTTTTGCATTCCTCCCTGACAATGTCCATGACTTCAGCCCAGAATTCTTCTGACTTCCAGTCAATTAGGCTTGATAGTGGAAATCTATTTTTTATATTATGTTTAAATTCTATGGGGTATTTTTCAGGTTGGATTTTGGCATGATGGTTGGTTTAATGTCCTTCTTTAGCTTTACTCTAACTTTTGATATTAGTAGTTCATAGTCTGTGCTAACACTCTGCTCCTGGTCTTGTTTTTGCTGAGAGGATGAAGCTTCTCCATCTTCAGCTTCCAATTATGTAAGCTATTTAATTTCTATATTGGCCATCAAGTGATATTGATGTATACATTCACCTCTTTCATTTTTTGAAGAATATGTTGTGATGAACCAATTTTGATTGAACATTAGAAGGAACCTCCTGACAGTAAGAGCAGTTCAACAATGGAACCAATTGCCTAGGGAGGGGGTAGGGTTCCTTCTTTGGACATCCTCAAAAAGAGGCTGGACAGCTACCTGTTGTTGGAGGTCCTGCACTAAACAGGGATTGGACTCAGTGGTGCATGGGACCCTTTTCAGCTCTATGATTCTATGAACCATGCAAAGCATGGAGCAAGTAGATAGGGAGAAGTCTTCCCCCAACTGTTGTAATACTAGAAGCACTGAAGTGGGCTGGTGGAAGATACAGGATGGATAAAAGGAGTTAGTTCTTTACAGCCTTCCAGCACACAGTTAAACTATGGGTTTGCTCCCATAAATTGGATTGGCGGCTGCCAACTTGCAAGGTTTTAAAGTGGGATTAGTTAAATCCATTGAAATTAGCACCATCAACAACTATCAGTCAGGATGGCTATTAGTCACCTCCAGTATCAGAATCTGTAGAACTCTAGTGGTAGGGTGATGTTGTATTTGTGTCCTACTCATGGCTTTCCCATATGCATCTGGCTGGAGTCTGTGGCAACAGAATACTATAGCAGCTAGGTTTTGGTCTGTTCCAGCCGGGTTTGTTTCAAACTCTTACATTCTTAAGAACGTGACACCCAAATAAAATAATATCTCCATGAAGTCTGCAGGCGAGTCTTTGTGTTGAACTGTGTGATTTAGAGTTTTGACAGAGTGTGGCTGTTTTGAAAAGGAAGGAGACTAAGTGTTTGAAGCACACCTGCTCTACTCAACAGTTTCTCTTCAAGGACAACATGAGAGTAAAATTTGCTTTGCCAAAGAAACTATTGATGCTGTAAGCTTCAATTAATTTCCCCGCTTGCAACTTCCACACAAAGTGGAAGCTCTAACAGCAGATGGAGTGTGTTTGTGGGGGTGTCGTGTGAAAAGTGAAATCCTGGAAATTGCATTTCAAGCTAGGTTTAATGTTGAGTCCTAAGAAGGATTTAGTTGCCCATTCCTGACTATGACATAAATCATTCTACTCCCTCTCCTACTCTATTCATTATTGCATAGATCCAGCTTCAACCTGATCAGATGCATGATGAATAATCAGTAATACAAGATTTTTGTAGTTTAATATGACACCTAATTAATGATTAGCATGAGGTCATTTAAGTTGCAGAGCTATTTGTGGAAAAGGGGGAAAGGGTTAAGGAGCAGCCGTCACTATCAGAATGAAAAGAGTCTGGTTTGATCTATAACAGCTGATGAAATAATCAAATGTATTTTCAAAATAAACCTTGGCTTTTGAAGAAGCCATGGAAAATTGATTTCTCGCGGCTTCCATGGTCTTACGGGAGGATTCCACAGGATAAAAACTGAAAATATTTTTCATCTAGTCGTGCTATTAAGCAATCTTTCTGTCCTTAAAGATGCAAAAAGTAACCAACAGCTGGTTGTTCAATAGAGCTGGTTCTCTTCATCCTTTGTGGCAGAGCTACTAAAACCAGATCAAAATTGGAAACAGGTTTGGATTTTGTTGGCAGATGCTGCTCAAATATAGTGAAATGTCAGTTCTCTGACAAATAGTGTCACCCACACAGCAAGCCCCTTAACCAATTTTGCAGTGTCTCTCTAGCACTTGCATTCTAAAGTTCAAGTTTTTCCTGAAGATGAACTGTAACAAAATGATTACATAGGGTGAAATACATTCCAAATGTACTCTAGCCTCACATGTAAACTATACAAAACTATATAAGCAACCTCAATTCACAGAACTCCAACTGAGGAGATCACCCTACTGCCTCCATCTTGGAGGAGAGAATATCTATGCTCTGACCTCATTTTCCTACCAAAGTTTTTGGTCTCACTTTCCAAGCTAATTGAATTCTTCTCATGTTATTTGGCTTTCCTGCTTTGTGACTATTCTTCAAGTATCCTGTATCATTTGCATATTACTCCTACCACATAGTTTTAATCAAACTATTGCCAGTTCCGCCTGAATGTTGTGCATGTACTTTGTTTCTTTAATAAACAAACACAATCTCTGGCTTATTGACTCACTTGGGTGGCTTAACGCCTATCATGCCCTTGTTGTTATTGCCTTCACGTCATTCCTGACTTATCATGACCCTAAGGTGAACCTATAACAGGGTTTTCTGAGACTGAGATTGTGTGATATACCCAAGGTCACCCAGTGGGTTTCCATGGCCAAGTGGGGAATTGAACCCTGGTCTCCTAGGGTTGTAGTCCAATGCTCAAACCACTTTAACATGCGGGCTCTCTATCATGCCCTACCAGGATTTAAAGATCCTCATAAACAGGAGGTCCCCCACAACCCTGGGGGTGAGAAATGTGGATAATACCAAGCACTATTTTTTTAAAATAAGATGGCTGATAGGTTCTCTTAGACTTATCAGGATTGTCAGCATCACCAGTCTTGTGCTTTGAGGCACAAGCAGAAGCATTTTACGAGAGACTGTAGTGAACAAGAACAAGGATTTTACTGTGCAAGCACAAGATCTTTCCAGAAGGACACTGTACTGCAAACAGATCACAAAGAATAACTGACAGCCCTACTAAGAGACTGGGTAGCATTAGAGCATGTGTTAGAGCTTTCTGCACAATGTCGCTGTTGCGTTTTTGCCACAGGATAGCAGCTGTTGGCAGGTTGCATTTCCACATGACATCATCGCCATCTCGCTGCCATCCTGTCATGGAGCGTTGCGCTTGTGCAGTTTTTGCAAAATGGAAAAAATCCGTTTCACACCTGTGATAGTGCGGTGCTCCCGTCACTTCTGGCCATGCGGAAGATGCCGAAGCTCATTGGCGACACTTCCTTCCATAGTGCAGCAATGGAAAAAGCCCGGCTGCGCTGCAGAAAGAAGATGTGGCGCCATTGTATTCTCTTCTGCATGGACCAAGTGGGCGCAGAGGGGAGCGTTGCTAATGCGCTCCCTTCGGGACCCGGGACTGCAGCGAGACAACATGGAAGAGATTCATCGTGCAGAAATGGCCTAAGTTACAGTTGTAATGGGATGTTGTTATACCTTATGTTATACATTGGTGGTAGGGAAAAGAAATTCATAGCAACTAATATACTGGTAACAAGTTACACCTAAGCACAATAAAAACCAAAGCAACATCTGACCTTTCAAGGAGGCATTGTCAAATATGATCAAGGTAATATATTCTTGCTTGGTCTGTGCAGAAGTTGATCCTTGCATTTTACTTACATTCTGGGACCATGGAGGCAGCATTGTTCACTGACCCCAAAACAGCTTTTCTGGGTCATTTTCAGTTTTGATGACTTTTATTACAATGCACAGATGTTGCATGTTATACTTTGTGTGGGGCTCTAAACATATGAGCGAAAGAAAGATTTGGCTCATTGTTGTTCTCTGCACTGAGTTCTACTATTAGTGCATGGCTCAGTTGTAATGTGGATTGTACAATATGTCAAGAATATGTCCCTGTGAGTTTACTGCACAATTGGCAATGATACTGTACAGTGAAGCACCACTGAAAATGGTGTGAGCTGGAGGAGAAAAAGGGGGCTAAAGTTTCCACTGCAAATTCAGTACTGTGTAGGAATCTTGGTTCATTTGGATACTGTTAAGTGAATTAGGCTGTGGAACATAAATCCTATCTTTCCATCTGTTCTGGTTTATTACTCTCCAAGCATGAATATGCTCTGTATATATGCATGTATAATCTCCTGTCACCATGAAACATTTTTCATATACAGAGCCAATTTTTGGTGGGTGATCTGCTCTTTGAACCTTTACAGATTTAAAAGACAAGTTTACAGAAAATAGTTTATCTTCCTTCCCCACTTCACTGCTTTTTTCCCTGTGTTCTTTTCTCCTCCTTGCAAAGCATGCTTATTGTTCCTGTAAGGAAACATTTTTTTTCCCCTGTGGTTCCTTTGTTTTCTTTTCGTTCCAAGTTTGTTTTCTGCTAGACAGGCCCAAATGAAGTGACAGAGCAGGTGCGGTACGAATGGTACACTTACAGAGATGAAGTTCTGGCTTCCAGCACAGGCTTTGCACAAAACAGTTAAAACACACATTTCACTGTACAAGCCAAAATTACAGTACGGATAAAAACCCTGTCCAGATTTTTTATTTATGTTTTTTTTCCCTCCTTCGTCCTACTGTTTTATGACCAGGACTGACCTATGTGATTTGACAAAGCTGTTGGAGCTGGCACTAATGCCCTGGGCTGGATTTTCAAAGACAAACATGGCATTTAGAAGTCCAGTTCCAACCGAAGGTCAACGGGATTTAGATACCAGCTGCTGTAGTCGTTGAATACTCCCTGAGGAATACTGCCTAATGATTGTGTCATTTTGCTTTCTCTTTATTACCAGTCTCTGGAATAGTTTCCTTGGCCCTTTACTGAGGTAATCCTCCCATGAAATAAGATCTCAGTAACTCTAAGATGTGTACAGGATCCCAGCGCTAGATAGCTGCCATGGATGGGAGCCAACCAGGGGAAGCAGTCTGTTTGGCTTGATGACATTGAAGGGAGGGGGTCACATTTTCTACCTCTAGCTCTATGAGTGAAATGCAAAGAACAGAGCTCTTTCATTTGGGGAACCAGAAGGCTAGGGTCACTTGTTTTCTTCTCAAGTATGGATGCAGTGCACAGGTTTGAAGGTAAGTTGTCCTAACCCTAACCTTTTGTCTGAGATTTAACCCAAGGAGAAAAAGGACGAGGTTGAAAAGCCTTCAAAGTCACCCTGTACTACTTCTGCTGCTCAAAATGGAAGCTGTTCTATGTTCTGTCCTTGTCACTCAGAAATTTCCATTTCACTTTCTAACCGATTACCACTAAAGCATTCCTCTCTTTCTGCTTTAGCCATTTTTCAGTTATTGTTGTGGTATGAGTGCAAAAGGTTCATTTCAGGATCCCTGATTGTCTAAGATTCTTCATGAGAGAAGAACTTTGCCATCACTCTGAATGGGTTTTCATTTGCCCCTTTTTCTCTCTCCTTCAAGATGCTGGTGGGAGTAGCAGTGCAGTTAAGAAAAGTAACACCTGTGGTCTTCCCATCATGTGTCCTTGCACTTTGTGTAGTGCATGACCACATAGCCCTCATGAGAACCACATTTCCTACAAGCTGCCAGGAGTTTCATCTTGGTACACTAAGCCAGGGCACAGAGGAAGAGTCAGGAGGGCTGGATTGTCTCTGTTCTCTCTTCCTATGCTCTCCTTCTCCATCTGCCTGAAAAATCAAGTTGAAGGAGAAGGGTGCTTTGAAGACTGGGGGCTGGTAAGCAGAATCCTTATTGGGAGGGGGGGCTTAATAGGAAGAACCTTTGGGTAGCACCTTTGAGACTAACTGAAAGAAGTTGGTAGCATAAGCTTTCATAGACTTAAGTCTACTTCATCCACTGTTAGGAGCAAATTGTCAGGAACATCATTCCAGATGGGATGATAGCAGATCTGGCCACCAAGGTCTGACTCTTTGTTCTTACACACAACTACTTCTCTTTCAGTAATAACATATACCTTCAAATTAATGATACTGCCATGAGCACATGCATGGCAGCACAATATGCCAACATCATTCACTCCTGCACCGAGAAACATCTCCTCTACCTGAAATACATTGAGGATTCTTAATAATTTGGACTCCTGGAGAGGACTCACTCAAGACTTTCCACCAGAATTTCAACAGCTTCCACCCAGCCTGGAACTATCAACAGAACAAGTTCACTTTCCAGACACCACTGTACAGCTACACAATGGATACCTAAGCACCACACTATAATACAAACCCACTGACCGCTACACATACTTACATGCCTCCAGTTTCCACCCTGAACACACTACAAATCCACAGTGTAGAACCAAGCCCTTTGACAAAATTGTATCTGCTCGGACCCACAAGACAGGGACTCCAGACTAATGGAATTATATCAAGCATTCTTCAAGCTGCAGTACCCACCATATAAAGTAAAAACAAAAAGAAAAAAATCAACAAGGTCATACTTGTACCTAGGACTAATCTATTACAGAATAGATTGAAGACAGGAAATGGCAGAACCCCACTACTGGTCACATACAGCTCCCAAGTGAGACCACTCAGAAGTATCATCCATGATATTGATGCTTTGATGTGGATTCCTGCATAGCAGGGTGTTGGACTTGATGGCCCCTGGAGTCTCTTCCAACTCTATGATTCTATGATTTAATGAACTACAACCTAATCTAGGCAATAATGCTGCCCTCTCAAAGACTCTTGGTGGCCGGCCTTCATTTGCCTACAGACAAATTGCTTCCCACTTTCAAGCAGTTACTTACCTACAGGAGGACACACAACATGGATGGGGAAACAGGTACATGACCTTGTCACAAATTCAGATGCCAACTCCACCTACATGCCTACTTGGGAAATAGGATCACCAGACTTATTACTTTACCCACAATATTAGAAGTACTTTGACCTGCTCATCTTCTAATGTGATATATGTCAGCCTCTGTCAACAATGTCCTTCATCCCATTGGGCAAACAGGACAGTCTCTATGCCAGATAATAAATGGACATAAAACTGACATTAGGAATGGGAATGCACAAAAACTAGTTTTGGGACACTTCAATTTTCCTGGGCATTCCATCTTGGACATCAAAATAGCAGTCAAACCAAAAAATGACAGAGGAAGATTGAAAAGAGAAATAGCAAACTTGGATCAGATCTACAAACTCCAGTCTATCAACAGTGAGTTGAACAGAGACAATGGGTTCCTGACACAGTAACACTAGTGAACATGCCAGCCTCATGATGGCTCTCTTGGCCAGTTTATTACATCTCCTTTCTGATCCCCAGCCAGCATTACACAACACTCCAATAACTCCTTCCATCAATCATATGGTTATCTAGTCACCTTGCCTTTAGGCAACATCTTTCCTCCCGCCTTTGTCCTCCAATGACCACTGTTATAACTGAACAAGTCACTTCATCACCATACCCACAAGTTTTGGATTTCTGTTGTTATTCACAGGTATAACCTCTGTTCCTAGGCCCTTCGCTCCATGCATCTGAGGTGGTAGACTTTAATCTATGAAAGCTTATGTTACCAACTTCTTTCTTTCAGTTAATTTCAAAGATGCTACAAGATCCCTTTGTGTTCTGATCCAGAATAACATGGCTATAACTTTGACTCCTGCGTTACCTGAGAGCTAATGAGAGGCTCAAGGTCACCCAGTGGGATTCATAGCCAAGTTGAGGGATTTGAAATCTCCCAGTCCCAGTCCCAGTCCCAAACTCTAGCTACTACACTATGCTGGCTGTCACTTGTTTCTCAACAATATTTCTACAGAAATTATCAAGATCTGACAGGCATTTCATCTGTTTTGTTCTGTTTTTGCACTGTTTCCCTTTTTTTTTTGTAAAGTGCCATTGGGATGTTATGTAAAGACCGTCTACAGATATTTAAATTATATAAACATATTATAAAAATCTCATATGGTCATTAAGATGTCAATGAAGGGTCAATCTTCTACCTTAATTACGAGTGAATGTCCCATCACTAAAGACAGATTCAGGCTGTAATCCTGTGTATTGGAGTAGTGGGGGGGGGCAATTTGTGGCCAACCAGATGTTATTGGGCTCCAAGGGCCATGAGCTCTAGACAGCACAAGCGAACACTGAGGCACAATGAGAACTGCAGCCCACAAGCTGCCCAAACCTTCTATGTACACTTATCTGGTGGTCCATTCTACTGAACTCAGTGCAAAGGTGTAGCTAAAGGGATTGTCAAAATAAGGACTGTCTTCTTTGAAATAAGAATTATTCCCCCCGCACCATGAAATTTTCCTTCAGTTTCCAAATTTCTGAAATTTCAGAGAATGAGACACCAAAATTTGTTCACACCTAAGCACACTTACATTTACTGTTTCCACATTACCCTAGTTCCTTTGCCTTCCCCCTTTGTTTGGATGGCTCAGCTGTATTTCTAAATGCTCAACTGAGATTACTGCAATGTTGGAAATTTGGGAACTGAAGGAAAATTTCATTTACATGGGCAGAATTCTTATTTGGAAGACAATTTTTCCTTCCCTTTCATAGTTACACCTCTGATTCAGTGTGACATACTTCTGAGGACTAAATTATTATTGTTGTTGTGTGCCTTCAGGTTGTTTCTGACTTATGGCAAGCCTAAGGTTGACCCTATAATGCGGCTTCCTGGAGCGGAGACAGTGTGATGCGCCAAGGTCACTGAGTGGGTTTCCATGGCTGAGTGGGGAACTGAACCCTGGTTTTCAGTAGTCCAATACTCAAACCAGTACACACTTAATTAAATGCACAGAATACAGTTTGGGATCACTTTCTTGATTATAAAGCACAAGGGGAGATTGGTTTGAACCTCCTCCCACCCATTCCCCCCACCTTCATGCATAGGGCTGAAAAGAAATGACTGAGACAAAAAAAAACAAAACACCTCATTTGTTTGTGAAGGGGGGAATTTTTGTTTGTATGTGTGTGTGGGGGAAGATACTGGCTGAGGGAAAGATCTAGCTTCTCCATTCATGAATGATCATCCCCATCTGAAATGCTGGACAACTTGCTTATTTGAGAGTGTGAAAAAAGGCAGCAATACTAAATTATAGGCTCCTTATTTATTCATGTAGCTTAGGCCAGAGAAATGTAAGTAAAACTGGCTTCTCTCTTCAGCATCTGAGAGAATGACTTTAGCTGGCTGTTAACAATCAGTCCCCAGAAAAACCCGTGATAGGTACACCTTAGGGTTACCATAAGTCAGAAATGACTTGAAGGTGTGCATCATCATCATCATCAACAACAAAATCTCTGATTATTGCTAGACAGAGAAATATGGCAGCTCCTACAAATGCTGTCCTGAGTGCTTCAGAAAAAAGAGTGCAGTAAAAAGTAAATATAGTTTTTAAAAGAAAGATTTATAATCTTTAAAAGCATGTTTTGTTTTTGAAAGACCAGAGAAAGTAAGAAAACTCAGATGCAACTTTAATTCCTATGGTATCTGAGATAAGTATATTGTTAAGGCTGAACTACAGCCACCCTGGCTTTCATTGTGAATGTCTTGGATGAAGGAGCGGAGGAAATGCTCATCAAATGCCTTGGGCAAAAGTCTAGAGGAGATGCTCTTCAGATTTTCAAAACGACTAAAACCAGGGTGGTTGTAGGGGTTAAAGTGTTGATGTGGGACTTCTAGTCCTCTATGAACCACGAAACTCATTAGATGACCTTAGCCCTACCGCTTTCTCCACTGGATCTGCTTTGAGAATAAGCAGATTGAGGTAGTTTGATGACTGGTCAAATTGTATCATTCAGAGTCAGACCTCTAAATACTGTACTCTTTAAATATGTTTTTAAAAGTATCCTTTACCATTCTTGTATAATTGATCACTTCATGTATTTAACACAGTGTGTCAGTGTCAACTCACTTTATGTGTATCAACATGGCCCCACTGTGCAGAGACTGCTTCTTCACTTTAAGCAACTTTCAAGGATGTCTACTTTCCAGACACAGTGTTACAAATAAAAACAAAACAGGCAGGTGTGCATTTGAATCTTTAAGCTGCTCTGAGTTTTTTGTTTAAGAAGAAAAATTGGAAGCGCATCTTTTGGAATCAGGAAACACAAACAGAAAAAGAGAAAGCAGTGGGCAGGGGAGTGGCAGCGAGCAGGAGCGGGCTGCTTCCGCAACTGCCCCTGCCCCCCTGCCCCAGGCCAGAAAAGATCCAGTGGGAGTGGGGAGTGGCAATAGGCCAGGCGTGGCAGGGGAATGAGGGGGTTTGGCTTTTCTGTGTCCCTCCTGGCATGGGCGCCCAGGGCATGTGCCCTAGTTGCCCCCCCCCATAAACCTCTGGCATGCACTCAGGCAATTTTCATCTGAAAATCATTCCTTTTTTTTTTTTTTTTTTTAAAATTTAGGGGTTCAAGTGGCTTGGAAGGTCTGGTAGGGGGATTTGGGACAATAGAAATGGGGACTTACTTTCAACATATAATCCCTCCAGTTAAAAGGGCTGAATGGCAGAGATGAGTTAGAGTTCTGCCTGAGAACCTGAAGAGTCAAGATTCTTTGCGCTTTCCCTTCATATGTCATCTCTACACACATGGAAGGGCTTCAGCCCCTTCATTCTTCATGTGACCTTTCAGACTGTGGAACTCCCTGCCACACGAAGCTAGGTTGCCCCCCTACCTGTTATCCTTTTGCTGACAGATTAAGACCTTTCTATATCTAGGCCTCTGAGAAATAACTGTCTCATGCAGAAGGTCTCTTAATCTGAGTTTGTACTTTTATCATTATTTTTATAACTTAACTGCCTTTTAAAAACTGTTTTAATGTTACTGTTTGTTTGATTTTTAAAAAAAATTGTACTAGCTATAATTTTAACAGTATTTGGTTTTAATGGAAATTGTTAGCTGCCTTAGGCCACATACTGGGAGAAAGGAGGATATAAAATAAATACATCAATGCATAAATGCTTACATACATACATACATATATATATATATATATATATATATATATATATATAAAAGTAAGTAAGTAAAGGACAATTTTCAGCAAAGAGAGCTTCCTTTTTCCATGGAGGCTCTCTGTGATATTTTAGAATACTTGAGATTGCATAAATACAACAGCATCAAAGAGGGCAAAATAGTCTGACTTGTATTACTGTACAATCCCTTTATAATGCCAGTGTTTGCCTATGATATGTAGAGCATGGAACTTATTTTCTTCTCAAAGTAACATAGGGGACTTAGCACTCCTTTCCTTACAGTAATCTTCCATGCTTTTGCTATGCCCCACATTCCTGCTAATAAAACAAAAATATTCAGACTCACATTTTTACAATCTTTGGGGGAAAAAAACCCTACAGACCTTGATGGCTTTTTAATTCTCCTTCCCTCAACTTGGTTACCATCAGAGTTCTAAAACAGTAGATAATTTGGGAATGCATGACGTTCTTACACATTTTAAAAAGACATTTGACTTGATTCAATAATATTTGCAGCTGGTTTTTCTAAAGAGTTCTTCATGGCATGAACATATTTGAATTCTATGTCAAATTCACCCACTTCATGTCCTTTCCCCCGCCACAGTCCTACCTGAGAATAGGAGGCCCATGACATTGTTGTTGTTATTGTTGAAGTCTGTGCAAACACCAAGGTGCTATATAGGAATCCAATATGTTACTGATGGGATGTACCAATGTGTGCGCCACAACTTATAAATGCTTTCAAATGTTTGATATAAATGTAACAATAGATCACAACTTCAGCTTTGTTTAAAGACGGTCCCACGATCAATGTCACCCATCTCCAGGTGGAGGTGGAGAAGATTCCCCAGGGACCCTGGAAAGCCACTGCTACTCCATAAAGACAATACTGAGCTAGACTGACCGCTGGTCTGACTTGGGATATAAGCAGCTTCCTGTATCATATCTTCCAAGATTTCACAGAGGAAGTAATGGCCAAGTAATGTCAGACTGTGGTCAAGATGGCAAGAGTTATTAATGAGGAAGAACACACAACCTAAGAAAGGTTGCAGCAGTTTGCCTTTGCCTGAGACTACTGGAAAGGGCAAGATACTACCCATCCTCTCCTTTCCCCCTCTGATTCAACTGAGTATATACTACTATTGTACTTTGAACTCAGTTTGTGACCAATGAAATAAGCCAAAGATGAAGGGGCAAAGCGGGAGGAGAAGAGAGAAACTAGGGCATTTTGAAAGAAGCTAGAGTCAGAGGACCATAGAGCTGGAAGAGATCACAAGGGCAATCAGGTCCAACCTCCTTCCATGCAGGGATTCGTGACAGATAGCCATCCAGTCTCTGTTTAAAACCCTCCAAAGAAAGAGACTCCACCACACTCCAAAGCAGTGTATTCCATTGTCAAACTGTTCTTACTGTCAAGAAGTTCTTCCTAATGTTTAGATGGAATCTCTTTTCCTGAAATTCGAAGCCATTGCTCTGTGTCATAGGCCCTCACCACACTATGCCCCAATAGTGCATCATCCTGGTGGGATCCCAGCATTGCTATTGCTGAGATGGGATCGGGGTCTGAATGCTTTCCACCACAGCCAGTGGGCTGCCATGGATGGCATACTGTTCTTTCTTCCACAGTATAGCATCAAGGGCGAGTCTTTTTCCCCACCTCTTCCCTACCCTATGACCCATGATTGGTCAGTTCCTGTGCTGTACTGTGGAAGGAAACACTATCAAGCACTTCAGCCCCTACTATATGCAGGCAGCTGATGGGATCATGGTGGGAAAGGGGTCCATTGCCAGATTTTTTTTCCAGTAATGAAAAAGGGCACGTTTCCCATGGATGAGGATGCAACAACTGCAGGTGAGCTATGATGTCGTGTGATGGCACATGTCCTGGACTGGGAGCAATGCATTGCTCTTCTGGGATGACAACTTCATTTGGTAAAGGCCCTAATCTCTGGAGCAGCAGAAAACAGGCTTGCTTCATCTTCCATATGGGATCCCTTCAAATATTTAAACATAGTTATCATGTCTTCTCTTATCTTCTCTTCTCCAGGCTAAATATGCCCAGCTCCCTAAGCCATTCATCACAGAGCTTCTACCATTTTGGTCACTCTGCTATTCTATTCTTTTTTACAAATCATTGCTGAAGATGTTGAATAGCACTGGGCCAAGGAGAGAATCCCATGGCACTCCACTAGTCACTTCTCCCCAGGACGAAGAAGAGCCATTGGTGAGCACATTTGGATTTGGTTGGTCAACCACTTACAAATACATCTAACTGTAGCATTGTCTAGGCCAGATTTTAATAGTTTCTTTGCAAGAATATCATGGGAGACCTTGTCAAAGGCCTTACTAAAGTCAAGATATGCTATATCGACAGCATTACCTTCACCCACCAAGCTAGTAATTCTATAAAAAAAAGAAATAAGAATAGTTTGACATGATTTGTTTTTGAGAAACCCGTGTTAAGTATTAGTGATAGTGGCCTCCCTTTCTACATATTTACAGACTCTCTGTTTAATGATCTGCTCTAGAATCTGTTCTGGTATTGATGTCAGACTGACTGGGCAGTAATTGTCTAGGTCCTCTTTTTCCCCTTCTTGAAGATGGGGACAATATTTGTCTCCCTCCAGTCTGCTGGAATTTCTCCCATTCTCCAGGAATTCTCAAAAATTGTTGCCAGTGGTTCTGAGATTACTTCTGTCAGTTCTTTTAATACCCTTGGATATACCATAGTTCATCTGGTCCTGGATGCTTGAATTCATTTAGAGTTGCCAGGTATTCCTGTAATACCTCTTTGCCTATGTTGTACTGCATTTCCCTTACTGCATCATCTGCTCCGTTTTCCACTAGTACGGCATTGCTTTCCTTTTGGGAGAAGACTGAGAAAAAACAGGTGTTCAGTAGTTCTGCCTTTTCTCCATCACCTTTTAGCATTTCACGATCTTCTCCACTCAGAGCCCCTGCCATTTCCTTGTCTTTCTGTTTTCCTATGCTATGCACAAAAAGCCTTCTTATTGTTTTTAGCCTCTCTAGCAAGCCCAAGCTTGTTCTGTACTTTTTGCTTTTCTGGGAAATCTGGGAAAGTGGTATGATAGAGAATTAATTAGGAATGTTTGTGCCAAATCAGGGCAGTTGGAGGATGTGTCCACCCATTTTCCCCTTTGTCATCATCTTACTTCAACGGTTGCAAACTAAGTTCAAAGTGTAGAAATAGTTTGCACTAAAATTAACTCAGTGGGAGTGAGAAAATTTTTGCCTTTCCCAATGAGGATGGGTTTGTGCATTCAAGTCTCCTGTCAACTTGTGGAAACCCCATGAATTTCATAGGGTTTTCTTAGGCAATGAATACTCATTGCTGGATTTGCCAAGTCCTGTTGTAAGTGGCAGCTGTCCATTGCCAGGTAACAAACTGCAGGGCTAGCAAGAGGCCATTCACAGTCCAAACAGAGATGCTTAACAGTCAGTACAGCTTGCCTGTTCAGGGTGGAGCAGAAGTGCCATCAAAGGTTGATCCAAAAATCCAAGAATCCAGCAGGCAACGTGGTCAGACAGTCCAGGGTCAGAGAAACCAGGCAGACAGTGAGCAGGCACAAGGCAAGGACTGGCAAACACACAAATTGTTTCTGGTGTTGGGCCACTGCCTTCTGCCTCCTTAAAACATCTAGAGCCAGCTGGCTCTCATTCCAGCCTAATGATGCACTTCCTGGTGCACTTGCATCTACTCATCTTTCTTTGAGGCTGCTGTTCACCTGCAGAAGCTGACTCATGGCCCATGACAGTTCCTTACTCTGAGATACAGCCTACAGCACCTGGCATTTATTTGCAGTCTCCCATCCAAGTGTTAACCAGGGCAGACTCTGCTTAGCTTCCAAGATCAGATGGGATCTGATTAGGCTATTGGGGCAAATCGCTGCAGCTTCTCCTTGCTTGTGTATTCTTCCTCATGAAGAACTTTTGCCATCTTGACCACACTCAGGTGTTACTTCACCACACATGTCCTGGTTTTAATCTCTGAAATATTAGAGGGCATATAACTCTCCAGTCAACTTTGAAAAATGACCAGAACACCCAGCAGCACATTACTTCACACTTTTAAAAACTGTGCCTATATTTTAATAATTCCATTCATTCTATTGTTATTTTTTCAGTCTTTTGACCAAATGGCAGTATAATATTTTCAAGGCTGAGATGACAGGAGCCATTTGAGTCTTCTTTTATAAATAACTGCACAGGACTAGTTTCCTAAAATAATATGCAAACGTGAACCTGGCATAGAAAATACTTGGCTGAGTTGACTGTGTGAGTTTTATAAGTCTAACCATTTAATCAAGCACATTTAATTTCTCCTTAAGCAAGGCCGCTTCAGTGCATTGTGGGGGGAAAAACAGATGGAGGAACAATGTCAGGCTCTGCCAGGGGGTCATAAAATCTTCCCTTTTGTACAACTGAGCTGTCTAAATGCAGCCTGCCAGCTCATATGCTTTTATTGAAAAATGCCTATTGAGTAAAACATAATTCTTACTGCTTTTCGCCCTTGAAACAGGAAATAATATGCCCATTCAAACTTAATCACAATTTATATTACATGTACATATTTTTAAACAACAGCCGAAGATGGAGAGTTTGGTAGCAATAATATTTATGAATTACACTTTTAGTTAGCAAAGGAAAATGTGTGACCTCTTATGTTTTGTTTGACATTTGAATTTGGTGTCCAGTATATGTGACACCAGTGATGGATGCTTATTAACAGACTGTATAAACAGGAAATGCTTCTAAGCTGTCCATTTATTAACACAGTATGTATTACCATTTGAAAATTCAACTTTGCTTTATCTTTGAGGGCTACATTTGAGCTGGAATGGAGGGCAGGTTTCATTCCTCTCTCACTGGTTGCATAGTAGATACACTGCAGTACAGATACATTAATCAGGAATGACTGTATTTTAACAAAGATGTGTACGTGTGTGTTGCATTTGTACATGCATGTGGCTGGGTGTAAATATATGTGTACATGTCAGCCCACATTAGCCTTTGGAGGTTTTAATTTTGAATGGTGCTGGAATTCTATGTACAAAGGAAGACAGGGCAAGGTTGTCTCAAGGCCACAAGAAAGAGACATAAAAGGAAGAGATAGATTCTCCCAACATCCATTCTTTAGCTCCTCCTCCTGTGGACTGCCAATCTATTTGCCAAGATACCAACTGCAAGTGTCTTAGGTCATCTCCACACTACACTGTTATTGTGCTATTATTCCACTTCCAACATCCTGTGGAATCCTGAGGTTTGTACTTTAGGGAGGGTATTTAGAATTCTTAGCCAGAGAGCTCTTTGGCCTCAATAAACTACAAACATCAGAATACTACAGGATGTTGGAAAGTGCAATAATAGCACTATGACAATGTAGTGTGAAAATGACCTTAGTCGGATATCTTTCGGCCCAATCAAATGTGACCATTTCAAAAGTATGTTTTTTCCCCTTTCACACACAGTCCCTTTCAAATATAACAAGTGTATGTGTGTATAATACTAATTTAAAGGAGAACTCGGGAGAAGAAGACTGAACCTTCCCCTTTCCCATACTTTACCTCAGTTTAGGTCATTACTCCAAAACTCTTGGTTCTTGGTTCATGGCCGGCATTAGAGTTTGGAAAACAGGCTTGAGCAACTCAAAGGGTGAAGTAAGGTGCATAAAGGGGGAATGATCGGCAGATCCACGGGCAAGTGTGGGACAAGTTAGTCATGCCTAGAGGCTCCACTGTAAGCATGATTAAGGTCTCATTCCCACTAGACAATTGTAACACTTTGATACCACTTTAACTGCCATGGTTTCATCCTGTGTAATCCTGGGATTTGTAGCCAGGTGAAGTCTCTGGCAGGGAATTCTAAATGTCTTACCAGACTCTAAATACTAGGATTCTATATGATGAAGCTATGGCAGTTAAAGTGTTAAGAAAAAGAGACCAATGTGAGGATTTAGTTCATTGCCCTTTGACTTTTGCATGTTTAACTCACTTTAGGATTTGTTTTCCCCCATAACACTGGCTTCTCAGTTAACTAGTAACTGATGTAATTATGTGGAATATCATATTTCATCACTACTGCAACAAAGGGTACAGCTCTATGCTCTATAGTCAAGAGACTTATAATGCAGGGAGTATATGTCATTTCCACTGCCATTATGACAACTTACTTTGTTGCTGTTGTGTGCCTTCAGGTCATCTTAGACTTACGTTGCCCCCATCATAGCATTTTCTTGGCAAGATTAATTCAGAGGGGGTTTCCCATTGCTTTCCTGTAAGGCTGAGAGAGTGTGACTGCTCCAAGGTCACTCAGTGGTTTTACATGGTTGAGCAGGAATTCAGCCCCCAGCCTCCTGTAGTCCTAGTCGAACATGTAAACTACTATCCCACACTGGTTGGCACACATTTTGTTACATAGGTTTCATCTAAAGCAGATAGTTATGTAGTGTCCAATGTGTCTTTATTATAATGCTATTTGGAGCAGAAAGGCAGAACATAAACTTAAGTAACAAATGAACAGCGCAGAGAGGAATTTTCACTAGCCTACCATGACTGCACTTGCATCCAGTCATATTCCATGACAGCCTAAATATCCTAAAGGCATTAGATCCCTTCCAATCTTGAAGGATAAGGAGGGTCAGCCTTGGTTAGTACTTGGATGGGAGATCATCAATGAACACCAGGTGTTGTAGGCTATATTTCATAGGAAGAAACTAGCAAAACGAGCTCTAAGTACTCCTTGCCTAAGAAGATGTTATGAAATTCATGGAATCACCATAAGTTGACAGGCAACTTGAAGGTACACACACACACACACACACACACCATATTAACTTGTTGAATTTCAAACTAGTGGGCATCCCTGCCTTGAAGTGTTCTAGTGTATTGGCACAAAGTCCTGTACTAATTCTTAGAATCTGCCACTGTGCCACATCTTCAGTATTTACACTGTAAGCCCTATGGCCCTTCCTAATAGACCTGCGAGCTTTTCTGGCTTTCACGTTAATTAGAAGTTTTAACTACTCATACTTTTAGGAGAGGTGGGAAGCTTTTTCCGGCATGGCCAGAGTCCAGTATGGGAAGGGACTTAGGGGCTACACTCCTGCTGTGGGCAGAATTAAGGGCACTGGGTAGGACCAAAGTAAAGAGGGCAGGGCTACATTTAATTTTTACTAATCTGAAACATTTAAGTGATACTCATTTTGACAAGAATGTATGGGAGCTTGTTACCCTGATTTCTGGGGGTCCTGCAAGGGACACCTAGGTGCGCTCCAAATTATACAAGTCGGGGAAATTAGTCAAAGAGCACAAGCTATCAATATGAGAGGCAGGGCAATGGAGCAAGATTTTTTACCCAACATCTACGGGGTCAGGCTGAGTCAAGGAGCAAACAGAAGTGAAATAATAATTGTTTTTATTAAAATACAATCAAACAGTGTATGCAGCACACTTGCTCAGATAACTATAGAAATAAATGTTGGAGTGGGATAGAGGGATTTTTAGAGGAGTTGTTGGTTTGGTTAATACTACACCTGTCCTGAAGCTCAGGTAGTCTGCAGCAGAAGTTTGTAGAGATGAAGTTTCTCAGTACGTGGGACTGAGGGGAAGGCTCCCCAAGCAAAGCGGCAGCAAGATGGTATTGAAGTCGGGAGCAATCCAAAGAAGGTCTCAAAGTCAGGGGTTCTTATAGAGGAAAATGAGGCCGTAGGCTAGTCCGTACTTGGGGAAAACAATGAGTTTCAGGCTGGAGACAAAGCCTCCGAAAGATCAGAATTTAGCATGATTGCATTAAGTCCAAATTGTCTATGGAGTAGACAGTGTGCAAACACAGAGTGCTTGACAGATGAGGATTCATCTAATCAAGCTGCCTGCTCGGGGCAGGGAATTCTTTGTAAGTAGCGTGCATACATAATAGAGTACTTGCCTTTGTGGTCTCCTGAAGCGGCGAGACAGCTATTTCTGGCCTGCCTGTATTTGTTTGGAATATTACAGTGATTAGCAGCTGTGCCTGTCTGCGAGCTTGTCTGGGGGACCTCGCAGCATGTGGAGAGGAATAGGTAAAGAAGGCCAAATTATTGATATCAAAGTGATATCTAATATCCCACAAGTCCAGGCCAGAAACTGCAGTAACAAGCTATTGTTTCATTTCATTATGATGCTTAGCAGTATTGCATTCAAAATCTTCAAAAGCACAAATACAATTTGGTTTCGCAGATAACAATCTTTTTAGCAACACCTCCTGGTTCAAAAAAGTGAGAAGAGATGAATATTGATAAAACTCATGCATATAGAAGCACAAGCATGTTTTTTCTTATTTTAAGGGAGAACAAACAAACTGGATCTAACTATTTCAAATACCAACTTAACTTTCAGAGCTGGCAACTAATTGAAGAAAGGCTGAAAAAGGCACAGTTCTTTGTCAAACAGTTGCCATTTAATAGATGGTTGATTTATAAATTGTTCTATGAATACCAAGCACATGGCAAGTACACAAATTTCAGAACTCAATTAATAGAAAGGTTAGAAACCTGGAAATTGAAAATGGCAGATTTTTAATGTCCTGGTTTTCAGAAGGGGGGAAAGTAATATCTTTATAGCCAGAGGTTAGAGGTTAAATTTAGTTTGTATCAAATTGCAAAAATATGCTTCTGCTGAGGTTAGATTCTCATGCTCAGAGCTATTCAAACTGTAATGAAAGCAAACACTGAAAGAGATAATCCCATTAAAGATGAACTATTCACTCTAACCTCAAATATTTGGTAACTAAAATAAAACAATTTTATTATAAGAAGTATGAACTCCATCCCTGAAAGAAAACTGAAACTGGCTATTAGCTCCATAATCAAAGGAAGGGAAAAGTTTTTAAAATCTTATTTTTATAAAACAATTCTCAGTTGCCAGCAAATCAGTTGATGGTCTGCTACTGTTTGTAATAAATACTCCAAACAAGCAGGTGACAATTAGTTCACACATCTAATTATAAAAGTTGTATATAAAAATAACACACATATGTAATATGGAATAAGTTTTTATTTATATGTACACCTTTTATACTTGTTCATTAAAATCTTTTTAAACTGAATGGAGAAATTGATGGTGATATCTTTTCATTTAGATACTATAAATGTGTGTATCAGTTTGTCTACATGTAGACATAGGCACACTAATACATCTCTCCAAAGTTCTTCTCTTTGTTTCTTTTCAAGAACATAAGAAAATCAGTTCAGTTCAAATGTTAGGAATGTTCAAGACATGGGGCAGTCTCTTTATGTCTCTCCGCTATTTCATGTTTATATTTTATATGCTGTACACAACTGGGTGGAAGGAATTTCTGCCTTGAAAGCAGTGCAGCCTGAAAATTCAGACCCACCTTAAAATGTATCATTCAGATTGATACAGTGCAATACAGAGGTTCTCAATGTTTGATCTTCCATTTGTTTTACACTTCATCTGCCACACAAGCCTCTGCTGTCATGGCCAATAGTGACAAATTTTGGGCAGCAAAGTCTAAAATATCTGGAGGACCAAAGGCTGAGAATCACTGGTGGAAAGCAGAGAAAACTGGGAGAGAGAGGTTTTGACAGGAAATTGCTTTGTCGCAATTAATCCCATTTGAGTACTCTGAAGTAGTACAATCAAAGGCATGTGACCGTCCCAAAAGGTTCTAACCCTGGTGCCTTTAATTATCTGCAGTCCACTAGAGGCTGTTTTAATGGTTCATTGTGTCAATGCTCCATGCCTAAGAAAATGAAGAGTACTTGGTGACTATGATTTACTAGCTAACGTGATATATATTTATCTGAAGATGTACAACACTCAGGCAGCAGTCTGTTTTGCTCTGTTCTATGACTGATGCTTTTCACAGTAAAGAGAACAGTTTGATGGATACTGAGGATGCAATTTTATGTATTTTATAAAAACAGAATTTGATTCATTTTACAGTTTATAGGGATTGTTTAATGCAAAGACCAATATGATGGATTTTTGTTTCTTTATAAAGTTCTTGACCAGATTTTAGTTTAAATGTATCCATTAATGATTTCTTAGTTGGTGGCTGATAGGACCCTAGTTGTTGGAACAACAATTGTAGTCTATTGTGTTTTGTTTACCGCATCATTTTAAGAAGCAACAATACGAGTGTCCCCTCACAAGTCATATCAGCATGTGTGGAAGGGTGGGAGGCAATTTGCAAGGTTGTGGCTTGTTTCTAAATGATTTGTTAACTGTTGTGGCTCTGTGGCAGAGATGGGTATCATGTAGTCCTCCAGATGTTATTGGACCTCCAGCAGTCCTAGACAGCATACCCAATAAAGAGCCCAACGACACCTGGAGGGCTACAAGATTCCCATTCTTGCCAAGGTTTTCAGAACTGGAGTTACGGTAGGTAATCTGATGTCAAAAGCCAGTCAAGGGGGTGGGGAGTGACGAGTTACAAAACCAATTTCCAAAGAAGCCTTGGATGAAGGTTCAAGGAGACAGAGGGAAGGGGATAGTTAGAACATCTAACTTACCTGTGCAGTTCACATTTTCTTCCTGTCACTGGGAGCCCAGTCAGTCTTCTCCAATGAGGCATCTTCCAGATGTGTGGGACTGAGGCCATTTCTGCACTACAGTGTTATAGTGCTATTATTCTACTTTCAACTTCTTGTGGTATTCTGATGTTTGTAATTTACTGAGGCCAAAGAGCTCTCTGGCTAAGAATTCTAAATGCCCCTCCCTAAAGTACAAACCCCAGGATTCCACAGGATGTTGGAAGTGGAATAATAGCACTATAACAGTGTAGTGTGGAAATGGCCTAGAATTCCCAGGAATCCTCAGATAGCAGAGATGGGATCTTCTTGGAACTGTGTGACTGGAGGGCACCAGACTGAGGAACACTGCCATACATGAGACAGTGAAAAAAATGTAATGGGGATCCTTTGGAGAACAAAATACTTAGAAATATTTGTTCCTACTGAAAACGCAGCCACAAGGATCATCGCAGTGAGACTGTATCTTGTACTGCACTCAGGAACTTGCAAAGAGAGGGACATTTGTAGCTAAAAATAGATTAGACTGTTCACCAACACTCCCCCACCCTGCCATCTGAAAAAGCTGAAACGAAAGAAAAATCAATTGGGGGTTGAGAATTTATTTTGTATGCCAAGTTTCAGCTTTATGCCAAGTTTTAGTTCTTGCAGCAAATTTTTTATGACTGGTTTATAATCCTCTCCCAAACCCTGGTTTATAGCAGACATACCAACACAGCGATAGCTATATAGCAGTACTGGTGGTGCTGTAATATTTATGGCTCCCCAATGCCATCAAGGGTCAATCCTTTAGAAACACAGTTGTTCTCTGGCCTCAAAGAAATCAGATAATTTAGAGATCATATGAAGCCTTTTTTTTCTTTTTTTTTTTTTGGCTGTGTGAATGGGAGATCTCACACAGATACAGCAAGGAAGCAGCTTTCTTTAGGGGAGCTACTGGGGAGGGTTCTAAGGATTAACCATTTTTCTTAGGAGATCTCTGTTCAGATCTAGAAGTGGTTTGTCTGTTTTGGGAGGGGGGTCCAACTGTCTCTGCAAAAGTAAAATCTCTCTATTTGGTTATTTTTTTTCTCTGGTGTTGGGAAGGCTGCACAGACAACAGATTCACATTGCTTTTCCAGTAGAATTGTTCCAATATAATTGTTAATCAGCTCCTTTTCAGTTTTGGAAGATGCCACCTGAACTAACGGAAGCTTGAAGACCTTGCTGAGCCAAATGAGTGTTGCTTGCTTAGCCTCTTGCAGGACTGAGGATGTTGGGTATAAATTTGAGAAACGTACATGCATTTGAGCCACAGTGAAAGCAAAAGACTTAAAAAAGGAAAATAATAGGGAGTGATGAGAAAGTTCACTCTGTTCATGGCACACAGTTGCTTGTTCATAGCTAAACCTTAAACCAATTAATCAATGCTCTGTTTGCTGAGATCCTTGGCCAAGATCCACTAACAGTCAGTCGGGAGATAGGATTTGTAATCCTCTGAGGTAGAAATCTGACCGCGATCAGTAGTTTTCATCAGCCTGGTGGTGTTGTTTCTCCTCCTTCTAGGAGGGAATACTTACCACCATCACCATAAAACAGAAACCCAATCATTAACCCCAGAGCATCTTGGAGAAAAATTGTAACAGGCAAAAACACAGAGTGCACCAATATTCTGGATAGTGCTATTAGTGTAAGCCAGCCCTTAAACTCCTGGGACACCTTTTATCAGGCTGGGAGTGAACTTGTCAAATGAAAGAAACTGCACACAGATGGTGTTGTGAGAAGGGATGGTGCAGGATCTCACTTCTATATGTCCTGAATTTCTTTCAAGGGACAATAAAGAGGGTGAGACTAAATGTATGCTTGAGGTCTAAGTGAACTTTCTGGCAAGGTGCAAAGACCTATGAAGACAAGCTGGCTGTGGCAATATTTATTAGATCACCTTGATAAAATTCCTGACTTCCAGAACTTTCTTCAGTGACTGACTTTTCTCAGAGTAATTGGGACAAAGCAAATGTGACAAGAGAAGGAGTTTCTTTTCTTTTCTTTTCCCTTTGTATATAAGATCTTGGTATTAAAGGCTAAAAGGGGAGAGCATTAAATCCTGGTGTGACAGAGACTCTGAAACAGTTTGATGTGGCCCTAGAGAAAAGAGCTGTTATCACCACTTACCAGGGTAGTGACTGTCACAGTGGTGATAGTGTAGGAACAGGGAAAAATTAAAAAGCAGCAAATGGTTCATGAAAACCTTTTCTTTCTCTCCCCTCTTTTCCACAGTAGGAGTTTGCCTCTCAGAAGCAAGGTCATGAATGAGAAAGATAACAAGAACAGAAGGGGGTTTAGAGGGTGAAAGTGAGGTTGGCTGCATTTCAAGCTATCTATGTAAAGGGGCTATGCCATTTAATGTTAAAACTAAAATAACCAGTGGTGAAAAATATACTGCTTTTTAAAGAAAGAATTACAATACACATACGCACACTTACTTTCAGCTCTGGTACTTGAGAGCTTTCAAATTGAACTCTCCAGGAATGTTTGGTTTCTGAAAAAATTAGATGGTGGATTCTTGTTCTGGAAAAAAACTATTTTTGATGTTTGACTATCAAAATTTGGAATTCAGGAAATATGCTCAATAAATCTATAAAGCTGATAAAGTGGTATAACAGACTGAATATCTTTTTCAAATTCAGATATCCATAACAAAATTTGAGATTTTGGACTTCAAATTACACAGTACAATATATGTGCCACAGTGCTACAGTGACCTAATTCCTGTTTAGATTATGATTAAATAACAACAACAACAACAACAACCAACAACAACAACAATTTATTTTAATTCTAGGCAGTTTTACAATCCTAACCACGCACATTCTCTTAATTTGAATGGGATTATCTGAAGAGCTAGTATTTTGAAGCAAAACTTTATCTCCCTCCAGCAAATGTAATAATTTCTAATCATGTACATTGAAACATCTATTAAAGTCATTTTTATACATTTTAACTTCATATAAATTATACACTTAATGAATTATCTGGGACTTTGATTGTGGTGCAAAGTAATGAAAAAGGTGAGTTTTTAAAGACAGACTGGTGTGGCATTTGTCCTTCCTCTATTTGAAGCATTAGAAGTGCTGCAGGTGGAGAAAAGTATGTTTAGGAAATACATTGGGTTTTTGGCTGGTAGGATGGTGATGCATTTTCTCACAACAAAAACGTAAGACATATGCTGCAATGTTACTCTAGTATAGAAAGTATAGAAAGCAATATAAAGCTATGGCAATCCTAAAACATACTTGAGAGGTAAGCTTTTACATAGCCTTCCAGCTCACCTCATGTTTGTCTTTGCCCTCCTCTGAGGCTGAGAGAATGTGACTTATCCAAGGTCACCTAATGGGTTTCCATGGCCAAACAGGGATTTGAACCCTGTTCTCCAGACCAACACCACAAGCAACTGTTATTTTCTTCACTTGTTGGTGTTATGTCACCTTTTTCCCCAAATTGGGACTTGATTTGCTGCCAGATTAACTTAAGGAGATGCAGGTTGAACCTCAAAGCTATATTACTGAAACACGATTTAAAAAATTATAATATTTAAGCACAAGTGAATTAAAAGAAATGTAAAGACATGCCAATTAAGAAAATACAGCACCCACCAATGAAAAGCCCCTCCCTCAGCAAGCAGTCATTTGCTCCTAACCCACTGGAATCAGGAGGCCTTTGGCTGTCATCAGAAAGATGACAAAGAATTGAAACCCACCTAGCTTCTTTCAAAATTCATAGCCTGGGAGCAGCCCAAATATCACATTTCTCCAACCCAGGTATTACTTTATTTTCTAATCCAGGTATTACTGTTTAACAAAAGTTAGACAAGTCCAAATTTAGTTGAATTTTGCTATCCTTGGGGCAAACGATTTTTTTCCCAATTTTTTTTTCGTGACTAGATTGACAATTCAACAATTACCTTTTAAAAAATATAGTTACTGATGAGTCAACTGCACAGCTTCAGGCAATCTTCAGTATGCCACCCGGTTTTTACATGATCACACCATGGAATGCTGAGCATCTTGGAAAAAAGGAGTTTTCTGTACAATTAAAGGACAGTAAACGACCTCACTGTATTTCATACGTTAATTAAAAACAACAACCCTGAAATCGACATAACGAATGCCACACTGATTTAATTTTTAAAGTTGCTGGGTGGCATCTATGCCTTTGCAAACAATGTTGTTTTTGCTGCTTTAATCACCTCCAGCTCACTTGCTCTGGCTTTTCGAATCAACACGCTTTGCTTGGGGGATGTCTGCGGTGAAATCTTTGGCTTAAGGAAGATAGGCACTTCTGCATCTCTTCCACTTTAGAAGATGTCAGTTGAAAATCTAAGATGTTGTAATACTGCCCTACAGCATAACTGTTATTTTAAACCCTGGGGCCAGTATATTAGCTGGCTACCCAAATTATCTCTGGGCACCGCTGCAGATTTCCACAGGCTGTATAAACATACACTCTCTGTTAAATCCTGCCTTGATTAACACCTCACAAAAGTTCAGTTGAGTTGGACAGTATGCTGATATGGGCTGGAACTTACTCTATGAGAAGCTAACCTAGATTGGGCCTAGAGGCCACACAGCATATTTTCCCTGTATCATGCTCATGTCTTAAATGTGCTATGTAGTCATTGTTATTCATTTCTACACATAGGGATCCAATTGGACAAGTCTTTAAAATGTGTTCACCTACTTTGAATTGTTTTAGAGAGCCATTTCACACTACACAATTATAGCACTATTATTCCATTTTAACTGCCATGGTTGCATCCTATGGAATTCTAGGATATGTAGTTTGGTGATGCATTAAAGCTCTCTGTCTGATAATTCTAAATACTCCTCTAAAAACCTCAGATCCAGAGGTTTGGTAGTATGTTGCCATGACAATTAAAGTGGAATTATGCTGTTGTAACTATGTAGTAGAGCCAGTGTGGCATAGTGGATTGAATTTTGGACTATGAGCCTGGAGACGAGGATTTGATGTCCCCTTTGGCCATGGAAAACTACTGGTAGCCTTGGGCATATCATACACTCTCAGCTCCAGAAAACCCCATTAAAGTTTTGTCTTAGGGTCACCATAAGTCAGAAACGACTTGAAGGCACAACCACAGCAACTATATACTGTGCAAGGACCCAAAAGAACAAGCTCATCTTTTCCACAAGTTAATTGCTTTTTTTATAATAATGTTTAATTAGACCACCTGTAGTATTTCAGAGTGTTCAGTACATTGGCATTATTTTATTAATTCCTACAGCAACCTTGTAATGTTGCACAGCATATCACCCCCTATTTTATAGACAGGAGACTGAAACTGGACTACAAGATCCAGTTAAGGTACTTCTATGGCCCAAAGTTACACATGTTGTAACATGTGATGGGAGGAACTACAGTTGGACACCAGCAGGAACCAAGTCCTCTCCAAAAGAAGAATATTATGTAGTTCCACTTACTTTTAGATTCAGTGGGTAAAGATTAATCTCTTTTGTAATTTAGTATGATTGTGATGTCTCTGTGTGGAGACAGAAAGACAAATGGGGTGGGGAGAATGCACAACTTTCTGTCTACTTATTCAGTAGAAATTTTATTTTTAAAATAATCTGAGCTAAAGAACAACAAAAATTCCCAAGAGGAAGAAAAAAAAATTAAGGATAGGAAAGCTGACAAGAGAAGCAAACAGACAACAAGTAACAAACTAGAACTGCAATAGAGGAAAACTCATACTGAACATTATTCTATGGATTGCACATGTCGGGCTATATCAAGGATGGGAATTATATCTCCTTCCAGATATTGTTGGATTGCAATTCCCAGCATTCCGCACTATTAGCTATACTGCCTCAGGACAATCCAACGATATCTGGAGGGTAGCATAATTCACATATCTAAGGTAAGTCTAATGTTTGTCCTATGTAAAGCAAACCACTAAAATTAAAGTAGACCCACTTAAATTAGCTGTAATTAACAAATCCCCTTAATTTCAGTGAGGCTACTCTGCATAGATTTAGCCCATTGGATCTGTATCTGTAGTCCTTAGGAAACTGGCATTCACGAATGTGATTGTCAAAATGTACGTAACATTGCCATTCAGAGACAGCAAGGTTAGTAGACAGGGCTTAAGGCATCTAGTTAATCATTAGGAAGTGAAAGAAATCTAATTAAATTAGATTTATTGCTATTTAAATTTAAGATAAATGCATGCACTGAAATCCTTATCAGAATTAAAATGAAAATTACCATCCATGATTTTACTCCTCCTCAGCTCTATTAAACTTTTGCTCATGTTTTGAGCTCTGAAGAGAAGTACTACAGACGCACATTTCTAAAAACTCAATTTCTCAGATTTTATGAACAATGAAGCCCCACCCCCAGTAGTCCCACAGATCTTCCCAAATCTTCTCTGTGAAGGGAAGCCATTTCTGGATGAAGTCATCACTGCTGATGAGCCATTTTGAAGTTTCATGCTTCTTTTCTGAAAGAAGAGTGTTCCGAATTTCTTTGTTACCAATTTTCCAGTTTTTTGCTACTTCAAGACAGAGGGGCTGTAACACTATTGGAACATACATACTCATGGGGTTTGAATCCTCTAAGATATGCTACTTAACAATTTCATATCAGAAAATTCATCACCTCCAAACGTAACCACCAGCAGCCTCCCAGCAATGGAAGTCTGTTTTGCTGTTGATTGGGGTGCAGCAGGATAACATTTCCAGCCCTCTTCCACCAGTGAGCAAGCCTGTAACAATCAGAAGCAGGACCCCATTGCAATTCCTCACTATACCAGAGATTGCTGGTGGGATGGGGGCTGGAAGTGTCATCCTGCTACACCCTGATGATCAACAGCAGAACAGATCTCCATCTCTTGTTGCTTCTGCTGGCCAGTAAAGTATGTTTGCCATGGAATTTAAGATCGTGGCAACAGTGTCATGATCATGAATAGTGTCCATCAGCCCACACCTTATGCCAGCCTGCAGGGGCTTCTGTGGACTGGATTCCAACACGTGGAAGTCCATAAATTCTCTAGTTCAGATCTATTTGATTTATTATTTGATTTATTGTTTATCTTCCCACCCCCCCTTAAAGCTTATTTGATTATCCTTCAGATTACCCGCTTTTTTTTCAGCCCGCACATTTTGGTCTACAGCTAAGGCAAAACATTTCTATGAGGCTTAGACATGCTTTGCGTCCACACTATTCACCTATTAATGAAATGGGATTTATTTCTGATAAAGGATGTGCATAATTATAGCGCTGTCAACTAGCCATCATTTTGCTCAGGGGCGGGTAAAGGGCAGCCTGTTGGCCGCACGTGGCCTGGGACCATTTTTATGGGCTGTTTTTTTACTTTGTTGGCCCCTTGGGGAGATTTTTTTAAAAATCCAAAAAAGTGACCTACACTTACTACCTGTTGTTAAAAGAGGACATAAAATGGTTCAGGCATAGATGCCCCCATTCCCTCAGAGGACATTTGGGGCAAAATTTTAATTTTTTGGTGGGGGGACGACTACAATTGGAGATATAATCCTCTGAGTTCTCGTGGGAGGCTAATGGAGCACAGTTGCCCATTCTTGATTTAGTGTACAAACTTTGGAACTCCATTCTGGCAGGAAAATATTTCTGGGTTTCTTTAAAACCTAGTAAAAAGGGGGGGGACATGGCAAGGAATGTGTTATTTTTATTATTGGCTTCACTCTTGGCCCTGCTCCATGTCTGGCCTGATCCACAAGGTTCTGTCCTGAATTCATTCTGCCCCATCCATTTAGATGCAATATCCAGTAAGTAGCATTTTAAGGCAAAAATTGGAAACCCTAAATTAAAGCCTGTGCTCTTTGCGCACTGGAGCAAGGCAAATGTATGGTCTGGAGAAAATATGCATATGAAAGGAGATGTCTCAGAACTATCTGAACAGATGAGGTTTTTATGACACATAAAATTGCATCTTACTGTTTAATTTAGCTCCCTGTAGACTAATTGAGTCAGATCTGTGTGCTGATGTCACCCACAGAAGGTCTGCTCCAAAGTACTTAAAAGAAAAGTAACATAGAATGCCTTTTTTTTCTTAATAACTTACCAAGAGAAAGAGGAGGGGAAAGTTTCTGGTGGAAACTTTCCTTGAGTTCTAAGTAGTAGTTCTTCTGGCAGGAGAATGTCTATTGGCTTCTCACAGTTTTATTGCCTTTGTTTGAACTACATTGGCCTGTTGTCATGAAATGTGCACTCTGAGCAGTGTCTCTGCAGGGTTTACAGTTCACAGATCAAGTTTCAACCGCAGATATAGGAAATGGGGCTCGAGCAATGCCAACTAAGTACGGTACTGCACCCACGGATAAATGCTGAACCTGGCTAGTTCTGCATGAGAACAGTCAGCAATTTGGGCCTGAGGTGATGGCATAATACTATTCTGAAGAGGCCACAACCAAGTTCTGTCAGGAAATCTAAAGGTAAGCCTATTAGCCACTGGTCAGAAAATCTGAGTTTATAATCTGGATCTGTTCTCCTTTTTTAGTCCCTCAGTCCCAGACAGATGTTGCTGGAACCAGCCTCAGCCACTCTCCAATTAGTCTTGTAGGCCCGGAAAAGCAAAGTTAGGTTGCCAAAATAGAAAGAAGCCCAATACTTTTGCCAGAAAGTACTGACGGTATGTGGGGGAAGGGATGATTTGGTGTCTCCAGAGATCTCTCTTATAAATAACAGTGAAATCTTTAACTATCCTAAGAAAAGTTACACAGCTAAGAATAGGCAGACATCTTCACCAAATTGGGAAAACACTGGAACATTCCTTTATACAAAGCTCAGCACACAAAATATGGCAAAACAACTCTAACTCAATCATTCCTCACTGACTTGGATTTCTTCTTTCTACCAAACATCCATTCTCAGTTAACACATGATCTTCTGAATGCATATTACATACCTTCAAACACTTAGAGATAAAACTTGGACATGTGTGGCCAAGCAACATTAGAGTATGGTTAAGATGGCAAAGTTATTAAGGAGGAAGAACAGAAAAACTTGGAGAAGCTGCTGCAATTTGCTTCTGCCCAACTCTATTGGGAAAGACAAGATTCTACCCTCTCCTCTCCTTTCCCTCCTGTTAATTGAGTACAAATTACTTTTGCAATTTGAGCCCAATTTGCCAGCAGCTGAAGTTACCTGGGGACAAAAGGGGAAAGCAGAAGGAGGAGAGAAACTGGGGACATTTTAAAAGCAGCTGAAAAAGTGGGATGGCAGAGGATTAATCAGGACTTACCCTGCCAAATCAGAACAGTTGGTGGATATGTTATTATAGATTGACCTATATAGCCAAGATTCTCTATGTTTCTCTGACTATCCATCTGTGCTTCCAAAGTTTCTAAGCTGAAAAGAACTGTGCTGTGACCTTCACCTGTTCTTTCTTAAAATACTAAAATAGTTTCTGTGTAGAATTAAAACATGTGTACCATCAATGAAGTTGGACAGTTGCCTCCTTTCTTGGTGGTATGATTCATCTCTCTCATTCTTAGAAAATGTCATTTGGAAGGCTCAGTGCCTGGAAATGTAGTCTCATCACACTGCTGGTCACCCAGGACTTTCCCTTTGGTTAATTTGAAATGTTGAGCTATTAGCTCTGTGATAGACTTCTCAGTTTTGCCTCTGTGCGCATTAAGTTCAGGTTTTACAAAAGGAAATGGACATTTCCTTGCTAATGGGATTTCCCTTTCAGCCCTCAGGGAGAAATCCTAAACACAATTTCTTCAGTGTGGATGGAAAAAGAATTCTTCTTACAGCTCCCATGAAATTATAATGTTGTGTTTTTTGTGAAATGTAAAACAAAGTCAACATTCCATGTGAGCCTCTTATCCATGTTATAATAAAATGAGACATTTGTTTTAAAAGGCTTTAAGCCACTTTCAATCACATTGACTAGGCCACAGTGGTAACATATAGCTCAGTCTTCATGCCTATGAAGTCTACATTCCAGATCTTCTGATTTTTTTGGTCCTTCCAAATTCCAGATAATTGACTAGAAATCTGTCCCTTTCACATTGTGTTCACAAGACCTCTGGCATTTTCTTGTTCCTGAGTTGTCATGCTATATGGATAATAATGTTACCACATATCAAAATTAGTTGGTTCATGAAAGCATTTTACTCCTTGATTATGTTCAGATGATATAAAAGGAGAGCATAATTCCATCTGAAATTGATTTCTGGTTTTGAATGGTAAGTAAACTTCTATACATGTAAGGTGAGAGAAGTCAATGCCATTCTACTGGAAATAATGGTATTTATGCTTCTAAATGTTTCCTGATCAATTGATTGGAAATCATTAAGGACTTCCTTTCCAGGGGGATTAGGAACAAGGATTGGATAGCAAGGATAGGATAGTAAACAAGTAGGTAGTTTCAGTCTTTTCCAGGCTCTGTAGACTGGTCTGGGAAGCATTTGGAACTGCAGGTCCAGTGCTAAATGATAGTAATACAGAAGAGTGGAGGATGTAAGCCCCTTCTTTTTGCCTCTCTCTCAGTAAATGCCTTTGGGAGGGGTGGTGGCTATGTGCTCATACAGCTGGCTGAGGGTACAGAAGTTTCCAGGATTTTTCATGCTCCTGCGATAGCATCAGGATTATGATGAGGCTTAGCTTAGAAGGGGTCTGAGCTTACACAAGTTAATTGGAACCTGATTTGGACCTAAGTTATTACAGTTGAAACAAGTCCATCCCGAATTAAGTTGAGAAGCTGGCCAAATGATTCATGCATCCCACTGCTATGTATCAAACAGAGAATGGCTCCTGTTACACTGGATGATCAATATATCAGAACTAATGAGGGAGAAGCAACATGATCCTGTGCTCAAGCAAGGGCAGAGGCAACATCACAAAAACAGCTACAGCAGGGAACAAACATTAGCACAGTGCACTACACCTAGTGATCTCAATTGCAACTACCTCCCCATCAGTGCTGCAGGTTGCTGCTGACCTCTACTTTCATGCACTGAAGGCAACAAAGAAAGCATGAAGATAAGCAGGCTAATTTACTCATTGTCCAAAAAGGGAAGGGGGAGAGGAAATCATAAACAAACAAGGAAAGATGGCACAGATTTACATAAAAATTGGCACGTGCCAAATTATATACAGAGATGCAAATTTGGAAATAATTACCATACTTTAAGTAGAAATGCAATATGTCTCATAATGGGTAGGACTGGAACATTGGGTAAGTGGTCTGCACTGGTTCTAGGTGCTACTGAACATGGGTGAGCATCTTCAGGTCCCTACTGTCTCTGTTTTTCTTCAATCAGACTTGGACTGGCCAAAACTTCAGTATCAGGGATGGGCCTCCCCTTCAACTTGTCTCTAGAGAGTAGGGTACACACCATCTCAGACCACAAAATGTCCCTGCCCTTCATGTAGAGGACACCATCCAATAGATGGCTATTCCCTGTAAGGCAGGGGTATGATGACCTTACATAATGATGGCGAAACCCACACAACTCAACTCAATTGATATGTATATTCCTTCCAAAAACAAAGTACAAATAGATAGCTACCAGCCCAAAACCAGCTCTTTGGCCTCCTCAAGAACCTGAATGGAAAACCCAGATTCTCCACAGGAGAAAAAGTACAATCAATGCCTCTAAGCCACCACAGGATATCAAACATGGCACTTCAACCTTTCTCTCTCTTCTTCAATGGGCATTGAAACAGCAATACTATTTTGTATAGGAGAGGATAGTATTCTGTGGATAATGGTAAGGCAAAGGCTGCAACAGCAAGCTGGCAGCAGGCAGAGCTGTGAGTTCCCCATTGGCTAAGAAAGAAAAAGAAAAGGAGTTTCCTAGGGAGCTTAGAGCCCTAGATTGTGGCAGTATGGGAAAAGAGATGGAGGGAAGAAAAGGTTCCATTAATAAAGTTATGCAATTTATGGATCCAAGTAAAGATGTATTTAGTCAAGCATTCTGCTCCCAACAGTGCAGAGCAGGTGTTTTGGGAAACCCAACAGCAAAGACTGAAAGCAATGGCTATATACTTACACCCTCCTACCCCACACTACTGGAAACTGCAGCTGGTCCAGAGACAATTTTTCTGCCCCTGGACCCTCAGGTGGTTGCATTGACTACTAAAAATGCCACACACACCCCATAGAAATGGAATAGAATATTAGAGTCTTAGAAGACCATCTACTCCAGCCCCTGCCACCCAAGAAAATAGAACTGAAGGACTCCCTGCATCCAACCTCTGTTTAAAGACCTCCAAAGAAGGAGAGTCTACCACCCTACAAGGCAGTCTGTTCTACTGGTGAACAAGTTAATTGACCAGAGGATGTTCTTAATCTTTAGTTGGGATCTCTTTTCTTATAATTTGAATCTATTGGTTCATGTTCTAGCCTCTGAAGCATCAGAAAACAAGTTGGCTCCTTCTTCTACATGGCATTCCTTCCAGTTTTTAAAGATAGTTCTCATGTCACCTCTCAGTCTTTTCTTCTTCAAGCTGAACATAACTAGCTTTTTCAATTGTTCCTCATAAGCCTTGTTTTCTACATCTATAATCAATTTGGTCACACATCTCTGGATGCATTCCAGCTTGATATCCTTCTTGAAATGTGGTGCCCAGAACTTGACACAGTATTCCAGGTGGAATCTGCCTGAAGCAGAATAGAATGGTGCTGTTACTTCCCTCTGTCTGGACACCATATTCCCATAACTGCATTGGCTTTTTAGGCTGTTGCATCACACTGCTGAAACCAGCATGATGTAGTGGTTTGAGTATTGGACTCCAGAGTCTGAGTCCCTGCTGAGTTGTACAAACTCATTGGGTGATCTTGAGCAAGTCACATTCTGTCATCCTCAGAGGAAGGCAAAGGCAAACCTCCTCTGATCTTGCCAAGAAAACCTATGATAGGTTTACCTTAGGGTTGCCATAAGTCAGAAATGACTGGAAGGCACATAGTAGCAACAATCACACTGTTGACACATGCTTAGCTTCTAGTCTGCTAAGACCCTTTGGAGTACTGTTTTCAAGACAGGGTTCATCCATCCTATATTTGTGCACTTTATTTTTCCTTACATTTATCGCAGTTGAAATTCATTTTGTTAGTTTTGGCCCAGCTTTTCAATCTGTCAAGCTTACTTTCAGTTCTTTTGCTATCTTCTGGGATATTAGCTAGCCCCCCCCCAAATTTGGTGTCATGTCTTCTATGCCATTATCTAAGGCATTTATGAAGATGCCACCAATGAATCCGAGGTGTCGTAGGCTATATTTCAGAGAAAGGAACTAGCAAAATTATCTCTGAGTATCCCTTGCCTAAGAAAACTCTATGAAATTCATGGGGTCACCATCAAGTTGACAGGCAACTTGTAGGGACACACACACACACACACAATGTTGGGCTGAGGACAAAACCTTGAGACCCTCCACTTGTCACTTCTCTCTCCAAGATAGAGAGCAATCACTGTTGAGCACTCTGAGTTCAGTTTAACCAATCACTTACATATCCACCTAACTAATCCACAATTCACTGTAAGGATATCATGGGGGATCTTGTCAATAGCCTCACTGAAATCAAGATATGCTACATCCACAGCATTCCACTGATCTACAAACCTTATCACATTAATTAGAAAGAAGAAAACAAAACAAAAAAGGAAGGATTACCAGAAGTCCACTTCTGCTTTTGGGAAAAATCACATCCTTTTTAAAAAGGTTAAACAATGCACCTAACCCAACCTATTTAAAAGAGTGAATTATGTCTTGTGGAGATTTCCAACTGTAGCAATACACATGAGGATGGGTGGACAAGGATAACAGGCAAATAGGGTCCAAAAATAGCCAATCCTGAAACACCCAAGGATCATGAAAGCAGCCTTGGGTTGAAAGTGCTTCTCCTTTAACAACAGTTGCCTGAGTAGCATCCACATTCTCTACCAGGGGCAAAGCAATCTGGAAGCTGCCACCTGTTTGTACCTAGCATGAATACAAAACCCCGATAATACTAGATGTTATTCAATGATATGCTGAGATTATTCTTTTTCCATTACTCTTCATTAGATTTGTGATACATTGCCATCTCAAATGCCTCTCCTTGGAGTTAATGAATGTTTTGGTTTGTTTAGTTTAGATATACAATGACAACATAAAGTGTCTAAGGAAATGTTATGATTGTAATGGAAACATCGTATATCTCATAGCCGGCTATTGACATCAGCTCAGCAATTACATGAAACAGGATCTTTGCCACTATCTTTTAAAAGGGCTTCTGCACTTACCATGAGAACCTGGATTACTCAGACATTTGGGTGAGAAAACCTTGCAGTTGTTTCAATGATATTTAATCCCATTGGATTATAGTTCTTCCACAGTCACTGAACTAGCTGTTAATACAAGGAAAACAGAAGCATTTATGCTCCCAATGGATTGGGTCACTGCATGCTGAGGATACAGTAGATGTCAAAAAGAACAGTATATCCAATTGCAGGACTTCCTGACATGGAACTTGAGAGCCCAAAGAAAGGGAGGAGGGAGCAGGCGGGGTGGTGGGGAGGGAAGATGTGCTGTGTGAGATACTGAGGGGAAAGCGAGTTGTTGGCAGACTTGCATTCCATCCATAATGCCATAAAAGATTACTCTGGGTGCAACTTAAAGAACCTAAAGAACTAATCTAAGTATTCACTTACAGTTGCCCTGGTTGTTAATTAGAGCAAGAGGATAGCGCTACACTGCCATCTATTGCTGTTTGTCAGGATGTTCATGGTATCTTTCTACATGCTTGAGTGGCAAAAGTCAGGGACAAAGGTCAAGGGACTGATATGTTTTGAGGAGTTAGGAGAGTTTGCCAAAATGAAAACCAACCAAGCATTGTTGCTTTTGCTGCCAGGAGATATCAGATACAGACTCTCCTGTTGAAGTCTTCTTTAGCCCTGCTGTATTAAATCCTTTGTATCAAATATGACCCTTTTCTTTTCCTGAAGTGTCCTTCTTGGGCTATTCCCAAGGAGTGTTCTAGACTGGAGGATGGTACAGTTTGGTGTAGCTCTTGTATAGTGTGTTTATACTCATGTGAGTTTGTTGGCAGCATTTTTTGTGAAGTGAGGAAGAAGTAATCTATAACTCTGATCTTGGCAAGTATACACTAATTAGTTAGTTAGTTAGTTAGGTATGATATTTATTGCAAGAGCCAGCATGGGGTAGTGGTTTGAAAGTCGGACTAGGACTCTGGAAAACCAGGGCTCAAATCTCTGCTTAGCCATAAAAACCCACTAGTTGGGTAGCTCACACTCTTTCGGCTTCCTAAAAGGAAGGCAGTGGCAAACCTCCTCTGCATAAATCTTGCCAAGAAAACTTGAAGGTTTGTCTTAGAGTTGCCATAAGTCAGAAATGACTTGAAGGCTAACAAGAACAATTTATACTGTCCTAAAAAAGTTTGCTTCCAATCAAGCCTGAAGCAAATAGAGAGGATCACAACTTCTGTAGTGAGCATAGCCTCTGACACCAGGCAAATGGATTTTAGAGTCCTTGTTAGCATCACAGCCAAATTTCGACAGCTGCCTGGTGGTACAAAAAGCATTTGTTTGTATTTTAAAAGCCCTGATACATAGTTTTACTTTAGCCTAAGAAGAAATCAAAGGCTGGGAGGGAACAGACTGGGTAAATACATTTTCCTTTCTGCATCTTGCTTGTATAGTTCTTGTGGCTATAGGTAATGTCTGCACACCTCACCTTTATGTGATTTTTGTACTATATAACATCTGGGAATCTATTTTCCATAGACGCTGTGTGTGTGTGTGTGTGTGTGTGCACGTGCATGCGTGTGTGCGTACATGCGCATGCAATCTCAGGGACCCCAATTAGCTAGCCATGGGAACTTGTACAAATTTTCTTTAGTAGAATTAGTTGTCCCAGTTCTACCACTTGCTACAAGGAGACGCTGGATCCCATCAACTAAAGGACTGGAATGCTGTCTTTGCTACAGAACATCTGCTGCATTATTCACTACCAATAAAACTTATCTTATGGTAGTGCTGTGTGTCACTTTTCAGTTTCAAATGAAGTCTTAGGAAGGCCTGGAAATAGCGCAAACTCCAACTCTGAATACACACTCCTGGGGAAAAGGGCAGGGGTTTGAATTCAGCATAAAAGCAACAACAGAAAATAAATCAGCACAAAAACGGCAGTAGTGGCATAAAAATACCATGGATCCTAAAATCTAGACTGTGCATGGGCCCCTGATTCCATCTGGATTCTGATTCAGCCTCACTTTTTGCTCTGATCCAGCACAGTCTACATGGACTAAACCTGTTTCATCTGGACTCTGAATCTGAGTTGAGATTTGACAATCCAAATTGGTAGTCCTCCCTCATGGACAAAATGGTTATAACACTCATGTTTTTTTCACACATCTGTGTGACCTTTGGAAACCCAGTAGGCTATCAAGAGTAGTTCAACCAAGTCAAAAAATCAGACAGACAGCTTTGGAGTTGTTTTTTCTTCCTAAGTCTCTGCCAATTTTAAAGGTTTTTTTTTTCACTCATAATTTTAAAATATGTTGACCACTCAATTTTGACAATTAATTCTGCTTTTGTTCTGCATTATTCCCCCATCCTCACTATTAGTGTTTGTGAACATTTCTGCAACTGCTAGAGGACCCCCAAAGTCTATAGATAAAGAACTGCACCCCCACAGGCTACACTTATTCACCTATCCCTAAATCAACCAATCTTTCTGATGGGATATTGGCCAAAATGGCAAATAATAGTGATAACGATGTCACTTCGGGTTGCCATTTGGGCCAATATAGGGATGAAAAAAATATATTGGTGCTAGTGGAGGTGTTTTGGAGGATGTGTGAGAATGTATTGCTTGAAAATTGTGTCATTTTTTTTTTTAAAGATTGGGATAGGAGGCTTCAGGACTGCAAATGTGGAATTCAGGCATTTTCCTCACTCCGTGCATTAAAATTTAACTAATGATGAGTCATAATAATGATAATGAAAAGGCAGCTTACTTGAGGAGATGGTACTTTTGCTTTGTTTTAAGTAGTCCAGTTCATGTCAGTGGCACAGGATAAAGAAGCAGGGGTAACAACAGAATACTTTATCAGCAATCCAAGTGGTAAAATAACCCTGATGAATTCTCCTGGTCTCTCTTAAGGCATTTAGTAATCTGATGTGGTACCAGAAATTTTCATATCTTGGTGCCATGCTTCCCTCACTTCATCTCTTTTATAGTGGTCTGTCTTAGTATCTTGCAGGGAGACATGTGAGAGTGGCTTGCTTGCAGGGGATTCAGCACTATTTATTCCTGCTGTATGGACCTTTCCCTTGCTGTCTGGATGTTGGGACCTCTTGGTACTGCCTATTTATTTGAGTAGGTGGCTGGTGTTGTAGTGCCCTGGCAGTTTACCTTATTCATTTGCTGCCTACGCAGCAAGCAGTTAGCAATCTTGGAGTCTTCTGACATCTCAAAGTAGTCCCAGAACATGCTCTGCCTTTGCCATGGTGACTCAGATTTCCTGCCTTTTGTCCCAGGGTCTACGTCTGTGATGGTGTTGCTACTGTTGCAGCCTCCTGCATGCATCTCAAAATTATTCCTACTAATATACCTCTGAATGCTTTCAAGTCTTAACTGGCGCTGAAATGAGCTTGTTCCCAGAATCACCAAAACTATTGCTCCTTACAAGTCCTCTTAGAATTTGAAAGCAAACCAATCTGCCTCCTTCCATTCCTAGATAGCTTTTGTATTACTACTGTAAAGATGCCGCATAACTGATTATCTTAAACTAATAATCAGAAGCAGTAGAAATATATAACTAATGAGGAGATCTAATGAAAATTGAATTTAGTGGTTTGCTTGTTAAATCAAGTGGGCAACTAATAATGTTTTGCTTTGCTTCACAATATGCAATAAACATGCAATATAATAATAATAAACATGTAGTATAATAATCATAATAGATGTGATTTGTGAATTAAACAAACATGCTTTTTTAGCATTTTTATTAACAAACATGAACAACAAAAAACCAAACATCAATCAAAACAATACATCCAAAAAGAACAAGAGAACAAAAAACCCCATTATTACACTAAGAATTATACACAATTACAAATCACCTTATAATTATTAAACATGAAATAAACCTTATTTAATTAAACTGACTAAACTAAACAAGAAAATAGACTACAATTAATTAAAAATGGTTCCCACACTTGTTACAAACAATTCCTGCTTATATATTTGTACTTAACTTTGAGTCATTACTTAAAATTATTATTAAATTTGTCACTTAGTATCATTATACTCATTAACTATTTGAAATTCTAAATTTCTTACTTTTCTATTTTATGTTAAATATCATCAGTATTAGTTACTACAAGATAGTATTATTTAATTCCATAAATTGTTAATCAATCCTCAATTACCTCTATTTAAACACACTATACTTATCTTAATAATATTAAAATAGGCATAAACAATAATCTTCGTTTTCATAACACCATTCTCATGATAACAACAACATTAAAAGTTACAATGAACAGTAATATGCAAATTCAAAACCCAAAGATCATCAATTCACCTTCATTTTCCCTTAGAAAATCCATTTTGAAGCAAACTATCAAAAGTTCCCTTTAGTTTAGCTTAAATAAACATGCCTAGTGACCAAACAACTTTATGCAGAGACAGGCAGAACAGCACGATAAATTATGTTTTTTTTGTTTTGTTTTTTAAGAATTACACTGAGAAAGCAAATCATCCAACTAACAAGTGGGGAGAACTGGGCAGAAGAGAAATAATTTTCACTGCTTAAAGCACTCATAGAGACACCCTAACAGATTACTCAAATTAACAAGAAAATTGAACAGAGCAATTATTTTTATTAGGCCAACCAAAATGTCACAAAATTATGCGCAAGCTTTTGAGTTCTCCCAAACTCTTCATTGGGGTATATGGCAGACAAAATGGTAGGTGCAGAGAGGTGGCTGGGGTCAAAGCTATTGAGACAGCCTTTCATCCTAATCCTAAGATGTAAGTAAGAGGCAGTTGCAAGCATTACGGTTAGGTTTTACAAGATGTTACACTGGTTAGTTTGCACTTAGGACTGTGGGATCGAAGAAACATGAAATTCCCAGTTTTTAAAAATACAAATCCAGCTGTTTCCATTCTTAGACAAAATGCATGGACTTCTTGATAGATGGAAAACACAAGGAGGGAAACACTAGGAATTTTTTTATCAAAGCCAGAAATTATTTTTATTAGTTAACCAGCTAGTTTGTTGATTTATACCCCCCTTCCCTATGAAAGTTAAAAATAGATAGTTCAAATCAGAAATTAAAGTACCTAATATCACAAGTCTAAAAAAAAAAAATCATATAATTATATATGTCCAAAATTACAAATATATAAAATGTTGGGAGAAAGGCAGCTTAGAAATACAACAAAATAAATAAAATAAATTATAAATATTGTAATTGTAAATATTGAAGTTGTAGTTGTAAAAGCAATTACAATTACAAATGGCAGCAGCTGAAGACAAATTAATCACTTGCATTGTTCCCTGAAAGTTTGTAAAAATAGATGTGCTTTAAACTGGACCCTGATAAATGCTGGGGGGGGGGCAGACCCAGTGAAAGAGAGTTCCATAACATTGGTGTCACCACAAGAAAGCCTTGAAACATGTGGTTAGCCCTACAGGCCTCACTATTCTGGGGCACTACCAGCAGAGCTTCCCCAGCTAATTTGGTTCAGTACTGTATCAGGCAGTTCTTTAAGTAGCTTGGTCTTGAGCCATTTAATGGGTTGTACGTGAATGCTAATTGTTAACTGGCTGCCAATGAGGCAAATTTAGAATGAGTGCCTTACAGTCAAACCTTGCTGCCTTGTCACCATCAACAGCCCTTTGCAGCCTCCCAGAATCTGCACACAGGGTGCATGATCACAGACAATTGTGAAATTATCAGTGCATGAATTGCCATGGCCAGATTCTCCCTAGGCCAGGAGTAGCTGTTAACTCCTGGGCTTGCTTTAGCTAGTGGAGTGGTTAGGAGACTTGTCACCAGAGATTGTCATGGGTACCTGCACAATACACAGAATTTTATGAAAAATCTTAGGATAGGCTTTAAAGATAGTCAGCCAAGCAGAGATTGCAACAGACTCTTCAACTGATGATTTGAGCATTCTAGGAAATATAGGAATGACATCATATATCTTCCTTTGGGAACTAGTGTGTCTTCCTACACACACGCGCGCACACACACACACACACACCAATCTTGGCCTAGTTGTGGGAGGCAGTTGGTGTGGAGATTTGCTGTTGTTTCTGTGCTTCTCCATTCTTAAAAGTTCTAGACAGAGAAAGCATAAGCTTTGTACAGTTCTCTGGGAAGCATATTCATGCCCCTTCCCAAAGCAGGGAGGTGTGCAACACACATTTTGTGGCATAGTAGCCTCTAGAAAAAATACCCTCTGCAGAGTGAAACTCTCCACAGTGGATGGAGCAGAGAATGTTCCTTCGTATGACACACCCGCAGCTTATATTTATCAATAAATCTTATTGCAGGAAGTAGCTTTGTCTCCTCCTGATGATCTTTACATCCATTTTGACTTGGTGGTCATGATTATCACCTTCCTCCACTGTAGCAAAACTGGTCATAAGCACTGCTCACCACTGATGCCAGTGGGACTTCCAGCAGCAGCTTCAAATAGATGAGCATTTCCAAACTACATACTCCCTCTGTCAAGAGGGAATGCTGCCTATCTAATTCCTGCACCTGGGAACCATCTATTCACAAAGATGTTACTAGAAATTATTTGCCCTTATCCCGCCCACTGCTGATCCCAGAAACCAGTCCAGAACTTGCACAGCACATTGCCAACCATGGTCCATCTAAAGTTGTCAGTACATTTACTGACTGAGATGGAACAGAGAAGCTCACCTGGATGTCATTTGCATAGTGATAACATTTTGCTCCAAATCTCTAGATGATGTCTCCCAAATTGCATGAGTGGCAAGATAGACCTGTGCAGAACCCTACAGTGTAACTGCTACAGAAGTGTAAGGGTTCTGGTCTGTGGCTAAGTCCTTGCAGGATCCTGCCCAGTATCTCAGACCCAGCTCACTGTGCTGATGCAGGGCAGCTGGAGCAGCCAGCAGCCAGCTAGATAAGGGCTGGGGTTATTCTGTAGCCTTTGCCACAGTAACAACAGTTTGCAGTGTTGCTGGTAGCTTCTCTTGACTCTCCAGTGTGCCTGACCCTGCTGATCCCTGGACTTGGACCCCTGCCTGTTTCTGCTTCTTGCCTCTGGTCCTGTGGACTCTTGTTGCCCAGAAGGTTCCTGTTGCCTTGAACTCTCATTGTGCTCTGACCTGCCTGCCTGCCTCCTGGATCTGCTTCTTGCCTCTGGCCCTGTAAACTCTTGCTACCTGAAAAGATTGCTGCCTTGGACTCTTGTTGTGCTCTGACCCCTGGCTTCCTAAGCTAGCACCTGTCCTTTGGCCCAACTCTGGCACCTGTTCTGGTCAACCCTAGCTGCCCATGCCTCAGACCCTGACAGGAAGTTTCTCAGTGCTACTTGATAACAAAGACCATAAAAATGGAAGTTGAAACCACTGTAGTACAGTGCCCCCTATAGCCAACCCACTGATTTGGTCCAAGAGGATACTATGGTCAATGATATCAAAACCTAAGAGATCAATGACTTTATCACATAAGGCAGATAAGTTGTGCTTACATCAAGATAGTTGTGTCTTTTGCTAGGATCTATCATATGATGTCATTCCTCTTCTGTTGTTCTCCTGATGGGAGATCATTTGGAAAGCATTTCTTCTACAAAAAGATTGATTACGGATTAATCTGTTAATAGGTACACTGCAACAAGTAAACTCATTCCTTATTAAAGTAAAATTGTAATGTTTCATTATTCTTCTATTTGGCATAAAATTATTTGAAACTAGTTGCTTCCAAGCTATGTGAAGAGCAGATTATAGATCTGAACTTTGACAGGCCTAGTTCTCACAAAGAACAATTAAGGTAGGAGGGAACTTTCACCTTGAGACATGGATGAATGTTCTATGTTGCAGAGAAAACTAGCATGTTAGGAGGAAAACTCCTTGATAGCTAGTTCTGTGCAGAGATTGTTGTTGTTGTTTTAGGACCTTTCTGTCATAAGTACCAACTCCTTCAATCAGAAGTGGTGTCATCTAGACACCTGTTATTTGCTGTGCTTGTTATTTGTGAGGTGTAGGTTTGAGTTTCCCTTCTTAGGGGGGAAAAACTCATGAACAAAATACGATGGGAGAAACAATTATACCATAAAAGCTATTTTTTTAAAAACGTTGTGTCCTCAATCAGCAATATCACATCTACCTAGAATTGGTTGATAAAGCCAGAGGGACATCATGAACATGATAGACAGGAAATTCCTTTAAGAATTCCACCTCCTTGTGGATTATTTGACTAAGGCCATTTCTGCACTATCTTGTTATAGTGCTGTTGTTCCACTTTCAACATCCTATGGAATCCTGGGGTTTGCAGTTTAGGGAGGGGCTTTTAGAATTTCTCAGCCAGAGAGCTCTTTGGCCTCAGTAAACTACAAACCCCAGAATTCCACAGGATGTTGAAAGTGGAATAATAGCACTATAACAGTGTAGTGCAGAGATGGCTTAAGATAGTGTCTCTGAGCTTGGGTTCCCAGTTCTGAGAAACTACAGTTTCCAGAATCCTCAGTCATTGCCTATGCTGTCTGGGGTTTCAGGAAGCTGAAGTCCAATGGCAGTTGGAGACCACAGTATTGACACCACTGGGCTAAGGTGGTGATCCAAAGGTCAGGAAGCCACTTGTTTGTAGCTGGATTTCCCATTATTTACATACTCATAGAAAGGCAATTCATTAATTTCATTGCAGCAGAGGACACAGAAATCATGAACTTTTTATATATCAGGTGCAAGTAGTTTGCCTCTTACTATCAAGATCTGTTTGATCCTAGCTACCATGTCTCCTGAGCCTGTGCATCCTTTATGGAACAATAAAACATACTAGACAAGGTGATAGGGTGATGCCCACACTATACATGTGTAAAAGCCATCATGGCTGAGCTTCTCAGTAACATTATCCTCTTTCTTTCACTAGATGAGGTACAAGTTATCTTATTTTTTTCATAGTCTGCAGCTGAAGGGAGACTGCTGCACACGCCAACTTCATGCTACAGAACAAGAGCAGCTGTAGAAACTTCAAACAGCCATCCTGCTTGTGATGTGTGCCTGACAGCAAGTACACTCCCCATCAAGAAGAAAGGGCTGATTAAAAGAAACTATTTCTTTCTGTCAGTTGCCCATTTATCCTTCTTCTTAGGCAACATTGCCAAGCTTTGTCCTTTTAGGGTTGTCAGTACATTTACTGACTATGATAGCTCACTTTGCAATAAAGTATTTATAGCCATCCCTCTCTCTCTCTTTTTATATTTATATATATATTTCTGGAAAGCATATAGATCATCTTAAAAACCAGAAGTCCATTGTTCAATCAATCAAGTTAATCCTGCCTCTCACTGATAACTATGGCTATCACATTTCAGAGTGATTTTACTGGATATTACTGGGATTATGTGGGGTAGCCATTCAGTCTAGACAGAAGTTTCTATTACAGTGAATACAGACAAAGGACTAATAAGAATTATTAATTCCTCATGTATAAATTGCATATCAGAAGATGAATTCTGCTCACCAGGATCCATTTTTCTCCCTCTCTCAGCTTATCTCATTTTAGGCTTACACTCTTTAATAGATTAGGACATGGAAGGAAGTAGTTTGCAACCCTGTTCCAGAATTTGATGATGACTTTGTTAGTTTTGAGCTACAGCCAAAATGCATGACTTCCAAATTTCAAGTGGAAATACTGAGCAACAGTGATATTAAAATGCACTTGTATACTTGTGCTCATTTGGCAACATTCTGTGTCATTATCAAAAAATTCAGGATCTATGTTTATGTTGCAGAAATCTTCAGTAGTTGTCATTCTTCCAAGAGACTCATGAGGGAATTTCCTTGTCAAACCAATGGTTTGGTCAACCACTGACATTTTGTCGGGTTATTTCCATATTACAAATAGCCCAATCATCCAGGCTGAGGAAGGAGGCAGTGTGTATGCATGTGCATGCATGCATGCATAAGTATATGTATGTGAGATGTACTCTCCCAAGATCTCTAATGCTTTAATTTTGTATATACAGCAAATGATAACATGAATAGGGATAGACTCTGTGGATTTTATTCCCATCGAATATTTTCCCAAATGAGACACCATTTAATATTTTTTTAGTGTTTAAATAATCTCACTGAATTTATCATTTTAAAAAGCTGATGATGTTGAACTGTACTTCTGAAATAAATAAGAAGCTGATGGTGTTAAAAGTGGATAGTATCTGTCTGGAAAAGCAAAGCCAGCCTTTACAGTGGCTGTAGCTACCGTACATATAGTTTCATCTGTTACTTCTGAAACTAAGCCTTTTGGAATAGTAATTATGCCAAAAATACACTTTGGGCAGCTATTAAACATGATGCTCTTTATCAAGCAGCAACACTATGCTGCAAGCTTTCAGTCAACTGCAACTAAATAAGGATTGCTGTTCGATCATTTGAATTAATTTTAATTAGCCAAGTATCTAAAAGAAATTGATTCCCTAACAATTTTGACTATTTATTGTTATTGCTTTACAATACTTAAAAGGTTCATGTCACTTGAATGTCATGGGTATATTCAGTTCTTCATTTCCAAGTCCAATTGCAATTATTTCTGATACTAGATTTAGATTTTGTGCTAGTCCTGGAGTTAACCCCATGGCCAGTCAGCCAGTGGGAAACACAGCGGTGTCCAGTCCAGCGTTCATTGTACCATGAGGAAAAGTAGTAGCTTGACTGGAAGTCTGGGAGGGCAAAAGCTGTTCTTTCCACTGCACAAACTGGGCAGCACCTTGGCACATCTGTGTGGCCTATCAGTGGCTAGTGGAGGGACAGAACTGTACATTGGTAAGTTCTAGTTGGTATTCCACATGTGAAGGAATGGTGTTGCCAAAGTTGGTATTTGATACCTCCTTGTATTACATCTTTTAAAATATTTGTGCTGGCATAAGGCCTAGTTAAATCTGTAGCCAAGAGGATTCTGGCTAGGTAGGTAAATAGATCATAGTTGGGAGTCTTTGAATTTGTATCCTGCTCCCCACATCTGATGTTTCTTTGCTGAGTTCATATACTGCCTCTTTCCCAAATCTGTGAGTTAAAGCAACCTTCAACAGGATTAAAAGATAGAGGTTTAAAGCAATCAAAATTTAACATGTTATTAAACAAATTTTAAAGTTCAAATGCATTTGGATCTAAAGCGATTAAAAGTATACCAATAAAAGAGTGAAATGGCCACTCATTAAAAGCCTCTTCCTCAGCAAGAATTCAGTTGTCAATAGCCTGCATAAGCTTTGCAGATGCTTTGTCTCTCAATGGAATGAGAATATGAAGGAGGCCAGCCTAGGCTTCCTTGGAAGGGAGTCTGCAGCCTTGTGTTTGTGGTAGCTGGAAAAGTTTTAGGAACCCTGTAAGCTAGCTGCCTTTAGACTAAAAGTATATTTCCTCCCCTCCTCCAATCAACTCTCCCTTTCTTCTTTGCTATGCCAGGTGAAGAAGATGGCCAACAGAGCAACACTGATACTGTTCTACCGGCACAGTGCCTTGGCTTAATTTGTGATGCTACTGCAAAACCACAAATCATGTTGCCTCTCCATATGGATCGAGGCGGCGAACAACTTATAAATAGCATGTATTTTGATACATTTCTTGGCCCCCAACAAGCTGGGTACTCATTTTACCGACCTGCGAAAGGATGGAAGGCTGAGTCAACCTTGGAGCCCGGCAGGATCAAACTCACAACCTTGTGGCTTGCAGTACTGGCATTTAACCACTGCGCCACCAGGGCTAAGTGCTGGGAGGACTCCTCATAGGATTATCTGATACTCAAGATATACACTGTACAACATAATGTGAAATATTTTGCTGTTGAGAACCTTGAATCAGAACTACAATTCCTTCAAAAGAATGAGAAGTGGTTTGCTGTCATAGGTAGGATATTGAGCTTGATGGACCACTGGCGTGTAAGGTTTTTCTCTTACTCTCTTGCATAACCTCTGGTCCAAAGGTGTTCCACTATAAATCCATATGAACTGAGTGTATGGAAAGAAGATATGAATGCTTCATAGTATGAGAACATATGCTATTCTCAGTAAATGCTGCCAGGCTGTATAACATGAACCTCCTCTAAGCTAAGACTTATTGAATAAACACAAGAGCAACCCATACATGTAATTGTGGACAATTTTTTAATAAAAGGTTTCTTTAGCCTGTAGTTCCCACCAGTTTAAATGTCTTCTTGGCTTTCTGGTCAAATAAAATAACAGCCCAGAACAATATTTTTAAGTAGAACCTGAGCTTGGAATTAAAGCAGCTAACTTGGCACTTGGCTTATGGTTGGGGATTCCATGGCTTTCACCACCCGTCAGAGAGATTTGACTAAAGTGTGTGTGCATTTCATGCAAATGAAAAATGAGGCAACAAGGAGGAAAGCTTTCACTGGAACTCCATCCAAGTCATACTTTCTGAGAATCACAGCTAACACTTCCTCTGGGTACTTGAGCTCACACAAAGGGATTTTCCTTCAGTGACTGGATTTACTCAGTCCTACTTTTTCAATTAATTTTAAACCATCAACAATTCTAGTACTAACAACAACAACAATCTCTTCCTCCCCCTCCCTCTCCCCCTCAGGGATTGCTTAACTTTTTTTTTTCCTGAATTGTCTCACTTCTACAACTAAGATGCATCACTGTGCTTTAGGTCCTTCATTTCTGAAACACTGCCTTTGCTTTATTCCTATGCTTTATTTCAATGTTTTATTCCCTTCTTCCACCTCATTAGTATGTCCAAACTCCAAATGTTTTGCTTTGTACTGTCTTGTCCATCTTCCTTGCCACTTTTAGGGCAATAGAAAAAAAATCACCTATGTGTAATATACCTCTATAATGTAATAAACAACTATAACATTTAAATGGATACCAAAAGACAAATAAATGGGTCCGACAGCAAATCAAGCCTGAACTTTCACTTGAAGCTGAAATGGTTAAACTGAGACTGTTATTCTTTGGACATATCATGACAAGACCTGATTCATTAGAAAGGATGATAATGCTAAGTCAAGTTGACAGTGGGTAGAAAGATGGAAGACCAAATCACAGGCAGAAGCCACAACCCTGAGTTTGCAACAGTTGGTTAATAACAAGGTCTCTTGAAGATCTTGCATTCATGTGGTTGCTCCTATGTCAAAGCACATAACATAACATTTGGTGTGAATTATCTATTTGTAAACTGTATCCTCCAGGTCAACCTGAGAGAAAGGACATGATGATATCTTCTTACTTCCCATTTCATCACATAATGCAACGGAATAGGCAATTTAATATTATTTCAACAGTGGCAGTGGGACAGATCTTTCTACCACACCTGAGGATACAGGAGATGAAGGACAAGTTATGTGGCACACAGAGCTCTTCATCCAAGATAGGACAGTAGCCATAGGATTCGTGAGAGTTAGCAAGGAGGCTGCCACTGGTACACTCGAGCACAGCTGCCTCATTCTGGAAACATTAAGCAAGTGAACTATGATGTCATACAGTAAGTCAGTATTATTATACCGCAAGATAAACTCAAGAACTGAAGGTAAGATAATCACTTGCCAAAGACTACCAAGTAGAGACCACTTAAGAGAGTGTACAATGATTTTTGCCTGTTGGAAGCTGCTTTGGGTCCCATCTTGGGAGAAAGGTGGCATATAAATGCAACAAACAAACAAATAACAAGTTTTAGCCAGTTCACCTTTAGCCATATTTTCTACGTCCCACAAAATAGTTCTTGTGAATACCCTTTTTGATATTGTATTTACATTTTTAGACATTCTGCTGCCACTATCACCCCATTTTTTTTTAAAAAAAAATCCTCACACAATATAACAATGAAACTGGACTGAAGGAAATACCTATCTTTTGGAGCAGGTCTAGCGAAGATAATTTGTTACCTGGATGTCATTTTATTGATTTTCCAATTCTTTTGTCCTTTCAACTTCTGTTCAGCCTTTTTTAATGTTTATTTTAATGTGTGATTGGCACTTTTCTCAATGAGCATGTACATTTTTAGCACATCTGAATTTTGTTTTTACAAAAGGAGATATAAGCCAATACGTGACTAAATATTCTTGCTATGTTTCATAGATTTCAGCAAGAAATAATTGGTGGAGGGGGGAAGCAACAAAACAAAACAACTCTGAATATTCTATAGCAACAGGATTTTCTTTACCTATTCCTCTGCTTATTGTTATTTTACAGCACTAGTGACTATGTGACAAAAATGCAATAAACTTGAACCTACATCCCTATCATGTCACCTCTTTGATTTTAAAGTATTTGATGGGGTAAGCATGAAAAATAGAACCCTGCCCTCACTTCTTTTTACATGTATTAACTCAGTGAAGTGCAAACATCCTAGAAGTTCACTCTCTAAGTTACACAAGTCTATAAAAAAGCTCTTAAACTGGAGTCGTGGGGTTTCTGAGAGACAAATGAGCCTTTTTGGATGGATTAGCCACCTAGGTGGTAGAAACCTGAAAATGCAAATTCCCTTAAGAAGAGAAGTCACTCAGCTTTCATGCCTCCAGCCTCAAATAATGCCAAAGTATCTTGGTGCCTCCAGCCATGAAAGAATGGATTGCTAAATGGCATTAATAGGTATTATTTCCTGGCCCTTTGATTCTAGCAGAGAATACTTTTTCCTCTTTAGGTTGCTGTGCAATTATGTCAATGATTCATCAAATTACTGAATCATGGAGTTGGAAGGGACCGCAAGGGTCTTCTAGTCCAAGTCCCTGCTATGCAGGGATCCACAATTAAAGCACTTCTGAGAGACAGCCATTCAACTTCTGTTTAAAGAATTCCAAAGACAAAGAGTCCAGGAATCCCCAAAGCAATCTGGTCTACTGTCAAACAGCTCTTATTGTCACAAGGTCTTCTTAATGATTTGATAGAATTTGTTTTCTTTCATTTGAATCCATTGGTTCATGTTCTAATCTCTGGAGTAGCAGAAAATGAGATGAGGATCCTTGAGGATCTCATCTATTTCCTTTACAGCTGCCCTTCCAAGTCTTGGTCTTCTAATTTCTTGACTACAGTCTCCATTTTGGTTAATGACTGAGCCAGAGTACAGAATATTTTTAGCTGTGGACATTTCCACATGCTTTTGCATTACAGTCCCGGGTTAGGGACGGGATGGCAACAGTCGACGGGTTGTGCTTTTGCACGACATTGTCATGATCCTGCTGCTATCCCACCCCCACCTGTCGCGATTGTGGAATATTTGCTTAATGGAATAAATCCATTAAGCACCCGTGATTGCACAATGCTCCTGTCCTTCCTGGCCATGCAGAAGGGCAGGAAGCACAATGGAAACACTTCCTTCCCCTGTGCAGCATGGGAAAGAGCCTGGCTGCACTGCAGAAGGTAGGCGCATGTCACTCACACTCCCTTCCACTGGGAGCTGGCTGAGTGCAGAGGGGAGCGTTCCCATCATGCTCCCTTCTGGCAGAGGTGCTGCTGGGATTGTGACAGGAGGACAATGCAATCAGGTAAGGTATGGAAATGCTCTGTATCTGTATCTTCATTACCCACTTTAAAGTTCTGCAAATAATCTGAGAGCCAGCCTGGGGTAGTGGTTTGAGTGTTGGATTATGACCCTGAAGACCAGAGTTCGATTCCTCGTTTAGCCATGGAAACCTACTGGTGACCTTGGGTATCTCACAGACCCTCAGCCCCAGGAAACCTCATGGTAAGTTCACCTTGGGATTGTCATAAGTTGGAAATTATATGAAGGCACACAACAACAACAAATAATCTAAGCGGGACTGTGGATGACCAGAGCTTTTGGAGGTCTCATTCAAATCTGCTTGCAGAATAAGAAAATGTTATTTTAATGGGTAAATCTACATAGGGTATCTGAAACCAACACACATATAAAAAACGATCTTCCATCAACATTGCCATTAGAAGCCAAGTTACTACCTTAGGGCTGTATAGCATATAATCTCTGTACATGTAGTTACACACTGATTATGCTGCCCAACTCTTGTGTTGAATAGCAATGTTGCACAACTGAATGCACAATCAAATGCACATCTTATTGGGTGACCAACTATACAACTGAATGTGTAACTAAATGCACAACTGACTATATTATTGAACACAACTGATGGAGTTCTTGTTGGCATATGTCACCAAGTTGGCTTCAACTTACTGCAACTCTGAGAGACCTCCATGAGCCCCAGTCATCCACTGCCCTGATCAGGTTTTGCAGACTCAGAGCCATGGATTCCTTGATTAAGTCAATCCATCTGTAGTGTGGGTTTCCTCTTTTCCTACTCCAACTTTTTCCACCATTACTGTCTTTTCCAGCTGAAGGAGTACTACTTCCAGTTTCAGCAGGGGCAGGCAGATGTGCATTGGCTGAGAATAGGCATGACCAATGGCACTGCATAAGTAACTCTGTTTCTACAACCTTGAACTGAATATACATCTTGTGTATCAGACAGAAATTTCTATACACTTCCACAGGGGAATGTACACATAGAGACAGAGAATTCTGTTCTACCACCAACCATCATGATCATCACCACCACTCTGACTTTTATTCCAGACAATAAAGAATCTGTCCAAGATGTTGAACTCTTTCCTTCCAAATAGATTTGGCCTGTGTGGCTAGGTCCCTTAAAGCCGGGAATAAAGCCTAAGGCAGAGTCACCATACTCCTGATGTGGAACTCAACAGCCTTCACTGACTACCATCACAACAAACGTTTATAACATCACACCTGTTTGAGATAAATGATGACAGATTCTTTCATAGAAACACTGTTTAAAGATGAACTCAGAATCTTAGAAGGTAAAATGGAAAAGAATCTCAAAGCACTTGGGAGAAATAAATCACCAGAACAGATGGCATACCAAGAAAATTATGTCAGGCTGTAGAGATGGAATCCATTCAAATTCTAACAAAAAAAAAAAAAGGCCAACAAATATGAAAAATAAAACAATGGCCCACACCATGGAAATGTTCAATATGCATTCCAATCCTAAAGAAAGGGAATGTTAGGGATTGTAGTACCCATCAGAGTATTGCAATGATCTCACATGTAAACAAAATGATGTTCAAGATTTTACAAGAAAGGTTTTTACCATATGTGGATTGGGAAATGCCAGATATCCAAGCTGGGTTCAGAAAAGAAAAGGCACCAGAGATCGTACTACAATCACATGTTGGATAATGGAAAGCACCAATGAATTTCAGAAGAAAATTGACCTGCGCTATATAGATTACAGCAAAGCCTTTCACTGTATAGATCATCAGGAATTATAGGTCATTTCCACAGTATGTTGCTATAGTGCTATTATCCCACTTTCAACATCCTATGGAATCCTGGGGTTTGTAGTTTGGGGGGGGGTATTTAGATAATAGCACTATAGCAATATTTAGAATTCTCAACCAGAGAGCTCTTTGGCCTCAGGAAACTACAAACCCTAGAATTCCACAGGATGTTGAAAGTGGAATAGTAGCACAATGACAGTGTACTGCGGAAATGGGCATAGTTTGCTCTAAAAATAAAAAAATAAAAAAAAATAAAAGAAATAGGGGTACATGACATCTGATTGTCCTGGTGCATAACCTATACTATGGATGAAAGGCTACTGTCAGGACAAAGCATGCAAAAATAGAATGTTTTCCCATCAGCATTTTACTACCTCATCTATTTAATTTATATGTAGAACATATCATATGGAAAAGAGGATTAGATTGAGATGAAGTATGTGTGAAAGTTGGAGGAAGGAATTTTAACAATTCAAGATATGTAGTACCTGCAAAAAATAGCAAAGGCTTGGAATGATTACTGGAATGACTAGAAAAGGAAGAACTTGCAAATCCAGGCTTACAGCTGAATATTACAAAGGCAAAAATAGTAACTTCAGATGATTTACGTAAATTTAAAGTGGGTAACAAAGACATTGAAATAAAGATTTCCTATACTTTGGCTCAATCATTAACCAAAATCGCAGGCTGCAGTCAAGATATCAGAAGACTAAAACTTGGAAATGCAGCCATGAAGGAACTAGGTGAGATTCTCAAATGTAAGGGCATATTATGGATGTAGCATATCTCGATTTCAGTATGGCCTTTGACAAAGTTCCCCATGACATTCTTGCAATGAAGCTGGTAAAAGGTGGGCTGGACAGGACTACTGTTAGTTGGATTTGTAATTGGTTGACCAACAGAACCCAAAGGGTGATCACGAATGGCTGCTTTTCATCCTGGAGAGAAGTGACTAGCGGGGTGCCACAGGGTTCTGTCCTGGGACCAGTGCTGTTCAATAGTTTTATCAACGACTTGGATGAAGGAATAGAGGGCATGCTCATCAAATTTGCAGATGACACCAAATTTGGGAGGGGTTGCTAATATGCCAGAGGACAGGATCAAAATTCAAAATGACCTGGATAGATTGGAAAGCTGGGCCAAGGTGAACAAAATGAAATTCAACAGAGAGAAGTGTAAGGTCCTACACTTAGGTAGAAAAAATGGAATACAGAAATATAGGATGGGGGACACATGGCTGGATAGCAGTACGTGTGAAAGAGATCTAGGAGTCTTCATAGACCACAAGCTGAACATGAGTCAGCAGTGTGATGCGGCAGCCAAGAAAGCCAATGCAATTCTTGGCTGTATCAATAGGAGTATGGTGTCTAGATCGAGGGAGGTACTGGTACCACTCCACTCTGCTTTAGTTAGACCTCATCTTGAATACTGTGTCCAGTTCTGGGCATCTCAATTCAAGAAGGATATTGACAAGCTGGAGCAAGTCCAGAGGAGGGTGACCAAAATGGTGAGAGGCCTGGAAGCCATGCCCTATGAGGACAGACTTAGAGAGCTGGATATGTTTAGTCTGCATAAGAGAAGGTTAGGAGGGGACATGATAGACATGTTTAAATATTTGAAGGGATGCCATGTTGAGGAAGGAGAGGGCTTGTTTTCTGCTGCTCCAGAGACCAGGACAAGGAGCAATGGATTCAAGCTGCAGGAAAGGAGATTCCACCTGAACCTCAGGAAGAACTTCCTGACAGTCAGGGCTGTCCGGCAGTGGAATCTGCTGCCTCGGAGTGTAGTGGAGTCTCCTTCCTTGGAGGTTTTTAAGCAGAGGCTGGATGGCCATCTGTTGGGAGTGCTTTGAGGGTGTTCCTGCATGGCAGGGGGTTGGACTGGATGGCCCCTGGGGTCTCTTCCAACTCTACATTTCTATGATTCTATGATTATTAAATGCTAAAGTCAGAATCATCCAGGCCATAATATTTCCAGTTTCTATGTATGACTGTGCAAGTTGGACAGTGCAGAAATCCACTAGGAAGAACATTAATTCATTTGAAAAGCGGCACTAGATAAAAATTCTATGAATACCATGGACTTTTAAAAAGGCAATGAATGGTTGTTAGAGCAAACTCTCACAAGAAGCAAAGATGATTGAGGCTGTCATATCATGAGACAATATGAGTCACTGGAAGGCACCAGGAAAAGAGGGAGACTGCACAACAGGTGGATTGATTTAATCAAGGAAGCGACATCCCTCAGCTTGAAAGATGCCAACTAGGCAGTTGATGACCTTGGATGAATGAAAGGTTACCATAAGTCAAAGTCAGCTCAATGGCAAATAAAAATAAAATAACAAACGCTACACCTGTGTGGTTTAGTGCTTAGAGCGTTGGACTGGGACTTGGAAAGATCCTTGATCAATTTCCCATTCAGCCACAGGGCCAGGCACTGTTCCTCTCAACCCAACCTACCTTAGAGGATTGCAATGAGAATAAAGTGATGAGAAGAGCCTTTCACCATGAGATGAACAGTAGGATACAAATGCAACAAATAAATGTATTAAAAAATCCAAATTATGCTAATATTGTCATCACAACATTCAGAAAAGGGAGCTGAAAGTGATTTGCTGGAGGCCACAACTATTAATTAGACAATAGGTGCCAAAAAAAAAAAATCCTAAATGAACTGTTTCCATTGGCAGAACTGTGAAATGGATAATTCTTTCTCCTCTCCATTCTGTAGGTGTCCTGAAAAGTTGCTCTTGGGGAGGGCTGAAGGGAAAGGAGAAGAAAATCTCACCACATTAGCAGGTGGTTGCCACCTTGAGTCCAGCTTTGGAGAAAAGGCAGGGTATAAATAACGTAATACCCTACCCTACCCCATCCCTCTTGGTTTGGTCATTCTTCTTATTTGGCCAAACCAACAACATGACACCAGTGTAGCCAGTGTAGCTGATCGCAGAACACAGGCCATTTCCGCATGACACTCTTATAGTGCGATGATTCCACTTTCAACCTCCTGCTTGGATTGTGATGTGAAAATTGTTAATTACAACTTTGTTTTAATTTTGCTACTATTAGATTCTCCCATCTGATCTTGGAAGTTAGGCAGTGTGAGGCCAGGTTATTACCAGGATGGGGCCTGGCAAGGAATACTAGGTACTATTAGGTATATTTCAAAGAAGGGCAATGAGAAATGTCCTTTGAGTATTCCTTGTCTAAGAAAGACCTGCCTAAGAAAGCCTTGGGATCATCATAAATCATATAAGTTGAAGGAGGAGCACATGCTTGTGCAGAGAGAGAGAGGAAGAGGGAGAGGGAAAGAGGGAGAGAGAGAGAGAGAGAGATTGTCCAAGGGACAACAAAGGAGCAATATTATGCAATATTATGCATATAGCATCTTTAGGTTTGTCAACTTGTACTGAGGAAATGTCCCAAGCTAAAGTGATCACACACTCTCAACCCTAGAAAACCCTGTGATAGGTTCACCTTGGGATCACCATAGTCAGTAACATCTTCAAGGCAAAAAGCAACAGCAACTACTCCTGTACAGGCACTATATTCACTTCTATCCACAAGGGAAGATAAATGCAAGGAAATCTGATAATCTGTCTCCCGCATCTCATGTAGTTTGGTCTTCCTGAATGAATAGTTATTATACCTTTAGTAACAAGCACTCATAACAATATCTTTAAAAAAAAACTCACTAAGACATACGGAATAAGACACTATTTAGAATGGTAAACAAAAGCAAAATCCATGACAGTATATCCTCATGGCAACAGATGATATTTGCATTTGGAGTATTTGCCCTAATTTTAGCAGGCACCGATGCAAACTATATGAACTGCTTGTGAACTTGGAAGAAAGTAATTTATTGAAGAAAAAAAGCTGCTTCAGCTGTTATAGCACCAACCATTCTGCCTCTTCAACTATCTGTCTGTAAAATATTTGTGTTCCACCCGATATCAAAGATCTCAGAGTGGTTTATGAAAGGCATTAAAACAAATTACACAGTTTAAAACAATAAAATAAATGAACACCCAGAATAACCAATGAGTTAAAAACAGATTTAAAAGATTTTTTAAAAATCTGTGTACACTGTATTTGGAATAAGTTGGGGCCCAAAGGCTTTGATGAACAGCCAAGTTTTAATGTGGCACCTAAATGGCAAGAGTGTTGGTACCAGTTGGGCCTCCAAGGGGAGAGCATTCCACAGTTAGGCTGCCATATTTGAGAAAGTCCTCTCCCATGTCCTCATGCAGTGTATTGATCTCACTGGTGGGACACAGATGCAACCTCTCCCCGCAAGTCTTAATCCTCAGAACACATATAAGGGGAGATGTGTTTCCTCAAGTATCAAAGTCTCAAGCTGCTTAGGGATTTAAATGTCAATCATCTTGAATTCAGACTGGGAAATGTATTGACAGCCGCTGTAGTTCTTTTAAGTCTGTCATGATATGCTATCTATTTGGTACTCCAGTCAGCAGTCAAGCTGCTGCATTTTTCACTAGCTGCAGCTTCCAAGTCTTCTTCAAGGACAGCCCCACATAGAGCATCTTACAGTAGCCTGACCAGGAGGTTATCAATGCATGGACTACTGTGGCTAGGTTATCTCTGTCCAGGAAAGACCTAACAGAAGTATAGAGTCAGGAAGATGGGCTATTCCCCTTTTCAAAGACAATCTTCTACTTGAAGGTGTCCTCTACTGCAGTGGTTGTTGAACTTTGGTACTCCTGGTGTTCTCAACTTCACCTCTCAGAAACCCCAGGCAACTTCAACAATGGTAAGGCATTCTGGGAGTTGAAGTCCAAAATATCTGAAAGGCTGAAGACTGAGAACCACTGCTTTACTTGTCAGAATGCCCAGTTGAGGTCTACTTTAAATATTGAGAACCCTGAGAAGGGAGATCAAGAGCAATTGTTACCCTGATTTCTGGGGTCCCTTGGGGGACACCTCGATGTGCTCCATGTGATGGGGAATGGAAACTAGCCAGAGCATGAGCAATAGTAATGTGGGAGGCAGGGTAACCTAGCCGGGTCTTTTAACCTAGTTTTTACTGGGTCAGATCAAGCCAAAAACCAAATGAAAATGTCCAATAAATGATTTTATTGAATGAAAGTCTCACGCACCAATGCAATCACTCACACACTCACTCAAGACCTATTAAGTAGCAAAAGAGAGGAAACTGGATAGGGGAATATGGAAGGGGTTGTAGCTGGGGTAATACTGCACCTTTTCCTGAAGTCCTTGGTCCGGGAAAAGCAGTGGAGAAGTGAAGCTCAGCATGGAGAGGGCTGAGGGGATTACTCAACAGACGGAGAAACAGTCTGCTGGGATGACCGGGAGTGATCCAAAGAAACACTCAAAGACTGGGACTATTTGTAGGCAGAAAAGTACCTGGATCCTTTTCTGGGGAGAACAATGGGTGTTGCAACAAGAAAGAAGCTCCCCAATAATAACTTCCTTTGCTTGATGAGATTACAAGGTGTTGCCAAAGTCTCAGGATCTTTGGCTGCATTTGGTTGTGGTGTGACTTCATGTAAATGGTCCTTGCCTGATAGGATATTTGCTCAACGTGGGGCAAACATGCTAATCCCTTCAAGTTGGCTTCTCAGGGGCTGAGGACCCTTTGTTTATTGTGTGTTTGCACAGCTTGAGTCTCCTGGGGCTATGTGACTGGGGATTTTACTGGCCTGACCTGGTTTTCGATCGTTCAACCATTGCTGCCTATGTGCTCATCTGGGCAACCTCTCAGGCACATGGAATCATATTTTAATATCAAAACTGTAGACCCCGGGATAGGGTTTTTCCAGTGGAGTAACACAATGACGTTGCCAATCATCAGTTAGCATCTGCTCATATTCACCTCACTGTGGTGAGATATATTATATTACTATTTAAGCTATAAAAATGAACTCAAATGATTGTTGCCCTGAAGATGCAATTGCTTCAACTGTTTAAACATATATTTATGGTGCATAAATGCCAAGTCCTAGATTATAAATAATGCAGGCGAATGTTTAAAGAAGATGATTCTGCAATGATCTCTGCCAGTCTTAGGCCATTGCCTAATTGTGTTTATGGTTAGGAAAATGGTTAGGAAATGTTACCTAATCCCAACTCTACATCAAACTTTGCATAAACCAGTGCAGCCTGTGAGTTGCATCCAGCCCCAATTCATAAGTTCTCCATGCTCATCAGGGCACTCCCACAGTCCCCCAATTTAAATCATGATTTTCAGCCCAAAATGGCCCAGAGTGTCATAAAACTGCATATAAAGCACTAACTTACCCCCTTCAAAATGGCAGAAATGGGCCAAACCAAAACTGGAAGTAACTTCATGTGATGGCTGTCACTTTCAGATCAGCAAAAATGTAATTAGCATGGGCCATAAAGTGGGCCCAGGGGAGAAAATTAGTTTCTCTGTTTGGTGCTGGAATCTACCCACCATAAATCCTCCTTAACCATCCTGCTTTCTTTTCTTTTTCTTTTTTTAAAAAATCTGAAATATACAGTTAGTCCTCCACTTTTGTGGGTTGGACTTTCACAAATGTGATTATTTGAGGGTTTCTTCAGCCCCTGTGCCCCCTCCCGCAATATCAGGCTCTTCTTTTCCAGGGAAACCTTCCCTCTCAGTGGCTCTGATCAGGCTGTGTGGCCCTTTGAAAACCAACCTTTGGTCTTCCTCCACCTCTACCAGCTGGTGCCTAGCCAGCTAAGGATGGTTTACAGCCCAATTTCTCAGTACCGCAAACCCTTTCCTGATGCTCCCCCCAATACCCAAGGAAGGAGATGGGTGTGAGAGAGGAAGCATGGGGCCACCATACTGACTCACCCCATTTCCCTGACCTGTTTGGGCCCTGGGTGCCTGTTTTCCCCACCATGCCTCAGCCCCCTTCCTCCCCACATATATTATTTTGATATTTGTGATTTTTCCACTTTCTGCAAGGGTCCTGTGCTCCTAACTCTAGTGAATGTGGAGGGCTAGCTGTATTATAAACTCAGAAAAATTTGAGTGGCATGGCACAGTTTGAATGTGTATGTTTTTTTTAAAAAAAGGAGTCAGTTTAAAATATTGAGCATTTTAAAATGTAACCTATGCATATAATATAGCTACATAATTTTTATTTTCAATCTGTCAGAGTTGGATCCAAGGGGCAAAATAATTTTTTACAGCTTGACGGTAGTCCAAAAATCATGGATATGCACCTGATATAAAAACATTTGTGTTAAAAAAATGCAGTTAGTTTGTTTTAACTATGGAGTATCCACACTATGTAATCATAGTAGTGTTACCCCAAAACATAGGTGCCACAAGGACCACCCTGCAATGCCAAATACCTCCTTGAAAAAGTGGGGAATTAATTAGCTCAAAATTAGGAGGCTGTGAGTGGGGGGCAATTTAGCGAGATCTTTCCCACCAGTGTTTACAGGCACACGCAGGAAAAGAACCAGCAAAAGATTCAAAAGTAAGCTAAAACTGTGTTTTATTGAGGGGTATTCACTCATGCATGCACACAAGATACACACAATCACACATTCACACAAGAGCTAACTGAAAGAGAAAGGGAGGAAAAATTATAGAGAGGCTGAGGGGTTTGGGGGATTTATAATTACCAGTCCAGAAGAGTAGTGAAGAGCAGAAATGTATTTTGACTTAGGTAGGACCTAAGGACAGTTCTCATTCAGGAGCCAGACGGACAGAGTGACGGGTAGACCTTCAAGAGACTTCACTGGGCATCCTCAAATCAGGGGCATGTGTACCCTGAAAATGGCTTGTGGCTGTGAAGGTTCCAGATGCAAGACAAAGGGAACCTGTTGCGGACAATGAGTCTTTCACCTGTTGATGGGCTTAGTGCTTTGGTTGACAAAGACGTGTTGTGTGTTGTAATAGCTGTCTCTTGTGGGCTCTGTGAAGAAAGAGAAAAGAATCCAGGGCCCTTTTTGCATGGCACTTCTGATGCGAAAGGGCACCTTGAGCATTGCGCACATGTGAGGAGCAGTCCACACAACAAACTCACATTTGCGCGACACTCAAGGGCCTGATGCGGACCACACGTGCATTTTTTTCATTTTCTACTTGAAGCCGAAAATGCTGCATGGTCACGCATTGCTCCGGGACCCTGTGCGCACTTACCTTGCGTGTGGAGCCTCGGGAGCCAGGCTGGTTGCGCTTCCTGTCTCACTGCAGCCTGGAAGGTCCCAGGCTGCACTGCGAAAGGAAGAGGTGGGACTCTTGCACAAGCAGGAAGCTCGTGCAGAGCTGAAGAAGCAGGGAAGCAAGAGCCTCTCTCTGGAGGCTGCTTGCGCGAGCCCCACACCCCAGCACCGCAAAAAGGTAAGGTGTGAAAAGGGTACAGGTGTACAAAGGATGGATATCTGTCAATCAGTGTCCTGGTGGGCTCCTCACAGTTGGATTCCCTGGAAAATTCCAGCTTCTATTTAAGCCTATTACCCACGGGAATGTGTACTTGCCTGACAAATGACACAGTCTTACCTGGAGGAAGTTTCGAGTTGACCTATCCTTCTCACATTTACAGTTAAATTCTTTCCCTCGCTCAGTTTGACCTCTTGGTCACCTCTCAAGCTTGAATTTGATATCAGAGCCATTAAAATATGTTGCCAATTACATATGATGCCAATTAGGTATGGTGCCCATCGAAATCATACTAATAACAGGAACCCCCAAAGCGGGGCCTTACAGTAGTTTGATTCTCTTCTGCTCTGTTTCTGTCCTATGGATTTCTGGGATTTGTAGTTTGGTTCCAGTGCAATAGTTCAAGAGAGTGGAAGCAGAAGTACCTCACCAGACTTCCAATTCCAGGATTCTGGAGGATGTGGCCATAGAACCTAAAATGGCATTCAGCTGCTATCATTCTGCAGAATGGGTAACATGTACCTAACAAGAAACTGTTAGGAAGAGAACCGTTTTTAAGAACAAATTCCATTAAGTCTCTGCTTACAGAAGTGTTGGTCACTTAATTTGGGTCACTTTGGTGAAACTTTATTATTATTATTATTATTATTATTATTATTATTATTATTATTATTTTTTTTATTTGTATCCCGGCTCTCCATATGGATCGAGGCGGCGAACAACTTACAAATAGCATGTGTTTCGATACATTTCTATACAGTATGAGAAGAATCAGGTCAGATCTTGGGACTCTTAGAAGAAGCAGCAAGACCAATGTTTGATGTTTAAAAATGACAAAAACAGATAGCCAATTAAGAATTACCAGAGTTACACAGGTGAAAAGGTCAAAAAGGTACAGGTAAAAAGGCCAAGGACTTCTTAAATGGATAATTCACAGTACCTTATCGCAGCTTGATAAAAGCTTTACCACACATTGTGTTGCTGTTTACATAATTGCTGCCAGGTCCCATGACATTATTCCCCTTCCACTGCAAGAAATGAGCTCACGTCTAAAGGTTCATTAAGAAAAGAGGGCAAACAAACCTTTGGAATGAAGTGCCAGAGCTAAACACGGGCCCAGTTATTTTGTACTTACAGAGCTATGAGGGGTAATGTTATCACAATATACACTGAGTGGATTTATGGGGGACACGTGCATACGTAGAGTTTAGACAAGCTGCTAGACTGAACAAACATCAGGCAGAGACAGGCAGGAGGGAAACGACGGAGTTTCATGTGCGCGAAGGAAGAGTAATTGCTGTGGAACAGCTGTGCTGTGCTTGAAACCCAAGACGAACACCCTGCTCCAGCCATAGTCTAACAACAAAAGGGCACCACTAAAAATCACCTGCTTCCTCTCCATCTGGGTGCCTAATTACCAGGAGACAAACAAGAAACAATCGCAGCACCTCACTCACCACTTCAAACCTTTACTCAGTTTCACCCTGTATCTGTAAGATGCTCAGGAAAGCCAAAGGGGTCATTGGGCCTCGGTAGGTCTTTTCCTCGGGAAAAAGATGTACCATAGCAGCACAAGTTGTGACAATGCTTACCACACCACACAAAGGTTTTGCACACTTCAGGAGTCTTTTACCATTTCCGCACTAGCCTGCTATAGCATGATGATTCCACTTTCAACATCCTCTGGAATCCTGGGGTTTGCAGTTTCGGGAGGGGCCAGATGGCCCCTCCCGAAACTGCAAACCCCAGGATTCCAGAGGATGTTGAAAGTAGAATCGTTGCGCTATAACAAGCTAGTGCAGAAATGGCCTTTGTATTTTACAGTGCTATGAAAGGTCAGGATTAAAGCCCTACTACCCAGTTATGATTCAGACAGCTACAGTAATTCAGACATCTTCCTTGTTAAACGATTGTAATTTTGACTCCCTCTTCACAGTCCCCCTTACTATGCAGATTTCACTCACAGAAACATTCAGTTCCAGTCTTGTTTTTGAATTTAGTAACTGAAGCTAAATTAAAGTTTTCATTTTAATCAGGAAAGAGTGTGGTCCCCGGACAGAAAGAGCAAAATTCTTTTCCAGATAGCATCCAAGGAACTGTTAGATTAAAATAAAGGACTTGAGATCATACTGTGTCTACATCAGGCATATTTTTACATATAAAATTCAGGAAGTTAACTGTGTTAAGTCCTTGGTGTTCTGTTTTTGTTTCTTCTCTAGGTGTGTTCAGATATTTAGCCTAAATGAATAAGGCGCCAGGCCATAGGTACAGGCAATGCCTCAAGGAAAAGTGCTACTTGCATTTGCTGAATGAAGAAGGGTTTGTGATCATAGTTTGATTTCTACTTGGTCAGTGAGCAATAAATAGGGCCTTTGACCAAACTACAAACCCCAGGATTCCATAAGATGTAGCCATAGCAATTAAAGTGGAATTGCAGTGCTGTAATTGTGTAGTGTGAAAGAGCCCCAGGGTCCATGATACAGGCATACTGGTGGAAGCTAAAGAGAGTTAGGTCTGATCAATGTCTGAACAGAAGATCATCGAAGAACCCCATTCATGTTACCTTGAGTTTCGTGATGAAAGACAGCCAGGTTAGAAATGTAATAAATAAATAAATAAATAAATAAATAAATAAGTAAGTAAGTAAGTAAATAAATAAATAAATATTAAAAAAAAATACAGATGCTGAACTTTGTTCAAATATAACTGAACACAATCCAGTGCAGGTAGGCACACTTAAACCCACTGGACCTAACTTTTGTGCTGAATTGTAGTGTATACATATTACCATTTGTAATACGCAGGCAGGTAGTAAGTACCATGTCACAGAGAAAACAAGAGCCTTTGCTTCCATTCAGGGTTTTTTTTTTTTTTGGAACATTTGCTGAAGTTTAGGAGAAGAATAAAGTACTAGGAATATTGAAACTTGCTTTTCCTCAACCTCCACCTGATGTACAATGACACCACATGATATCATAGCGCACGAGCAAATTTTGATATTAATGTAATGTATTATTAATTTCCATAACCTCCTAGCCCTGACAGTGGTTGAATCCAGTTGTTAGTCCCAGTCAGAATAGACTCACTTAATCAATGGGATTTCCTACATGTTTGTTTGCCCTTCAGTAAATGATTCAGTGGGTCTGTTCTAGCTTGTATGAACCAATAGGATTCTGACCACCAAACCCTGGTTTTATTGAAAAATGTCAGATAACAAGAATCTGTAAGTTAGAAAAATTAAGTATAATGCTCATCAGCTGCTGATGGAATGAGAAAACGGTGAAGCCTATTCCTGGCTCATAGCAGAAAACTGCAAGTGAGTGCTGCCAGGACTGATGGCTGTTCCATGTACAAAAGTATTCCTTCATGCTACGGATGTACAAGAAATTTGTCAACTCCAAAGTTTTGTTTGGGCATAACAGATTGTGACCTGATGTGCCTAATAAGTCAAGTGGAATATACCTGCTTGCTCAGATCCGTACTCTTCGAGAATTTTATAGACCAAAATTCTCAAAAAATGTTCATAAATACTTGTATACAAAAGAAAAAAATTGTGAACAAAAAAGTATATGTGAGGGGAAGGTAGACACAAAAACACGGTGGCTGGCATGCTGTTAGTGCCTTACACTTGCATAAATTCCCTTTTGCAAGTGGATGGACAATACATAGCAACTATATTCAGCTGAAAGTTGAAAAAGCAGAATCACACAGGTGGTGCCATTGAGCATTGTTTTGCATTGCTCGTGGCTGCACATTGTCCATTGATTGCATGGTTGCACACTGCATAGTGGGTTGTGAAGTGCTGCAATCCTATACAAAAGTGGCATAAAACAACTGAGGCATAACTGTGAGTATACAGTTTTTCTCCTTGAGGCAGGGTTTTGGCAGTTACATTCGGGAGAAACTGCTGCAAAATGTGTGCAGAAAATGTGTTTATTGGGGGAAATGTGCACAAAAATGTACAAGAAATCTTGTGCAGACTTTCTTTGTTGAACTTTGCTGTGTTTGTAAACCGATGTAAATGTAGATCGAAATAAATTTGCAGCCACAGGAATGTGAAATCCAGTGCAGCCAAAATTGTAGATTCACCCCTCCCTATACCATGCTGAAAAATAGCTTTGGAAGAACAAAGCTCTCAACTTGCTTTTTCTGTAGCATGCTAATTTTCCATGGGTGATAAAGATGGTGGTGGTGATGATGATGATGACATTCAGGGATGAACTAGTTGAACACAGAAGAAGAATTTGTCTTATCTGCTCTTTTACAAAATTTAGATGTTGCGGCACACTATGAGATACTCAACGATAATGTTTCTGCATGTGTGTGATGAAGCATCCTCTTTCAACAAATTACTCATCAGTGTTTTTAACTCAGAAAGCAGAGTGTGTGCAGGCATTAGAGGTAGAAGGCTTTTCAGTTCTGGATTTGTGACACAGGTTTCCCTCTTCTCTGGTATGTTTTCCAGCAAGGAGAATATACATGGTGTCTTGTGGCACAAAACATGTTTTTAAGGTTTAAGCCTTCATTGTACAGGTATACCTCTGTTGGCGAACTAGATGTGCTCCTGTATGTTACTTCTTTAACTGAAACATTGGTTCCAGAAGCAGAAATTACATGGGAAGAATGGGGATAGGTTCCTATACCACAAAAAAAGAGCAGTTCAGTAGTTTCAGCAAACTTTTTATCCAAAATTAACAATAGGCATATGTGAAATGAAACAACCAGGTCAAGTAAAATAAAGCATAAGTACACAAAAAATTTTCTAGTATTCTAGAGACCACTTGAGAACCTCTTCCAAAATGCAACCAGGAACAATTTTTTCTTTCTCCAGCCTTCACCTTTCTTATGATTTAGCCTTCACCTTTCTTATGATTTCTATTTTGGTGGCCAAACTTATAGATCTATGATCTCTCTCTCTCTCTTTTTTAAAATCATACTGGAGGAAGATGGTAGGGCAAGCTTATCTCTTCTCCCCCTTTTGCACTTCATGCATGCACAGTAAGAGATTCTTGGGGTACTGCTGCTTACTTTTGCTATTGTAGGTAGGCATACTTAACTGCCATAGGATAGGCTAGAGTAAAATCCCAATTTTTCCCACCTTAAGAGTCATCGCATTGTTTATTGCAGATATGCTACTGCAGCTTGATGCTGAAAAATCTGTGTTTCTCTAACCCTTCTTCACTGTGCTCCCAGTGCTGATGCTGGTAAACACTTTCCAGTTAGACAGAGGATGGAGAAAATGGGGGGCTGGGTAGCCACAAAAAGACTTCGTAAAGAGGAGCTTCTTTGTCAGGAGCTTTGTTAACTGAGGTATTCCTGGAATTACTGCAGAGACATTCCACCTTGACAGCCTTGGAATTGGCCCTCTTTCTGTATATCTTATCCAGCAGTAAAAATTGAGTAATAGTAATAAAGGTAATCTTTTATCTGTTTAAGATCCCATTAAAACTACAGAGTGGCTGCAGGGAATCCAATAGTATCAACCCATTATATGAATTTGGGTCCTCCACCACCACCACCACCACCACCACCACCATCATCATAGTAGCAGCAAGTACTTCATCTGTACTTTGGAACAATCAGTTCTACCACCAATGCAGGCAAAACTACATGGTTTATTTTACGTCAGATATTTTAACCTCAAGTAATACATTGAACAGTGAAAAACATCAGATTGGTGTCATTTCTTCCCCTTTTCCTAAGGATGGAGAATAAGGTTTCTATGCCTGCAGAATGCCTCTAGGATGCAACCTGGTGGAAGGCTCTCCATTTCCTTCTCACTGTGTGGGTATGCTTGTAATTAAGGCCCAGTGGAGCTGTCAGTGTCTGTTGACAAATATATTACAACAAAGTTAGGTTAAGTGAAAGTTACTTAACATTAATCCATGTCTTGCCCAATATTCTCCTTTTTGCATTGGGAAGAATGTGCCAGCAGGGATAAGTACAATTTCTGACAACATTCTGAGAACCACCTCAAGGTGGAAATTTGCAAATAGAGCTACTGTAGTAAGTAATGAGAAGCTGCAGGGCTTTCAATTATCCCACATAGTCTGTCTCCTTGCAACTTGACTGACAGCTAATTATGCTGGTGCCATTTTTTGGCAGTAGAGTTTAATCTCCCAGATGGAAAGCAAATCAATCTGCCCATCCACTGCAGCTGAGGCATACTTTGGCTCAACTTTAATTTATTCTCCTAAGCCTAAGAAGCCTAGTCATTTCAAGGTACAGAAATATCAGATTTCCTGTGTTAACTGGGCTGGTGCAGAAACACATGTGGCAGAGTTGGGATTTCATAGGCTACACTCTGAAATGTTGTCACTATTTGTTTGCTATTAGAAAACAGCAAATATCATCTTCCCTTGATTCCTATTTGTGAGTGCCAGCCAAAAGCAAAGACATTTATGAACCGGTTCCTAGTGATAATGGTTAAACATGAGTTGCGGAGGCATTAAGTTGGATTCTATGGAGGAATGAACTAAATCTCTGAAGAACGGAGCACGGAAAGGAACTGGTGGCAATTTTCAAGTCTTTTAGCCAGTGTGCACTAGCTTGGTTCCCTGTGGGTTTCAGACCAGGGATGTAAAGGCAATCCTTCTACTTACCTGCACTCTTCAGGCCTATCAATTATGCTGCTGCCTCTGAATTGCAGTTACTACTTGAGGTATTATGGTCCTCGGCAAAGGACATACAAAGCAAAGTGTAAGGCTAGTTAGTAGAGGCACCAGGCCAGATGCCTGCATGTTAGAACAGCTCCCATTCAAGGCTACAATCCAAAACAATGATCAGTTTAATATTCCAAAAAGAAAGGGTGCTGTGGAGTTGCAGTGTCTGAAATGGGGTACACGTTGTGTTCCTTGAAGAGAAAACATTTTATAATAGAATGCATCATTTTTGTTATATGGAGTTTGTGAGCAATACAAGCTCTGCTCATCCAGTAGGTAATCAAGATCATGATTTCTTTTTTTCCTGAAAAGGGAAGATTTTGGGATTCCTAGAATTTCCAAGGCTACACAACTGGTAAATCTTATGGAATGATTTCCAGTCCCAGCCCATGATTTCTCATCAGCAATACTATGAGTAGCACCCAAGAGTCCCTTACTATCATAGTTTAATATTTTTAGAGCATAGTGTTATATATGTTTAAGTAGATGCCCATATATAGTGCTCAACAGTGGGCATCAACAATAGGAAAAGAGATGCCAGTGTTAACAAATGACATTTAAACCCAGAAGTATAGAAGAAATCATCAAATTTTACTTGCCTAAATTTTTTATGGACTTAAAAAGTAACTTAGAGTTTTTGGACCATATCACACTAGGAGGAGGGAAGGGGATGGTCTTTTCTGGTCAGAGATCAGAAATTTTCTTTTTGGGATGACAGCTCCCAGAAGATCCAAGCCAGCATGGCCGCATGGCCATTTTTCAAGCTGTGCTTTGGGTTAAGAGCAAACCATAGTGGACAATGATAAACCAGGGACCAGGTTACCCTTTCCCAATAACTTCTCCAATTTGTCATACATAGCATGCTTCTCAGAAAAGAAACTGTGTGTGTGTGTGCCTTCGATATATCACTATTATAACTGATATAACTGAAGAGTTTATAAAACATTTTAAAGAGAAGTTTTTCAAGGAAACGCGTATTATGCTGAAAATGTATTCAAGCCTATGTATGTATTGCATGTATCAGAGAGAGAATTCAGACATGCATGATTTTCTTAATGACGTGATGTTTGAGCCTCAGTCTGATTGCTAGTCATGACTACAATAAACTCATTGAAAACATTGGATTTACCTATATGTTGAGTCTACTCTGTAGACTTACTTTTCAGCAACTGATTCAGTGGGTCTACTTCAGCTGGGGTTAGCAACTGGATTTAGACCTTCATACACTATACACTCAATGACTTTCAACTAGGTGAGTGACAAGGCATCACTGAAATTAATAACATCATTCAAAGGAAAGCCTTCATGCCTTCAATGACCACATAATGGGAAATGAGGGCTTCCTCTGCTAGAACATGATCTGATGCAGCCATTGCCTGTCAGTTCCTTGCACACCCGCCTTAACTGTGCTGGTTTGAATAAGCGCTGATGGAGTACAGCCTGTGCTGCATGGACCTTTATGGCTCTTCCTCATGATTGTGAACTGTGGTCCCCAGTTGCAAAGAAATGCTATAGATACACAGTGTCCTGTCAGGCTAATATCACCCAGAAGCATGGCCAGGGGATTCATCAGCAGTGGGGTCAGTACCCACACCTCTTTTCTTCTTCACTAGGTATATAGGGTGAAAGCATGGAGATTTTTCTTCTGAGCAGTCCTGTTGTGTCTGATATGGCAAGAATGTTGTACTCATGAGACACCTCATTCAAATATTCTTCTTAAACTTGAAGTCATTTAGGGCAACCAAGATAATATAAGGTCTGGAAACCAAGCCCTGTGAGGAGGGGCTTAGGGAGATGGGTATGTGTTAACATGGAAAAGAGAAGGTGGAGAGATGATATGATATCTCCTTTAAGTATCTGGAGGGATGGCATGTAGAAAATGGAGAGTCTGGTCTCTGCTATTCTAGAGACAAGAACATGGAACAAGGGATTCAGATTATAAGGAAAGAGATTCTACCTAAACATTAGGAGAAGTTCTTTCTAAGTAAGAGCTCTTTGATAGTGGAAATAAATCTCTCGAAGGGGGGTGACTATTTGAAGGTTGGATGGCCATCTTTTGTGAATGCTCTAGCGGTGTGTTTCTGCATGGCAGGGGGCTGGGACAGATGACCCTTGCAGTCCCTTCCAATTCTATGGTTGTAGTGTACAAGATTAACACAAATTCGTGGATTAGTAATTTGGAGTCCATTTGTGTGTGCACAACCATGTCCACATCCACTTTTGCATTTGTGCATGTACATTTAGAATTTGCATATAACTCTTGGTCGACTGAGAAAAGAATGCTAGAAAACAAAGAGGATTACAAAAAGGAAGAAAATGTTCTACTAGGCTGCATCCCTGTGCTCAGCACAAGTGAAAGGGAACAGTGCAAACGCTAGATCACTTTGCACAGCAGAGGAGAAGCACAGCCAAAGCTATATTTTCTGGGCTTGCCACATTCTGAAACATTTTGTGTGATGAGTTAGTGTCTTGAGAAGTAACACCCTATGTCTTCAAAGGGCAGTTTCCTTAACATTTTGAAAACTATTAATAGAGTTTACTTTCTGATAAACTACATTGAATAAGAATTCAGAGCAAGTAAGGCTATTGTAGATTGAAAATAAAGCCCTTTCTGAATGGACATGGTGTCCTAGCATGGGGACAGGAAAGGAGCGGGACTGTGATGCTTCCACAAGACGTCAAAGTGGTCCTATCCTTCTCCCATTGCCAACCGGCACAATCATGGGATAAATCATTGATAGAGTTCCTCCATCAATGACCTCGGATCATGCGACACTCTCACACTTACCTGCCATATGGAAGGGCTGGAAGTGTGTACTGCCCCAGCACAGCATGAGAAAGAGCCCAGCTGCACTGCGGAAGGAAGAGGCATGTGCCTCACACTCTCTTCCGCAGGAAGCCAAGTGGGTGCGGAGGGAAGTGCTGGGGACATGTTCCATCCGGGCAGATGTGTTGCCAGGATCAGGACTGGAAGATGACAGAGCAAGGGGGAAAGGGCCTAAGTCTATTGCAGAAAGCCAGTTAAAAGGTAAATCTAAGTAGCTTAATGAGACATTTTAAAATGTTTTAGGCATACATAAACAAGTGCAGAAATTGGATTCTTGCCTTTCTAGTGATCACATACTACTCAAGGTGGAAAACAACACAATTATTAATAAAATTCTGAAGCAGTAACATTGTGATAAAAGCAAACTCTAAATGAGAACTCATGGAACAAAGGACACACTGGTAGATATCCTGTTTTTAAATGTTGTGTATATTAGTGGCTGAGATATGTCTGTACCTTATGTGATTACCATATATAAGGCTTGCAACAGTAAAATAATATGCACCAGTCTGTCAGTAGTTCCAAAAGCAATATTAAGATGGCCAGGAAACACACTAGCTATGTTTTGTTTTCTTCCTCTTTTATGAGGATGTAGCCTGATACATCACTGTTTATAACCTCTAGTGTATACTATAGTATAAACTATACAGCATGCAGCATATAAATAAGTTAACCCTGCTGATGGAGCCTAACATCTGTGTTCTGTGCTGATGTTGAAAGTTAACATAGAAGATGTCACAAAAATAATCCTTCTTCTTTCCCCCAGTGTGAATTTTAGAGTAGGAAAATCCAGGCTAGAGGGGAAATGACCTGAAACACAGATGGCTCTTCAGTCTCCTGTTACTGCTACTATAGGCCCCAAACGATTGTCCCCAGGAGCTGCAGAAAGATGAAGGCAGCTTCTCTAGTATCTAGGACAACCTCTCACTAGATTCCAGACAATTCACCAGATGTAACAACATTTGAAGCAAAACTTGGAAGGAATGTGTGACACATAACAACATTACCTGGAACATGTTGCTTTGGGGAGTAATGAACCCATAATGATGTAATGCAAATAACACAACGACTGGTAATGTTGCTACTCTTTTGAAAGTAATGAATGCAATCCACTCTTTTTTTCCCCTTAGTTTTTAGTTTTTCTTGTTGCTATGGGGAAGGAGCTTAAAGGCATTTTAACTACTATGAGATATGTTGGGAAACCATCTGACAAGCTTCTCAACAAACTACTTTGAAGGAAGCAGATCTGCCCCTGGTTATGTATTCCTTGGCTGTATTCATTGACAGTATTGCAATGCTGTTTACAATCATCTGTCTTTAAATTTATATCAGAAATACCCAGTGGTGAGGAATGTTGGTGCTCTCCAATTGGAGTATGCGTCATCAGTTTTGTACCAGTTTTTTGATACAAATATTGTTCAGACATTTTTTAAAGTTCAGTTTACTGTTCTTGACCTCTAATGCCTTTAACAGTCTGCAGCCAAGTTACTTCAAGGTTTATTTAGCACATAGGAATATATCCAAGCATTTTGACTGGCTTCAGAAACTCTGCTCTTCAACATATTTCTGTTGTGTATCAGTTGATGGGCACCAGATTCAAAGTTTTTCCAGTTATGGTGCTGAAGTTATAGACAGTTATAGAGAGGGGATGCCCCCTTTCCATTTGCTTTTAGGTGGGCTGTATAGGCAACCATATTAAACTGGTCTTTGGAAGTGTAAAATCTCATTTCACTCTCTGTGAAATATGTGTTTTACTGATCATTTTGGTGGTTTTAATTGAATTGTCTGAAAAGTTTTAATTATATACTGCTTTTAATGCACATGTGCAAAATAGTCCAGTCTGACTAACAACAACAACAACAACAATAGCTGCAAATGAAAACATTCCCACAAAAAAATCCCACAAGTAATAATAATAAAAAAATACCAGCCCAGTATTCTTTGGATTATGGTGAGGCTCAATGCATTTACATGAATAATTTTGGTAGTCGTTTGTTTTGTTTTGGTAGTTTTGGTAGTCTTTTGAATTAGACTGATGATGAGATGGCTAAAATATTTCCTGCAACAACTGGTACCAAATTGATGAAGATTTATTAAGCATCAGGATTCTAGATTTCATAAAGCATATCAAACATAAGTGGGGAAATCAGTGAATGAACAGAGAAATCAATATCCTATGTTGATTGAATTAACTCTGCTTAGCTTACTCATCCAGAGTCAATGGATGTATTCATCAGTTGTAAAGAAAGAAAAGTCTATTCAGGTTTACTGGTCTCAGAGAATTGGTCTGCCTGTGCAATTCGTTTTAAATGTTTATGTTCAGGACACACTAGAGAACCTGGCAACCAGTTTGTTGATAAATCATTCTTGCACCTATTGGTTTTACCTTCTTGTCAGAAATTTCACCATTTTAAGAACACCTATTTTTGATTCCATTACTGCTAAAAGTTTGCTTTAAATTTAAAAGGAAAGAAAGAAAGAAAGAAAGAAAGAAAGAAAGAAAGAAAGAAAGAAAGAAAAGAAAAGAAAGAAAATATTCCCAATATGGAATTCTTTCTGTATGCTTGTGTGGAACTGTGGAGAACACTGTCCCTTTCCGCACCAGGCAATTAGAAGGGGGAAAGCGTCCTCTCACGGAGGTCGCCTGCCCCTTGGAGCAGACTAGGAGCAGACTACTTACCTCAGTCCGCTCCAAAATGATCCCAAGTGGTCCTCCAGTGTGTTTTCTAAAGACTGCAAACAAGAGGTCTTTATTTTCCTGGAACTGTACACTTCTTTACATCCCATTTAGACTATTGTAACACAGTCTACATGGGTCTGCATTTAGAAACTGTTCAGAAACTTCAGTGGGTCCAAAATGCTGCAGCCAGGCTGTTGACTGGGGTTGGCTACAGGGATCATGAGACTTTCCTGTTGATGAAACAGCTTCACTGGCTACCAGTCCATTTCCAGGCAGAATTCAAAGTGCCAGTTTTGACCTACATGGCTTGGCTCCAGACTATCTGAAAGACCATCTCTCCTTATATAACCCAGTGCAAACTTTAAGATATGCAGGAGAGGGCTTTCTCTCAGTCCCATGACCTTTGTAGGCACATTTGCTGAGGACTTGGGAGAAAACCTTCTCTGTGGCATCTCCCAGACTGTAGAATTCCTTTCCGCAGGAGGCCCATTTCGCCAGCTTCCTGCTCTTTTTCCACCAGCAAATGAAGATGTTTTTATTCAGGCAAGTCTTTGAAGTTTAATCTTTGGAACAATAGCATTTGTGTGAAGTGGTGGACTGTATTTCTTTTTACAGGTTATTATGTTTTAACTGTCTTTAACTATTTTTAACCATTAAAAATAATACTATGATCTAACATCTGTAAATTAATATTTTAGCTTTATCTTTTATGAGCCACCTTGAATCCTATCTTGGGAGAAAAGAGGGATATAAATTCAATGCAGAAACAAAGAAAGAAACTGTTCTTCAATCCAGAATAATATTGTCTAAGGTCAAAGTAAGATGATGATTCAATCAGTGGATCACAAAGTTCTTTGTGTTCTGCTTGTGAGGTAAAATCAGAGCTGAAACATGGAGAAAGGTACATCATACCTGGATCTAGAAATGCAGTGGAGTCATGCTTTCATTAGGATTGAGAATATTTATGGAAAGCTATTTTCCTGTATTATACACCTAGTGCCCAGAAGTTGTGAGATCTGCTGGAGCTGAACAGAAGCAGTGAGAAGAGTACAACAAGCAACATTGTGAGACCAGCAGATAGCAAATGCTGGCCCAGGCCTGCTGCTCTTCAGCTTTACAAATATATCCATCTACTGACATTATCTGGCTGCAAAGAGGCCAGAAAAATCAACATTTAAAATTATTTGGCTATTTATAAAACGATTGTGACTGCAAACGCTGACTGGATAATATATTTTCTTAGGATCAACCAAAAGCCAGCAGATTCTGTAAGATGCTTTTCCAGGCTAAACAAACCAAAATATCAACAATGGGGAGGAAGGGAGGTGGTGGCATACCAGAAAAGTCCCTGTGTGGGTCACAATGCAGTTTCATATTCATAGAAAATGAAGTTTCATGTTCTTTTCTTTCATGACTTGTAGCTGTAAATATGGGATCGAAGTAGTATATAATGTGGAGGGGGTCTTTGTTATAGGCACTGGAACCCACAAAATGGTATTTTGGTCCTGCCCACAACTTCATAGCCATGGAAAAAAGTATTGTTGTTACTGCATTCTTTGTTTCAAAGAAAAAAAGAGAAAAAGAAACCCGCACTCTCCCAGCATCTATGCATGCCAAAGCTAAAATATTGATATCACTCTGACTTCTGTGGCTTTGAAGGAACAATTTTTCTCAGGCTTAGAAAAGTTCAAGTATCAAACCGAGGTGAGTCTTGTCCTCTTACTGATAATGGTGAAAGAGAAGAGCAGCTCCAACTGTCTTAAAGAAATCTCCCTTCAGTGAGCACAGCCTATAAGACGAATCACTCTTATCAAACTGATCAACTTAACTGACAATTCCTATTGAGTCCTAAATCTACTTGAATGGGTTTGCCCATTATAAGCTGCTAGGACTGTAATTATATAACATTTCCAAAAAAAGTGGATGGATGGGGACATTCTGAGCAATCACCCTGACAGATTTTGATAAAAAGTGTGGAAATCACAAACCAGCTTCCCAGCTGTGAAACTGAGCGGTTGTGTCCAATGGTATTGTTCAGCTAGTTCAATGTTTCTGCAACTTGCAGAAGCCATTTTGTATCTTTGTGTGACTGTCAGTTCCAATGTTTTGATTTCACTTGCACAACCCATGGCATAAGGTGTTACACAAGTGCTTGTATGACTCACTACATGTTCCTTATATCAGGTGTTGTTTGTGTTAAGTTGATCCTCTACCATGCTTGTTCTATCATTAGCAGAGCATGAAGTCACTAACAGAGTAGTGTAATGTTTTGACTTTTTCTCACCCTGGTGTTACATTGACTACAAGTACCCAAAAATATAAGGCTTGCCTTTACTAATTTTGACAAGCATTCCTCTGACTCAGTATTCTGTTTCTAACAGTGCTTAAGTGAAATTCTAGCAGGAATGCAGCAAAAATAGAAAATCTTTAATGTTTAGCCATGTTTGATAAGGTATTATTCATTAGGAAAGCAGTAGAGTTCTGTATGGTTGGAAGTTTTGAGCTCCTGCAGGAAAAGTCATTAACTCTGAAACATGTTGAGCCATTAATGAACCATCATTAAAGATTCTTGGTGTTTGTCCAGCACTGGATGGAGATTCTATATATGCGTTACCCTGTATGTTGGGGGTCCCAGGAGGGGTACCCAAATAACCAAACAACAACATAAGATGGGGAAATTAGTCTTGAGCACTCTCTTGAGCTAACAAGAGGCAGGGTAACTCTAGCTAGGATCTTTAACCATATGTATACAGTGTCAGGTCAGAAAGCGGCTAGGCAAGTTGTAAAACAACAAATAATATTTTTATTATGGACAAACAACACGAAAGACACAACATACAGTAGCTAATGGAGAAATAGAAGTAGAGAGATGTGGGGGAGTGGGTAATATGACACCTGGTCTCGTAGTCCTGGAGAGAAGAGGAAGTTGCAGGGGAAGAAACTCAGCACGGTTTGCTGAGAGGAGCTCACTGGACAAACCGACAGCAAGGCGGGATGGAAGTCCAAAGTAGTCCAAGCAGTCCGGAGCGTTCCGAGGAAGTCTTGGAACTGGGGGGTTTTTATAGGGTGGATTTTACCTACAGGCCATGCCATGCTTGGTGAGAACAAAGGAAATTTGTGGCTGGACAAAGGCATTGGAAAAGGTCAGGTTTTACATGATGGGCTTAGCGCTTGATGACAATAGTATGGCCCGTATGCAAATGGCTCAACACAAAGGAATGGCTCGGCGCTTGGCCGTGCGTCTTTGTGTAGATTCGCGCTGAGCAAGGCCGGTTTGCAAGAAGATGTTCCCTGAAGCATCGGAGAGGCTTAAGTTGCCTGCCTAAATGAGGTTTGGAATTTACAACCATTAACGGCTGCACCTAATACATGCTTGTCCGGTGGACCTCTGCAAACACGTGGAGTAGGGTGGCAGAGAAAGGTCAAGCAAAGGCCAAATTATTTGATATCAAGAGAAATCTAGTGCTCTCACCCGACATATCATAACCTTAGTAACATATGTGTGTATATATGTACGTATGTGTGTGTGTGTGTGTGTGTGTATGTAAATACATTGCATGTATGTATGTATGTATGCCTTTCTTTGGGCTTGTTCCAACAAGATGTCTCTCCGCTCAGCTCACAAACAGGATCTGGAAGTAGAGGCCTTAATGGCTGTTTTTCCATAGCAGCATCTGCTACTAAGAAATTGACTGCCTTTTTCTATATTGCCTTGTTACCCTTAATAGACCCATCCTTCATTAAATTCTCAATTTTTTTTTTAAGATTATTTAAAAATAGTAGCCATTCTGGCAGTGAACCTGGTAAGCTGGTTAGGCCTTGGAGGAAGTGATTCAGCTGAGCTTACTGTTGATCGTTCTGGTTAGGTGGGCCCTGGGTTTGTTATTGGAAGCACTGGAAGAGAAAGTTTCACACTTTCTCCTTCATTATCTCCACCGTCTACAATTTTAGTCTTCTGTTATTCCTTCACTTGCTCTCATTCCTCTAAACAGAAAACTTCCACATGCTTTCCTCTGTGTTCATATGGAACGGGTCCCAATATCTTAATTATCCAACAGTGCAGCCAGATTGATTAAAAAGACCAGAAGATCACAGATTTTGTTCCTGGTCTCTCTTCTTTTATTTTTGGAGTCCATACACATTGTGTCTGTCCCAGTATATTTTCTGTCAGCTCCTGGTACAAAGAGAGATTTTTTTATACCACTTTCCCAGTTCAGCTTATGTTAGCCCAGTATAAAATCAGCAAGAATAGGAACAAAATCTGAGTTTTTTTCTATCACTCTGGAATTGCCTGAATTGCCTTTTCCAGTACCTTCTAAAAACAGGAGGTTTCCACATGTATCTCTCCCACCCGTGAACGAGGCAGGTCCCCTGGTGCAAGTCCTTGGCCCTTTTCGCACGGGCCTTCTGTCGCGCGATAGCCCCGTGAGCCTCGCGGGAGTGGGAGCGTCGCTCCGCACGATGCACTCCCACTTCTGCCGGGCTCATGGGGCTGAAGCGGCGCGAGCGCGGGTTTTTTTATTTTTGCTTCGAAGTGACAATCACCCGCGCTCGCGCAACGCTCCCGGCGCCCGCGCGCACTTACCTCCTGTGCGGAGTGTCGGGGAGGCGGCCGGTTCGCGCTTCCTTCCCTCCGCCCCTGCGGAATGAAGGGGCGGGGTGGGGCGCTAACGCGACGGACGTGACACCTCCTGCTTCGCATGCGCGTGCGCGCGCAGGGGGGACGGACGCACAGCCTCCTGCTTCATGCGCGCGTGGGAGAGCGGACGCGACAAGCTCCTTTCTCGCGCATGCGGGGGGGCAGATGCGACAAGCTCCTTTCTCGCACGCGCGGGGGGGCGGATGCGACAAACTCCTTTCTCACGCGCGCAGGGGGGACGGACACGACAAGCTCCTTTCTCACGCTCGTTGGGGGGGCGGACGCGCGAGCCGCCACCGCCTCCGGGAGGCTGCCACTTCCCCGCTCGTTCCTTCGCCTGTGGAAGGAACAAGCGGGGAAGCAGCAGCCTCCCGGAGAAGGCTTCTTGTGCGAGCCGCCCTCCCCGCTCGCACTAGAAGCCTTAATGTGAAAAGGGCCTTGTTGCAGCCTCATTCACGGGTGGGAGAGATACATGTGGAAACCTCCTGTTTGCCACCAAAGCACCAGCAGAATGACCCTTTTGGCCCAATCTGGAGGTTGGCTGTTAATTTGTGGCTAGAGGGGGAGATGGAGTTAGGCCACATGATGTTACTTAGTTAGATCTCCTTAGCTCATCTAGGATTCCAGTGGCTGTTTTTATTTATTTCCAGAAAGACCTAGCAGTAATGGTACAATATTCTGCAGTATTCTCTGCTAGGGGAGGAGTCCCCCAGTTCTTTGTACCAGCCACACATCAGACAACTGGAACAGTGATACTGCACTGGCCCTGGCAAGCACATTTCCCCAACGTGGTACACTGTCTGCCCATTTGCTTATCCTCTGACCTACAGCAATAGTAATGGGGGAGCGTACATTCTGTTGAATGGTCCCAGTATGTGTTAAGTGTTTGCTTAGCAGACAGTGGTCTGCGAGTTTTAAGTCCCCCCACCCAAAAAAGGAAGTTTCTTACCATATTTTGTCTAGGATTGAAATACAGTTCCACTAGTGTTTTCACCACAACATAACCAAGCAAGGTGGCCCATGGTATATCACACAACCTGTTCAAGTAAATGTCTGTTTTAAGAGGATATGAGGTTTTAGCATCACATTATTAGCCCATTTTTATGAAACAATTACCTGGTTTACATTGTACCTACTGCCAGAAAGGGCATTTATTTCTGTTCATCAGTGGTGAGATCTATGCCTGGTATGTACCACATTCAAAACAGTTCAGCATGCAAAGTCCACGTGTCCTGAAAGGGAGCCAATTTACCAATGTTTCTACACGTTCCTCTTCTGATCCTGTTGTTAAGCCTGACATATCTTGTGAGTGCACAAAATCTTCCCTGGTCATCATTGCCATCAAGTGGCAATGCCCTGACACTGGATGCTACAGTCCCTCCAGTACTTTTTGTTGTCCACGCTGTAGCTCTGCCAGGAGCAGGAGGCCACCGTGTAGCTTTAGCTCAGTAATGTCAAGGGGCTTCACACTTTGATAGAACTCCTTTTCTTCCATGCCTTGAAGGCACACCTCAATATTTCCTCCCACAGATCTGGTAAGGAGTGAATTCTATGAGGCACAGTTTAAAAATTTCTAGCAGTGTTTCTTTGAATTCTTCTTTGACCTCGGACATTCCTGAATGGTTTCGCTGGCTGCTTTATAGCAAACTGCCTGTGGATGTCTGTAACAGATTCCTAGCTACCACAACATCAGTCTTTCTGCTTGATCCTTCCTGGACAGGATTGAGTGAGAGGACACATGTTCCCCTCCTGTCCTTGAGCAGGGAAAAGATGCTGTTTCTCATCTGAGCAGTCTTCCCAGCTTCTCTGCATTACATTTCAACCAAAGAAAAAGGAGAGAGCATTTTTTTTTTTGCCAAATATTACAACTGTGTGGGACAACAAAATTACCCCAATAGTAAAACACAATATTTATGGGAACATTTTTGTCCCAGCTGTTTTTTAATCTATTTTTTTAAAAAAAGATCTATTGCAGATGACAGAAGCTTGGGGACATTAAAAGAATTCTCTTGATGTGACAATGTCATGTCCAGTACTATGCAAATTTTACAACTCATGTGAATCTATGATCTCACAATGTGCCATCTACTAAGAAGACAGTGAAAGTGTGACTCAGTTTTCCCTGAGTCCAATAGAGGGCTTGCATTCTGTCCTAGCCCGTTTCTAGCAAGAGATTGAGGGGAAGGCTAGTCTAAGTGGCTACACTGCTGAGAGAAAGAGAGAGCGAGAAAGGGTGGAGGGGAAATACATTATCAAAAAAGGGGCAAGTACACAGATTTGCATAAAATTTTTCTATGCAAATTTTTATTTATAAATGCAAGTTTAGATTATAATGATTAAAGAAAATGACATCACTGTGGAAAATCAGGACCAAGTGATATGTGTATTTCCCCCCCCCCGTCTGCTCTCCAGGAGGTATTGATGGGCAACTTCAAGGTTCCTGCTGTCCCCTTTTATGGTTATCTTTGAACTGGACTTAGACTGAATAGCCCTTCAATGAGAGGACAACCTCAAAGAGAGAATTGTTCTTTGTATAGTAGGCCACAAGGTCATTTCAGGCTAATCCTATGATTTATACCATCAAATAAACTCTCGATAGCTTCTGGCCTGTGCAGAGTGATCTGAAGATAAAGGGAGAAACTTGGCACATCATACAACCTCTGTTTCATTTGCTGGAGGGAAAATAGTAGGAGTTTACTTTACTTTAAAGCTCCACGGATCTCTCTTATAGATAGACATGTAATTCTTTTCTTCTCAAAAGTAGCAATGCATAATTTCAGTGATTTTCTTCCTGTTGTGAGACAGTCTTCAAAAACCATGCAGTTTCTGAAGGCTACTCGCAATTCAGGACTTATTCTATGCAAGATTCACATATGGTTATTTTATACAGAAAACAGCATTTTCTGCATAGGAAAGAGTATTTTCTGCATGGAGAATAATATTTCAATTCAGAAATATTAATTTCTGCACAGAAGATGTTGTTTTCTATGAAAATCAAGCATGTGTGAATTTTATGCAGAATAAATCCCCAATTAAAGCCTTTTTGGCACATAAAACAGCCTTTTCTGAGCAGGAATTGATATTTCTGCATTGAACTATTATTTTCCATGCAGGAAATATTATTTCCTGTTCAAAACAGTCATGTGCAAATTTTGTGTGGAATAATTCTCAAACTGTGAAGATTCTTGTCAGTCCAAGACTCTTCTCATTAAGGTTTCTCAACACTTAAAAAACATGTTTTTCAACTGTTTTTCTTATATTTTCAAATATTCTTTTCATCCCTACTGGACTTCCACCTGCAAATGGTAGAAAGAGATTAGGTTGGGTGCAAAGAAATTCTGCACTATCTGGGCTGTAGGAAGTGGGCTGTCATTGGCCGTCAGAGACCATAACGATAAACAGCCAATGGAAATTCAGACTGCAAAGGGCAGAGCCAAGGTGGGAGCTCCAGTTCATATGTTATGTACAGCCTATAAGTGGCCACAGGGGTTCTGCTTTGCCCAGTTGGCTGTTGCTTGCCATCTAGTTGCCAGTAAGGGAGATGTGTGTGAGCTATAATTCAATCATTGTATCTAGCTCCAGAGTGACCCTGGGGACAGAACTTTGCAGAAATATACTATGTATCACTGTACCACAGAAAGAAAGGGAGGGAAGGTGGATGAGAGACAGACTTGTATACCTGTATTAGGAATGGGTATGAGTACAAGTAGAAGCTGGGCATGCCATTCTTTTTAGATGATCCAATTTAGTTAGTTTTACGTCTAGAGAATCACCACTGACACTGCAGCTCATCCCCCTATAAATCCTGAAAGGCATACATTTGTCAAATACTTTTTGCAGCGCAAAGGATAATTTACACTATATCTTTTTATTCCATTTGAACTGCAGTTGCAGAACTCTGGGCTGGGTAAGAACATTTGCTTTTCATTTCAGCGTCTGAAAATGATGCAACATGGTTTTCAGTCATTTTGCAATTCAGACATCTGATAGTATGGTGTAGTTTCAAATTATCACGCCCACAGCATTTTCCTTGCAAATAGCATCCAGAACATCTAAGTCTGCATTTGTGTTGAGAAGATCACAGATAGGACATCCATATGAAAAGTGCTGACAAACCAAAGCAGACTTTGCCTCTTGCAGGAAAAATTCCAAAGTGTTAAGTGGCCATTCCTCAGTTCTTGCAATCATTTTAGTGACATCTAGTGGAGTTTGTACAGAATGCACCTTCAGGCACATGCTAAAAAATAATCCTACAATCCTGGAATTTTTAAAACCCATCTTTAAAATGTGAACAATTAATGTAAAGAAGTCAGTTGGTATCTATTCCAAGGACATGGTCATAATTAAACCCTATATCTTAGTAGTTATAATTGGTCTATTAAATAGGAAATATTCAACAACATTCTAACAGGATCAAGATTGACACCCCACTTAGAAAAAAAAATTGCAGGCCGTAACAGAAAATATCTTAAAGAAAGTGCTAAGCCATAGATTTTTTAAAAACAAAGGGAAAGCCTAAATATCTTAATGGCATCAGATCCTGTCTGATCTTTTTTTAATTAACATAGTTGTATCTTGCCTTTTATCTCAGGCTTACAAGACCTTGAAACAATAAATAATTTCAAAAATTTAAGAGATTGAAAATACATTAAATAGTTTTTCAATTTAAAAACAAATATTCTAAAAGTGGTTGAAACAATCCTGAATAATATAACTATAAAATATGTGCAGCCTGGATAAAATCAGTTTGGCCCAAAGATTTTAATAAAAATTCAGGTTTTAACTTGATACCAAAATATTTCTAAAGTTGGTGTCAATCAGGCCTCCAGAGGCAGGGAATTCCACTGCCAAGGTGCCCATCACAGAAAAGGCCCTCTTCCATATCCTCATACCATGTATTTCCCCTACTGAGGTGACATGAAGGAGGGCCCCTCCAATACATCTCGATTCTTGGGCAGGCACATATAGCTAGAGGTGTCAAGGCCCCAAGCCATTTAGGGCTTCAAACACTATTGCCATGACCTTAAATTCAGAACAGAAATGTATTGGCAGCCAATTCAGTTCCTTCAGAACAGGAGTTATATGGTACCTGAAAGGAATCCAAGTGAGCAGTCTCGCTGCTGTATTTTGTATTTGCTGTAGTTTCTGAGTCATCTTCAAGGACAGCTCCATGAAGAACGCATTGCAGTAATCTAATTGGGAAGTTACCAGTGCATGATCTTGGAAGCTAAGCGGGGCCAGCCCTGGTTAGTACTTGGTTGGGAGTCAGTCAATGTAGGCTATATTTCAGAGAAAATACATTTCAGTACTCCTTGCTTAAGAAAACTCTATGGAGTTGTCATAAACTGACAGGAAACTTGAATGCATATATGCCCACTCCCACAGGTTCAAATCATAATTTCTTTTCTACATGTCTCTGAGTACCAGTAGCCAAAGGTGAATGACAGAGTATCACTTTTTCCACTGTTTTTTGCTTTTGTAAGCTTATAGAATTGGAGAATAATGACCCATATAGTGAACCTCTTGCAAGGCAATCCTCTTGTGCTTATCTGTCCCCGGCAACCAATTCATCAACTCTGTCGCAGGTTTCCCAGAAGCTTCTGGACAGAGATTAGAAAAAACTCCTTTTTTAAGATTAAAACTCTAAGAACTGACTGGCCATGGTGGCTAGGGCTTCTGGGAGTTGTAGATCAAAAAGCAACTCTTCTAAGTTTTGCTTCTGGGTGACCTTTGCCATATGTAGGATGTTAGGCTGGATGGGCCCACATACAGTTGCTGCAGAGATGTTCTTACATTTTAAACTCTACAAGCGTATCCTGTACTTAAAGCAGAGGTAGAACTGTGTGCCCCTCCAAATACTGAACTACAATTCTTCACTATGGGCATTTCTGCTCTTGGGAGTCATAATCTAACAACATCTGGAGGATCACCCAATTCCCATCCCTGGGTTAGCATTACGGGAAGCAAGCTGATCACCTACTAGGATTAAAAAATCAAATATTCTCTTCCAAATGAACACTAGCATAACATCTCCTTTTATATGACCATGGCAAGACTTATGTATGTGCAGCAGAGGTCAGGAATGCAGGAAGGAAAAAAAATGCAGTCAGCATTGAAATAAATTCCTGAAGGCCCTAAGCAAAGTCCTTTTGGAACTTGCACAAATGCCACACACTAATGATATTTGACCAGTGACTGTGTAAATCTTTTCCACATTTAGGATGTAGTACAATCCCATGGGAAGCCATCCTCATCTGACCACAGAGAGAGAAGTTTGCCCAAAGAAGACACCCATGGAAAACAATGGTGTTTTCCATTACTGTAGCTGCTTCATGGAGTAAAAATAGGTGCTGATATTTTACATCATTGACTTGTTTACATATGTATAACTAAATAATGTCTCCTGGCCTGACCATCTAAGTCCATATTGGGTGAACACCTTTGTTCACTTGCTGATGATGCTGCAACAAGGGTATGTTTCCAGCCCCCGTCACCAGTGAGAAAGACTGCAAGAAGGAATTGGAACAGGGGTCCTGCTTCTCGCTGTCACAGCCTCACTTGCTCGTGGGAGGGGGCTGGAAATGTCATCCTCCTGGTGCTTCAATTGGCAGCCAAACAGACTTCCTCTGTGTGTAAGGTGGCCTGAGAGACCTTTTATATAGTCTTACAGTAAGACTACGCAGTCTTACTGAATACAGAGCAGTTACAGATAGGTTACAAATCTGTAACTGCAATACAAAATGCCAGCCAAGGTAATTGATTTTGTGTATATGTGCATGGTTGTATGTGTTTGTGAGAAAGGTGTGAGACAGAGAGAGAAGCAAGGAAGGCATACTCAATGATCCACAGGAATATCAGCCTTCTCGTGTCCCCGGTATGCCCCTGAAAGATTTGCAAACTATGTGAAACAAAGAGATGGTGTAACAAATTGCTTCCCATTGGAAGCAATGGGTTGGGGGTGGGTGGCAGGGGAAAAGAGCTATAACAGTAACAACACAGTAGCCGTCTACTTTCCACCCTGGTCTTCTTGTCTTGGCAGTACTGAAAAAATGCTGTTTCCTCTGCCACAGAACTCTTATCCACCTTAGGATTACTCTGTTAGAGGTAAGAATTAATAACTGAGTGTTTGATTAGGTACTCATTATATTTTAACACATGTACCTTTTTTTGGTTATCAAAAGTGACATCTAAAAGATGTTGATACATATTTATGAGACGCTCACAAACCATTAACATGGAACACACCAACTAGACCATTTCAAACATTTTACTAAATCAATTCACACAAATTCCATATTGCAAATATAATTAAGGGCAACAGGGTTCTTTTCTCCCCAGATTTATCATTAAGACAAGAAGTAAACACAAATTAGATGTGTAACATCTTTTTCTCTCTAAAAAAAAATGAGAAAGGAACGCCACTTGATAAAAGCACCACAACACAATTACAAAATAGGGTTTGCCGGTTTCTTTCACGAATAAAAGACTATGCTAACAACTTTCTGCATCAATCCATACTTCATTAAAATAAGACTATAAAATCTCCTAGATTACACTAAATTCAGACAATGCCTGGAATACAGTGCTTTAACAGCAGTGATGCCACCTATCAGTGCCAACATAAAAACATTTTAGAAAGTCAAAAAAAAAAAAAAGCCCCACCTTTATTTCCCCTAGATGAGCAAAAATTTAAAATAAGGGGCGCTCTGTTTCACAATGTGGAATTAAGAATTTGAGGAGGGAGAGGGATGGACAAGGAGGCAGGTGTTTGCTTTCTAGGCTTAGTTGGCATCTAACTTGGCCATTTCTTGCACATAAATCCCTATACTCTCACTGTCAAAGAGCACAAAATACACTGTTTTGATTGAAGAGGACATTGTTGACACGAAATAGCTGGAAATGGCTTTCAGAATCAGCTGGGCAGCAGTCTGTTTTGGGAAACCATTCCTGTGGCAGAATATAGAAGAAGAGGAAAAAAGTTAGTATTTTCCACTGGTATATTGGTATTTTTGGTATATTTCATTCCAAGGAATACATGGAAAAGTTCTTGTATGTAAAATGTTACAAAGTTTGTCTGTGCATGTACTACTTAGAGTGATCAGCAAACAGAACTTATAAATATAGCAAATTAGCAAAACATTACAGCTTCTGTCTTCAGTTGCTGAAAACCAAAACTGAGCTGCATCCAAGGTGACAACTTAGAATACTCCATTTTGAAAATTGTTTAAGTGGACGATGTTGTTAAGTATTATACGATACATTAAGACCATGCTAGAAGCCTAGTCACATGACCAAGTTATAGACTATGATTCTGCTTTAACTGCTATCATTCTATTCTATGGAATCCTGGGGTTTGTAATTTGGGAAGGGCACCACAGGCCTGTCCCTAAACTCCAAATCCCAGGATTCCATGGAATGTTGCTATGGCACTTAGTGGAATATAGTGCTACAATTGTGTGATGTGAACAGGCCCTAAGTTGAGAAGCAGGGCAATTTAAAAGTCACAATCAAAGAGCTCCTCTAGTGCCTCTGACCAAACTACAAATCTTAGCATGCCATTGGATGCAGCCATGGCAGCTGAAGTAGAATAAAAGTGCTTTAATTACACAGTGTGAAAACACTTCAAATCAATCAATAGGATTGTATGGATTTGGCAAGAGGAGGACAGCTATAACTGTGTCAGTGAATGATTGGGGTGCGGTTTGAGGGCTTTTATTTCTAAGCACTCAAATAGAAACCAGATCTGTAACAGTAATACTGCACTAGGATAAAGTTTGATGTTGACATCTGAACTACCTATAACTGTTGCTTTAGGACCTGATACACAGAACTTGTGGCTATTTTTTTCATTTAGTCCGTAGAATTTAGATTTCGGAGGCCATCTGGCACACTAAATTCTGTACATGGGCTACTGCTCCCCCTATCCTCTTGAAAAAAATTACACACAGGCACACACAGATCACCCCCATGTAAGCCCATTCTTCAGTCATAAAAGAGAATGAAGCTATTTATGTAGGTTTAATGAGTAGTGTCTGCTTGACAGATGTCTGTCCCAGAACAGCTGTGTACATGTGTTGGATCTGAGAGAAAATGCCTTAGAAACTTTTCATGTTTTAAGGTTGTTTTTTAAAAAATCCCCAATACTTGCAAATTGAACTAGCAGGATGAGTATGTTGTGCTTCAAAGGAACAGATTTTTTTTAAAGCACCGCCTGATTCAAATCCTCTTCAGCTCCCTCCCTGCCACACACAGTGTCATTCTAGAAAATACTGAAGACTCTTTTCCTTTTCCCTGCTTTATTACCTAATGCAAGGATTTCCTGACTTTCCATATTTGCTACAGTTTCTTAGATATCACCATGAAGAAGTCAGCAACAAGAGACATCAGGGAAACAGTATGATACAGTGATGTCTACCAATCCCAGAGATACTCTGGTCTTTACAAATGTGCTTTTGCATCAGGTTTTCTTCTGTCCGCATATACTCTGCTAATATTCATCCAATATACACTGCCAAAGTACAGCAATCAGGCTACTGTTGGCTTCAGGAATGAATGTGGACAAATACATACAGGTAAATAATGTCAAAATGCTGTGTGAGGTTCAGTCTGTGTCAGAAATGTGAATGCAACCTATTTTCCCTGCTGTCTCAACAGTTATGGTGGTATTACATGGTAAGCAAATGATCTACACCAAGCTGCACTATGAAAATGCAACATAGGCCTTCCTCACCTTTACAGTGATGTTAACACTTGTCTGTCACCATAGGCATCCCATAGACATTCTACAGATATATATCTTCATCGCATAATTTTGTAGTAACAGGCAGTATCTTTGACTACAAGCTGCCTGTTGTAAAAGGTAATTAAAACTACCTGAGGCATGAGGCCTTGCTTCAGAGCTCTTAAAACAGGGGTGGGCAACTGCAGCTGGTTTGGGGGCAACTTTTCAGTTGCCCCAGAGATCCTCTGGGGATCAAATGTGCTGCTGTAACTCCCCCATCAGAAATGGCCAGAAGTCCATTTCTAGTAACAGAAATAAAAAAAAAGTTAAAGAATGTGGGGGCATTGAAACCAATTTAAAAGGTGAATTCCTGCTCCTAGAGGTTTCTAGGAAATTGAATTCTCCAAGTTTGCACTTGTCTACCTCTGTATTAAATGGCCAAAAGCACCATCTCTTTCAGAAAATGGCTACCTGACAAAATTTACACTTTGCTTTTCAACAGGAGACATGGAGGATATGAATTCAACTTCCACCACTGCTATTTGCTTTGAACTCCAGGAGGCAGTCCCAGAAGTCAGAAGCATAAGTGGCAGAAATCAGTCTCAGCATAAACATCCCCCCCTGGCATGAGGCAAGTACTTGGGAAAGGCCTTGAGTCATTTGCTTGTTTTGGTCTGTTGGAAGAGAGTAGCTTGACGGGGGGGCCTCCATAAGCCAGAATACATTGTAGAAGAGGCAAATGGAGAATGAAAAGAAGAACCAGTCAGCATGACAGCAATGATATATGTGAACAGGATGATGGTACTAGAAAACAAAACAAATCTTTTGACAGATTTTTTTTCCACAAGTTTCTTAGCCCAGCCTTACCTGCCACTCCCAATGGAAGGAAATGCAATTGATTTCAGCTTCTTCTCATCTGCCAGAGCTAAGCAGTTTTTCACTGTCTTCTCCAACAGCTCCTCACATTTGTCTGCACCCCAGCTAGGGCTATTGCAATGGATCACAAACTTAGCAGGCAGTCCATGGCCTGCACTAACAACAGCTGGTTGAAAAAGGACAGCAAATGTTGGTGATTTAAGATTTTGTAAAGTGAAAGAGTAAGAAATGTGATTAAACTAGCGAAGAACATATTAACAATTCTTGGTTGTGTTTGGTTTAGCATGGGGTGAGCTATTTTGGCAGGTCTGGGGCCAGTTTCACTCCACCCCCGCCCCCAATATCCCATTATGTGCACATATCCTGCTGCCACATGCAAATGAAATTGGATGCTCTGATAGCAACTGGAATAGGGGACACACCAACTTAGTTTCAGGGAAACACCTATGTGTGCTATAAGAAGGAATACAGGGAGCACACCCTTGGTTTTATGGTAGGGATGTGCAACTACCTGAGGTCCAAGGGCTACACATATCCCTCACTGGGCCTTAGAGGGCTGCACTTTGAAAATCCTTTACCTCCCCTCCCAAACTTAAAGGGGGGGGGGCTCAGTAAAAAAATATCAAAAATTGGGAAGAGAAGTTGAAGGGCCCTGGGGCTCACATAAAAAAATTGATGGTTCTCCACCCATTTTAGAGAAAAAAAATCATACTCCCCAGAAATTGCAAGAAACACAATTATTCTTTAACACAAGATGCATGCTCCTCATGTTTCTGAATTTAGCAGGAGCTGCAGAAACAGCTGGAGGGACAAGCTGCCTACCTCTGCTTTAGGTCTATCTGAATGAGCTTCATTTTCATGAACAAAACCTTTTCCTCCTCTGCTGTGACAAGAACATTGGAAACTGTTGCTTCCAACTAACTGCAGTTACTTATTATGCCAGAGCTCAGAAAAAATGCTGTATCCATTAAGTATGGACTGGGGAGAAATGCAAACATTCAACTGCGGTTTATTGTCCAAGTTCACTTTCCTAAACAACAGCTAAAATTAACCACATCCTGGTCCAGACATAACAAACCATGGATACTGGTAGTGGAAGGGGAAGCTTCTAATCTCTTCCTTGTGGCAACATCAGATGCAGAAGTAGAGGACAGGGGACATATGAATCCATCAGCTGAGATGGCACGGAGGAATGACTTCTGTGCAAGTAACACTGTGTTTTTAACTTTCAAACCCGATCACCATATGAATGTACATTTTCTAACTATATTCACATTTGAGGAATGTGTTATTTTCTGTTATACTGGGCTGTTTTAATATAGAACAACTGCATATCCGTTAATTCAACAAAAATAACCTCAACTAAGGGCTTACTGGCAATCTCAGCTTTGGTGTATCTGTATGCTTTCACTAGTCACAACATTAATATGCTTTCATAGTAAATGGGTATGTATCACTCAAATTGTAAGACTGTATTATAATTAAAGCACAAATTTGGAGTCAGATGTTTGACAAATATGTGAAACTGGGCTGCTGCCAAAGCTCCAACCTGTGGTTGAACCAATTACCATAGTTTTATTTATTTACAAATGTGTATTGTACTTCTTTACTTTACAGTGCTGTGCTCTGTATCATGCTTTATTTTATCTTAGCTTGCTTTTCTTCCAGCACAGGATTTGCATTGCTATTATGTGTGCCATAACTTACAACCTACATATTAGGACTGGGGGAGCATTTTTCTTTTCGATATATCGCTCTTATATTTGGGCAAAAACGAGAATGTCTCCCACAGAAAATGCTAATGATGGAAGGGCATGCAGAATGGAACGGGCTATGACGAACACCAAAAGCCAAGTAAATGGCTGCTGAGATTCCATGCCTAAGGAACTCTCCTTGCTCATTTCCCGTCCAGGGATGTCAGTGGTGAAACACATAGCCAAACTGCATCTTCACTGAAAAAAACTGGTATAAAATACCATCCTCTGTATGTTTGTCTTTCACACAGAGGCAATACCTTAACCTATAATCACAGTCCCACTGGGAGTAATCTTGACTGAAATCCAGTGGACCTGCTTTCAAGTAGACATGCACAAAACAGCTGTAAATTACCCATGTATGTCTAACGATGTTCAACCCAATTCTTCAACATAAAAATGGGATTATGAATCATAGATTACTGATATGTTAAAACTCTGTACATAATACCACTTTTCCTTCTTCATTTCCATGTCCACTTTGTTAAAGTATTTTTAGAGTGGAATTCGTGCTCTTTTAAAATTATGCATATTTAGACACAGCCCAGAAGACTTTCAAGAGAATCCTCAAAAATGGCTTGGTATAAATAACTCTTTCATAATCATTAAAAGAACACATTTTAGCTAAAACAAACTGGAGTCTTTTGGTACATGCAGATATTTAATCTCTTCTGTTTCTTTGGAGTTTAAACTGCACCTCCTGCTGTGTCCAATGGCCCATTCTTTTTCCGAAGCTCAACCACAGCCTCCACGAATTCTTTTCCACCTTTCTTCTCCAAAGTGCTCCCTGTACAAGGACAGATTTATGACTGTTCCACATCTGAAAGAGCATTTGATTGCTTCAAATGGTCATAACATCATAGATTTCTCTGAGCAAAAAATTTGGGGGACTGCAAAGTAAGATCTAAACCTTTGGGGACTAGTCCAGAAGTAACATTTCCCTCTTTCTGTCTCCCAATCACTCTCTGTTTTATTTTTTAAGTCACCCTCCCACATATTTTTTAAAAATTATATCTGAAAATATTTTCTGATGCAATTCTCAGTGTCAACCAGCAGGGTGGTGACATTTCTAGCTGTTTCCTCTGCACCAGGAGGTACACAGTGTTCCAGGGAACATGGTCATTCAATGGCATCAACTTTTTTTTTCAGAGGGCTAGATACCGCTTCTATTACAGACTGCTTTAAAGACAAATTTGTCATAAGAAGAACTTGAAACTCACCTCATCTTCATCCCTGACCCCAACAGATGGCCCCCGGGAGTGAAACAGTCTTGTGAGTGCAGCGGGCTGCTTTACTTGACAATTGCCCGGCTTGTAGAACCACCTTTAACCAAGAGGAAGAGCCTCAGTAATAAGGAGATTCTCTAGGGAACATATTCCTCCACTGCATTGCTCAACTGCAGCTACAGAAGATTGACAAATGCTGCTCGTGTGAGGAAGGGAGCTGCATAACTGAAGTTACAGGTTGAGGTTTGCACAAAGGCAGTCCACCACTAAATGGTTTAGATCTTATTTTGCAGCTTTACTTTAATACAGAAAAAATCATAAGGTAGCCCATAATGTTTATTCCTAAATCTAAATGCCCCAAATTCCCATGGCATTTTGTTTTATTATTATACAAGTAGCAAGGCAAGGAAACAGTGTCATTGATATTTGATTGATTCCAAACTGAGAAAGTTGGTTTGCAAATTGATCCCTGCAGCCTGATCTTAAACATATTCATTTGGGGAGTAAATCATGCTTATTTCAATGGGATGTACAGAAGTGCTTAGGAGCACAGCTTCTGGCTGAGATCTTATGTACACTTAACTATTGAACTCAGCAGTGCATACTTTCAAGTAAACAGGCATAGGATTGGGCTGCTTGTATTAAAGCCATACTACTGTCATATTTTTTGAAATAAATGTTATTTTAGCAATATGGAGGAGGGGACTACAATTTCTGATGGAAGTGCACATATTATATGCTCAGTGAAACATATTTGCAGTTGGGACTGTGAGCCAAAAAAAGTATAAGAGAGACTGAAGATGTATTCTGTATCCTTCAGCATCATAGACTAAATGTGGCAGACTTCTAATACCATGTTAACTCACCTTATTTTATTGGCCAAAGATATGGGATGGTTTATTGCCTTCTTTTTAGAGATAATTTATTTGTTTACAGCACATATAGGATCCTGGATCTCATATGGCATTGACAGAGTTTTCTAGGTGGTCTGCCAGCTAGGTTGAGACCACATCCTGGCCTCCTTAGCCTCAGCAAGGCAGCTGCATAATGTGCTCTCACAGTAATCCATTCACACTAGTAACTTCAAACAGTCCAAGAAATGTTCCAATGATACTGTTAAATCTTGGCTGACTCAGGTAGGAGAGTGTCTGGGAACAATGGGACTAACTTTACTGGAGAAACAAGAAGATATAAGTCTCAGTAATGGATTTAAATGTTTGCAGGTAGTCAAGATGCATGTTTATCTCTGTGGCAGACTATGGCTTCACCTTTGTGGTAAAGCAAAGGCTCAGGAGAGCTATTGCCAGCCCATAATGAGCTGGATGGACTACTGGTCAGACTCCATAAAAGGCAGCTTGCAATGACAATCTTAACAGAAATGTATCATGGAACTGGAGGTTTGACTAATTAATGATTCCAAAGCACCCAGAAAGGGGTCACTACTTCAGCTTTACTGAAGATGCCTGGATATGTGCCTAGCCATATTCCTGTAAAAATATTATATTAGTTAAGAATGGATATGAAACAGGCATCAATTCTAAAAATGTGACATGAATGGAGGAAACATTTCTCTTCTCTTAAGCTGTTCCCCCATGCATCTATATCAATGTCAGAGATGGCTCAAGGAATTTTGGGTGCTTAAGTTGTAAAATCCAAGAGACCTCTCTACAGGGGCAAGATTTATAATAATCAATTGAATGGTTTAGAATTTGCTGCCATATAAAGACAGCAGCCTTTTTTAATTTCTAATTTTAATTTCTAATTTTACCAGCCTTATTCAGTTTGATATGCTTTTCAAATTGATATAATATTTGAAATGCATGAATACATCTGTGCTGTCATACCACTAGAATTGTTCAACAAATGACATACCGCTAGAATTGTTCAACAAATATTCACCCTTTACATTAAGTTAAGTCGTTCTAGATAAGGGACCCTGCTCCACAATCTCCAGCCTAGTACTTCTTTGCTTGTCACAGGCATAAATATATGTGTTACTCCCACAGAATAAAGTCAATATTTCATGCTGTCAAAGCAAGCATCTGTGTAATGGTGACAACAGCCTCGGCAAAAATTCAAGCCTGTAAATTTTTCAAAATATTCCCCCAACACATATTGCGGTTAGAAAGGCCTTTCTATGGATAAAAGTTAATCATTTGAAGCTAAGCATGTGTGCATTTCTATTCTTCCTTCCAGCAGTCACTGGCAATTAAAACATGGTAGGCTACTGAGTGAAATAAACCAGGTTCCTCACCAAATTGAAATGAAAGCACAGATTTATCATAGGTTAACAAACTTGAGCATTGTTTGTTTGTTTGTTTTTAGAAAAGGTGAGTCATTTAGACTAAGTTAATCTCACCTTTAGTACCCACTGAAATCATGGCTAACTTTTAACACTGAATCTAACAGGAATGAGCATGACTCATTTCAACTAGATCCTACCTGCTATTTTGAGGTATTAGATACATTTTGCCTCTGATGCTCTAAGTACTATTTTACATAAGCTAGTTATGGTTATTTTTCATTTTCAGAACATGCAAGGAAGACCAATGTCAGAAATGGTCCAAAACAAGATAATGAAAAAGTGCTCCTGATACTACAAATCTGCAAGCTATGAATTTATCTGCAGAAAGGTTTCCCAAAGATGTGACCTTTGTGCTCTCTGAAAAGTCAGACATCTGTCTCTTAAAAGAGTTTCAGGAACCATGAACTGTGAATGCATAAGCAGTGTACTTGACTACAAAGGTCATTTCAAAGATAGAAATCCTGGAATATTTTGTAGACTTTTCTCTATATCTTCAGAGTCTATCTTCAGAATGCAAAATAACGTTTTAAAGGGTCTTTTTGTTGCTGGGGTTGTTTGAGATTTATTTAAATAGACTGCCTCAGTGAAAATTGTTGTTAGTTCTATAGATGGTGTTATTATTTCTAAACTAACTTTTGAGCAATGCTCCCAGTGTTAGAGATCTGTAAGATGGTTAACAAAGTTAATTTAGTAGGGGTGAAAATCAAACTCTTAGACCTTTAAGAGTTGTGTGGAGGAGGGAAATTCAGCAGGTGGGGCTTGTGTGACAAACATCTGCTGAAATCCCTCATCCCAACACCTATGAAAGGTGCAGGTATCCCATTTTTCATCTTACAATGTAGTCAGTGAAAATATAAAGGGCATGTTACTATATTCTGTTCTTGCAGTAATACCTGACCCTTTGCAGGCTGGGGTGATTCACTATTTGACAAATGCTTTTCTTCAGACTTGCATGGGGATGTGGTATTCTTAATTTACTAACATCCTACTGTGACCCAATATCCATACAGTGATATTGTATATTGAGTTGCAAACTTCAGCTGAAGATATAGATGTGGCATTCAAAAATGTGCACTGATATTTCAAAAACAGCTTTGACATCTATTTGTGATCCATAAATGTTTAAAGTGACCATCTTGTATTTAAATTTGCCTACCATGATTACCATCGTAGTAAATTAAATGAACCATAAACACTTTATTTTAAAGTATTGCAACTTAGCCAGGATCAGAAGTGGGAATATCAGACTGAGTCACTCAATTATTCCAACTCATGTCTGAAAAAAGAAATCTTTGTACAAACTCAGGACAGTATCACCCTGTAAAGATATTGGGGTTTAAAGCAGTGTTAACTGTTGCATCTTCTTCTTAAGAATTCCAGCAACTAGTGAGGATGCCTTTGTTAGAGATGTCAAATCTCCCACAGAGACTTTTATGATAATTGGAGGCAGCTTGTTACTATTAAAATGGTTTAAATGTGCTCCAAAAGTCACCAAGTCTCAGATTCTACCCAGTGAGGCACAGATGACCACTACATTGTTTTTAGGTTGGCATTTTATGTTAAAAATGAGCATATTGTTTCCATTAATGTCAATGTGGCCTACAGAACAAAGGTTTCAGTGAAATTACTTGATACAATATGGATCTTGATTAAAAGTCTTTTGCACTTTATTGATTTGAAATTGGAGAAGACTGCTGGAAGTGAGAAAATAATGCAGATCTGCAAAGCGTGGGCAAGCTGGTGGCTGCTGATTGGTCATGCATACACATACAAACTCTGCAGCACTGAACTCTCCATTACCTACTTCACCACCGGTGTAGAAGTCAGAGTTTGTCGGGTGAACGACAGCATCACTGTCGATCGTGGCAATGTCAGCCTGAACAACTTGCAACTACAACAGGTAAACAAATGTGTATCAACCATGTTGGTCAAAGACCCAGAGCAGGATCTACATTTATGCAAGTACCAACATCTTTGTTTTCCTACCTTTTGGGTTGAAAATATGTGCCAAATATAATGACAACAACCAAAATACATGTACAGATATGTGCTGAGCAAAAAGGGAGGGAGGTGAAAGCAGGAGGTAGAGAAGCTTCAAATTCAACAATTTTTGTATTTCACCAAGAGGTCAAAGACACTGCAAGAATTTCAGAAAGAAAGTATTAAGAGCAGCTAGCACCTTCTTGGCTTTGCGGAAACCTGCAAAACTGGAATCTTACAGAACATGATGATAACAATATCTCACGTCTGGATCATCAAGCCCAACAAAACAACTGGTTTCTCCATTCTGATTACTAACAGACTTTATTTGCATCTTTTCTTCATCATATGCCGTATGTATATTAGGGGTATGTCTCAATCCAGTTAATTTTTGAAGTCCTGCTGAGCTCTGAATACCCCTGAAGTAATCATTGGGAATTTAATCCCAATGATCCATTTCTTTGTGATTATGTCCCACTGAACTCACTGGCCTAGAAAAATGGAATCAGATGTCATAGAATTGGGAGGGACTACAAGGACCATCTAGTACAATAATAAGGATTAACAACTAAAGCACTTCTGAAAGATGCCCACCCAACCTCTGTTTAAAAACCTCCAAAATCCACCTTCCAATGCAGCCCATTCCACAGTCAAACAGCTCTTACAGTAAATAAGTTCTTCTCAATATATAGGTGGAATCTCTTTTCCTGGTGCCCATGGGATAGATGTGTCCCTTCCTATTGTCACAGTCCCTCTCCACTTGTGGGCAGGCTTGGCCTCCTGCTCCAATCCTCCAGTCAACAGATATGGGGTCAGGACTGTTCTAATATTTCTGAATAGTCATGTACAGGGTTACACTGTAAAAAAATGTTGCAGTTACATGATTCCTGCTGTAACACTTGTACTTTGTAATATGAAGCAAGGATTTCTCAACAAAAGACTTAAAAGCCATGTGAGGACTTACATTAAATTTTATGTCAGTAATCTTTTATTAATATTTAACATTTCCATGTGATAGCTTATTTATAATTTTCACTTTTAAATATGAGGGTATCTGGAGAGAGAAACTCTCCCATAAACATTTTAGATCAGGTCTGGCCCACTAATGTGTATATTAGCATTCAGAAAAATGAGCTGATTGTGAGAACTAAATTCATTGTTTCATTAAGAAATTATTAAATACAGTTACAGTAATAAATATGGAATAGAAACCTCCTTCATATAAGGACCCAAATTAATATTATGAAACATATCTCCTTTGGGTGAAAGTTAACTTTCCCCTTGAATGTGACAATATTTAAAAATAAATTCAGTACAGACACGCAGTTGTTGAAATAGCATTTGCTTACAGCAGAACAAGAAGCTGGTTGAATTATATTCAAAAACAAGCATGGAAGAAGAGAGAGTTCTTTTTATTAACTATCTTTCTCCATCGATTTCTATCTCTACCTATTCAAGTAAAAACAAAAACTTAGAATCATAATGGAGAAACTAATTTGGTTTGAAAGAAACTTGATGATTAGAAAGATTGCTAGATATAAAACTATTTTAGTCCTCAAAGAATCCATATATGAAACATTCCCAAAGGAACCAACAGTCACAGCTGATTATTATGGAACAATATTTAAATGACTTCAAGTAGGGTATTAGGTAATAGTCATCATGCAACTATTAACTATGGACATCTAATAATCCTTCCATTCTGTATTTTAAGGGATTAGGGCTGCAGTCCTATATTCACTTGCCTAGGAAGAAGCCCCATCAAACTCAATGGGACTTATTTCCGACAGACAGGAATAGAACTGCACTCTAAATACGCTGCATTTATTACATGATAACAGTATGAGAATTCCATAATTTTCATGTGACTGTTAGTTATGGCAGCCCATTCCCCATTTACCTAGATCATCTTTAAGGTCAATGTCAGCATTGGTGGGATTGATAATGGCCTCCACTTCGAAGCCGGCTAAATTACTGATTTCACTGTGAATAAGGTTCAGCTGAAAAGAAAAGCATGTGGTGGGAAATAACAACAGGACAGTTGGGAAATCACAGAGAAGCTGCAATAAAGCAAGAACTGCAACACAGATGGGGGTAGCACCACTGCAAATAAATATGCAAAAACAAATGGCAGATCATACAGAAGGCTCCTGGTAAATGAATAAAAGGAAGAGAATGTGTTTCAAACCCAAGACTCAAAACATAATTCTGCACATGGGAAGGAAGCATGGTCAAATCAGAGGCTTAGCACAGCACACTTTTAACCCATGGGGCTGGGGTGGGGATGAATCTCTGAAAGCTATGGCAGCCAGATTGAGAACTGGAGAGGTTCTTGTACCTTTAATGGTCGTGCAAAAGAGAGAATTTCTGTAGGTGCTGCTTGTTGCCTGGTTACATGACAAGAAGTACAGTGGGCCCCAGTATCTGCCAGAGTCTGGGACCCCCCACCTCTGTAGATACCAAATTTGTGGACGCTCACATCCCATTATGTACAATTGTGTAGTAAAATGGCATACCTTATATAAAATGGAAAAATCAAAATTCGCTTTGATTGATTGATTGATTGATTGATTGATTGATGTGGGGATGTTTTCAAGATGTGGTTGGTTGAATCTGTGGATACAGAATCCATGTATGGGGAAGGCTTACTGTACCTACTAAAATTCTTTCTTCTACAGAGCCATTAAAAGGACAGAAACTATCTCCAGTTTTCCATCTGACAACCCTGCTCAGAGCATGGGATATGAAGTTTTTAGCATCTTGCACTCAGAGCTTGGAAAAGTTACTTTATTGGAGTAAAATGCCCCAAATACTCCCTAGACCTTGCTGTGGGAATCTGAGTGTTATAGTATACACAAATTTAAATGTTTAAACCTCTGTTTCTGCCAGATCACCATTAGGGGTAGTTACAAATAAGTACATAACTGAATACATATACTGAATCTGTTGACACAAACCTAAGGGCATGCTACCATCTGACATTTCATTTATTGTTGATCATGGCTGGTAGGCTGGACAGGTCTGATTTGCTTTTCTGTTCAAGTGTTTGTATTGGTGTGCATGCATGGGTGCCTATAATTTCAAGGGTAAATATACCCTACATTTCAGCAAAATTCTTAGAAAAAAAAATCTGCTTAACGTGCCCCAGTCTCCATAACACTCAGTGGGATACTGCAAAGGAATCAGCTCACATTGGCTTGTTTTGGCCACCTCTATAGGCAACTAGATGAGAGACCAGAGACATGCTGGCAATCCCCACCTGGCCCCGAGACCCCTATATGATATATAATCCTGATTATGGAGAACATTAAAAAAGGGGAGGTATTCACACTACACAGTTATAGCTTTGTTACTCCACTTGTATTTTCATTGTTCCATCCTATGGAATTCTGAGATTTGTTGTCTGTGAGCTACTGGAACTCTTTGGCTGAGAATTCTAAAGTCTCCTCCCTAAACAGTCAATCCCAGGATTAACACAGGATAGATGGCAGGTTAAAGTGGAATAACAGCACTATAATGTGTAGTGTGAACAGCTCTCTATTAGTTTTATTGTTATTATTTATAACCTGCCCTTTTCCCAGTTTGAGACTTACAACAAATTAAAAAACACAACACTAAATGTTCAAAATATATGGAAGTTAAAGAGAGATTAAACAATCAACAAGTTAAAACATACATCATTATACATTTACAAGTGTGCGCACGTGCACGCGCACGCACACACACACACACAACCAGCACAACATTTAGCAAGATCCAGCATGTTGTTTAGGGGAGACAGGTCTCATCAAATGCCTGTTGAAACACAAAAATATTTATTTTGTCTGCGAAAAGAAAGTAGGGCGGGTGCCAGTCTAACATCTCTGGGAAGGGAGTTCCAGAGCCTGGGGGCAGTCACTGAGAAGGCACTCTCAAGTGTTCCCCCCAGATGCACCTGTGAGGATGGCGGGACAGAGAGAAGGACTTCCCCAGCAGATCTCAAAGTATGGGCTGATTTGTAAGGGAGAATATGGTCTTTCAGATAACTTGGACCTGAGATGTATAAGGCTTTATAGATCAAAACCAGCACTTTGAATTGTTCCCAGAAATGGACAGGCAGCCAGTGGAGCTGTTGAAACAAGGGAGTTGTGGGATGCCTTTAGCCAATTTCAGTTAGCAAGCTGGTTGCAGCATTTTGGACCAGCTGAAGTTTCCGAAACCCTTCAAAAGCAGCTCCATGTAGGGTGCGTTACAGTAATCCAAGCAAGATGTAACTAAGGCATTGTCATCATGGTCAGATTTGACATCTCAAGGAATGGCTGCAGCTGGCACACAAGCTTTGATTGTACAAATGAACTTCTAACTACTGCCAAGACCTGAACTTCCAGCTCAAAGCTGAAATCCAATAGCACAATCAAGTTGCAGACCTGCATCATCATCATCAGAGGGACTGTTACTCCATCCAGCAGAAGCTGGATTCCTATTCCCTGACCTGCCTTTTGACTGAACCAGGAGCACTTCTGTCTTGTCTGGATTTAGTTTCAGTTTCCCAACCTCATTGAGTCTATTAGTGATGATAAACAATGATTTAGGACCAAAACAGCTTCCTTTGCTTGTGGTGGAAAGGAGTAATATTGCTGGGTGTCATCCATATACTGATGGCATTGAGCCCCAAAACTCCAAAGAACTTCTCCCAACACGTTAATGTACACGTTAAATAGGACCCCATAGGCCAACAGCCAAGGAGTCTAGTAGGAGTTCTCCAGAACTATCTTCGGGGTTTGCCCCTCTATGAAGGAATGAAGCCACTGTAAAACAGTGCCCCATCCCAGCAAAGTTAATCCAGAAGGATACCATGGCCAACAGTGCCAAAAGCTGCCAAGAGGTCCAGCAGAGTCTCTAGTCCCCAGCACAGGTCATCCACCAAGATGACCAAAGCTATTTCAGTCCCATAACCAGAGCTGAAACCAGATTGAAATGGCTCTAGATAATCCATATCATCCAAAAAGCTCTGAAGCTGGGAAGTCACTTCTCACTCCCTGTCTGCCAGAACCTTGCCTAAAAATGGAATGTTAGAGATTTGCTCATAATTATCCAGGGAGCGTTTTTATTAATTTTTTTTTTAAACAGCCTCCTTCAGGCAAGCTGGAGCTCTGTCATTAACCAGTCCCTCTACCTACTCAGCAAACTCCCCTTTAGCTTTTTTAATAAGCCAGGAAGTATAAGGAGGTGTATGTGGTGGCTCTCATATCTAAGAGAATCCTGTCCACATCCTCAGGTTGCCCAAACTGAAAAGTATCCATTGTCACTACACAAGCAGAGGCCAAAGTTAAATCCACTGGATCAGTATCAGTTATAGCATCCAAGTCAGAGTGGATCCAAGTGATTTTATCTGCACAGTGCCAAGCATGTTGTTTGCAGTGGACTGTTGACAATTGTACCCCAACATAACTTCTCCTTTAAAATCTCCTTTCAAATCTCAGCTAGTGAGATCTTCCTCATTAATCACACACACACCCCAAATTACACCTCGGACCCCACTTTTCTCTAGACATAAAACTAGTGGGTCAAGAGTAATATTAATATTACCATTCCCTTACATGTTAGGTTTCCAAGAGTAAGGTTTTTATTTGGAATAGGAGACTATGGGCCCATTCACAGTGCACAGTTACATTGTTATGATATAGTTCAACCTTCATGGCTGGATCCCATGGAAAACTGGGATTTGCAGTCTGGTGAGATGCACCAGAGGAACTCTTTGGCTGGGAATTCTAACGACTCCTCCCTTAACTGCAAATCCCAGGATTTCATACGATGTTGCCATAGAAGTTAAAGTGGAATCATGGCACTATGACTGTGTAGAGTGAATGGGTCCCAGATGATGTTCAGTTGTCATCCTTAAGCAGAACAACTGAAGGAGGGCTGTATCATGTGATTTTTAAAAATATGTACACCAGCCATTACGTAGGTCAATTGTATCATTTTAAGGTAAAATTGGTAAACATAACTGGCTAAATCTGGCCTGGATAATATGGTTTTTGCTGTGTGGTGTTTTATGTTTCTCAGCCTTCAGCTCTGCCCTGACAAATCACTCTGTGTTTTTTAGAAGGACAGGGTATGGGTGTGTTTGTGCATGTATGATCCCATCACACTTGGGCACACAACTTTACTGACCTTGGAAACTGGCATGGTGTGTTTTCTCAATTTTACCAATTCAAACAAAATAACAAATCAAAGAAAAAAGTCCTTTGAAATTTTAATGACAAGAAATCATAACATCTGAACTGTTTATTAGTGGCAGTAATCAGATTGGACCAGTTTGTGTTTATTCACTCTGAGCAACACCAACTTTTAATGGCACATGGCATCTGATTTGTTGAGAAAGTCTTTCTGAACATGTATAAATATTTTTCTTTTCTTTTTAGATTAACATATGTGAGAAGAAAGCAACTTTGTGAACACAGAGGTCTTGATCTAAAGGCACACTAATCCCACTGAAATCAATGAGATAAGTTAAATACAACAAACCGAAGGCTCACTGAGTTCTCTGTTAGTACATGTGACTATCTCAGAAGTGATACTGTGTTGCTTTTGTTTTGCTGATTATTATGGCAGCTTTTTCTTTCTTGAAAAATTGTAAATTTGAAGGGAAAAATGCACATACCAATTTTGCAAATTTTTGCAAAATACAAATGCCAAAAAGCAAAAGCACACCATCTGGAACAGTCCAGATCTCAAAGGGAAAGCAAAGGTTTAACTAAACGAAAGGAATTGCATAAAAAGAACTTAAGGGGCTTACTTTGAGATTCACAGATCAGTGGGGAAAGAAACATCCTTCTTACAATTACCTCCATACTTTCCATAACAATACAAAGGATGAATTTTTTTGAATTAACATAAACTAGGCAAAATTTGCATGAGGATTATCTCATATGCCTCTAATGATTTCTGCCCATCCATTTTCATACTCTCTTGTTTGAGCCTTATGTTTGACCATTGGTACAATCAAATTTTTTTAAAAAAAAAGAGGAAGAAAGAAAGAAAAAAAGTCAGATCTATTTAATACTGAAGAAAGACATTCATTCATTCAGGAGAGTTCTGGGATACACTACAAATATAATAAAATTGGGTGGTTAAATATTGATCACCTTCTTCTGTGTTTGTTCTAAATGTTTCAATTGTCAATACAGCGTGCACTTCATTTATGCAAGGGGTTCTGTTCAAGGAGTATAGTCAATAGACGTAACGTGTGCGTGCCTGTGACAGTGTGGGCACACACCCAGTGCATCCATTAACTATAATGGGATGTGACGCTTCTCTCACATTCATGCATGTGGAAGCCATGGTAAGGGAGGGCCTACTGTATTTTATAGGATTTCTGAACAAATGCAAACCATTCTAGTTCCTTAGGATTGCATTTCAAATTTCTCAATCAATGGATTTCTTTTGCAATTATCTTCTGCATCACAACATGCTTACAGTTTCCTAGATGACAGCCACAGATCCATTTACTTTTTATGATATTTTCCTCCATTTCAGGGTGAGATATCTCCCCTTCCCTGCTCACCACCATATGAGAGGAGGAGTGGGCAATGGGATTAAATGTTCCTACCCACATCTTCAGTCTATTTGCTGATCATCATCAAGTTCTCCTTCTCTGGGGTGAAAAAAGGGAAAGATGCTATATACCACTCTGGTTTATAGTCTTTTTTTTTTTTTCAAATGAGAAGCTGGTTCAACATATGGATATTTGGGAAGAAAAATGTTAGGGTGGGATACCACCCTAACAGGATAATAAAACAATTAAGAGGGTTGAGGTAAGGTATGATTAAGGTTGAAGAAGATCACTTCAGTGGAGGAATATCTCTTAAGCATCATCAGATCTGTTAAACGCATACATGCAGCTATTTTTGCCACATGCAGATGGGTTGATAAAATTACAAGTGGTTCATATTTTAATTTTATTGAGTATAAAAACAGGAAATATAACCTGGCAACAGAAAAAAAATTCAAGCTAAAATATCCTAATTATTTGTTTGAGGAACAATCCAGCGGAACATGCTTTCAGTCATATATATGTCTTTGCTTCTGAAAATCATCTCATTTTTAAAAATAATTTACTATGTGTGATGAAGAGCTACCTGTGAGAACCACAAAGCAAGGCCTTCTTCAATACATGATATAAACTGAGTGGTTCTTTGGATTTCCAGCATAGTATTTATGCTTAAAATATTAATTCCAGTGTAAGCCACATTTCTGACTATATTATTCATAAAGTTGGATGTTATTCCCTAACAAGAGCTCTTAATAAGATATATATATGATATATATATCAAAATATGAGAATCATCTTCATATCAGTAGAATAAAAACATTAGAAGCTGATAGGCACAGTACTGACATTACTCATGCTGAAAGACAACGGGGTAAAAGACATAAACATTTCTCAGTGCAAATACCCAAAGCTTCTCTATTGCAAAAATACGATGCTGAGGGTTAAAGGCATGTGTAAGAATTTTCTTTAAAAAACTATTCACTATGAAATAATAATTAGTCAAAGAAAACACAGCCATTGTAACAACAAAATGAATCTGTGAATTATAATTTATTCCATTTATTCAATTTCTTTACATATACTGAAGATTTAAGGGCACGTTGGTGAAGGCTTATAAAATCTTGTTAAATTCGTGTTCTCTTGATCATGCAATGGGAGTGTAGCAACATGTTACACAGCAAATATGGAGGTTCTAAACCCACATTAGCCTCATAATACTGGTGCATGGGGATGGGGGGGTATCTTTCCAAGGAAGAACTGGAAAGGGAAGTTGTAATTTTTTGTAGCCACCAATCCTTCCTTTCAATCTGTCTCTTAAATTCTTTCCTTCCCTAGATGTATATTTTCGGTCTTAGGGATCACTTGAGTCTGTAGAATGCTTTTGGAGTGTGACCACAGATGGGAGAAATCTGCAGCTACAGACACCTCACCCCATTCCATTCCTACGTATCTGTGAACATGAAAATGTGCTACAGAAGCTCCCCAAGGTAATGAGCAGTTTAGTCCTTAGTCTTAAGCTTTTCTGAATGTTCAAAAAGATAGTACAAATTTCCTATTCACAGGAAGGCTTTAGAACATAGACAGATGCACTTAAAATCTACATTCAGACATTCATCCTGAAGCTGTGGAGATCAGAAGTGAAGAAGTTGGGGGCAATGCCACAGGAATATCTGAGGCAAGTGAACAACCCCTTCGTCTCACAAAGTATTTTCGGAATAGGGCTGATGTATGAATGCAAGCTATATGCTAAGAGGTTCTGGGCAAAGATGTGAAGGTTCAAAAAAAAAAAAAAAAAAGCCCAAAAATTTTGCCCATTTTTTCTAAAAAAAATTGAAAAAAATGGATTATGGAATGATGAACAAAATCTTTAAGACAAGGGATTCATGTATTTACTGCCCCAAAATGTTTTCTGAAAAGTCATTTTGGGACAGTAAATACATGAACTGTACTGTATCCAGCCACTACAGTTCCTGGACTTGGATTCCTGGGTTTCCAAGGAAATAAGTACATCTGCTTGATAATATACAGAAGTTATGGAGACAAAATAATTTCATCATTACCATTAATGCTTTGGCCTGTTTTCACAGGCATTTTTTGCCTGCTCCTCAAATTGGCAGACCCAAAGAGATTCCTTATAGTTTTGTAGCAAAAAATAAATTTTTAAACAAGTTCAATTTGTTATTATATCCTGAATAAAATGTAATTTTAATATATCAAACATGTTAACTTTATGCCAAAGTTGTATGTAATGAATTTTGTTACTAATGTTACCAAAGTAACAAAATGATTTTTAATCTATACTGGGGGTGCACTTGTGTTGATTACTAATAACAGTTTGCTTTAAAATACTTCCTAGCATTTTAAACCAAAATTATATTATTTGGAGAAAACAAGATTCCTGATAACATATATGATAACATATAGATGTTCATTTCTGTTTGTATACAAACATTCTCTAACATCTATATAGGTAATATGTATTTCAGTTGGGCTTTGTTAATTTCCAATTTTTATATAGCAGCTATTCTTTAACAAAGCCATTCTGTGCTCATACAGGACATGAAGTGGCTTTGAATCTACTATTTTGGTGGCTCTAGCCAGCAACAGATCTACAAATGTGGAGCTTTCCACTGATAAACTTGGGGTAGCTGTAACAGATGTCCCACTGCATCCACCAAAACAACTACTAACCTCCATCAGAGGGACATTTCTGTCCCATCCAGTCCTCCTCTAGCCAGTGTTTCTGCTACTTAGGGTTGTTCAGTACATCAATCTCCAGTGTCACCTTGCTAATGAGGCATGCAGCCATAGCTTAATTTTTGACCCCTCCTTCTCCTTTGTGGATTACTGGCAGTCTTGATGAGTGAGACTATCTCTGCCTTATTACACCCCAGTTCTCTCAGCTCTATCCAACACTCCACTTACTCATTTCTGTCATCATTTTGACCACACATACCCCGGTTCAGATCCACTCCTTGGCTACTCATTCTTGTTCAGATTCAGTAAAGATTTCTTGCCCTGCCTGTGACTGGCTCTGCCCTGTAAGCCACTCAAAGTCTCCTTCTCCTTCTTGACAACCTATGATTGGCTACATCAACATCAGGGGTTGGGAATGTGTGGCCCTCTAGATGTAGTTGGACTGCAAGTTCGTTACCCATCATCAATGGCTATCCTTGTCAGGGCTAATGGATGCTGCAGTCCAACACTGGGATGGCCACACTCACCCCTGAATGTCTCTAATTTCCAATTCCACATATCCATGAGGCCCTCGTCTTAATGCCTGAATCCTTATTCCCAAATGTAATATCATTTTAAGTACAGTGGACTCTCTGTTGATGTGATCTCCAGATCTGCAATTTCGAGCGACGACAAAGCATCACGTCCAATAGATAAAATGGTGGCAACATGAATGTGGATGTGCTGAAGTGTCCATGTGCACATCATTACCATTTAATAATATGGGATGCAATCATTTGCATTTTTCACTATTCATGTGTGGTCCTGGAGCTGAACTACTGCATAAACAGAGGGTCCATTGTATGTATCATTACATATGGCAATTGACACCTCTCTTTTTCCACTGTTGTCTCTTTTGTCCAATTTAGACTGCAGTTTCCCTGGAAGCAGGAGCCTGTTATCTATCAAAGTTTGTAAGAAGCTGGTATTAAAAGGGCCGAGAGAGTGTGATTTGCCGAAGGACAACCAAAGGGAGTTTCCATGGCTGAGTGGGGCTTCACACCCTGGTCTTCCAAAATACTCAGCAAAGTATATTGAGAAGATTCCTTTGATTCTAAAGAAATAGTTATCTGAATGTTCAACATGGTATACAGGGAGGGGAGCTGCAAAGTCAGGTGCTTGTTAATCTCTTGTGTAGGCAGTGAAGTACGCTCTAAGTAACACACGTGAATAAATATTTTGAATGAAATGTGCAAACCTACCTTCTGCCCAAGGAAAAGACTTTTAGTAGAAAGGACGGTGAAGCCATCTGTTGGGGTTCCTTCCGTTGTGCTGTCAGCGCTTGCTGATTTGCTAACTTCTCCCTGTTTCTTCATATGCAAGATTAACCCAACGATCAACTAGTGAAACCAACTTCAAAAGCAGCAAATAGAACACAACTCATAATTTCATTGCATGTGTATGGAGGAAAGCACACTCTACTGCAGGTACTCTGTAGCAGAGGCTGGAAAAGTTACTTGGACTACAACTACCAGAGCCCGACCTTGCAGCAATCACAGGCCATAGCCATGCAAATTAGGAGAGTTGAAAGCTGTAGTGCAATAAAGTAATTTTTCCAAGTTCTGCTTCATAGAGTGAATAATATTTACAAAGCCTTTAAAATCTTTCTTAAAAAATCTTAAAATCTTTGTAGAGGAGACTAGGCCATATAGTGTGGTCAGGGGCTAACCCCACTGAACTGCTGTTCCAGCCATAGCACATTTTCCCCTGCTGATCAAACAGCATAATGTTTATGCAGCCCAACAAGGACTAAGCAATATTAGAATCATATGTCGTTATGTGCCTTCTAGCCTTTTCTGACTTATGGCAACCCTAGGGTGAAACTATCATAGGGTCTTCTTGGCAAGATTTGCTCAGAAGGGATTTGCTATTGCCTTCCTCAGGCTAAGAAAGTGTTATTTGACTAAGGTCACCTGGGGGGGGATTCATGATTGAGTGGAGTTTTGAACCCTGGTCTCCCATAGTACTAGTCAGCACTCAAACCATTATACCACAGAGGCTCATTGAGAATCACAGAATCTTCCAGATGAGAGGGACTGCAAGGGCCAAGTAGGCCAACCCACTACTATGCAAGAATAGAAAACTAAACTACTCTTGAAAGAAGCTCATTCCACCTCTGCCTAAGGACCTCCAAAGAGGGAGAGACCACTACCAAGGCAGTCTGTTCCACTGATATTTCTGGATTGCTTCTATAGCTGGAAATGGTTAGGGAGCCAAATTGGAATCAAAATCATAAATCTGAACAATCTTGTTTTATATTATTGAATAAAAGAATGATAACACAGAAGTCAAATAATTAGCTGTTAGCCTCTAAATATGCAAAGTTTATACATAGCTTCCCTCTTAATATTGTTGAACCTTCTATTTGTTTACCAAAATATACTGGTACTTCCCTAGCAAGATTTTCTGAATGAAGGGAATTGTGAATCAGAAAATGGTTTTGAGTGATTATCTCATAAATCAGAATACTTCTGATTTAGGTCCTCTGAATGCTTGATAACACCTTGTTGTGTTTATTCCTTCCTAAAGTTATAAGCAACAACAACAACAAATAAGTATATGATATAGATTTAAATATCACTCAATTTTTTAAATTTTAAATTTTTTGCTTATGTGATCTAGTTAAAAGAAATCAACACTGAAGGATAAGTTTTCACCAATTAAGTATGTATTTAAGAAGAAATTATGTTCAAGGTCAGAAAATTCTGGGTCAAGATCAGAACTGTTTTAAGTAGCATGACAGTTCTACTTCTTTCTGAAGTTCTTCTAAGTCCTGATAAACACACACAGAGGGCACTGGTGGCTAAAAAGTGTATTAATTAAGATGACTGGGTTGGTGGCTTCAGCCTTGGTGAAAATAAAAATTTCACTTTGTGGTTGTTTTGGTTCCTAAAGTAATTCAAGCTGTTATGGAAAACAAATCTATGGAGATCTATCAGGAAGATTGAGGACTATATATATCTTTATCTATCAGGACCTTGAGGAAAATATCCTCTCTGCCATGAAATGGGCTGATTATTCTTGTGACCCAAAGACACTTTCTGCTTACAGTAGATATACTGATTAAAGGCAAGTCTCCACTGCTGCAAACTCTATTTTTGACATTTCAGTACTACATTGGTGGGCAAAGTGTGGTTCTTCAAATGTTACTGGACTGCCAGACTCTTCACGCTGTGCCGACACACACAGTGGCAAGGTAGGCTGGTAGGTACAGTCTAACAATATCTGCAGTGCTATAATCTGTATCACAATTTACCTTCATCTAAACAGAATGGAGTGGGATCACAGGTATATGGTCCACTGTCAGTTCTGGATTGTAACATTAACTGGGTAAGACGGATAAAATTGCAAGTATGTGATTATATGCCTCGACTTATGTTCACTCCATGAATTTCACAGAGTTTTCTTAGTCAAGGATTACACAGAAGCGGTTTTGTCACTTCCTTTCTCTGAAATATAGCCCACAACACCTGGTATTCATTGATGGTCTGCCATCCAAGTCCTAAACAGGGCTGACTCTGCTTAGATTCCAAGATCAAATGGGATCTGGTGCCTTTAGGGTATTCAACTGACCAAAAATCAGAAAGGTATAAAGTCTTAACAGCACAGTCCTATTCACACTGACTTGTGAGTGTAGTGCTCCTGAGCAAACAAATGTAGCATTGAACTGTAAATGACAAAGGTAAGAGTACCTTAGACTTTCTGGCTCCCTTCTTGCCACCTGCTTTCTTTGTTGTGGTTTTCTTCTGTGAAGGAGATTTTGCCTTTTTTGCTGGGGGTGGAGTAATGATAGCTTCCAGTTTTCCTTTTGATCCCCGCTTCTTTGCCAACAACTCTGGGTGAATATTTGGTAACACACCACCACTGGCTATGGTGACACCTTTCAACAGCTTCAAAGAAAAAGGAACAACAACAAAAAAGTACATTCAAGTGGTTTTATGTGTCAATTTCAGCCTGAACAATTGTGAATACATTTCACATTCATGTCATTAAAGTGGGCTGACTGCAAACTGCTTCATAAACCCTGAATTACAGAATCTGTGGAAATGACAAAAAAAGAATTTTAAAAGGGGAGAGGGCATTTTTTAAAAAAATTCCTCATTCATGGGAATTCCTTTTTACCTGATTTAATTCTTCATCATTTGCTACTGCCAAGAGGATATGTCTAGGTGTGACACGACCCTTTTTGTTGTCCCGTGCTGCATTTCCTGCCAATTCAAGGATTTCCGCTGGAAGATAAAACCATCTTAATTAATACAATATGGACTCCTCTTATAGTGAATAAAACTAATCAAATTGTATATATTAACTTTTCTCTAGCAGTTGATCAAAGGTGTATAGGCACTTGATGCACATAGTCTGAAATCACAATACTGTTTACCTGACAATCGACTATAATCACAGATGCACAGCACTGGATCCATAACTATCCATTAGATTTACAAAAAGTCTACAGGGATTCGTACCTGAGATTAAATTAGTTTCATACAAACAGCATGTCAGGTTCATTTGTGTGTGTGCGTGTGTGTAACATTAGTTTCACTTCACTGATATTAAGTTGTATGTATGCCTAGTTTTACTTAGGTTTATGTTTCACTGAGTTCTTACTTTCTAGCACATTTGTTCAGGACTATAGCTTAAAGCTACAATGCTGACTGGAATTAAAAAGAATCCATATTGGTGCTCACTTTCTTTTAATTCTGCTCATTGAAAACAGGCCTAACTCCTATTTATTTATTGATCTGTTTGTTTGTCTGTTTGTCTGTCTGTCTGTCTGTTTGATACCCCACCTTTCTAGATTGCTAGTCCCAAACTAGATTGCTAGTCCCAAACAGACTAAACCTACTGAATCAACAAAACATATATAAGTGTGGACTTCACAGTTTTTCGTTGATTTAGTGGGTCCGCTCAAGTTAGGATGGGCAACTAGACTTAAGTCAGATCATGATGCATGGATGTATTAAACCAAACTGAAATATTTGTATGAATTGAAGAAAACAGAAGTCTGTTCAGTACTATTTTACCTTTTGCTACTATTGTTATCGTCATTCAATCTTTTCACTACTACTACATTTACTTCAAAAATATGACAAACTGTGGTCAGCTACTATATATGTGAAGGTTTGATTTTAACTACTGTGAGGCTAGCGATTCACTGTAAATATCCAGAAGGAGAGAAGCCAACAGTTCACACTCACATTACACTCAATGTCATCGACAGCATGTCCAAGAAAAGTACTAGAAATAGTACAATGAGCTAAAGAGAAAAGAAATTGGCTGTTCTTATGTTCATCTAACTCTAGATTCAAAGTCCATAGTTGGGATTATACAGAAAAGAAGTCTCTAATTTAAAAAATAATAATAACACAACATTCTTTGCAAGCAGAACAAGTGATCTCAAGTGATCTTATTTTCTTTCCCAATTTATACTTTCAATTTTTTTTTGGCTTTAAACACTGCTACAAAACAGAATATTACATGGGAACAGAATATTTAATCAATCACAAAAATATCAACAGTCCCTTCTTAGACTCCTGGTATGGTTAATAGTATAGTTAGTAAATAAATAATCATAGTTTGACCACTGATAACACTGTTCAGTACAGTGTGCCCCTCTTATATGTGGAGTTGTTTCAGGAATCCTTGTGTAAAAAAACAAAAAACTCACAAATGCTCTGTCCCGTTCTCTATGGATGCAATATTTGCATGTTCGCATGGACATGCATCCAGTGCATCCATTGATAATAACTGAATACGAGGCTTTGCGCGATCTAACATTCATGTGTGTGGAGACCATGCCAGCAGAGGAAATGCTGTATACTGTACATTTCAAGATACAGCAACACAGCTCTACTTCAGGCTCTTTCGCAGTTCTACCTGTTCTCAGCCTTTCTTGAGTTCTTAACAAATCCCTTCTTCTTAAAGCATTGGTTAGGCCTCATTTGGAATACTGTGTCCAGTTCTGGGCACCTCAATTCAAGAAGGATGTCGACAAGCTGGAATGTGTCCAGAGGAAGGCGACCAAAATGGTGAAGGGTCTGGAAGCCATGCCCTATGAAGAATGCCTTAGGGAGCTGGGTATGTTTAGTCTGCAGAAGAGAAGGTTAAGAAGGGACATGATAGCCATGTTTAAATATTTGAAGGGATGTCATGTTGAGGAGGGAGCAGGCTTGTTCTCTACCGCTCCAGAGACTAGGACAAGGAGCAATGGATTCAAGCTGCAGGAAAGGAAATTCCACTTGAACCTCAGGAAGAACTTCCTGATGGTCAGAGCTGTCTGGCAGTGGAATATGCTGCTTCGGAGTGTGCTTGAGTCTCCTTCTTTGGAGGTTTTTAAGCAGAGGCTGGATGGCCATCTGTTGGGAATGCTCTGATGGGTGTTCCTGCATAGCAGGGGGTTGGACTCGATGGCCCTGGGGTCTCTTCCAACTCTATGATTCCATGAAAGCAGTTTTGAGTATCAGAATAGCCCTTCTATTATGTAGTCTATGTGGAACTCCAGAAGAAGTGACAATGATCACTCTTGACAAGTTCTCAGACTTCAGTCCTTCTGATGTTTTTGACTTCACTTTCCAGAATCCTTGATCACTGGCCATGCCAGTTGAAGCTTTTGGAAGCTGAAATTGAAAACATATGCAGGGCCAAAGGTTGAGAACCGGTGCTCCAGGCACATTGGTTCAGACCATGAATTTGCTACTGTTAGCCGCAGCATCCTCTGGCAAGAAGAGAAGAAGTGATTTTCACAGATTTTGTGTGTCTTCTGAAGCCACTTATGTCCCCAAAAATCTTCACTGCGTAGTTGAATAATCCACTGGAAGGGCTGTGGCAGGAAGCTCTATGTACCATCCTGCTTCTGCCAGCAGGATGTTTTATTGGACCAAAGACTACCCATGAATGGAAAGAGCCCTTCTGTTCACTATAGGTTAGGTAGGTTTCAAAAATTAGATCTAATTTGCCATACAAATATTTTCTAAGAGCGGGATATAACTGCTCTGGGAAGAGAACATGACCATAGAATGCACCAACCTATTATGAGGAGACACTACACCCAAACCTATTCTGCACAAACTAATGTAAAATCGTTTGGCTTTATTAAGAACTACGGAAATGCCTGAAACAGAACTGTGTGCAGTCTGTGGTGCATTGCATTTTTTCTTCAACTGCATCTTTTCATACCGGTAATTATTGCAAATACTTTCAGATTGTCAGAGCAGACCTACTATTGCCTATAAATGTAACAGAAATATAGGAAGCTGTATAGATGTTTTTGCAATTTAATAAATCATCTGTTCAGGTTCCGCAGCCTGTTTTACCTTATTCTTAATCCAACAAATATTAAGTGTCATTTATGAATTTCTCCTGTAACATAAAAACTGATTCACTGCATAAAGAAAGCTGTTACATGGATCAGCTTGGGGAATAGGTAGAAAGAGCAACCATTTTCAATGAAAAAAGGAAACTGTAAAATCTGTAGTTCACATTATATAAAAGATCAACTTCAGTACACACACCGGCTAACCTGACCTTTACAATATTCCTACTATAATCACAATTCCTGTGATAAGCCTGTTATAATGCTTATTGGAAAACCTGAGAATACCTCTACAGAAGCCACAGATGTATTTTACCAATGACAAAAAAGTATTTTTCGCTGTCCTCATATTTCTAAAAGACATGGCACTGAGAGACTATTTAATTTCTCTGTATGATGACTGAACATGATTCCACGTATTTGTGGCTAAAATCTGACAAACTTTTAAATTAAGAGTCTAGAAAGTTAATCAAATGTTGAATGTCATTTCCATGAAGTGAGTTAATGCTCACAGCATCTCTGAGCTAAGTTGAACATTCAAGGTCAATTCACTCAACTATAATTCCAGATACAGCGGAGAACTCATTCTCCTATTAGCACCTCATGTCTGGAATTGTAAGATCTGAATCCACCTAACACCATGACATTATTGGAGCTAAACACCTGCAGTAGTACACATTCTGTGTGTATCCCAAGGATGTCACTTCTTTTTTTAAAAAAACAACCTTTTTTCACCAGTGAGACCATGCTACTCTAACATAAATGGGACCCAATGTTAGAATTACAAACCTTCAGTCAGAAACTGAATTAATAGGCAAAACTTTGGACAAGGCAACTCGGGTGCTATGGTAATCCAGCAGGCTATAACATGCAGACTTCAAGCTTGCAGAGCCCTTTGTTAAAAAAAACTGGACCACTGAGATCTAGCAAACAGAACTGGACATAAGAACTTGACTCCAAGGGCCCAGTCTACTATGTATTCCACCCAGTGAGCAACGCATTCTAATACACAGCTTGGGAAATGGTCATACTGGTTGGGGAAATTCTGAGAGCTATAGTCTCCAAAAGCAACTTTCCCAAACTCTGTTGACACAACATTAAAACTGTCCAGCGGGCATTACTGAAAGCCATCACAAAGTATTCTTTTACAGATGACAAACAGTGCAACTGGGTAAGCAAAATCAGCATGAAGTCCACTGCAGAAGAGATTTTTTTTCCTCTTGTGGTTTTACTTCCTCTTCTTAAAATAATGGGAATCAAATATCATCGGGAAAAGCACTTCAAATTACCCAGAGATCAACCAATGAATCCTTAAGCCGCCTTCTACCAGTTGCTGTCCTAAAGGAATCCTGGCTCACAATTAGGGTTTTGGCCAAAGCTGGTGCACATGTGCACATTCAAATTTCACTGAAGTCCCTGCATTTGCAAACAATGAGCTATCATTAATACAGTTCAAAATTGCCCCTACTAGGGGACCCAATGCTTTTCAATGGGGATAGTTCAGATATTCAACTGTGAACCACCAATTCCTAATTAATGACACCATACTTGTGTAGCATACTAACTAAGAGACTTACCTACAGATCAGACAATATAATCTCTCCCAGCTTCTGTCACACATGTACACTGTCATATGGGAATAACAGTATTTACAGCATTGTTGTAAGGATTACAACTAGATAGCATTCAGAAGCATTGGAAAGCGCCATACAAATGTGAAGTGTTAGTACTGTTCTTATTAGTGCTGCTACTATCATATGTGTTCATATGTGATGTAGCTGAAGGGAAATAAACATTAACTGGCATTAGACAAAAATCAGTGGAGATGCAAAAAAATTTGTTCTGCAGTTCCATTCTTCCTCCTGTATTCCTCACTCTATAGCCCATCCTCATCCATATCCTCACCCTCCTCTGCATTATACCTTGCGGGAAATGTAGTTAATCTTTAAAAAAAATTACAAAAGAGAATACAAAATATTGTAAAGAGTCCATGCTTAATATGCTGAAATTCGCTATAAAACTGAAGCAAAGCTGGAAGATAACTGAGCTGTATAACACAATTGAACCAACTGACTAATGAAGCCCTTGGGCTCTATAGTTTCCTGAAGTGTTGCTTTTTGGAAGCTCTTACGGGTTTTATCACTTCAAATAAATGTATCACTCTGTATCTACTTGTGCAAATGTTTTGTCAGCCTGGCAGAAGATGATCTGACAGGCTGACAGAGCATTTGTGTTCAAGGAGATTAAAAAAAAGAAAAGAAAAAGAAATAGAATGAGAAACCAGAATGTCAGCAGCTATAACATCATTTCAGTGTCAGGTTTAGAATCACAGGAAATACTGCCCATTTGGTTTCTTAGGCAAATAATTAAGTACATAAAATGCAGCCTTGTTTCTCACTGCTGGTTGAAGAACATAAATGTCCCCAGAAGGATACGTCTGTTACTTTCCCCCCACCCTGACAAAGGGACAGAAATGAGATGCTGCACTTTGGAAGCAAAGGTGAGACAGAGACTAGCGGCTGGCTTAGCCCTGAGTTAAAGAAAGGGGGGAGATTTACTGAGGGCAGAATTAAATGCTGAGGCTGCACAGTGTGTGTCACTTGGTAGCAGTAAAAGATTTAGTTTCATAGAATCACAAAGTTATAGGGAAGGGAGGTATTCCACTGGTTATCTAGTTCAGGCCCTGGCAGTGCAGGAATCAGGCGTGGCTGCCCCCAACTCCCTACACAACAGCATTACCTGTGGAGGGAAGATTTATATTTTACTCCAACAGCTGAAATCCCCACCAAACCATGGATTTCCTGGGCTGCTATCACCACTGGGAGGAAAAGATGTAATTACCATGCACAGTCTCGCCTGGCTATACTTCTTCCTCTGAAGCAGAGGCTCCTGTAAATTCATCATCAACACAGCAAGGCCATGTGAAGGGACAAGAATGTAACCTTTGGAATGTCAGTTCTATTCCTCCCTCCTATGCAGCAAAACTGAAGCTCCCACTCAGGAAACTTTTTGCTCTCATCTAGAGAGTTGAGCTGTCAAATAAATTAGGTCTGCAGGTCAGAAATATAATCTTGGTTAACATTACATCCCTTCCCTGAAGCCAATACTGAGTCTGCAGGAAGAAGCACTGAGAAAGCAGAGTAAGGCTTGAAGGCAGCAAAAAATATGATAAAAAAAATTAAGTGGGGACCTCAACTTTGTGGAAACATGGCTTTTTCTTTATCCTCCACAAATGCAATGCTTTCTGTGAAGACAGGAATGTCAAGACAAGACGGCAGCAGCAACCAGCACCGAGCTAGACAACTCCAGATGTTTTGGGGCTGCAATTTGGATGAACCCTAGACATCAGACCCAATGGCAGAGGGAGTTGTACTTCAACAACACCTGAAGGGTCACAAGTTGCCTGTTCTGAGCTAAAGGAGCAAGAACCCTTTGCTTTATGCACACAATATCTTTTGCCTTATATGGGAGAAAGTGAAACTTGACAGATTATCCCAGTCTGACTTATAATGCCATTTTCTTTTCTCTCCCTCATTTATGAGTCCACTCCACTCGCTATTCTGTATTCATTTGGATCTAGTAAGAGATTTTTTCCTGTTACTCTTGGCATCAGATACAACCATACAGAGAAGTTCCACTGTAACCAAAAAGTTGACATTAAGTGTGGTTCCCCAAAACCCCAGCAGAACAAATTTTATTTATCCTTTGCCTTACAGAGGAGAAATGTTTTGGGAAGTGCTAAGCTTCCTCTGTGGACAGTAAAGCAGTTCTGAAAGTGTCACTTTCTAATAGCTCTTCAGGGAAGCTTATACATCCCACTTCCTTTTCAGAAACAGGAAGAAAATAAGGTTTAAGAGGAAGAGTAAGAGCTTAGGATAAAACTGAATGAACTCAACTGAGGAGCACAGTGGGGAGAGCCTCCCCCACCTTCCACTCACTCTCCTTCTCACACGTTACACTTTAATAGTCCTTCAGCAGCACACACCAGTAACATTACATTTACATTTAACATGAGAAGTTTCTGCCTGAGTAAGAATGCTAATTTTTTTAAAAAAACAAATCACAACAACCAGAAAAAAGTTATATTTAAAAAAGAAACAAAACAGAAAAGCCAAACCAAAACATTTTTTTTGAACACTAAAGAAACAAAAACGAGCCTTCCACATCTTTGGGAAACAAGAACTTTCCAGTTTCACCTACATATATCACTGTTTGACAGGGTCCCATGAAACATTCACTTTCTCATGTGTTTTACACGGTGTAATTCCACAGAGCTTTAAAGCAAACTGAAAGGTATGTAGGAAGACTTAGGATAAGGTTCTGCTCCAGAACTCCAAGGTCTACTAATTCAGTCCAGATACAAATATAATCAGAGCTTGTAAATAACAAGTAAAATTACAAGTTACTTGAAATTACTTCATATTCCTGAATAAGTAAAGGCATAATTAAGTTACATTATAATTGCAACATAACAAGGAATCATTCAAACCTTTTTGCAATGTAAATGTGACAGTTTTACCGTTACTTTAATAGTTACACAGTATGTGTGTCTTCTACCACAATTCAGAAGCCTGTAGTACTGAATATTTAAAAATGTTACTGTAATGACAAGCAACTACTCAGGAGGACCCAAAAGCAGTAACTGCAATTGATTACTTCCTAGAATTAACTTTCCAAGAAGTAACATTCCAAGGGAAGGAGAGAGGAGAGACAGAATTAAGACAGGCCCTTTTCACACGGCATTTTCCATGCAAAAGGGTGCCTGGAGCATCACGCAATTGTGAGAAGCGATCAGCACGACACACTCACAATTGTGCAATGCTCCAGGGGCCAGCAGGCACCGATCATGCACCTTTTCATTTTCAGTTGGAAGCCGAAAATGGTGTGTGATCGTGCATTGCTCCCAGGCCCTGCGCACACTTACCTGGTGTGCGAAGCCCCCAGAGCCGTGCTGGTCGCGCTTTCTGCCCCAGCGCTGCAGAAGGAAGAGGCGGGGCTCTCGTGCAATCAAGCAGCTCATGTGGAGTTGAAGCAGCAAAGACGTGAGAGCCTCTCGCTGGAGGCTGCTTGCGCGATCCCCACACCCCAGCGCTGGAAAAAGATGTGGAAAGGGCCACAGAGTAGCCCTGAGCACACACCTAACGATTTTTTTTAAAAAATTATTATTATTATTATTTTTACTACTGGAATTGAAGTCATTGTTCTTATAAACAAAAATCCATCATGGCTGTTATCCAATAACTGTAAGGCTGTAGTCCTCTTCATACAATACCTGATGAAGGCCAAAGCATGCAGAAACAGCTGTAGGAAAATGCTGCTGGGCCCGCACCTGGCAAATGTGTAGTTCTCTTCCCTTTCCCAGCATGGATGACTGGGTGGGGAAGCTTATGTGTGTAGACATCTAAATGTATAGGCTTTCTTGCCTTAGAGGTCCACAAAAGGTTTGAGCAGGAGTGATTTGTGGAGAGGGCACACCACAATTCAAAGTCAGAGATGCAGCCCTATAACCCTTTTGTAACCCTCCGTTCCTTTGAGTAGTGAAGGGGAGCAGAACTTCTTGCTAACCCATAACAAATCATCCAAAGATCTATTGAATTCTGATTTATCTTCTGCCTACTGTGAATTTGGGTTTAGTTAAAAGAAATTTCCCCCATCTTACCTAATAAAAATAACGGTTTGATTTGAAGTCTCACATCGGAATAACAGGACATTAATGATATTTAAGTACAAGTCAAGTTGTTAGGAGTTCGATAAACACTGTGATACATTTGCCTTCAGCATCTTTTCACTGTCTTACTTGAAATGTAGGCTTATAATCCTATGCTGTGAGAACCTGTAATATGTCCCAAAGCTTGTGGTAAGCTTCTCATCTATGGAAATTTAAGGGCAGGTGCCTGCATGCAGTGGAGTTAATACTTTTTAAAAAAAATTATATTAATTAATCCTGATTAATTGATTCTGTTAATTTACACAGAGCTGTTCTTAGCCACACGGCAAATGGTAACCCGCAAGCTGATACATTTATATTCACATAATCACATAGTATGCTGCCCACAAGGAGGCATTTCAGGAAAGTGAACGAAAACAAAATAAAAGAACATGAACAGGATTTCTTTAAAACACTAGTACTGATATGCCAGAGAGCCAGCATGGTATAATGGGGCCTTTCCGCACTACACTGTTATAATGCTATTATTCCACTTTCAACATCAGTTTAGGGAAAGGTATTTCGAATTCTCAGCCAGAAAGCTCTTTGGCCTCAGTAAACTACAAACCCCAGAATTCCACAGGATGTTGAAAGTGGAATAACAGCACTATAACAGTGTAGTAAGGAAAGGCCCATGGTTTGAGTGCTGGACTACAATCCTGGAGATCAAGGTTTGATTCCCCATGGAGCCATGGAAACCCACAGGGTGATGCTGGGGGCATCACACACTCTCAGCCCCGGAAAACCCTATGGTATGTTCACCTTAGGGTTGTCATACATGAGAAATGACTTGGTGGCATACAGCGACAGCAAGTGAAATGCCAATCACTGATCATACTAACATAAAAGTTCAAAAATAGATGTTTCAAGTCACCTGTTGACTGATGCAACCTCATGAATTTCATAAGATTTTCTTATTAATGTTAATGAGGAACTATTTTGAGGTTTTACTTTTGAAATCCAAGCTTGGTCAAGCCCCTTTCTTGGATCAACACAGTAATTCTTCCAAGTCAATTCTGTGTCTATTGAGGAAAAAAATAGTCAAAATTTAAATTTACATGGTAACTTTGTGTGTATATGTGTGTGTTATTGTTTAGTTCAAGGGGAACGTCCTTGTATTTGACAGGTACTCAAGACCTGCCTTTTGCTATGCAAATGTGAATGTACCTGACAGCTCTGAACTCTGACTTCATCCACAGTCTGACTAGCTTTATTTTATTTCCTCCTGGGAGGCAGAAATTTCATGTCTTAAGTGAAACCACTTCTCTTGTTTCAAAACCCTTTGTCTTTCTTCAGTTCAGTGAAATGAAGTCATAACACTGAGAATTTAGTTACTAACAGCTAACAGATGACATGCTGAGGAATAGCCAGCATTTCTAACACAACAAATTTTCAACAGAGAAAAACAATGGAAAGATGTGTGAAACTCAATCCTCAATTCAAAAGAAATCACAGAAACATCTTCAGAAAACTGAGAGACAATAGGATAAAACTCCTTTTGAAATCTGAATTATCCTATATAGGCAACTCCAAGCAAAAATTTCCATTTGATGATGATCCTTCCATCAATGATTTGCTGAATTCAGAATATTCCCTTATTCTGGAATATTTTAACCCAATCAGACCCAATCAACTATGATTCTTTCCCTTTTTGTCCCTCATGGTACTCATTCACTTCAAAGAAAAATCTTACTTACCTGCTCACTACTCATGTAACTTTCTTATTGTGTATATGACATTGCTGTATGTTGGGAGATACATGTCCTATAGGTTCTGACAATGCAGTATAAGTGTATATATATTCAGTAAATATTTTATATATATATATATATATATATGATTATATATATATATAAAGAGTATCAAGTGGTATCTCTTTTCCCCATACATACTTTTTTTACAAGAAATGTCCATCTTAGCTTGGACTGGCACAACTGATGTATCTGCAATCTGAAGATATAAACACACTGGTGAACCTGTCTCACCGCACCCAATTGTCCCAGTCTACCAAATGTCTTAAGTCTTTCTATTTGAAGAATGTAGGTGACAGGCTGACCTTGACACAGCATAAAAGCCACTTACAGGAAGAGTATTCCAAGAAAAGGCAAGTACTGTCTTCCATTTCACATAAGGAAGCCTTAAGGTGGAGGAGCTCTGAGTGCTACCAACCAAAAATGCTTTGTGGCTGTTCTATGGTAAGAAAGAAAAAAAAGACAAGGGGTTTACAGCTGGAAAACAATGAAGTGTGGTGCTCTAGCTGCCTGCCTAGAAAGTCTGTGAATGGGGCAGGGCGACTGCACAGTAAAAGTCTTGCCAGTCTTGACAAGCATCCTCAGTCCCACAATTCACTTTTTATAGAAACAGTGGTCCTCTCAGTGTCTATAGCTCTAAGTCACTCATTTCTAAAGTTGACAGTACACACATACCTATATTTATTCAAAGTAAACCACATAGTGTTGATGAAGACTAACTTCCTATTATGTTTGTTTTAAGACTGTTTTAAGAAATAACTCAAAGGTGATGTTCTACAGAATGAGCAAAAACTGAATTCAAATGTAAATGCAATATATTTTCAGTGTCTGTTAACAGGAAGCCAAAGCCATCTTGATATTTTCATACTTAACCTTCTCTGTCCTCCTTCTCTGTAAAATGATGTTTCCTTTGCCTACCAGTTTACACTTCACTGTTACTCTTAACAGTTTACACATGCTTTTTTTCTTTTAAATGCATTTAAACATGATTAGTCTAAGTACTGCCAGATGTTGCTCGACTGAATGCAGCTATGTTTCATTTTTTGGCTCAAAATGCTTTTGCAATTTAGGACAGGTCTTGTGTCTTTAAACGTGCTCTTGGCTTATGGTCTAATTTCTAAGATCTTTTTGTATAAACCCATACTTACACAAATTAGATGCCAGTCATGCCCCATGAACTCCTTTGCATGTATTAACAAAATTAGTAACAAAATATTAAGGAATCTGAAGTATAATGTCAGCTCACAAGCTCTCTCTACTGTGTGCCGGAGCTTCATACATTACTCTTATGAATGGGAAAAGTGGATGTACTGTGGCTGCAGGTCACAGTTTTGGACCCATCCCTAATGTTATGTGTTTTTCCCTGCTGTTAATGTCACTGCCAGTGCCATATTTGCTATTTATGCTGTGCTAGCAGGATTCCAGAACCAGTGAGGTGTAGTGGTTTGAGTGCTGGACTAGCAGTCTGGGAGACCAGTGTTTCAACTCCTGCTCAGCCACTCACTGGTGACCTTTGACAAATCACACTCTCTCAGTTTAAGAGAGAGAGAACAACTGCAACCCCCTCTCAGTAAAACTTGCCAAAAAATCTCCTAGAATAGCATTGTTACAAGTCAAAGTCAACTTGAAGCCACATAACAATAGCAACATCAGGATTCCAGGATCTGAAGAAGTCTCTGCATGTAGACTTCTCCATTTCAGTGGTCCTTCCTAATGTCTAGGTGGCAAAAATGGGGCGCCATACATTGTCAGGGATGGGGCTAGAAAAGTGGCTGCATAGCCTCTTTCTACCCTTCTTGCCTCTTCTTGTAAGTACATGAACATAAGGAGACTTGCCTCACACTAAGCAAGGCCACGAGTCCATCTAGCTCAGCACTAGAGGTAGAAGCTATGTGGCCCCAATTGCCGTTTTTGCACACCCAAGTCCTCCAAGGCTCCCTTGAGGGACACTTTATCTGCTGCCAGATTTCAGTGGTTGATTCTCTTCCCTGCATGGCTTGTCACTGAAGTTCCACATGAAACTGGTATGCTAAATTGCTACTACAGCACCAAAGTTCCAAGTGACGAATCAAAGATCCCCCTTCAAAGTTGCAGTCATATGATACACCCCTCACTCCCCCACTACACTCCCTTGGAAGCCTCAGGCCCTCCTGGTAAAAAGAAAACCTGTTGGAGATTGAGTTAGAAAGTTGGTGGTAGCAAAGCAATTGAGAAGAGTGAGTTATGAAAGATAAATTCAAAGCATCCATTTAATTTCAAGTGAGAAATGGGGAGCTGCAATCAACTTGAGTAGAAGCAATTAATTATACAGGGGAAACAATTAATTAAGAATGAGCTATTAAAGCTTACAGACTGAAGTTCTCTCAGAGTATTCCCCGCCCCCGCCCCAAAAAAAGAGAAATAGAGGAGTAGGCAATCCCAAGACTAGAGGATGACAGGGCTCTGTCTACCAGCAACCATAGAGTTTGCTACTTGCAGGACACTTCCATCTGTTTATTATGCAGCTGCCACTGAGGGTGCTGTCCCTACCCTAATTACAGTTTATCAATTAATTAATTACAGTTGATTTCAGTTCACCAGAAAATTAACTCTTACACATTCAGTTACAATTTATTTTAGAATCAACTTAATGAATTTAGTCCTCAGCAGCACATATAAATTTAGTAAACTTTTTCTACGTTTTAACTGAAAACATAATTAAAATTTGGATTTTTAAAAAAAACAAAGTACACCTCTTGAGTATTTAACCTGAAAAAATGGTTTCCAGTGCTATTGCAGTTGCCCATTTGCAGTCTCTGTTAATTGGCAGACACTTTTCAGGATTTCCGACAAGAGGCCCAGGCCTACTTGGAGATACTGGGGACTTAATGTGAAACTTCTGCATGTGTACCAGTGAGTTATGGATCTTCTGCTCTCTTATTTTTAACTCACACGTTAGCGTTATGGTGGTTCCAGCAAAACCTTCTTTAGCATTTTCTGGAATGGCTTTTGGAATTTATTTTAAGAACAATACCAAACAAGACTGATTAGTAACTATTTTCTGACAGTACCCTACTAGCATCATTCATGCATTTGTATACAGTTATTTTTGTGTGTGCACTTATAGGTATTACATGTACATATGCTTTATGCTCTGCGAATAGCAATTTGCGAAGACAAGCATCATTTCAGTTTGAACAGTAAAAGTAAACTGATTTTTGTTAGATATATTTTTGTACTGCTTTATTTGTGGAAAAGAAATTGACAGTATAGAAATGTTTTTCTTCCTGAAAAAGGAAGAGTATTTATTCTTTATTTCTACTTCTCTGTATAGACTTTATTTCTGAATCTCCAAAGTGAAAAGATATACAGAAAGCCAGGTTTTGCAGTTGTTTTAATGTTTCTAAATAGGCAAATGTTTCAATGATTTAATTTTCCAAATAAAAGATGGCACAGGGAAAGAGTTAAAAATGACACAACAGACTGGAACAAATGGAATTGAAAAATGTGGATGTTAAATAAAAAGAAACATGGGACATTATTAAAATGTTATCAATTAGTGTCTCACTCAATAATCAATAGTAATGTACTGCTGAAAGGTCCAGGAATCTAATATTAAATTCAGACATATCCTAAGGGAACTATACATCAAATAGAAATCAATGTTATAAATGAGGCTATTAACTCTCTCTTCTTAGGAGATATCCATTACAAAACAGATTTTTAAACATGCACTGGCCCTCAAAATGGAATCTAATACTGTGAAGACATCTGAATACTGAATGAAAAGTGCCAATCATTTGTTACTCATTCTTGACATCAGTAACAATATTTGTCATTATATTTATAAATAATACTGCAGTATAACCAAAGGATATCAATACAGTATTAAGATTTTGAAATGTTACATCCATGTCAGCATCTTAAGCATTTATTTGCTGCAGCTGAAGGATTCAGAATGAATGTTTATATTACAATCTAATGAAAGATAAAATGAAGTTGTTCCTGTTTGTCCAAACTGAAAGTTTCAAACTGTATTCTGAACAAGGACAACAGTTGTTCCGTCCTTCATTTTGATGGACAAAGATAAAAGAATTTTTTTATGCCTTTTACCAAAGAGAAACTGCATCCTATTGCCATCCATGTGATTCTCTAGCACTTGTGAAAGTTTACCCACCCCAGTCGTTGAAGAATATGGAAGACTGTGAGGGATAAAGTTAAATACAAACACAAGTACTGGAGCTGAAATTAAAACAAGCAAAGCTAATTCAGGAGACAGGAAAGTCATGATTAAAACAAGCTGTAAACTCTGTTTTGTGAACTTACAAGGTTGGAAATGAAGACTATAAAGTGCTGAATTCATATACTTTCAAAGGCTTTGAGTTAAAAAGGGGGGACTGCTGCAGCACAAGGTTCTTTCAAGTATATATCAGCTTCCCATTTTGGTCCAAAGATAGCAGTAAATTAATATTTTTAATTATACAAGCCAAGGCTTTTGCTTATTCTTACCATATTAAAAACTAAGTGAAAGAGCCATGAGTTGCCGACACTGAATCTTTGTCTCATCTGTTCAGCATTCCCTCATCAAGTAATGATTTCTCCTTACTTTTTGAAATTTCATCCCAATTTTTCTACCTTCTGCATCCTACATAAAGACATTGCCTAGATATCACCATGGTCTATGTTAACTCCTATGGGAATGTCCAAAAAAAAAAAAAAAGACAGGAACCTAGCATTGCACTTGCCAATCATTCTCTAACAGGAGGTGTCGTGGCTCGTTGGAAGGCTACTGGTTCAGCAGTTCTGCTGTCACAGAGATGCTTGCAGATTAAAAGTCAGCCAGCTGAACTGCTAGAAGTAAATAAACATCAGAATATTCTCAAGATCCATGAAAAATTTGTATTAAATTAGTGCGTATTTCAGATATACTTTTGAATGTTATGTTTTTGACTCATGTGACTTGGAGCAGGGTGCAGGCCTTTTTACTGGAAACAATTCTGGCTGCTTATGAAGGGGTCAACAAGATATCTTACCACTTTTGGCCAATTCTCTTGAAAAGTAAGCAATGACGAAACATTTAATATTGTACAATGAGGGTAGAATCCCGGGAGCTACTTCTGGCAAAATGCAGGGTTTAGGCATGGTCAGAATATACAGTGGGTGGGCAGCATTTGATCACAAGCTGTGTAGGCTTCACAGAGAGAAAGCCATTCCAAAATTATTTTTGAACAGCAGAAAAACCAAGAACAACAAATTCACTTGACTTCAATAGGTGATACATCTAAATAGAAAGGCAAGGTACTACAGTGGGCCCTCAGTATCCACTGCACTTTGGTTCCAGGATCTCCCATGGATACCAAAATCTGTAGATGTTCAAGTTGTATTACATACAACGCCCTATATATAAAATGGTGATTGACTTTGCCTTTTGGATTTTTTAAAAATATTTTCAAGCTGTGATTTGTTGAATCTGTAGATAAAGATGTGTGGATATGGAAAGCCAACTATACAATGTAATTTAAGCTTGTTGAAAACAGGCAGCCATGCTGCATCACTTTCCAAAGTCCCTTTCTTTACAGAAGTGGCTTGCCATGGGGTGCAGGGAGATGATGAACAAGATACACCAGTAATGGAAACAGGGTTGAAAGCTTATTTGAAGCTCAGCTATTGTCTCCAATGTGTCCTATTTCATCTGAAAATAGAGAGGCAAACATCAGCTACAATTTGTTGCATAAGCTATGTTTCATTTCTCCTTTTCATCTTTATTTAATCTTTATGATACCACAACTTTTAAAATTTCAAAACATTGCCAAGTGAAGAAATTCAGTTTAAAGAATAACCTTACTTATGTCACAATTCTCTGCACACCCACTCAGAATAAGCCCCACTAAGTACAATGGGCCTTATAGTTGCTTTGGGTCCTATCTGGGAGAAAGGCAGGATATAATTGAAATCAAATTAATAAATATAGAAACAGTTACAACTAGTTGTTCTAGCTAGAGAAACAGCTAGAAATGTAAGAACTACATTTTTAACATTTTACATTCACTCTAAAGGTACTGAAATTTATATATAACTTTTTGTTTTAGGGTATGGTGTGTGTGTGCGCACGCGTGCGTGTGTGTTAGTCAAACTGGACCTTCTATTTAGGCCCACAATGTATATTCAACACATCAAATGTATAACAAGGTACAGAAAATGTGCCATATGTTCCAAAGAATATTCTCACTGTAATGGACTTTTTAATTATTATTTCAAAACCTTTATGTTCCCACTTTTCTATAATCTATAAATAGCGTCGTTTAGAAACTCAAAATTATATTCTGCTTCAAATCAAACGATATTTATAAAAAAAAATGCATTAATAAGTATGTGTTAAGAAACAAACATTATTGTCACACAGCTTTATTTATTTAATTTATTTATTTATATTGGGGAAAAAAGACAACATGCTGGAATAACTATTCCACATAATGAATTCTGACAGGCAATGCTGTGAGTAGTTAGGAGGAATGGTTAAGCATTCTGTCTTGAAGGAGATCTTATTTTTCAGGCACTCAGCGCGTGGCTTGAGGCAGGTTTCCACACTGAGAATGAATCATGATTAAGCAGCAAGCCAATGACTCGTTGGAGTATCTGAAACTCCACTCAGGGATTCTGATGATGTCATAAAGCACAAGAACAAAGCCTCAAAGTCCCCACAACCTCTGAGAGGGAATTAGGGCTCTGGAATTCAAAAACTGGAGGCAGCGGGTGGGGGGGTGGGGGCGATTCCTGGTTTAAATTTTACCAAATGGATGGACGGGCAATAAAATATAGTGGTGGGAAAATGTTAATGGACAAAGCAGACATTTCAAAGTTTATCCCTCCCTCTCTGGCTTTTTTAACTATGTAACAATGTAAATCAAAGTACCTTTGTGCAGGTGGGGGTGGGGGGAGAGGAATGTCTTATATATCACCTGCTGTTTTATAAACTTCACTCCTTCCCTGTTTGTTGTGGTACCGTTTTTCTTTGTAAATCAGCCCAATCTCCACAATTTCCACCAGTTTCATTTCTGCTACCTTTAAATTATATCCCCAAGCAGTGCTGGCCTTTTATTTATTTATTTTTTAAAAATTGTTTTATAGCGGGTGTGATCGAAGTAAATGGGACTGAAATCCTAGTAAAATAACAAAAGTATACAAAGAAAGAGGGTAAATGCAGCATATGCAGATTAAACATATCTAGGGATCCATCATAGATCAGCTCACTGTTGAATTTGGGCACTGAACTCCACTTAAGTCAGAAAATTATTCCTCTGTTTTGTTCCCTAGAATTATTCTAGGTGAAACAGAATCCTGTGATGTACAGCACTCAAGCAGCATAGTTTGCAAATCCCTCAGGCACTCATGTTCTTAGGACTCTCTGTTTAATCCTCCCTGGTCTTCCTAATTGTTACAACAAAATCGAAAGCATGTTGATTAAAAAATAGTGAGCTGTCCCCCTCCCCAAGAATCAAGTGAACAGAAGTTAAAAATCATTCTGCTCTTCAGTTCTCCCAGACAATGAAATTTCCAGAACCCATATTTAGTACAAAGAAAAAGGCTTGCAAAGAATGTGCAATGAGCTTACTAGCATCTTTGGCATTTTAATGTATACATGGTAACAATACTGAAAGTAAGTTATGACACAGAATTAAACATGCAAGTCAGCCGTGTTCCAGTGGGCCACTTCTCAGTTCATGTTTCCTATCTAGGTAATGATACTTCAGCCTACAAAAATACACTCAATGATCTTGTGAAATCTAAAGATAATGAGTGTGTAAAATTGAGCATATTTATAATACTTTTAAGTGGCCACCACTTATTCTTCCACAGTATATTAAAAAAAGAAATTCTCTTTAGTATTTTGCAAACATGCACATTCTAGACTTGATAAGTCATATGGGTTGTTTGTCATTATTCCTGCTGTAGCAGAGACACAAGCAGTCCTAAATGTCATGTATTTCCCCTTTTGTCCCTTGAGTGGTGGTCACGGTAGTTACATTGACAAAAAGTGTTCTGTTATTTCATACATGAAACTCAGGTATACATATACCACTCAAGGGACAAAAGGGGAAATAAATGACATTTAGGATTGCTTGTGTCTCAGCTATAGCAGAGGCTGCTGACAGTTTCTTTTGTTATGAACAGTAATAAACATATAAACAGTAAATATATATATATATATATATGAGAGAGAGAGAGAGAGAGAGAGTTTTTTACTGTTCATAACAAAAGAAACTCTTAGCAAAGCAAAGCCCAACACAGCAGGCTGACAGAAACACAGCTTACCAACCACTTAGGGAACCCTATCAACATTGCAATAAATCCTCTGATTTTGATACCTCTAAAAGACTGCAGAAAAGTGGGTATTGCTGGATGGTTTGTCACACATCTGGCAGACCACAATGTATCTGGTGAAATATATTCTGTTTGCTAGGTCATCTTGTTCAGTCCAGGATCAAGAAGGAACGAACAACAGACAGATCTCCAGAATTAACAGATGCAGCACGGTTTTCTTAGTCAAGGAATACTCAGATGTGGTTTTGCCAATTCCTTCCTCTGAAATGGTATTTCGCCACATGGTATTTGTTCGTGGTCTCTCATCCAAGTAGTAACCAGAGCTCACCCTGCTTTAGCTTCCAAGCTCAGACCAGATCTGGTGCCTTTAGGTATTTAGGTGGTTCAAAGGTAAAAGACAATGCAATGTGGCAAAGTACAGAAATAGAACATTCAATGCCTGCTAGAACAGGAAGGCTTTTGGTAGCTGGTAGAAAATAACTAACAAAGGGGCTGCTGCTATCATCATCATCATCATCATCATCATCATCATCACCACCACCACCACCACCACCACCACCTCCTCCTCCTCCTCCTCCTCTATTGATATCCAGTCTTTTCCCCAAAACAGGCAACTTACAAATTAAAAACATAATACAAAAGATAAAAATTAAGTTGGGATTAAAGCTACTGACAACATTTAAAAACCACGAAAAGCACACAGTTGAACATTATTTTTCAAAAACAGTTTAAAAAGCAGTACAATTAAAACTACTGGTACACAGGTTTCCTTGATGTAGAAATTTTAGACCCTGTCCATAATGAATGAAGAATGTGTTAATAAACATCTTAAGAATGAGGATGGACCTTCGAAAAGAACCTTCTTACGTTCCCACCAGGCGCAGATTTTTCTGGAACATGGAAGAAAAGTTCTGCATATCTTAATGTATGGGTTGGTTCAAAGAGTTTATCATCAAAGACAACCAGCCAGTACTAAATTATCATTGGCTCTATGTGACTTGATTGGCTGCAACTCCATTACAGTTGATACATTTTCCTCAACCTTGCTCAACCTAACTTCTTGAGCTATTTAGGAAAAGTATTACCGTAAGTATCTTTGATACGATGGTTTTCTTCTGAACACTTTTTAAAGCATACTCACAGAAAAGATGGCTTATTCGGGCAAAAATAACTCTCAAGAGAACTATTTATGATATAATGGAAAAGTAATAAAGAGGTTTTCCGTGAACAGGTTGCTGTGTGTCTGACGTGAGATGTCAGATAAAAAGTGAGAGATCAGGAGAAAACTGTTTATTAGATGACACTCTCCCTTTTTTCCTTCCCCAGTCTGTTTTAACACCGAACAAGACAAAAAGACACAGAGAGACTGCTTCAGATGCTTAGTAAGGGGGCGGGGAGAATCAAATATGTAGAAGGCCTAAGTATTCTTTGCTATTTATCCAGTCAGAAGTCAGCAAGGCAAAAACACTTTATATGATTTAATTCAAGGCACTGCAGGATAACAATCTTGTGCCTTTTTCCTCACAAGGAAAGAGGTGTTATAACATCCACAGATACTATATATGGATATGAAGTCAGATAACGAAATACAGTGAAGAATCAAATGTAAAGTTTGCTAGGACAAAAGCTCAAGTGTGTTCTAGCATGCTTTTGGTCATTAGACTTTAGGATCCAAAGCACTGTTGCTTTTGATGGGACAACTCTACTGGAATCTGGTATTTCTGTTTTAGATAACTATGCAATAGTTACAAGGTGTATATGAAGTTGGCATGGAATCTCAGACTCATACAGAAGTGGCCTCAGTGTTAATACAAATGCCTCAGCCTCTAGTTTTACATATTTGATTCAAGTAGAGGACTCATCTTCCATTACAGAATACAAATCCCTCACTGTCATGCAGCTTCATATTCTTTTGTCTTGACTTTCTCTTTGTGGCAGATTCGTGATGTCCACCCTCCGTTTAGCTTCAGATCAGCACCCTCAGAGAGCACCCTGAGAAATAGTCAGGGATATTCTTCCCAGAGGCTACCAGGTAAAATAGGAATTGCCAGTTCAAGGAAATTTCTAGGTGTTCTGTGTTCACTGAGTTTCTTCAGAGTCAAAGAAAGCCTACAACATCCTTACTTGTTAGCCCAATCCACAGCACACAAGAGAACCCAGGCCCACAAACTCCAGAAGTATGGAACATACATGATGGGTTATGGAGATATTAACAGATGGAGGAGGGCTTTTACCAGATAAGTGGAGGACTAAAAGAAAGCATCTTTATTATATAGCCATGAGTAATAGGTGTGACTTTAATAAAGTTTAGCTGACATAGCATTTCAAATGAAGGATAACTAGCACAGTGCATTCGGACCAAGGTTAACTTTCTACAGTGATGCAATGTTAAATGTACACTGACATGGGAGAAATCAGATGAAGAATACTATCTCTTTCTAAGCTCATTTTTTTTAAAAAAGTAGACAGAAAAAACATAGGTTTCTTTTTAAAAAAATTATCTTAGTTGTCCAGAATTAAACTAATTAAAGGCAATGAATCCTTTTTTCTCAGCTCTCTTTATAATATCTTTCTTAAGGATAATCTAGCTGGGATTGCAAACTTTGGTTACAAATTCCCATGGTATTTTCTTTTTCCTTCAAAGGATGGTCTTCATACTTCCATTTTATTCTTTCCTTGCTCAAGATACCTTAGCTCATAGAAACGAGGAGTTCATTTATTTTACTGGGTCCATATGTTTCCGATTAATGATACTTGTAATACATCTCAGTTACTAGTTGTCTTTTTTAAAGAATGCTCAACATGGGCTATTTTATAAAAGTGTATGCTGTTTAGAATCTAAAATGTGTTACATCAGAGCTCTGCAATAATTGCAGTGACGGGAGCATTTCTTTTTTTCTTTTTACTTTCAGAAGAAACTTGAAACTGATCAGACTGCATACTAAGATTCAGTCACTGAGATCAGAATGCAATGCTGGATGAAAGGTCATAGATGTTCATTTGGATAACAGAAAATATGTACAAACCCCTACCCTTAAATTTATGTATTAAAAATATATTTATTGAAAAAATGCCTATGTTTGCTAGGTAGACTGTTAAACAGAATATATGAGAAAGAGCAAACTGTCCTCATTTACACAGAAAAACTTCCTTTAAATCAATCTGTCTCATAGAAGCACTTTTGGACTAAGACTCTTTAAATTTTACAGAATAACCATAGGTCTAATATGTGTCTGCTTTCTGCTCAGAAAAAAAAACTAATTAATTTTTTTTTCAAAATCAAAATAACCTTTAAAAATATCTGCTGTTTAAAATCAACTAATTTTTTAAAAATATTTCTTTCTTTTGCTTAACTATACAAAAGAATAGCCTTAACCTTCAAATATTTAACAGTACAATTTAACAATGCTACAAGGCAAAAGTAGCTTGCAAAATTACAAAATGAACAAAAGGATTAACCATTTGAGAGAGCAGTCTCCTAAGTGCATTATGAAGAGAGTGGATGTCCACAAAGAAAAACTGCTGCTTCCAAAGACCTGCCTGCTTCTGCTCATCAGAGCAGAAGGTGTGGGTGACAATATCTTTTTTAGCTTCCTTCCCATTGTCTCCAATGGCAGGGAAATTACTATGCCCAACCCGAGCTCATGTGGTTTCCAGTTTTGTTGGTGGTGTGTATGTGTGGTTTATCCAAGCAACAATGAGGTCTAGAATCACAGAATCATAGAACTGGAAGAGACCACGAGGACCATCCAGTCTAACCCCTGCCATGCAGGAATACACAGTCAAAGCACTCCCGACGCATGATCATCCAATCTCTGTTTAAAAACCTCCAAAGGAGACTCAACCACTCTCCAAGGCAGCATATTCCACTGTTGCACAGCTCTTACTGTTCAGAAGTTCTTCCTAACGTTTAGGTGGAATGTCTTTTGATGTAATTTGAATTCATCACTCCCTGTCCTAGTCTCTGGAGCTTCAGAAAACAAGTTTGCTCCATCTTTAATATGGCATCTTTTCAAATATTTAAACATGGCTATCATATCACCTCTTAACCTTCTCTTCCACAGGCTAACATCTTGCAGAGCTTCAACCATCTCTGCACCGTACACACAGCCATGTCAATGATGCAGAGGACTTTTGAAGGTAGAACTCTGCTGCAGTATCTTGCAGTCCCTAGGGCAATATTGCCAGGGACCAGAATGTCACATCCATCTTGTTACATCATGGATAGTTCTCATTAACTGGTTATTATACCCAGTTCTCTTGAACTGCTCAGTCTACCCTCCATTAAAGAATATATACTATCTGTTGAAGTAAATAATTAATTTGAAAGAAAATTCTCATTGGTAATTAATATTTCTGCTGCAGTAACACTAAAGCCTTTAGTTTTAAATGCACTTTTGAATAATCACGAGGAGTCCTACAATTCTTGAGAACATTTATTAAGGCAAAAGTGCTTTCTTAGTAGTTATACTAACACTAACGGCTCTATGCACGTTGAGTATATATTTATATTGCAAGGAAGGATATAAATTCTGAGAAAAAAAAGAAATAATATGTGGGAAATAAAACGTTAATGCGTATGGGTGTCTCTGTGAGAAAGCAAATATTGGAATAGCTACCATATGGAGAACATTGAGTGTGAATTCACATATATGAAACGACATATGGGATTAGGTTCTTTTTGGATTCTTCCAACATAATTCCCAGTGTGTGAACCTGCCATACATGTGTGATTTGCCACACCTGCCACAAATGCTGTGTTAAGCTGTGTCTGGGCTGAAACAGCTGTGCTATCAAGGCTCACAACAAGACAAATGCTGCATGTGGATCACTCAAATCTGCATTGATTTAGTCAACCTCCTTGATCCTTGTTTACCTTTTTTTTCCTTTTTAGGCCACTTTTATTATTTAGGTTATTTTCAAAGTATTTAAAATGGCTTTTTTCAAGAATTCACAAAGATAAAGGGCCATGAAACATTATTTCTTATGGAATCCCCTTTCCCTTCTAGAAAGCTTAGCCTAAACGTTTCATATCTGGATACTTTAACTTGCTTTGTGATAGAATCACTTCCACATCGTTAGCTATTATCCCTTTTCACGTTAGCAGTACTGATTGTACTTAACACTCAGTATTTAACACTAATTATTTTTCCTTATTAAGAGCGAACTTGAGGGCCCATTTTAAGATTATATTACAGCTAGCATAACTGCCTTTTGCAGCACTGTGCAAGGAGGCATCTAATACCTCCTTCTGTTTCTTTCAGGCTACGTAATGGCTGCTGGACAGAGTCACACACAGCTCTGTCTCTACAACCCAAACAGGCACCGAATGGTTGGGGGTGTACCAAGAGAATCTCATTGTGCCATCACTCAGCTGGTAGTTGTCATCATCTTGGACGTTATACATGACATACACTGGCCAAGCTTTTATGCTCCACCAATGTTAAATAAGATCTCAGCCTTCATGCAACAAGAGATGAATTCAAATTTAATTTAGTCTGACTGGAATCAACAAGATTTTATTATAAATACTTGTATTGATGCATATTGTACAATTACAACACAATTTAGGACTGTTAACTTAATTGCCTGAGGGTTTTTTCTTTAAAGCAGAGCTAGTTTGCTGTTCTTCCACTTCTCTTCTTCTCCACTTTTTTTCCTTCTCTCATAAACCAAGATGATCAGAAGAGACACAATACATCCATTAAACTACACGGTTAGGGATTCTTATTGCCAACACTATATCTGTACACATTTCATTTAGCACTACGAAAGGCTCATTCAAAAGCCTATTAATCTGAGTGGAAATCCATTGTAAATGATACGTAAAGAAGAGGGTTTATAGCAGCTGAGGCCATTGATGCAATGCTTCCTAGACAAAGAAATCTGAACTGAGATGTAAGCTCCATAGTTGGGATTTGCATGCATTATGAGGTTAATGCTGCTTACACTAAACATTGTTTTTTCTTATAAAAAGCTTTTCCTATTTGCATATTTTTCTTCATATGTTTATTTGTTGTTATTAATGTGTTTCATGACTCTTGTTCAGGTAAACTTACCAGTTAGGTATTCAAGTACAGCTGCCATATACACTGGAGCACCGACCCCAATTCTGTACTTCGGATGACCTTTCTTAATGTAACGTAGCATTCGTCCAACAGGGAAAATGACCCCTGCCTTTGCTGAGCGAGAGGTCTTCGTTGACTTTTTCTTCCCACCCCTGCTGGACATCTTCTTTGAATTGGGTCCCACTCAACAGACTGAAAAAACTGTAAATAAGAAGAAAGTGTGACATGATCAAGAGGGTCTATAATGATTACTTGCAAAAGATGAATGATGCCTTCACAGCATCACTGACACAATCAGGCCCACAGATTTCTGACTACATTTCAGTTCCAACTGTGTGTGTGTGCCTTCAAGACACCTGTTGACTTATGGTGACCTCATGAATTTCATAGGATTTTCTTAGGCAAGGGATACTCAGAAGGAGCTTTGCCAGTTCTTTCCTCTGAAATACAGCCAACAGTTCCTGGTATTTATTGGTGGTCTCCCATCCATGTACAAACCATAACTGATCCTGCTTAGCTTCTGAGATTTCATGGAATCTGGTGTCTTTAGGGTATTTAGGCCCCAACTGCCACATACTACAGAGTTATTTTCAAAGAACACCAAGAGTTATTTTAATAGTATTAACATATAAATTACTAAGCCAACGCCCAAGACTGATCAAGCTCTACAAATGTGATTAGCTTCTAGTCCTTATGAGTAAGGCAGATAGATGAATCCAACTCTATGATTCCATGATTCTATGATAGAGAGAAACAAAAACAGAACGACCTGGGTAAAATCTCTGAAGCCTAAGGTACAACAGGACAGGATTACTAGAAATTTTTCTATGTCCACATTGTACCCCCAAACTTATAGTTAATTAAAGTGAAATAAGCAAGAATGTGAAAAAATAATTATGATATCATTATTTTTATTGGTTTCACATAAACTATTGATTTTAACACTGAAGCCATATTTAATTATTAAGATTCTTTATCTATTTTTGCTAAGTTGGTGTTACTCCATTTTATCCTCATAAGAACCCTGAGAAATAACCTCAACTAAGAGCAACTGGGATAAAGCACCCAGTGAACTTTACAGACATATGAGGATTTTTACTAGGAATAATCTATGGTCTGATGCTCTAACCACAATACCACACAGACTTAGTTTACTATTCTTTCTATGGGATGTGAATTAATCACAACAGTCATATTTAAATCAAAGGACATATTTCAATGACACACAAATTATAAAACATAGAATCTGAAGTACAGAATAAGTGTAGAACTAAGATGTCTGTTTTTGTGACTATTCACAGAAAAGGAAAGCGCCTGAAGGCTATCTAGTCGAGATTTCCATTCAAAAACCAAACCACTGTGTGAATATGATAACACACGAACAGTCTGCAATCAGGTAATACACAATCAGTGCCACAAGGAAAAGGCAAATTCATTGCAGGAAAATGCTACTGGCTCCAGATGATTCATACATGACTCCATGCCAACAGAGGAAAGCCACTCAAGGTCACTCACCAATTTAAAAATCTATGGGGGGTAGGGGGTGGATTTTCCATCCCAGATATGGTGTTGCTTCTAGTTTACATCATTTGAATACCATCTCTTGCAAGACGGTGGATACCATCATAAGGTGCAAGAAAAATAAGAACACAGAATCATAAATTTGGCTTTTGAACAGCACAATTTTGTGTATGTTTGCTCAGGAATCAATCTGGTTGTTTTCAATTAGATATACTCTCAGGAAAGCATGCACAGGAGTACAGTCTAAATACATGCCAGATATATGGATGTTTTCTTTTAAAACAAAAATGACACACAGACTTCACGATGTATCTCCAGCTTTTCCTAACCATCAATATTCATCTTTACCCATTATAATGGGCATTAAAAGATAAAAGGAATGGGGGGCAGAGTGGATGCCACGCTCCCATCGTGGCACATTTCATTTTACTTCTCACAAAATGAGCTTGGAGTAGGGGAACAAATCCACAAACTAAAAAACAAAAATTCCACTTAACTGATAACATTGTTCAAAATTACCAATACTATTCGCTGCTTTTTTCTTTAACTGATGCCAGATACCATAGCATAAGTAGTATGAGGGAACATATTGTAAAAACCCTACTAGATGTAAAAAGAAAGCCTCTGAACTGTAAAACATACCTGAAACTGCTACATGGAGCATCATTCCCAACCATCTTCCTGACTAGATCAGCCTGTTTGTACAAAAATGCCATTTATTGCAGAACTGTTTCTATGCTTGTTCTTTTTGGCAATGGGTAGATTTGCTTCCTGCTCTGACAAGTACATTGTCTGTCATCTATGGAATGTTTTATGAAAAATATATAATCATTCTATAAAAGTCACTTGGCACACTGTGGCACTAATATCAGATGTGTAGGCTACCTATCATGAAGTGAAAGTATTCTGCAGATGCTCAGAGGTATTCTGGTCTCTATTGTGACTTCAACAGATTTTATTTTAAACAAAGTTTAGGTCTATATCTTGGCCTCAAAACAACATTGCAAGACTAAATGCTACTGACACCCATTTCTGGCTACATCCCATAAGCACAAAAGATTGTTTTGTTCATTTATCTGTTTGGAAAGGACACAGGGCTGCAATTAAGCTCTTGGGGTTTAAAACTGTGGAATTCATATCCCCACCAATCAAGCTGTTTTATTCCACCCCCCTGCAGGAATTTCATAAACTTCAATCTGACAACTTCCTTCCACAAACATAATTGGACTGGACACCCATGAATGATGGCTGGCAATTGCATGCTAATTTACTACCACACACAAACTTATTGCTGATAGTTCTGCCGAGTGTCTGTCATTTTTAACTTGTGTTTTTGTAAGTGTATAGGCATTAAATTAAAATGTTGAAAAGCTCCGTGGAGAGTGGTGGTTTACAAGCACAGAAACTGTTGCTCTTTTGGGAGCTCGTGGTTTAGAAAACTACTCCAAATTCCTGAACCTTTGATTTCCTGTAATGCAAGCCTGTAGTGGCTTTTCCCTTCACCCCTATGGAGATAGACAGTTTTATAAACAATGTTTTATAAGCCAAAGGAAAACCCAATGGTGTATATTAGGCATAGGAAAACCTCCAGCTGACCCAAAGCTGTCCTAACACAAAGGGGTGCCTTTTCACAGTGATTTTTCCCCTCCCTTTTCAAACCAATCCTCCCCCATTTCTTGCTATTATTAAATCATCATGTCTAGGTTTTGAATTCTTTTTGCTTGTTCTCTCCATTAACTGCTTGTCTCTGCATTGTTCTGTTTCACTTGCTCCCAGGCTCTCCCCCTGCAATGCAAACCTATCAATACGTGTGTCAGGAAACTCAAAGGGACTCATTTCCAAATGAAGTAGAGCAAGTTCATCCAGTCCCACTCTGACATTTTGCAACTGCTGCTATTATGTGATTTCTGATCTGTGCTGACATGTCATACAGGGTTTTAAATAGGCTTCTACCTATTCTACACACTCTTGGTTGTCGAAATTTCAGATTGGGATCCTGTTTTCAATTGTGACTGCAATTTCAGTGCCTAACTGAATCTGTCTTTTTCTCCCACAATCTTGTTAACCTTTGATTTGCTCCCTTCCCACTGAGTTCAATAAGATTCACTCCCAGTATATTGTCACAGCACTACTACAGTTTTTATCAGCAATTTTTGAGCAAAACATTGAAAAGAAAAGAATTAAGAGGTTTCCTTCATCTTTCTTTTTTTTTTAAAAAAAAATGTTATTCTTAAATCAGATCATACAACAGCAATTGTATCCTTGAATTAAATCTAAGGAAAAAAAAGTTTCCATTATGTAACTTCAAAAAAACCATCTAGCAAAATGCGATCTTTCTCCATATAGATTATTGTAAGCACAGAACGAACAAATCTCTGCTGTCTGGCCAACTGTGCCATCTAAGTTGGCTCTTTAAAAAGAGGGAAGGAAGGACGGAAGGAAGGGAAGCCAGCCAGCCAGCCACAAAAAAAAAAAAAAAAAAGGGGGGGGAGTTTTAAAATATTTAAAACATTTCATGAGCAGTTAACACAAACACCCAATCAGACAGTAACATTTTACCCTGGAATATCATGAAGTGTTTTCAATAGAATTATTAAAGCGATGTCCTTTAAAATGGCAGAGGGAGGACAAGAAAAAAAAATCTGTGGTAAGAACATAACAACAGTCCTGCTGGATCAGACCAAAAGTGGAGAACCAGATGCTTATAGGAAACTCACTGGCAGAACATGAAGCCAACACCACCCTCCTTCTTGTAATCACCATGAGGTAGTACAGGGAGGAAGGCTGCCTCTGATACTGGAGGCAAAGTACAGACATCATGACTAGCATCATGCTAGCCTGATCCTTCACATGATTTTGTCTAATGCTCCTTTAAAACCTCCTAAATTGGTGGCCATCTTGCAGTAACAAATCCACAGTTGGACAACATACTGTGTGAAGACGTACTTCTTTTTGTACCTTTATATATCTTGAACATCCCACCATTTGGCTTCAGGTGACTTTGAGTTCTAATATTGTAGAAGAGCTATTTGCCTTCTCTACACCCACATAATTCTATATACTTCTATCATATCCCTCCACTTGCTTTTCCTTTAAGATAACAGCCCCAAACCTACCTTCATAAGGGTGTTGTCCTAGACCCTTGACCAACTCGGGTGCATTTTCCTGTAGTTTTCCCTTCTGTATGTTATTTTTCTGGAGCTGCAGTGATCAGAATTGCAGACAGTATTTCAAGTGTGTTTCCTTATCATGCATTTGTAAAAGGGCAGCGTGATATTGGAAGTTTTATTTTGGATTCCTTCCATGTACACACAGTGAAGGGTTTCTGCTCCAGTACTTCTCACTTGAAGAGATCTTTTGGAGATCTTTGTAATACATTTTTGTTTTAATCGTATTAAATAATACGGCATTGTCAACAAACCAGGGTGCCTAAGTGCTTAACCCTTTCTCCAGATTATGTAAGTTAAAAACACTGCATCTAATACAGACCCCTTGGGGTACAAGGACATGTTAGTGTCAGAAGGCTGAGAATTTCACAAGGAATTTCTTAAGAACTATCAGACTGATGCCCATTGGAACTGGGGATTTGTAATTTGCCAATAGGATCTAGAATAGGGGTGAGAATCCTACCTTCAGGATATTTTTGACACTGTTGTGCCCTGACCAGACCCGTCCAAAGTCTCCCACCAAAAAATAAGTGAAATTTGCTTTGTAGGCTGCATGTGCCAGGAAAAGGCATTTTAGTTCCCCTAGGGTCAAACTCTGTAGAAGAAGTACAATTTAGGTATATTGTTTAGACATATTATGGGAATACCACCAGAACATTATTAAGCCATTTCCCCAGATTTCAGCCATTTGTCAGGTATAAATATTTTTTGAGGAAAAAAAATTACATGAGACAAAAAAAAGTCACTCTGCCCTTTTTTTGCTACTGGATTTTTCTCTCTCTCAGCAAATAAAAGTAGTGGTTGTTCTTGCATGCCTTCAAGTCGTTTCTGACTTAAAGCAACCCTAAAGTGAACCTATTACAGGGTTTTCTTGGCAAGATTTGTTCAGAGGAGGTTGCCATTACCTCTTTCTAAGTCTGAGAGAGTGTGACTTGCCCAAGGTAGGTTTCCATGGCTGAGTGGGGATTTGAACCCTGGTCTTCCAGGATCCTAGTCCAAACTCCAAACCACATCATACTGGCTCTTGAATGTAGCAAACAATAACAAAAACAGTCCTGTGATGTTTTTCAGTGAACCATGCTGCAGCAAAGTGGAAGTAGCATATTATGCTTATCAGTAAATAGAACCCCTTCAGAGAAAAATTACGTTTATCCTGGGCAGGAGTGGAGGCAGGGAAAGACATACATTAACTCTTCACCTCTAACTTTATCCAAAACCCTAACTCTCATGGTAATCCTCGATTTACTTGAATTCTCATTTGGATCAGATAATATCCACTATTATGATTTGATCCTGGCCTGCTTTCACTAAACCACAGTTTAAAGCAGTGGTACGCAACGTGTGAACCCCATAGCCTTTTTTGTCCCCCCAGCCCCACTGGGTTAAAAATACTTTTTGCTAGAAAAAAATATTCCAAAAAGCCCAGAAAATTATCTCTAGTTTGAAGAGCATTTCCACCATCTTTGGACCCCCCAAGACTCCCCAGAGGTCAAAATAATTTTTAAAAATGCCACAATATAGCCTCAAGTGCCTTTTAGGGGCCCAGGAAGATGCTAAAGCATGCCCCACGTTCCCTAGAGGGCATGTGGTGGAAAACAGTTGGTTCTGTTTTTGCAGGAGTGGGTATGATGGAGGGTATGGCTGCCCAAGGTCTCTTTGTGGGGGGGGGGGGGCTATGGCATCCACCAAGTCTCCCACAATTGCTCACTTCTGATTGAAACAAATCAGAGCTATCTGAGTAGATGTAGTAGGAAACAATGATTTGCTGAGAAGCAAAAGAAAGGCTTCTGAACTCTTCCTCACTTTACAGAAGAAAAATATGCAAACCCAGTGCTCACACATGTTTGTACATGAAGAAGGAAAGCACGATTTCCTATTATGTTCAAACAGGGATACAGTGACTGCTATGCCATGGATGCTCATGCTTTTCTAGTTGGTATATGTACTTGTACTTTTGAAAACTGTTAGATATGTTTCTGCAGGAAGAAAAGCAAAGCTACACAAGGAAGGGCCTTTTTTCCTGTGCCCAGGTATCCCTTCACGATACAGTTTGATTATCCATATTTGACTTGTAAATGCTCACTAGATTGCCAACCATTAGAATTAAGCAATGCAAAATAGATGTGGTACACAAAGTTAAGTCTATTTGCACTTCTTAAAAAAACTTTGAACAGGCATATGTAAGCATTTAATTCAACTATTTTTACAAGCTATCTGTGAATTCTGGGTTCTCCAATATTAAAATCAGACAATCAGTCACAAATAGCAAAAATCCTCTACAAAGGGCTTTCCCTTAGCATATCTTTCTTCTATATAAATGTTCTGCAATTGTCTTTTTTTTTTTTTTTTGCTCCTATTGGCGTGCCCCATCCCTACTGTTCCTATAAAACATAAGTTCTGAGAAACTCCCAAGTAATAAAACTAAGGCTTATTAACACATTCAGAATTCCAAAGCTCATGAGTATATCTACACACCACTTATTATCAGTTTGATACTACTTTGTCTGCCATGGCTTAGTCCTATAGAATCCTAAAAGCTGTAATTTGGGGAAGTAGTTAGAATTCTCTAGGAGAGACCTCTAATGCATTTCCCTTAAGTGCAAAACCAGAACTCTCTAGAAGGGGATTCTAAGCACTTCTCCAGATTGCACATCCCACCATTCCACAGGATTGAACCATGATAGTTAAAGTGGTATCAAACTGAAATAAACATATATTTGAGGCATAGGCCATATATGTGTGACCCTGCTTATACAGCAGAGACAGAAAGAAAAAAATAGGGAGAACAGAATGGTTGCATTTGGATATAATGCTCTGCCATCATAAGAACATTCTTCAACAAGTGTCATGCTTAGATTCATCCCAGATGCAACATGTGAAGCTTCTGCTACCATTTTAGCAGTTAAGTATATAATCTAAACCTTTAATTGTGGCTCTCTTAGTTGACATTAGTTGAAATAAGCCAGCTTCATAAACTATGGTTTAAATCCAATTTGTTTCAACAAACCAGAGTTAAGTTTAATCATAGTTTGTCCAAAGAAAAAAAAGAAATTATGAATAATATAAAAGGGAAGCAAAGGCTTCTGTATTCTTCTTTATAGCCTCACCAGAGGAAATGGGGATGGTGAGAAGATGTTAGCCTAAAGTTCACTGCAGTTCACCTTCACACCATTGAACTGTTTCAGTCTTTTATCTAAATAAGGCCTAGGTAGACAATATGTGTTAATGTCCTTCTAGGATCTCCTATAGCTGTATTTTTCATCTATTAGAATATCTATATCATCATATCCCTCCAAAGTGGAATAAAGTTGCAGCAAAAACATATCCCCCCTGCCCTTCAGAGTTTCTTCTCTCTGTGATTTCCTTCCTCCAGAACTTCTATTATAGTTCTTTGTATGTGAAAGAAGCTGTTGGCAAAAACTGAGGAAATTGAGTCTGCCTACTTGTTTTCTAGGGTGTTTCTTACACATGCTACACAACCTCATCCAGCATTTGAACAACCACCAAGCAAAAACATCTCCCTCATGTGATAACTGGAATATTATCTGTCAGAGCAATTCTTTACAAGGATCTTCTCTATCAAAGAGAAGGCAATATTGAACTTAAAGAACTTCAGTGGAACTCCCCTGCAACAAAAGTCACTCATGTAGACACCTTTGTTTTTTCTGAATTTGGCAAATATTACACCATACCTCCAATTTGCATCTTAGTCCAAAATTCATAGGCCTTCTCTTGTTTCTCTTCTAAAGAACACAGAAAACTGCTCTATATTAGGCTAGACTACTCATCTAGACAGCACAGTGTTTTCTTCTCTGACTGGCAGTAGCTGTCCATGGTCACAAGCAGAGGTTTTTCTCCATCACTTGCAACCTGATCTTTCCGCATGGGCACACCAGGGATCAAGCCTGGGCCCTACATGTGCAAAGCATGTATTCTTCCACCATAACCAGCTTTATCTTTCTTTACTCTGCATAGGAGGAGGTTGAAGGAAGTGATGTTACGAATGTTCTGCCTCCATGACAGAAAATTAGTATGTTGCCATCGCACCTTACTTTAATGAAAACATAATGTGAGGTTTACCAGTTTTTGTCATTAATATCTGAACTTCATTTAAAACAACAATATATCTGGATATACAAATCACCACACCTTAAAATGACATTCATTTGGCAATTAGCGTACAATGAATTACACTAAATTTTCAACATATTCCATATGGTGTGTGTGTGTGTGTGTGTGTGTGTGTTTTCCCCTATCCGTTAAGCCCACTTTTTATTTAATTACATGTGGCGTCTATTTGAATGAGAAGTATTGCATGTAAAATATAGTTTATGCTCATCTTGAGAAATCCATTGGAAATAGAAGAGGGCTGTTATGCGGGTTTTATCTCCCGAGTCAGCCTCAGATAATTCTAATTAGCATTAAACAGTAACTAGGCACCAACACCAAGAAAAAGAACATATATACAAACTGATGTATTGCGTCAACTACAATGAACAAATTAATCAGTAGATGTAAAATCTCACTATTACTTTTAAAAACCCCTTTTGCATCTTTTGCAACTGCATACACAACTAAGGTCCTTACCACACAACGGCACCATCCTGGCATGGTGATATGATCCTGGCAGTCCACGACGTGTGCCATCGCACAACATCATTGCAGTCCTGCTGCTGTCACATCTCCAGCCATCATGATAGCACCGTAAACCATTACCAGAAAAAATCCAGTAATGGCCTCTCTTCATGCAATGATCCTGTCAGCTGTGGGTGTGCGGGAAGGGCGGAAGCGCTATCAAGCACTTCCTTCTACTATACAGTTGAGGAAGAGGCCGGCTGTCCTGTGGAAAGAAGGAATGTGTCCAGAACACTACCTATCTGCTGGCAGCCGACCAGTGTGGTGGAGATTGTTCAGGTTCCGATCCAATGCTGGTAATGGCACTGCTGGGATCACAATGGGACAACACGGGATTGTGGTGTAGTGCAGTAAGGGCCTAAGATAGCACCATGTTAGGGGCAGAGGCTCTTTCACATTAGACAGGTTTAGTACTATGATTCCAGTTTAACTGCTATTGCTCCATCATATAGAATCCTGGATCTGTAGCTTCATGAGGGACTTGAAATTCCTTGCCAGAGAAATTGTCATATCAAACTACAGAACCCAGGATTTTATAAGATCCAGCTATGGCATCTAAAATGGAATCATAGTGCTACAGTTGTGTAGTGTGTAAGGGTCCCAGCTGTCAACACAAAGGGATCTTCTGCTACCAGCAGCTACTGGTATTCTGATAAAATTGCCAGAAAATAAGTGAAGAGAAGGGTCTTCTATTTATCCTTTTCCAAAAAAGAGGTACTAAAGAACTTGGGTGCAGCCCTATTAATAGAGACTGGTAGATTGAGAGCAGGGGACTAAATGGCATGAAGATCCAAGAAAACGCCTCTCCTTTCTTGGCTCACTCTAACGAGTTTCTACAGCCATTGTGGTTGAAGGCTTGGCTTATGTAATATTTGTGTCTTTCATCATGGGAAGCATTAAACTGCTAAGCAGCTCGGATTACAGTTCCTCTAAGCACGCTCATCTTCACTTTCCTGATTGATTGGAATTCCAATCCTCCCCATCCCAAGAGCATCAGGTAGATAACAATGTGTCCATTATGTTGCCCTGTTTCTCTTTGGCCACCACAAACCCACTGCTTTTTGAAAGAGTTACAAACTAGGGTTGCTGTGAGTGTATCTATCCATAGACTGGGTCACTCATTTTGTGCTGGATAAGCTAGTGTGTTAAGAGAGTCCGGCTCATGGCATGCTAATAGACAAGATGCTTAGTTTATCTTAGCAGAGTAATTAGCATTTGTCCTAATAATGAATATGATGCATTGGCTTGTCTATTCTGAGGTAAGCACACTTATGGACAGTAATTGCCTTCACAGACAAATGACAGATTTTGCTAGAAATACATAAAGGGGCTTTGACGATAGATAATGATCTCCTGAGACTGGATAAGTGCCAAGATGAATGAGAGGCACATTTGTTATTTTTTCATCACCTCTTTTTCATAGCCAATATTTCATTTGCTCCCATCAGACACTATTATATCAGTCTTGCACCACTCAAATATTATGTTATACATTAATCCAAACTCTTCCTTCATGTAGGTGAATGACATGAGGGTGACTCATTTTATCTTCATAAAACCCACTTGGATGGGGTAGGAAGTGGGACTGTGACTGACAAAGACAATTCAGTATGTTCCACTGCTGAGTCAGCACCTGAACTCGTGTCTTCCCAGTATAATTTCAGTACTCTTTTTACGACATCACACTGTCTATCTCCCTGTTCCACTCCCCTGAAAAGCATTTCCTACAATATTGTACTACCATCCCACTCCCTCCCCTTTGGCCATCACTGCCAATCTCCCCATTACATTCCACTGAATCTTATCCTCCTATTGTCATGTTTCTCTCCCTTCCCACCACCTCTTTATATTTGAAGATAACAGGCAGGAAGTTAGGACAGAACCGTCAGCATTATGCTCTATCAATATACAGTCATGTTAAATGTTCAGGATGTTACATATTCCCTTATTTCTCCTTCTACCTCACTTAGAACTAACAGTGCTCTGCTATGTTGTGGAGACTACACACAAAGCTGAAACTAAATTTGACCTCTGGACATATATATACACAGTTATACACACTGAACAGAACTTCCACTCTTAAGAATATGGGTCTCAAAAAGGAAATCTCACATTAAAATTACATGTATGCGTGTGCGAGAGAGCGAATGTGAGCCAGAGGGAGGTCAACAGCATGCTAATACTATAAACTGTGAACCTGCTGATTATTTATAGAATCAAAACAATGTGTCACAACTTAATCATTTTGGACACAAAACCCCCCTATGTTTTTTACCATAAAGTGGCCATATTTTCAAAATAATGGCCTACATACATCAGTTTAAATTTTCCCATTGATATCGAAATTTATTTGTTATTACTTGCATACTCATAACACATGTTCAAGTTTTCTTTTTGCTAGGTTAAATACTCATATTTCTCCCAAACTGAAAACTCATCATATGTTCACATTAAGCATGAAAGTTCCGTGCCTCCAACCACTCCAGTATGAGCAAATAAGAGCAATTCTGGGTCAGCCCAAAGGACCATCTGGTTCAGTTTTCTGTTTGCCACACTGGTCAGCCAGATGCTTATGGGAAGCGACGACCCAGCACACAAAGGCAATAGCCCTCTTCCCCAGAATGACATTCAGTGCCATGCTGCTTTCTAGCCATCATGATGACTAGCCACTAATAGCCTTATCCTCTGTGCATTTATCTATCTTGTAACTTCTTTTTAATGCCTTCTAAGCCATCACGGCATCTTGCAGAAACAAATTCCATGGCTCTAGTGAATCTCCCATCATCCCACTTCATCAGATGACCCAAGATGACCACTGCCAGCCTGAGGCAAAACTTTTTAGTTGGTCAAAAAAGCATTTTGGAGGAAGTAGTAAGACAGTCTCTTCTGTATAGGTATGTATGTGCCTGTGTATGTGAATGTATATAAACTGCTTGCAGGAATACATGTGAGTGAAACATTAGGGTGAGTTTGTAGCTACTTTAAATGTTCTCCTGAAGTGAACAATGTTTCAGTTCTAGAATACATACTTGTTAAGGACAAGTCTGCCCTTTTGAAGCAAGCAAGGCACATTATTCATAGCAAGTGCATATAGCACCAGACAAGGGAGTGGTGAACATAAAACAAAGGTAGTTGGAAGGGCAGCAGAGCATGACAAGGTGGAGGGATTAAGTTTATTAGTGCAACACAAAAGAACTCAGAAAACAGGAGGAATGCCTTTCCCTCTGGGAGCAAAGAATGACTTGCTTCTTTAAGGTTGAAGATAAACTAATCTATATTTACCAATAAAATCATGTATGCATTGCAAACAAGAAGCCACAAATTAAAGAAAGTTTTGAAATGGCTTTTAGGGTTTCAGGGTGCAGTCCAACAAACTATACATTCCCATGATGCAAACCTTCTGTATTCTCTTGTTGTACCTCAGGAGTGGACATTTTCTTGAGGTTTGGGGCCTGCACGGGACCTGCCCAAGACCCATCACCCTATATGGAACATCACAGTAGAGGCACCTGCTGCCGCCACCACCCTTTGACAATGGCCAAGGTTCCATAGGTTGGCAGGCAATCTGAAGGCACATACTGTACACATGCAAGGTTCCCGTGTCACGGCAACTACCAACACTGGTGGCAACTACAGCACCTGCCTTTTGTGCAGAATGGTGCCCAGATGCTCTCGAAGGCGCAGGAGAGTCCCTTGTCACAGACATCTGCCAGTCTAAAGAGCAGGAATAATCTTTCCCTCTGGAATGGAAGGGGGAAAACACAAGGGGAGGGGGCAGTTTTCCA